>OY740794.1:58527826-59255326 GCA_963514005.1 Raja brachyura | reverse complement strand
GGTAGAGACGGGTGCGTTGGGGGGAGCAATGGGGTCTGCACCTGGTCTAGTATCCCATTAAAAATGAATATTCAACTCTGTTTGTATGTTTTGCGCAGGGGTTCAGAGTTTTATGTACTTGTGTGTGTGTGTGTGTATGTGCGCGTGCGTGCGTGTGTGTGTGTGTGTGTGTGTATGTATGTATAATTATATATATATACACACACACACTTACTCACATACGTACATACATATTTTTATAAATGATATATATTTTATATTACATACGGAACAGTACAGCACTGGACCAGGCCCTTCGGCCCACAATGTCTGCACTGACCATGATGTCAAGATCGATTCCTATCTGCCACATCCCTCCATTCCCTGCCTATCCATGTGTCTATTTAAAAGCATCTCAAGTATTTTTCAGTACGTGTCATGAGCCTGCAGTGGTTTCAGCAGACGTGGTCTCCTCTGTCGCAGACTGAGGTCAGAATTCATGTCGTTACCAATTTAAGCAGCAACTCACCCCAACCAACCCCTGACATGTTCCCAGACACCTGTGATTTCCAAGCGACCGCATTTGCTTACTCAACGTTAATGACTTTTCCTTAAGAACAGGCTGTCTGGATCCGATGCACTGCATACGGTTAAGTCGTTTATCATCACCACTACTGCCTAGTCCCTTTCATGATATACAAGGAGCACAGACATGGGGAGGCACGGTGGTGCAGCGGTAGAGTTGCTGCCTCACAGCGGCAGAGGCCTGGGTTCCATCCTGACTGCAGGTGCTGTCTGTACTGCGTTTGTACCTCCTCCCTGTGACCTGGTGGGTTTTCTCTGGGTGCTCCGGTTTCCACTCACACTCCAAAAACGTCCAGGTTTGTAGGTAAATTTAGGTTAGTTTAGAGACACAGCGCGGAAACAGGCCCTTCGATTCACCGAGTCTGCACCAACCATCGATCCCCACACATTAATACGATCCTACACACAGTAGGGACACTTAAAAAAAAAAAAATTATACCAAGCTAATTAACCAACAAAACCTTTGGCTTTATAGACAATAGACAATAGGTGCAGGAGTAGGCCATTCGGCCCTTTGAGCCAGCACCGCCATTCAATGTGATCATGGCTGATTATCCCCAATCAGTACCCCGTTCCTGCCTTCTCCCCATATCCCCGAAGAAACACTTTTTCTCACAGAGAGTGGTGAGTCTGTGGAATTCTCTGCCTCAGAGATAGATAGGGCTGTTAAAAATAGCGGTGTCAGGGGATGTGGGCAGAAGGCAGGAACTGGGTACTGATTGGGGATGATCAGCCGTGATCACATTGAATGGCGGTGCTGGCTCGAAGGGCCGAATGGCCTACTCCCGCCCCTATTGTCTATTGTGTATATCCCCTGACTCGGCTATCTTTAAGAGCCCTATCTAGCTCTCTCTTGAAAGTATCGAGAGAACCTGCCTCCACCGCCCTCTGAGGCAGAGAAATCCACAGACTCACAACTCTCTGTGTGAAAAAGTTTTTCCTCATCTCTGTTCTAAATGGCTTACCCCTTATTCTTAAACTTTAGGCAAAAAAGCTGGAGTAACTCAGCGGGTGAGGCAGCATCTATGCAGCGAAGGAATAGGTGACGTTACGGGTTGAGACCCTTCTTCAGACAGGTAGAAGTGTAATTTGTCCCTAGTGTGTACCTAGTGCGCGGGGATCGCTGGTTGGCGCGGACTCCGTGGGCCGAAGGGCCTGTTTCCGTGCTGCATCTCCAAACCAAACTAAACTTGAGGTTCTACGGTTCATTTTCACAATGGGGACCATTCTCTCTACACAGGGACACAGAGACCTGATGGCAAGTTGCAGGAAACAAACTGGAAGATCTTGAAGGGCTGTGGTTTTAGGACAAAGTGACAGAAACACTGCTATCCTCTTACTTAAGAAATGATCTCACTGAAAGCAATAGTTAACGCAGGCATAACATGTAGTTAAGACGGCCAAGGATTTATTTTGTCAAAGTTTTCTAGCTATTCATACCTTTAGAAGGAAGACGAGGAGGAATTTCTTTAGCCCGAGGGTGGCGTATCTGTGGAATTCATTGCCACGGACGCCTGTGGAGGCAGTCTATAGTATTTTTGAGGTACAGATTGAGGGATTTGCGATTAGTACGGGGGTCAGGGGTTATGGGGAGAAGGCAGGGGAATGGGGTTGAAAGGGAGCGATAGATCAGCCATGATTCAATGGCGGAGTAGACTTGATGGACTGAATGGCCCAATTGTGCTCCTAGAACTTATTCCGGGGTGAAAAGGGCGGTTGGATCATCAATGTGGAGGGAATTTAATTGAAAGTGAGAGTCAGATCCACATGAATAAAGTTTGCAACATTTAGCCTTTAGAGAGATAGCGTGGAAACTGGCCTCTCGGTCCACCGAGTCCGCGCCGACCAGCAATCACCCTGTACACGAGCACTATCCTACACATTAGGGACAATTTACAATTTAACAAAGCCAATTAACCTACAGACTTGCACGTCTTTGGAGTGTGGGAGGAAACTGGAGCACCCGGGCGATTATAGGGAGAACGTACAAACTCGGTAGTCAGGATCGAACCCGGGTCTCTGGCGCTGTGAGGCAGCAACTTTACCGCTGAGCCACAGTGCTGCCCTTATTATTATTATTATTATTGTTGTTGTTATTTCTATGGTAGTATATTGTATCTGTTCTGCAAATGGCAACTCAATCAATCAAAGTTTTTATTGTCATTCAAAAATACACCAATAAATGCAAGTCTGAACGAAATGTCATTGCATCTGGCTCACCGTGCAACATCAAATAACAAAAGGATAAAATAGATAAAAAGATAAAATAGATAATAGTGGTGGCATGTTATATAGAATTCAAGAGTCTGATGGCTCGGGGGAAGAAGCTGTTGCAGAACATGGCCGTTCTGATCCTTTTGCTAAGATACCTTTTGCCCGAGGGCAGCAGAGTGAACAGTCCATGATGGAGATGTGTGGGGTCTTTTATAATGCTGTTGGCCTTGGACAAGCAACATTTGTACGCAATGTCCCGGATTGAAGGAAGAGAAGTCCCGATGATTTTTTCCGCTGTCCTCACCACTCTCTGCACGGACTTCCAGTCGGAGGCTTTGCAGTCACCAAACCAGACAGAGATGCAGCTGGTCTAAATGCTCTCTCTGGTGCCCCTGTAGAAAGTGGTGAGGACAGGATGGGGGAGGTGAGCTCTTCTCATCCGGCGCAGAAAGTGCAAACACTGCTGCGATCTCTTAACTAGTGATGTGATATTTTGTGACCAGGTCAGACTGTTCGTGATCTGCACCCCCAGGAACTTAGTGCTACTGACCACCTCCACATTGCTGTCATTAATGTGTAGTTGTGTGTGACTGTGCCGGTCTTTCCTGAAGTCAACGATGACCTCCTTTGTTTTGTCAACATTCAGGATCAGATTGACGAACTGATTCAACCAATTCATGAACTGATGACAGGTCAAGTGTTAAACTGAATCTGAAATGGATAGTTATGAAGGAATATGAAGCAAAGGTGGACCTAGACTTGGACCATGTTAAATGAAGACACAAGGAACTGCAGATGCTGGAATCTTGACCAAAACATAAAGTGCTGGAGGAACTCAGACAGCATCTGTGCAGTTTAGTTTAATTTATTATTATTGTTAAGTGCACCGAGCTATTTAGGCCCCCCCTTCGGTCATGGCTCTCCCCGTTGGATTGCAACCTTGTCATGGTCGGGGAGCTTGTGTGTCTCAGTGACCCCTAGAGCTACGTCAGCGGGAGATTCGTCTCCTGTTAGGGTCTCCCGTGCTCGACAGGTCGAAGGGTAGAAGCGAGAGGAAGAGCGATCCACTGGTCCTCCAGGTTGGAGGTTGAGCACAGGGCTAACAAATATGTTACGGAAACAGCAACGGAAGGAATCGGCAGGAGTGGAGGACCTTCGTTGCTGCCCTACATGCCAGGAGGCATAATAGGCAGTAAGTAAGTTGGTCATGGCTGACCATGGGTGTCTCTAGGGTTGGAGGAAGCCTGTGCGTGACTTTGTTTAACGTGGGGAGACTAGTGCACAGACAGCCACCCCACGGTCCTTGACAGATCTGGGTCAGGATCCAGTGGAATGGAGTCCAAGACCGGAGACCCTTTTCTGCTGCAGACTTCGTCCGCCTTCCCAGCCGTTGTGACGCTCCACTAAAGTCAGCCATCGTCCTCCGCCTGTTCCACCGTTGAGGTCTTGGTTGGATTGGTCATTGTCAGAGACCTCCCACTCGACCTTACCGCCATGGGTGGCCCTACCAGGAGCATCGCTCCAGACGGCATTGCTCTCAGGGTCTCAGGACCACACAAGCTTCTCCACCACGACAAGGAGACAATCCACGGAGAAGCTACAATTAAAAGCTTTTTGTTGCACAAAGACTATATATGATTACGATCAACAGTGTACAGATACAGGGTCAAGGGTGCAATGATTAGTGCAGTAAAGCTCGATTCAAGATAGTTCAGAAGATCACAATGAGGTAGATAGTAGTTCAGGACCACTCTCTGGTTGTTGATTGGATGGTTCTGTTGCCTGATAGCAGCCGGGAGGAAACCGCCCCTGAATCTGGAGGTGTGCGCTTCCAAACTTCCATACCTCTTGCCTGATGGGAGAGGGGAGAAGAGGGAGTGACCGGGGTGAGACTGGTCCTCGATTATCCTGCTGGCCCTGAGGCCTGAAGAAGGGTCCAGACCTGAAATGTTGTTTGTAGAAAGGAGGAACTGCATCAGGAGTCCGAAGAAGGGTCCCAACCCGATACGTCATCTATCCATGTTCTCCAGAGATGCTGCCTGACCCGCTGAGTTACTCCTGCACTTTGTGTTTTCCTTGAGTTAAATGACGTTTGCTGCTGCATTGCAGTTTAGGTTTACCGAGTAAACTGTGTTTATTCTGATTGTCCACATCTTCATTCTACTTGTGCAGGAAGGAACGGCAGATGCTGCTTTAAACCAAAGACAGACACAAATAGCTGGAGTAACTCAGCGGGTCAGGCAGCCTCTCTGGAGAAAAGGAATAGGTGACGTTTCGGGTCAATAGACAATAGACAATAGGTGCAGGAGTAGGCCATTCGGCCCTTCGAGCCAGCACCGCCATTCAATGTGATCATGGCTGATCATCCCCAATCAGTACCCCGTCCCTGCCTTCTCCCCATATCCCCTGACTCCGCTATTTTTAAGAGCCCTATCTAGCTCTCTCTTGAAAATATCTAGAGAACCTGCCTCCACCGCCCTCTGAGGCAGAGAATTCCACAGACTCGCCACTCTCTGTGAGAAAAAGTGTTTCCTCGTCTCCGTTCTAAATGGCTTACACCTTATTCTTAAACTGTGGCCCCTGGTTCTGGACTCCCCCAACATCGGGAACATGTTTCCTGCCTCTAGTGTGTCCAAACCCTTAATAATCCGACATGTTTCAATGAGATCCCCTCTCATCCTTCTAAACTCCAGAGTGTACAAGCCAGGCACGTGCCGTGAGTAATTACTCTGGGCGGGCACTCAGTCCGCTTTAAAAAAAATGTAAACCTCGCATGCACAGATTGTTCTCCCCGTTAAATAAATAAATAAATAAATAAAAACAGTGACTTATCACAAAGTGCTGGAATCTTCACTCCCTCACCGCTGCCGCAGCTCTCCGGGTGCGAAGCCATGGACTGTAGCTGGGGATAGAAGCAGCTCGGGGAGTGGCCACCGGGACCCGACAGCTGAACTGGCCGCCACTTCAGCGCCTTCTGCCGGCCCACTAACCTTTGGCAGTGCTCTCCATCTGAACACCTGTCACCTGCCGTTCGCCGACTTCACTCATGTCAGTGACTTCCTGCAAATCCTTAAATTCCCACAGCCGAGTAACCTCAATCGCGCTGTCGGAATTTAAGGACATGAGTGAGGCCAGCGAGCGGCAGGAGAGAGGTTTTTAGATGGAGAGCTGCCAGAGGTGGGCGGGTGGCTCTGGAGCTAAGGTGGCGGCTGGTTCCGCTGTCCGGCCCGGCGGCCGCTCGAGCTACTTCTCTCTCTCTCTCCCCCCACCCCCCCACCCCCTCTCTCTCTCCCCCCACCCCCCCGGCCGAAGAGCGGTGGCATTTCATGCCCCTTTGCAAAGAACGTCGCAAGTGGATGCCCCCGACCCCTCATTCATAACATTTGTGCCCTCCCCGCAACGTTACCCCGGGCCAGACTCCCCAAAAGCTGTGAAAGGAGCTCTCTCCCCACTCCGACTCCCACACCCCCCCACACCCCGGCAAATACGGTATTAAAAAAAGAAAATCACAAAATGTACTTACCACATCATTGGGACACGACAAACCATGGTTGAAAACCCCGCCAATAAACTTGCGCTGCGCATGCGCAGTAGACTGATGCGCATGCACAGTGCTACAAAGGCAGGATTTCTGCTGCCTTCAGCCCCGATTAAAATTGACGGCTTCAGGCAGCGCTGACGGCACATGGGCTGCACAGAGCTTCCCGTGTCACAAGCGCTGCGGGTGAAAGGCACAGGGAATTATGCCTACCTAAGAGATCAGTCTCTTACATAGGCATCATTCTCCATGCCTTTACTATTTATATTTAATAATTCCCATTTCATAATTTTAGTCAGGGTAGGCAGTGCCTACCTTGCCTACCCTGACGGCACGTGCCTGGTACAAGCCCAGCTGTTCCATTCTCTCAGCATATGACACCCATCTTCAGACTGAGAGTCAGCGGAGACGAGAGATATAGACCGTGATATAGAGAGAAAGGGAACAAATGGATGAAAGATATGCAAACAAGTAAACTCGGCTTGTACTCACTGGAATTTAGGAGATTGAGGGGGGATCTTATAGAGGCTTACAAAATTCTTAAGGGGTTGGACAGGCTAGATGCAGGAAGATTGTTCCCGATGTTGGGGAGGTCCAGAACAAGGGGTCACAGTTTAAGGATAAGGGGGAAGTCATTTAGGACCGAGATGAGAAGATCTTTTTTCACACAGAGAGTGGTGAGTCTGTGGAATTCTCTGCCACAAAAGTTTGTTGAGGCCAGTTCATTGGCTATATTTAAGAGGAAGCTAGATGGGCCCTTGTTGCTAAAGGGATCAGGGGGTATGGAGGGAAGGCAGGTACGGGATACTGAGTTGGATGATCAGCCGTGATCATACTGAATGGCGGTGCAGGCTCAAAGGGCCGAATGGCCTACTACTGCACCCATTTTCTATGTTTCTATATTTAAGAGGGAGTTAGATGTGGCCCTTGTTGCTAAAGGGATCAGGGGGTATGGAGAGAAGGCAGGTACGGGATACTGAGTTGGATGATCAGCCGTGATCATATTGAATGGCGGTGCAGGTTCGAAAGGCCGAATGGCCTACTCCTGCACCTATTTTCTATGTTTCTATGATAATGATGACACAGGAAGCAGGCCATTGTCAGCTGTGGGCTAGGTGAAAACGGGTTACAGACAATGAGACTCAACAAGACAACCTTGAAACTAGTGAACGACCTGGTTGGGGGAGGGGGACGGAGAGAGAGGGGATGCAAGGGTTACTTGAAGTTAGAGAAATCAATATTCATGCCGCTGGGGTGTAAGCTGCAACTCAGCAGCATCCCTGGAGAGATGGTAAGCAGCATCCCTGGAGAGAAGGCTCTACTTGGTAGGTTGCTGCCATTAGCAGCAGGACCAGAGGTGTCTGACGGAAAGGTCAGCAACATTCACATTAACTCCGTTTCACTCTCCACAATTCCGGCCTGACCCGCTGGGCAATTGCAGCATTATCTGTTTTCATTTCAAATGTCCACAATCAGCACTGCTCGAGATCCCTTTTGGGACACTTCCTTCCTGAGGAAAGCATCAAGCC
Source organism: Raja brachyura (assembly GCA_963514005.1). Next base: position 59,247,481 of record OY740794.1, on the reverse strand, counting down.
GCCGAGGCTGCAAACACCGGCATCTGAGCCACGTAAATAAGGGTGGAATCACACGGAATTATCAGCCTCTTGCCAGCTATTCATAAATAGAACGGGAAACGAGAGAAAACCGACTTGGAAAAAAAAAAAAAAATTTAAAGATCAGGCAACTCAATTATGACTTGAAAGGTTCTTGAAGAAAGCGCCTGGTTTTCCGGTTGAGCGCACCACTTCACTCTCGCGGAATTAAACTTTAAATGTCATAGTTGGCCAAGCACGGATATCCTCCTAATTTGCCCAGCTACACGTTCCGTCTAACAGATAATTAGATCATGCTGTGAAATTGGCAAACCTTCCAAACCTTGCAATAATGGTGCATGCCTTTAAAACAACTTTTTTCAACCTGAAGATAGACACAGAAAGCTGGGGCAACTCAACGGGACAGGCAGCATCTCTGGAGAGAAGGAACGGGTGACGTTCCCTCTGTAGACGGGTCTCGACCTGAAACGTCACCCGTTCCTTCTCTCCAGAGATGCTGCCTGTCCCGCTGAGTTACTCCAGCATTTTGTGCTTATCTTCGGTGCAAACCAGCACCTGCAGTTCCTTCCTGCACATTTTTGAACCCGATCTCGGTTCAGTTCCAACTGAAGATTACAGATGCATCTTGAATTTTTGCAGTTTAGTTTAGTTTATACAGCGCGCGGCCAAACAGGGCCTTTGGCCCACCGAGTCTGCGCCGACCAGCGATCGCTGCACGCTAAAGCAGCCTGTCCCGCCACCCGATTTTTTTCGGCGACTTTCGGCATCATTGACTGACGTATCAGGTCACCGAGAAATTTGTGGCGTCACGACGTATTGTCTCCTCAAGTGTCGCAACATTTATTTTTGTCGCCGCTGGATTTTGAAACGTTCAAAATATTTCGCTGACCCTGATACGTCAGTCAATGACGTGGGACAGGCTCTTCAGACTATCCTACACACACGAGGGACATTTTTAAAATTAACACCAAGCCAATTAACCTTCAAACCTGTACGACTTTGGAGTGCGGGAGGAACCAAAGTTCCCGGGGAAAACCCACGTGGTCATCGGGAGAACGTTCAAACTCCGTACAGACAGCGCTCGGCGTCAGGATCGAACCCGGGACTCTGGAGCTATAAGGCAGCAGCTCTACCACTGCATCACCATGTCACCCTTTAGGTCACAACTGATCTGCAAATGCTCAAAACTTTTGATAACTTTTAAAAAATTGATTAAATAAAATAGTTTCATTTGCCACTAAGGCCCAGTGATATTAAAATTGCTTGGTTGCTGCTGGAGTAAGAACATAATTGATTGATTTATCGATTGAAAGATGCAGCGTGGAAACAGGCCCTTCGGCCCACTGAGTCCATGCTGACCATCGACCACCCGTTCATTTTTGTACGTTCTCCCCATTGGCTTTCCCCCAGGTGCTTCAGTTTCCTCCCACATCCCAACGATACGCGAGTTTGTAGGTTAATTGGCCCTCTGTGTGAAGGGAGTGGATGAGAAAGTGGGATAAACGTGGAACTAGTGTGAATGGGTGATCGATGGTCAGCACGGATACGGTGGGCCGAAGGGCACTGTTTTCATGCTGGATCTAAGAAATCCAAACTAAAACTAAAAAGAGGCAAGATTGGGCTCCTCCAGATCGAGTGACCCTTGGTTTGATGTGCTGAGTTGAGTTTAGTTTCTTGTCACATGTACCGAGGTACAGTGAAAAGCTGGATATGATGCCCAGTTCCCTAATCTCCTCTGCCTGCACATGCTCACCATCCCCTCCATTCTAAAAACTCGAAGGGCCGAATGGCCTCCTCCTACACCTATTGTCCATTGTCTATTGACTGCAGACCCATGCTGCTGCTAAATCTGCAGGTTAATGTTATCTAAAAGCTTCACGAAAGAGACAGAGGGACCCTCAACAAGAGGTTATACCCAGACTCAGTATTCAGGGGCAGGTCTCTACTGAACATCAGACCATAGAAATGGATGAGGTTTCCATGCAATAAGGATAATCGCTGGGAAATATTTGCAAAACTCATCACAGCATGGGTTGTATAGTCCTAACTCATTGATCGGATGGTTAGTTTAGTTCAGTTTATTGTCACGTGTACCAAGGTACAGTGATAGCTTTTGTTGCGTGCTAACCAGTCAGCGGAAAGGCAATACTTGTTTACAATAGCGACCTTTCAAAGTGTAGAGATACATGATAAAGGGAATAACGTGAACAACGTTTAATGCAAGATAGTCCGAGGGTCTCCAATGAGGTAGATCACCTGACAGCCAACCACGTCATCTCTGGGTGCCCGCTCTACCACCCACCAAATGGAGCTCTCTCAGGGCCTGGCAGACATTGACGCCAACAGAGACACCAACCTGGTTGCTCAACACCCGGCTTGAGATCTAACTGTTCCTTTGCTTTATTTGTGTTTCATTCACAAGAAGACGAAGAGTTGCCTGATAATAGCTGGGAAGAAACTGTCCCTGAATCTGGAGATAGACACAAAATGCTGGAGTAACTCAGCCGGGACAGGCAGCATCTCTGGAGAGAAGGAATGGGCGACATTTCTGGTCGAGACCCTTCTTCAGACCTGAATCCGGAGGCGTGCGTTTTCACACACCTACATCTTTTGGCGGATGGGAGAGGGGAGAAGAGGGAGTGATAACAAGTGGGATGAAACTGTCCCTGAAGCAGAGTGAATCGTCTCCTGATACTCATCGAGCTTCTCATCGGCAAGTCACGTAGCAGGCGTGATTGCTTATTCTTTGACTGTCTGGGCAACCACAGCACTGGAACAGCTGGCGAGGACTGTGGAATTCTCTGCCTCAGTGGGTTGTGGAGGTGGGTTCTCTGGATGCTTTGAAGAGAGAGCTAGACGGGGCTCTTAAAAATAGCGGAGTCAGGGGATATGGGGAGAAGGCAGGAACGGGGCACTGATTGGGGATGATCAGCCATGATCACATAGAAACATAGAAAACATAGAAAAATAGGTGCAGGAGTAGGCCATTCGGCCCTTCGAGCCTGCACTGCCATTCAATGTGATCATGGCTGATCATCCAACTCAGTATCCCGTACCTGCCTTCTCTCCATACCCTCTGATCCCTTTAGCCACAAGTGACACATCTAACGCCCTCTTAAATATAGCCAATGAACTGGCCTCAACTACCTTCTGTGGCAGAGAATTCCAGAGACTCACCACTCTCTGTGTAAAGAATGTTTTCCTCATCTCGGTCCTAAAGGAATTCCCCCTTATCCTTAGACTGTGACCCCTTGTTCTGGACTCCCCCAACATCGGGAACAATCTTCCAGCATCTAGCTTGTCCAACCCCTTAAGAATTTTGTAAGTTTCTATAAGATCCCCCCTCAATCTTCTAAATTCCAGCGAGTACAAGCCAAGTCTATCCAGTCTTTCCTCATATGAAAGTCCTGACATCCCAGGAATCAGTCTGGTGAATCTTCTCTGTACTCCCTCTATGGCAAGAATGTTTTTCCTCAGATTTGGAGACCAAAACTGTACGCAATACTCCAGGTGTGGTCTCACCAAGACGCTGTACAACTGCAGTAGAACCTCCCTGCTCCTATGCTCAAATCCTTTCGCTCTGAATGCTAACATACCATTCGCTTTCTTCACTGCCTGCTGCACCTGCATGCCTACTTTCATTGACTGGTGTACCATGACACCCAGGTCCCGTTGCATCTCCCCTTTTCCTAATCTGCCACCATTCAGATAATAGTCTACCCTAGTCACATTGAATGGCGGTGCTGGCTCGAAGGGCCGAATGGCCTCCTCCTGCACCTATTGTATATTGTCTATTGACTGCAGACCCGTGCTGCTGCTACTCGCATGGATCAAGCGTATCACTGTGACTCCGTCTCCTGCAGTCGGTTTTAAACTCATCTTGGGTTTGCAAAAACATAAACACGGCGGCACGGTGGCGCAGCTGTAGAGTCGCTGCCTCACAGGGCTCCATCCTGACTGCGGGTGCTGCCCGTGCTGAGTTTGCACGTTCTCCCCGTGTACGGAGAGGTTTTTAATGTTGACAATGTGATAGAATCATAGTCATAGAGCGATAGATACAGTGTAGAAACAGGCCCTTCGGCCCATCTTGCGCACACCGGCCAAGATGTCCCAGCTCACTAGTCCCACCTGCCTGCGTTTGGTCCATATCCCTGCAAACCTGTCCTACCCATGTACCTGTCTAACTGTTTCTTAAACGATGGGATAGTCCCCGCCTCAACTACCTCCTCTGGCAGCTCGCTCCATACACCCACCACCCTTTGTGTGAAAAAAGTTACCCCTCGGATTCCTATTGAATCTTTTCACCCCTTCACCTTGAACCTATGTCCTCCGGTCCTCGATTCCCCTACTCTGGGCAAGAGACTCTGTGCATCTACCCGATCTATTCCAATCGTGATTTGGTACATGTCGCAAATGTCTACGCTTGTTTTTCTATCACAACGTTTCAGAAAGATTCGCTGCACTTTATGTGCACATGACGAATGAAGCTGACTTGACTTGAGATGAGAGATAGAAATAAAGACGGTGGAAGCCAAATGACTCATCGAATAATTCGATCCTCGATGAAAATTGCAATGCGAGCATTATGGTATCCGATGCCTTTTAAACACTTCCAGGGACTTAGTCTCCACTTTCCTCCCTCAAAGATCCATTCGCGAGATTCATCGTTTTATGGAGGAAGTCTTCTATTACTTCAATCCTGTCTTTCTCCGGGTTTAAAAAAAAAAACAGTTTACGAGGATAAGCCCTCATCTTGATGTGATTTCAAATAATGGCTCTGCGTATATATATTTTTTCCTTCCATGCCTATTTAGCAACTTCATTAAATCTCTGCAAGGGGTCTCCTCCCTTGTTCACCACATTTGAAGCTGAAGAATCCAAAGCCTAGCTGTTCATCTGGGTGGAAAAGCGCCTTGCCTGGGGGGGGGATGGGGAGTTTCCACACGAGTGGAGGCCCTGGAACTGGGGCGAGATCACAACATCCGAGGTGTAACATGATCTGCATTAGTTTCAGCTCAGTTTAGTTCAGAGATGTTGCAAGGAAACAGGCCCTGGAGCCCTCGCCGACCATCGATCACCCTTTTAAGTGTCTGATCCCGACAGGCCACCTATTCCTTTATTCCTGCCTGTCCTGCTGAGTTAAGGGCCTGTCCATCTTGGGTGTCATTGTATAATGCATACGTACAAAATCTTTGTGCGCCATCTGTGTGAGGCACAAATGACGCCCAAGTGGGAAAGGCCCTTTCCTCCAGCATTTTGTGTCTGCCTGTTCACACTAGTTCTCTGTTATCCCGCTATCTCCTCCACTCCCTGCACACTAGGGACAATTTTACTAACGCCAATTAATCCTACAAACCTGCACGTCTTTGGAATGTGGGAGGAAACCGGGGCACCCGGAGGAAACCCACAAAGTCACAGGGAGAACGTGCGTGGGTTTTCTCCGGGTGCTCCGGTTTCCTCCCATGCTCCAAAGACGTACAGGTTTGGAGGTTAATTGGCTTTGGTAAAATTGTCCCTAGTGTGTAGGATAGTGTTAGTGCACGTGGTCATTGCTGGTCGGCGCGGACTCGATGGGCCAAAGGGCCTGTTTTCCAGGCCCAACTAAAATGAACGAATTCTCCACAAAAAGTATTAATCTCATAAAACTGTATGCTTTCGCAATAAGATTAATGTATTTATATTACATTCTGCCTTTTGTAACCTCAGAATATTCCAAGGCACTTACTCGCTAATTCATTATTTTTGAAAATTTGCCACAGTTAAAGGGCGGCACAGCGGTAGAGTTGCTGTCTTACAGCGCCAGAGGCCCAGGTTCGATCCTGACTACGGGTGCTGTCTGTACGGGGCTTGTACGTTCTCCCCGTGACCTGCGTGCGTTTTCTCCGAATTCTTCGGTTTCATCCCACACTCCACAGAAGTAAAGATATGCAGGTTAAGGGCCTGTCCCACCAGCATGCAACTCTATGCGATGAACGCGATCAAACTAGAAGCGGGGGCCGCGTGGAGGTCGGGTGATCCCCTGTACAGGGCCGTTCCCACCACCATGTGCCTGCATGCGGCAAGCGCGACCAAACCGGCAGCAGGGGCCGGAGGTCGGGTGAGTGGCGCAACGCGGCGCACAGTGAGGCGAACTTGGAGCGAAGTCTAAGGTAAGTTCGCCAGGACAGAGAGGGGCACACAGAGAGGGGCACAGAGGCACACACACAGTGAGGGCCACGGAGCCACACACATAGAGGGTCACGGAGGCACCAACAGATAGGTTCACGGAGGCACGATGTCGGGGCGGTGTGTAATGCGTCGAGGCGACTGCGAGCCAACAAGCTGTTGCCGTGCGGAATTTTTGGACATAGTCAGTTTTTCGGAGCCTCACGCGATGTCGGGACGAACTCCGCACAATTCCGCACGGCTCCGGCGATCGAACTGGGACCGGCCCCGCGACGGGTCGCGCTAATTGCATAGAGTTGCATGCTTGTAGGACAGGCCCTTTAATCAGCTTGGTATAAACGTATGTGTAGGATAGTGTTAGTGTGCAGGGATCACTGGTCGGTGTGGACTCGGTCCTGTTTCCATGCTGTATCTCAGAACTCAAACCAATAAATTCTCCACAAAAATGCTGAGCCCATAAAAACACTAGGCTCTTGAAATGAGAATAATGAGCATTTATATTACATTCTGCCTTTTGTAACCTCAGAAGATTCCAAGGCACTTACTCGCTAACTAAGTCTTTTTGAAATGAAGCCACAGTCAAAGTGCCACAAAATGGCAACACAATAAAGATGGGTTTCCGGATTTGTTTCAAACCCAGGTTGGAGAATAAATACTGTCGAGGACACGGGGGTAAATTCCATTGCTTTTAAACAAGTAGAAAACTGAACCTAGCCAGAGGCAGCACCAATTAGTGGAAGAATCCCATGAATGTGACCTGGTGCTCAAGATATTTACTATCAGTCTTACAGTTCGTTCTGTTGTCAGACCAAATGTACAATGTTAAGTCCCCACCCCAACCCCCAACCCCCAAGAAAATGGCCAATTATAAGATTATTTGCCACCACATGAATAAATAGTTCAGGTTTACAACTGGAGTAATAGTTGATGGTAATGAAAAGTGTGAGTGAAATGGGGGAATAAGTGGCAGGCTCGCACGCGTTCTCTGCTGCCCCTCCCCCCCCCCCCCCCCCCCCCCCCCCGTCGCCAGCAGAGCAGAGGTTGAACATTTACCACAGGGAGTTTGACAGCAACTCTGCGAGCCGAACAGCACTGACCCACCGCCGACACAAAGTATAGCGTTCTGTTAGTGTGTGACTGTGGAACCCATCTGCTTCCAATACGTCCCCGACCGGGGAATTGGCATAGAAAGTAAAATCATCGCTGAGTGAGTTGGATCGTACGGGAAAATTAAAATGAATAAAATTACCTCGCACAAGCTTTGACAAGAAACATCTGACCTGTGATTGCTGGAATGTAAGATAGTGCAAGACCATGCACTGCAAGATACGCAGCAACCGACCGCAGTTGTTGTCATATAGAACAGCGAATCTACTGCCCACTTAACTGAAGTCCGTAACCATATAATAACCATATAACAATTACAGCACGGAAACAGGCCTTCTCGGCCCTTCCAGTCCGTGCCGACCATTTATTTTCCCCTAGTCCCATCTACCTGCACTCAGACCATACCCCTCCATTCCCTTCCCGTCCATATACCTATCCACTTTACTTTTAAATGTTAAAATCGATCCTGCCTCCACCACTTCTGCTGGAAGATCATTCCACACAGCCACCACTCTCTGAGTAAAGAAGTTCCCCCTCATGTCACCCCTAAACTTCTGTCCCTTCATTCTCATGTCATGCCCTCTTGTTTGAATCTTCCCTATCCTCAATGGGAAAAGCTTATCCACGTCAACTCTGTCTATCCCTTTCATCATTTTAAAGACCTCAATCAAGTCCCCCCTTAACCTTCTGCGCTCCAAAGAATAAAGACCTAACTTGTTCAACCTTTCTCTGTAACTTAGTTGCTGGAACCCAGGCAACATTCTAGTAAACCTCCTCTGTACTCTCTCTATTTTGTTGACATCCTTCCTATAATTAGGCTATAATTAAGTAACAGATTGTGAGCATGCACATCACCGTCTTTACTTGTGTGAAGATCAGCCCTCTAACTCAATCTTACACCATTAGACATAGGAGCAGACGTAGGCCATTTGGCCCATCAAGTCTGCTCCGCCATTCAATAATAGCTGATGCATTTTCCCCTCTCAACGCCAATCTCCTGCCTTCTCTCCATAACCCTTGGCACCCTTACCAATCAAGTATCTGACGATTTAACGCATTCTGCAACTATTTATCATTGGAAATAAAAGCATCAAAACAAGGCGTGCAGAATAAGTGGCACGTGTGGATAAAATATATCGATGCATTTGTGTTCTTTAGTGCGGCACGGCGGCGCAGCGGTAGAGTTGCTGCCTTACAGCGCCAGAGACCGGCTTCGATCCTGACTACCAGTGCTGTCCGTACGGAGTTTGCACTCTCTCCTAGTTACCTGCGTGGGTTTTCACCAGGTGCTCCGGTTTCCTCCCACACTCCAAAGACGTGCAGGTTTGTAGGTCAATTGGCTTTGGTAAAATTGTAATTTGTCCCCAGTGTGTGCAGGATAGGGTTAGTGTGCGGGGATCGCTGGTCGGCGCGGACTCGATGGGCTGAAGGGCCTGTTTCCTTGCTGTATCTCTCAACTAAACCAAACATGGATGTCATCACCGAGCTGACCAGTGAATTTGTATGACATCTTCCACCAGAGGAAGGTACAAACCAACCCAACACTGTCCAGGCGCAAACTCCAACATTGGAGAAGATAGTTCCATAACACTCCAACATTAAGTTTTAGTTTAGAGACACAGCGCGGAAACAGGCTCCACGCCAACAAGCGATCCCCGCACATTAACACATTTATGCCAAGCCAATTGACCTGCAAACCTGTACGTCTTTGGAGTGTGGGAGGAAACCGAAGATCTTGGAGAAAGACCACGCGGGTCACGTACAAACTCCGTACAGACAGCACCCGTGGTCAGCATTGAACCTGTGTCTCTGGCGCTGTGAGGCAGCAACTCTACCCCTGCGCCACCGTGCCGCCCATCAATGCCGTTGGCGTCAAAGACGATTAACATGACAACATTAGGTCTCCCGTCAAGAGAAAAGCAGCTCGCAGGGAGATTTGATCGAGGAATTTCAAACAATTCCAGAACCAGGGGTCACAGTCTTAGAACAAAGGGGAGGTCATTTAAGACTGAGGTGAGAAAAAAACTTTTTCGCCCAGAGAGTTGTGAATTTATGGAATTCCCTGCCACAGAGGGCAGAGGAGGCCAAGTCACTGGATGGATTTAAGAGAGAGTTAGATAGAGCTCTAGGGGCTGGTGGAATCAAGGGATATGGGGAGAAGGCAGGCACGGGTTATTGATTGGGGACGATCAGCCATGATCATATTGAATGGCAGTGCTGGCTCAAAGTGCCGAATGGCCTCCTCCTGCACCTATTTTCTATGTTTCTAATGGGAGGGTTTGAAGAGGCAAACAAAGAACAAATGCCCTCGTTAGCTAATGATTCAAGCGTTTGAAGACACATATTTAAGGTATTAAGTGAGAGATAAGGATACATTTCACAAACAATTGACTAAAATAAATTAATCTTGAGCTCACATGTTCAGCATGATGAAGCTCTCACATCTATGCCAGTAAAATATTCTGTGGGTGAGAATTTACAACTGGAGAACATGATTGTTGGTTACACAGGCAGCATCTCTGGAGTGACGTTTCGGGTCAAGACCCTTCTCCAGACCCGACTAGTCTGAAGAAGGGTCTCGACCCGAAACATCACCCATTCCTTCTCTCCAGAGATGCTGCCTGTCCCACTGAGTTACTCCAGCATTTTGTGTCTATCTCCAGATTCAGGGACAGTTTCTTCCCAGCTATTTTGTGTCTATCTTCAGTTTAAACCAGCATCTGCACTTCCTTCTTACACAAGATTGTTGGCTATCCTGGACTATAAAGAACATCTGTAGTTTCACCAACATCCAAAGACTGTTGGAAAAGCTGCAGAAAAGCCAGGATTGGCCTAGCGTTCGATATTAACAGTAGCTTCTTGCATTTCATTTAAATCATGCACTTCCTTGCACGATATTTGGAGATCAGCTTCGAGGCATCTGGAAGGAAATACAAGCTGGTCTTGGCCGGGCTCTATTAGAGATTTGTCCATGTACCTGGCCAGGGCCGTAGAAAGCATTTATCGGGATGAATCACAGCTTGGCTCGGGAACAGCTCCATCCAAGACCGCAAGAAATTGCAGCGAATTGTGGACGCAGCCCAGACCATCACACAAACCGACCTCCCTTCCATTGACCCCATTTATACCTCACGCTGCCTCGGCAAGGCCAGCTGCATAATCAAGGACGAGTCGCACCCCGGCCACTCCCTCTTCTCCCCTCTCCCATCGGGCAAAAGATGCAGAAGTGTGAAAACGCACACCTCCAGATTCGGAGACAGTTTCTTCACAGCTGTTATCAGGCAACTGAACCATCCTACCACAAATGGAGAGCAGTCCTGAACTACTATCTACCTCATTGGAGACCCTCAGACTATCCTTGATGGACTTTACTGGACTTTATCTAGCACTAAACGTTATTCACACTACTCCCTTTATCATGTATCCGTACACTGTGGATGGCTCGATTGTAATCATGTATTGTCTTTCCACTGACTGATCAGCACGCAACAAAAAGCTTTTCACTGTACCTTGGTACAATAAACTAAACTAAACTTAAATGTTACAATCGATCCTGCCTCCACCACTTCTGCTGGAAGATCATTCCACACAGCCACCACTCTCTGAGTAAAGAAGTTCCCCCTCATGTTACCCCTAAACCTCTGTCCCTTAATTCTCATGTCATGCCCTCTTGTTTGAATCTTCCCTACCCTCAATGGGAAAAGCTTATCCACGTCAACTCTGTCTATCCCTTTCATCATTTTAAAGACCTCAATCAAGTCCCCCCTTAATCTTCTGCGCTCCAAAGAATAAAGGCCCAACTTGTTCAACCTTTCTCTGTAACTTAGTTGCTGGAACCCAGGCAACATTCTAGTAAACCTCCTCTGTACTCTCTCTATTTTGTTGACATCCTTCCTATAATTAGGCTATAATTAAGTAACAGATTGTGAGCATGCACATCTCCGTCTTTACTTGTGTGAAGATCAGCCCTCTAACTCAATCTTACACCATTAGACATAGGAGCAGACGTAGGCCATTTGGCCCATCAAGTCTCCTCCACCATTCAATAAATGCTGATGCATTTTTCCCTCTCAACGCAATTCTCCTGCCTCCTCTCCATAACCCTTGGCACCCTTACCAATCAAGTATCTGACGATTTAACGCATTCGGCAACTAATTATCATTGGAAATAAAAGCATCAAAACAAGGCGTGCAGAATAAGTGGCACGTGTGGATAAAATATATCGATGCATTTGTGCTCTTTGGAGCGGCACGGTGGTGCAGCGGTAGAGTTGCTGCCTTACAGCGCCAGAGACCGGCTTCGATCCTGACTACTGGTGCTGTCTGTACGGAGTTTGCACTCTCTCCTAGTTACCTGCGTTGATTTTCTCCAGGTGCCTCTGCAGGTTTCCTCCCACACTCCAAAGACGTGCAGGTTTGCAGGTTAATTGGCTTTGGCAAAATTGTAATTTGTCCCCAGAGATGCTGCCTGTCCCACTGAGTTACTCCAGCTTTTTGTGTCTATCTTCAGTTTAAACCAGCATCTGCACTTCCTTCTTACACAAGATTGTTGGCTATCCTGGACTATAAAGAACATCTGTAGTTTCACCAACATCCAAAGACTGTTGGAAAAGCTGCAGAAAAGCCAGGATTGGCCTTGCGTTCGATATTAACAGTAGCTTCTTGCATTTCATTTAAATCATGCACTTCCTTGCACGATATTTGGAGATTAGCTTCGAGGCATCTGGAAGGAAATACAAGCTGGTCTTGGCCGGGCTCTATTAGAGATTTGTCCATGTACCTGGCTAGGGCCGTAGAAAGCATTTATCGGGATGAATCACAGCTTGGCTCGGGAACAGCTCCATCCAAGACCGCAAGAAATTGCAGCGAATTGTGGTCGCAGCCCAGACCTTCACACAAACCGACCTCCCTTCCATTGACCCCATTTACACCTCACGCTGCCTCGGCAAGGCCAGATGCATAATCAAGGACGAGTCGCACCCTGGCCACTCCCTCTTCTCCCCTCTCCCATCGGGCAAAAGATGCAGAAGTGTGAAAACGCACACCTCCAGATTCGGAGACAGTTTCTTCCCAGCTGTTATCAGGCAACTGAACCATCCTACCACAACCAGTGAGCAGTCCTGAACTACCATCTACCTCATTGGAGACCCTCAGACTATCCTTGATGGACTTTACTGGACTTTATCTAGCACTAAACATTATTCACACTACTCCCTTTATCATGTATCCGTACACTGTGGATGGCTCGATTGTAATCATGTATTGTCTTTCCGCTGTCTGATCAGCATGCAACAAAAAGTTTTTCACTGTACCTCGGTACAATAAACTAAACTAAACGAAGTGAAAAAATTATACATCAGCATACATGAATAATTGCTAAGTGACAACTTAGAAGGGTCTCGACCCGAAACGTCGCCTGTTCCTTTTCTCCATAGATGCTGCCTCACCGGCTGAGTTTCTTCAGCAGTTTTGTCCAACTTACATGAGTTACATGAAAGCTTATTAGAAGGGAGCTCGTTAAAATCCAAACGTCATGCAATCCATATTTGGACAGACTGATTTTCTCGCTCAGCGCACAGAAGCACTTAAGTTTCCTGTCCAAAACCCTGCCTCAGTTCAGCACTGTGCTCCGACCTTTAACAAAACACCTGCTCACACAAATACAAGCTGCCAAAAACGTGAAACTCTTCAAGAGTCCTGTTGCCGCAATTATCAACAGCAGCCCTGCAGAACTACAGCTTTTGGTAGAATCCAACTTCCAGTGACACAACTTACACCCAGATGCATTTTGGATTCAACGGCATAGCAACCAGGTTCAGTAGCTTTGGGGCCAATGATGCCGGCTTATAACTACTCGTGAATCTACACTGTTGATGTTGATCAAACCCAACTGGGCATTTTGCACATATGCAGATTGGGCATTAGGTGACATTGGTGTTCAAGTGGTCGTTCAGGAAGGAACTGCAGATGCTGGTTTAAATCGAAGATTGGCACAAATGCTGTGGCAGCTCAGCGGGACAGGCGGCATCACCGGAGAAAAGGAATGGGTGACATTTCGGGTCAAGACCCTTCTTCAGTTTGGTCACCCATTCCTTTTCTCCAGAGGTGCTGCCTGTCCCGCTGAGTTACCACAGCATTTTGTGTCTAACTCCAGAAGTAGTTTAGTTTAATTTAGAGACACAGGGCGTAAACAGGTCCTTCGACACATCAAGTCCACACTGACCAGCGATCCCCGCACACTAACACTATCCTACACACACTAGGGACTAGTTACATTTACACCTCCTGTATGTCTTTGGAGTAGCACTTTATTGGTTAGTTTATCGAGGTGCAGTGAGAAGTATTTTTGTTGCTTGCTAACCAGTCAGTGGAAAGACTATACATGATCAACCAGCATGGACATTGTGGGCCGAAGGGCCTGTTTCTGTGCTGTACTGTTCAAAGTTCTATGTTGGTGTCAGAATTCCATGTGTAGGGACAATTTATAATTTACAGAAGCCAATTAACCTACAAATTTGTAAAATTTTCCATAGAGTGTAGGTCTGTGTCTGTGTATGTGCGACTCACGTTGCAGCGGCCCCTACAGCCTGTCTGTCTTTTTTTTTGTCTAGTTATATGTAGTTGTTCGTGTTTTTTTTGGTACTGTTTCTAACTGTGTATATGTGGGGGGTGGGGAGGAGGGGGAAACTTTTAAAATCTCTTCCCTGCATGGGAGACCCGCCTTTTTCCCTGTCGGGTCTCCGTTGTCGTTGGGGCCTAGCACCGTGGAGCGGGCTGCGACCGGGACGACCTGGGAGCTCCAGTCACGGAGCCTGCGGAGCTGCGGACTCACCGTCGTGGGGCAGGCCGGCCTCGGAGCGTAGGGAGCGGTGGTGGCTCGCTGCTGCGGCCCGACTCCGGAGCTCCAGCTCCAGCTCCAGCTGCAGATTACTGCCGGTGGACTGTCGGGATATCGGGAGCTCGCGGGTCCGGGTGGGAGAGCGCTTTCCGGAGCTCCCGCAACGCAACATCTCCCACCCGTGTCGCGGGGTTGGAACGACCTGGAACGGGGCCGTACATCGCCCGGCGCGGCTTCAATGGCCGCGGGACATTCCAGCGCCCGCCGGGGGCTCCAACTGTGACCTTTGGGCCTAGAGCGGGGCCATACATCGCCCGGCGCGGCCTCAATGGCCGCGGGACTTAACACCGCCCGCCTGGGGCTTCGACCTCGGGAGAGAAATGGTGCGGGGGATAGAGAAGACTTTGCCTTCCATCACAGTGAGGAGGAGATTCACTGTGATGGATGTTTGTGTAAACTGAATTGTGTGTTTTGTAGGAATTGTTTTGTTTGTATGGCTGTAGAAACAGAGTTTTGTTTGAGCCTCTCTGAGGTTTGAATGACAAATAATAAAATCTAATCTAATAGTGATAATGTACGGGGTGATCCCTGGTCAGCATGGACTTGGTGGGCCGAAGGGCCTGTTTCCACACGGCGCGTCTCAAACTAATCCTATGTTCTCTATTCTAGGGTGAGTGGTCTGGTTTTGATTTTGCCAAAGTCTGAATCTGGATGAAAAGCATGGGACTGGTTTAGTTTAGTTAAGAGATACAGCGCGGCCCACCGAGTCCGCACCGACCAGCAATCCCCGCACACCAGCACTATCCTACACACACTGGGGACAATTAAAAATGTTACCAAAGCCAATTAACCAGCAAACCTGCACATCTTTAGAATGTGGGGGGAGACCGCACCCGGAGAAAACGCACGCGGTCACGGGGAGAACGTACAAACTCCGTACAGACAGCACCCGTGGCCAGGCTCGAACCCGGGTCTCTGGCGCTGTGAGGCAGCAACTCTACTGCTGAGTCACCGTGCTGCCCCACTGGGATGTTAATTCATCTCGAATTAGACTGGTGTTAAATCCCTGGGGATGTCAATGTGGACAGAAAGAGAAGCTGCGGCTGTAAACATAATTCTGTGGATATCCTACAATTGTAGATAAAAATACCACAGTAACTGTCGATTGCTCAGAACACTTTCAGTAACGATATAGAAGCAATCACATTTTATATTTCCTTCATCTTGCTCAGTGTCAGGAGACAGCAAGTAAAAGACGCTCTGCTTCCCTCGTGCTTTAACGGTACGCAGATCACATTCTCTACACCATAACTGTGGGCGGCACGGTGGCGCAGCGGTAGAGTTGCTGCCTCATAGCGCCAGGGACGCGGGATCTATCCTGAGCACGTATGCTGACTGTACGGAGTTTGTACACTCTCCCTGTGAGCATGTGGGTTTTCCCCGGGTGCTCCAGTTTCCTCCCACACTCCAAAGACGCACAGGTTTGTAGGTTAATTGGCTTGGTATAAATGTAAAATTGACCCTAGCGTTAGTTTGCGGGGATCGGTGGCCGGCCCGGATTCGGTGGGCCGAAGGGCCTGTTTCCGCGCTGTCTCTCCAAACTAAATCTAATAAATTCTCCACAGAAATGCTAATTCCATAAAACACTACTCTTTGTAACATTGTAAATTGCTTGTGTGTGGGATAGTGCTAGTGTGATCGCTGGTCGGCAAGGACTCGGCGGGCCGAAGGGCCTGTTTCCACGCTGTATTTCCAAAGCCTAAAGTCTAATTACCAAACGCCCAGCCTGTGATGTTAGTCCATCTCCAATTAGAACATTACTCACATTGAAATGGTAGACATGTCCTGAAATTATGAAACCTTAAACCCGCTCTCAAAAACCACTTCCGACAAAGAGGGTTAAATCAGACTCTGGGTGTGTACAAAGGGGAGGCCGAGATATAAACTCCACACTGCGCCATGAACTTAGAGGTCAGTAAACATCCTTAAATGGTGCGGGTCACGGTCAGAAGACATTGCAGCCTGCAAACTCCCACACGGAGGGGAATATAATCGTCATGGATGGAGGCCAAGTTGTTTCTACTACTTCCCTGCTTTAAATCCACACAACACCATCTTTCATCGATGAATTCTGAGAAAACAGTCACTTAAACAAAAATGTTTCATTCTTCTGCCAGCTTTTTTTTTGGAGTTGATTACTCAGTGTTAAATTGTCATCACAAACATTTTCTGGCTTCACATTTCATGTCACGAGACTTTCCCCCCTCACTCGAAGCTGACGTGAACCATTTTGTGATCGTTTGTGATTTTGTTTAGTCCTGACTGAAAAATCAGCGGCCAGGAAGAAAAGCTTTGATTTTCCTCACGTTTAAAGTCAGGGGAAAATACAGCTCATTATTTTCATTGTTTGGTGTACTTTCGGGATAAAGCACGGAAGAAGGCCCTTCGGCCCACCGGGTCCGCGCCAACCAGCGATCCCCGCACATTGACACTATCCTCCACCCACTAGGGGCAATTTTTCATTGATACTGAGCCAATTAACCTACAAACCTGTACGTCTTTGGAGTGTGGGGGGGGGGGGGGGGGGGGGAGGGGGAGGAAAACGGAGCACCCGGAGAAAACTCACACAGATCACGGGGAGAATGTACAAACTCCGTACAGACAGCACCCCTAGTCAGGATCGAACCCGGGTCTCTGGCGCTGTAAGGCCACTGCGTCACCTCTAAATCTCTACGGGTGCTCCGGTTTCCCCCCCGCAGTCCGAAGATGTACAGGTTTGTGGGTGTACTGCCTTCAGTTGAATTGTTAAATTGTCCCCAGTGTGTAGGATGTTCCCATCATTTGGCCCATATCCCAAATACGGGACAAAAGGTCAAAATAAGGGACAAATTCCCGACGGCAATTCGCTGACTGACTCGGCCGTGGCTGGATTAATGATGAGTTGGCCCCGGGTGCTGGACTGCACACAAAGCCCAGCCGGCGGGGCCTGCTGAGGAGTCCAGCGCCCCATCCAACTATTGAACTGATGATCGGCCGTGACAAGGAGGGGTGGTGGTGTCGACGGTAAGCAAAGGTCCGAAGGTCGGACAACTGGCCGGGCTGCCGACCGACGGGGCCACGGGCGAGGTGCTGCTGCTGCTGCTGCACTCCATGGGCTGCACTACGTCGGGACGGGTGAGGCGGGGCCGGACGCGGCGCTCCGACCCGACAGTCCCGTCGACCCGGGTAGTAGCGGTCAAATACGGGACAAGCGCTGCCCGTACGCAATTCAGCCCAATATACGGGATGTCCCGGCTAATACGGGACGGTTGGCAACCCTAGTCCAAAGAGTCTTGGGTTCCGACAAGATTTTCACTCTGCAAATGAACAAACGTTTATTGTGATCTCCGGAAATTGTTGACACTGAGGTCAAAAGTGGCTATTGGATTCTGCTTCCCACTTGCCCATGCAACACACGTACATTAGTTTCCCATGTCGCCATTCCTCAAAGGCTTGCTATAAACCAACAACGTTGGAGCGAGAAATGCACTTCCAAGAACTTGTTCCAAAAATACATCAGCAGCACTGACGGCACATGTTTCCCCTTTTGCAAAAAACAGCTTTTACGTTTCAGGCTGGGTTTCCCCAAAGGCATCAAATTATTATTAGAAGGTTGAGGAGTTTGCTTAATCCAGTTACACATCGTCCAAGAACAGCCCAAGATGGCTCCAACTCTAGTATAAAAGCTGTCATCTGCTATCTATCATACCTCAAATATGACTAATAGTTTTGGTGATGTTTCAGGTCGAGACACTTCTTCAGTCTCTGGAGAAGCGTCTCGACCCTAAAAAGTCACCTATTCCTTTTCTCTGGAGATGCCGCCTGTCCCGCTGAGTTACTCCAGCATTTTGTGTCTATCTTTGGTTTAAACCAGCATCTGCAGTTCCTTCCTACACAGGGCCGGCCTTAGGAGGTGCGGGGCCCAATTGGGAACAATTTTGGTGAGCCCCAGGTTCCCAGCCAAGGTCTGTAGAATCATAGGAATACAAATAAAGTCTATTATAGTCTTCATATCTCTATGGTAGAATGGAAAGTAATCAAAATGTGCACTTAAAAAGTGCCTGCGAGTTAATGGACCAAACAGATCTAAGCTGCATTTTAATGTATAATTGCATACATGTAAGCCTCCAAGTAACAAACAAAATGTGTAGATCACCTCTGAAAAGTACATAGTTACAATGCCCCTTGTTTTAGTGACTGCGAAATGAAAAAAAAAAGTAATTTAATTAACCAGATCCTGGAAAACCAATAACTATTGGTGAAAAACCTGTCCAGGCATTAAATATTGGGCTTCAGCCCCATCCTACCCTTTGGGCTTCTACCCCATCTTCACTTAGTTGTGTATGTGTGTGTGTTAGTTGTCTGTGCTTGATGTGTGTGAGAGAGGGAAGGAGAGAAGGGAGGGAGGGAAGGAGAGAAAGAAGGGAGGGAGGGAAGGAGAAAAGGGAAAAGAGAGAGGAAGGAAGGAAGGAGGGAGGGAAGGAGAGAAGGGAGGGAGGGAAGAAGGGAAGGGATGGATGGAAGGGAAGGAGAAAAGGGAGGGAGAGGGCCGGCGGCAAGAGTGGATGCCGGGGTCCGGGCGGACGGGTGTGAGCTGAAGCCGAGGTTTGTAAACGTTGCTCCAAACCCCGGCCCGGCCCTGCCTCTATTGTTCACCGCGTCTCCCCGGGGAGAGAGCGGGGTGGTGCCGGGGCTGTGTGCGTGAAGCACGGCGACTGGAGGGGCGGGAGCGCTGCCCCGGGACCATGAGGGGATGACCCACCTCCATTACCCCCTTCTCCATTCCCCCTCGCACCCCCCTCCCCGTCTACCCCTTTCTTCCCCCTCCACCCCTCTACTCTCTCTCCCCCCTCCACCCGGGGTAGATCTACCCGAGTCGATTACTCTAGCGCGGGGCCCCCTTTGGAGCAATTGGCCAAATTGGCTTAAGGCCGGCCCTGCCCCTACACTATAGGTTAGATTAGTTTAGTTTACTACAGTTGAGAGATACAGCACGGAAACAGGCCCCTCAGCCCACAGAGACGCCGACCAGTGACCCCCGCACACACACTCGGGATCATTTACAATCATTATCTAAGCCAATTAATCTACAAACCTGTACGTCTTTGGAAAACTCACATATTCACGGGGAGAGCGTACAAACTCCGTACAAACAGCGCCCGTAGTTGGGATTGAACCCGGGTCTCTGGCGCTGTAAGGCAGCGACTCTACCGCTGCGCCACCGTGCCGCCCGTTGTCTAACATGCAATAAATTGTCACTTTCTAATTTTGAGTTGAGTTTATTGTCACGTGTACAGTGAAAAGCTTTTGTGGCCGGCTATCCAGTCAGCGGAAAGACAATCCATAATTATAATCGAGCCGCCCTGCAGTGTACAGATACATGATAAAGGGAATAATATGAATAACGTTTGGTGCAGTGTGTTTTTAGAGTGTCGGAAGGAAGTGCAGATGCCAGTTAACTCCGATGTTGGACACAGAAAGCTGGAATAACTCAGCGGGACAGGCAGCATCTGTAGATGGAAGGAATGGGTAACGTTTCGAGTCAAGACCCTTCTTCAGAACGAGTACATGACAAGTCTTCGAGTCTGAAGAGGGGTCCTGACCCTGAACCGTCACCCATTCCTTCTATCCAGAGATGCGGCCCGAGTTACGCCAGCATTTTGTGTCTATCTTCAGTGTTTTAGGGGGTACAGAGAAGGTTCACCAGACTGATTCCTGGGACGTCAGGACTTTCATATGAGGAAAGACTGGATTGACTCGGCTTGTACTCGCTGGAATTTAGAAGATTGAGGGGGGATCTTATAGAGACTTACAAAATTCTTAAGGGGTTGGACAAGCCAGATGCTGGAAGATTGTTCCCGATGTTGGGGGAGTCCAGAACAAGGGGTCACAGTCTAAGGATAAGGGGGAATTCCTTTAGGACCGAGATGAGGAAAACATTCTTTACACAGAGAGTGAAATTCTCTGCCACAGAAGGTAGTTGAGGCCAGTTCATTGGCTATATTTAAGAGGGCGTTAGATGTGGCACTTGTGGCTAAAGGGATCAGGGCGTATGGAGAGAAGGCAGGTGGATGATCAGCCATGATCACATTGAATGGTGGTGCAGGCTCGGAGGGCCGAATGGCCTACTCCTGCACCTATTTTTCTATGTTTCTATGTTTTTTAAACTATAAATGGCTTCAGATTAGCTTCAGGTCGGACGTTGAATTTGGTTTAGTTGTTGGGGTAAACAAAGGTGCCAGTGTTCACCATTGTTACGGGGTGAACGTGACGGCAGTTTCTGGGGCAGCAGATGTGGTGTGGAATGAGGGCAGCTGCCTTCAGCGGCTCCCTGCAGCTCTGATCGCCGACAGCTTGCAGTTTTCCCCAGCTTGACCTCCAGAAAGCAGTGACCTGATGAAAGCTGCAGGATTTATGAAAGATCCTCCCTGTAAAAATACCTGGGGCAAGTTTTGAAATTAAATAATTAATTACTGCTTAAAGGGGCTGTCCCGCTTGGGCGACCTAATTGGCGAGTTTAGAAGAGCTTAGGAGAGTTTGAAAAATTGTCATGTTGAAGACCTCCATCGACTATGTAGAAGACCTCCTTCCACCTCCTTCCACTATGTTGAAGACTATCTTCAACTAGCTTTGGGAAAATTGGACACCGAATAGTGGAGAGTGAAGACGACCTCCTTCGATCTCCTTCGACCTCCCTTCAACTATGATGAAGACTACCTTCGACTACCCTTGATTACCTACGACTAACATGCTGACCTACTACGACCTACTTCGACTAAACCTACGAGTTTTTTTCCATGGCGACCTTTTTTCACTTGTGGGCATTTTTCACCATGTTGAAAAATACGCCATGACCTAGCTGAGGCCTTGAGTACGCGGGGCCTTGAGCAAGGAGAGTTACAACGAAAGGAAAATAAGTTCCTCATTGACTTCTCTATCTTCAAGTAGCCCTTGCTCTCCCTCTCTCTCTCTCCATCCCCTCCCCCTTCCCAGTTGTCCGACTATTTTATGTCTGAACTGCCCACTCCCCTGACATCAGTCTGAGGAAAGGTCTCAACGTCGCCCATTCCTTCTCTCCAGAGATGCTGCCTGTCCCGCTGAGTTACTCCAGCATTTTGTGTCTACCTTCCTCACGTCACGATGGTTCTCCATCACCTCTGCATGACCTTACCTCACTAATGCAGCCAATTACTCCAAAAATCTTGGCGATCTGGCCTAAGAGAGTTGGGCAACTCTCAGCAATTTGTTTCAGATCTTCAATGGAATTATCCAGGGCATGTTGATCGGACGCTACTAGATCCGTCAGCATGTTGAGAATAACGTCGCTGTGGCTGGGTTCCTTCAGTTGTTTAATCAACAGAGAAATTGATTCATTTAATACCTGGAGTGGGGAAGGGAGAACAGTTTCACTCCGGTTTGCCAATATCACCATCATCAAACAGCTCATTCAATATTCATGGTAAAGTTATTTTGGAAACAATCATAATTATGATGTTTCATTTACATTGATAAATTAATGAATCTCATGACTATGACACTACGAATCCAAGACCCTAAGAATGGTAGATTGCTCTTGAAGGTTAGATTGCATGGGATCCAAGGAGCGATAGCTGAATGGATAGCAAATTGGCTCCATGGAAGGAAGCAGAGGGTGATGGCGGGAGGTTGCTTCTCGGACTGGAGGCCTGTGACTAGTGGTGTGCCTCAGGGTTCAGTGCTGGGCCCGTTACTGTTTGTCATCTACATCAATGATTTGGATGAGAACATACAGGGCAAGATTAGCAAGTTTGCTGATGATACAAAAGTGAGTGGTTTTGCAGATAGTGAAGATGGTTGTGAAAGATTGCAGCAGGATCTGGATCGATTGGCCAGGTGGGCAGAGGAATGGTTGATGGAATTTAATACAGAGAAATGTGAGGTGTTGTATTTTGGGACGTCGAACAAGGGCAGGACCTACACAGTAAATGGTCGGCCTCTGGGTAGTGTTGTAGAGCAGAGGGATCTAGGAGTGCAGGTGCATGGTTCCTTGAAGGTCGAGTCGCAGGTAGAAACGGTGGTCAAAAAGGCTTTTGACACTTTGGCCTTCATCAGTCAGAGTATTGAGTATAGAAGTTGGGAGGTCATGTTGCAGTTGTATAAGACATTGGTGAGACTGCATTTAGTGTATTGTGTTCAGTTCTGGGCACCATGTTATAGGAAAGATATTGTCAAGCTTGAAAGGGTTCAGAGAAGATTTACGAGCATGTTGCCCGGACTAGAGGGTCTGAGCTATTGGGAGAGGTTGAGTAGGCTGGGTCTCTATTCCTTGGGGTGCAGGAGGATGAGGGATGATCTTATAGAGGTGTACAAAATCATGAGAGGAATAAATCATGTAAATGCACAGAAACTCTTGCCCAGAGCAGAGGAATTGAGGACCAGCGGACATAGGTTCAAGGTGAAAGGGAAAAGATTTAATAGGAATCTGAGGGGTAACCTATTCCACACAAAGGGTGGTGGGTGTATGGAACAAGGTGCCAGAGGAGATATATGAGGCTGGGACTATCCCAATGTTTAAGAAACAGTTAGACAGGTACATGGATAGGACAGGTTTGGAGCGATATGGACCAATGCAGGCAATGGGACTAGTGTAGATGGGACATGTTGGCCGGTGTGGGCAAGTTGAGCCAAAAGGCCTGTTTCCATGCTGTATGACCCTATGACCCCAAGACCCAAGAAATATGTTTAGACCACAGGAATAGGAGCAGAATTAGGCCATTGAGCCCATTGAGTCTGCTCCGGCATTCAATCATGGCTGATCTGTTTTTTCCCTCTCAACCCTGCTCCCCCCGTCGACTAATCGAGAATCTGCTAATCTCCGCTCTTAAAAATACCCATTGACTTGGATTCCACGGCAGTCTGTGGCGATGAATTCCAGAGATTCACCATGTGTAGGAGGAGCAACTGTAGGTGGGGGTCTGAAGAAAGGTCCCCCCACCCGAAACGTCACCCATTCCTTTCCCCCAGAGATGCCGCCTGGCCCGCTGAGTTGCTCCAGCATCTTGCGTCCATCCACAGATTCACCACCCTCTCTCAAGTGCCCCTCGCCCACCAATTGCTTACCTCCCACCCAGTTACCCACTGCCTGAAGACGTCGGAAGAAGGGCCTCGACCCGAAAAGGTCACCCGTTCCTTCTCTCCAGAGATGCTGCCTGTCCCGCTGAGTGACTCCAGCATTTTGTGTCTAACCCCAACCCCTCATCTCCCATCCCTGTCGTTCACCATTCCCGTGACAATCCCTTCACGTTGCTCCAGTTTGGAACGTAAAGATGCAACGTTGGAATGAGCTCGTCTTATCGTTTTTGCATTGCTCTTGGCACCACTGCACGAAAATTAAGCTCAATTGATGAATGAATTGTTTTTGTGTGGGGTCTCCCGAAAATAAATAATCATCTCCAGGGGCCCTTCTGCAAATATTGGCAGCCTGCGGTTGCATTCCCGAATCTCCAAAGACCGCGTGAGGCGGCCCGAAGGAAAACAGACCTCCCCTGCTCCTGATGTGTACAATGAATCATTTTCACACAGAGTAGCAATGTTACAAAATTTTGAGATTTTAAAAATCAAGTCTGCAATTTATCCCATCAGATAAAGCATAACAAGAAGTTTAATTTGACACCTAATTTACTTTCATATCTTCAGTATTAAGAAAGTTATGGCCATTTTCATGCTCGGAAATGAGTATCTTGCTTCCCATTGCCTTTCAATTGACTTAACTCAAAAGCTGTGATCTGGAAAAATTAAAAGCCCATAACTTTATTAAAAATTAAGAGAACTCAATGAAATTTTCAGTCATTATAGATTGAAGCATTCTGAAACAAATATTAAACAATCTTACTTGGATTACCTGAAATTAAAGTATATAATTAGTTAGTTATCTAATTGTAGCTAATTACAAAATTCAATGAGTAGATCTAAACATCTATCAATTTCTTAAGAAAAGATAAACTTTTTTTTAATTGCCTAAGTGTCCAAATAACATTCACACAATAATCCACAATATAACATAATTTTTAAATCTCATTTTCATGAATTTCTGGGCCAAATGGAAGGAATTTAGTGTTTAATGCCTGTAAATAAATGGCCATTTAAATCAACTAGCGAGTGGGTTTTAGCGGAATGCGGTGGATTGGAACGTTGCGGTTAGCGGTGAAGTCGGGGGGGAAAATACTGGGGGTTCATACATTTTTTGGGGAACCCATTTCGCAACATTAAAATAGTATTTATGCCTCCCAAAAAACCAACTTTTAATAAAAAAATAAAGTATTTACCTTTTTTTCTCCCCTACGGAAAATGCTTCCGGTGGTCTGCGGTCACGGCTTTTGAAGGTGATTTTTAAATTACTCTAGTTAACAAATAACTTAAAGTAATTTAAAAAATACCTTAATGGATGAAATGTCGGAGCGATTTTTCTTCCGCAATTAAATCGCCCGACATTCATCGATTATCCTGGTCTGGTGAAAATCGGCACTTTAAGCCCGCCCCCCTCTGACAGGCGCTAAAGTCGCGCACACGGGGAGCGGCAGAAGTGCAGCGCCGCTAAAGGTAAGTTTTGTAACATACCTACACAGAGCACAGAAGCCAGAGGTAACGTGGTAAATAATGGCCAGGTTAAAATATGCAATGTTTTAAGGCATTTCAGTTAGAAGATTTATGCATCAAATAATTCACATTGCAAGTTTTATATTAACTGCTAGAGATGATTGCAGCTATTACCAGAGCTCCTTATAGAAAATGATCACAACGGAAACGTAATCAATTATGGATCCCAATTTCCGTTATATAAAGCATGCCAAAGTAAACACACCGTCAGGGGAGGTGGTGGAGGCAGGTTCTATAGTGGTGTTTCAGGGGCTCTTGGACAGGCACATGGATACGCAGGGTACAGAGGGATATGGATCACATGCAGAGGAGATTTCTTTAGCTTAGCATCATGTCCATCACGGACTTTGTGGGCCAAATGGCCTGTTCCCGTGCTGTCCTGCTCCATATTCTGTACACGGCACAGTTGTGCAGCTGGTAGAGCTGCTGCCTCACAGTGCCAGAGACCCGGGTTCGATCCTGACCTCGGCTGCTGTCGATACGGAGTTTGCACGTTTTCCCTGTGACCGTGTGGGTTTCCTCTTGCCATAGCTGTGCACGTTTGTCGGTTAATTGCCCTCTGTAAATTGCCCCTAGTGTGTAGGGAGTGAATGAGAAAGTGGGATAACATAGAACTGGTGTGAACGGCTGATCAGTGGTTGGTGTAGATTCGGTGAGTTAAAGGGCCCCTTTCCACTTTGTATCACTAAACTAAATTTCTATGTTCTAAACAACAAAATGATTCAAGGTTTTCACCCGGCCAATAGCTAACAATGGCCGGTTTCCTTTATCATCGGCACTTTTTTGCAGATCTACCATTCATTGTTCTTGATCCCTCCACATCGCTTGTCTCCCTTATCCCTAACCAGTCTGAAGAAAGGGCTCGACCCGAAACGTCACCCGTTCCTTCTTACACATGATTCAAGGGCTGTGTTTGACTACTGCACATGAGATCAATATTTTTAAAGTTATATCTTCTGGTCATTCCACAAGATCCTCTAGGTAGGTCTGATTTCTGTTCCTTTTAGCATTTAGTTCGAAAAGATATTTAGAAATATATATATTCCCTTTCCCCTTTGAATTTGGAAAGGGCGCAGAGAAGATTTACGGGGATGTTGCCAGGACTCGAGGGCCTGAGGTATAGGGAGAGGCTGAGTGGGCTGGGACTCTGTTCTTTAGAGCCCAGGGGGACATGGGATGATCTTTTAGTAGGTATGTTACAAAACTTACCTTGAGCACCGCTGCAGTTCTGCCGCTCCCCGTGTGCGTGACTTTGGCGCCTTTCAGAGGGGGGCGGGCTTAAAGTGCTGTTTTTCTTCAGACTGGGCAAATCGATCAATGTCGGGCGATTTCGTTGCGGAAGAAAAATCGCTCCGACATTTCATTCATGAAGGTATTTTTAAATGACGCTAGATTATTTATTAACTAGAGTAATTTAAAAATCACCTTCAAAAGCCGTGAGCACCGACAACGGGAAGGATAGGGGAGAAAAAAAGGTACACAGTTTATTTTTATATTAAAAGTTGTTTTTTTATGGAGGCTTTAATAATATTTTCATGTTGCGAAATGGCGTCCAAAAAAAATGTATGAATCGGCTGTATTTTTCCTCCCGACTTCACCGCTAACCGCAACGTTCCAATCCACCGCATTCCACTAAAACCCACTCGCTAGTTGATTTAAATGGCCATTAATTTACAGGCATTAAACACTAAATTCATTCCATTTGGCCCAGAAATTCATGAAAATGAGATTTAAAAATCATGTTATATTGTGGATTATTGTGTGAATGTTATTTGGACACTTAGGCAATTAAAAAAAAGTTTATCTTTTCTTAAGAAATGGATAGATGTTTAGATCTACTCATTGAATTTTGTAATTAGCTACAATTAGATAACTAACTAATTATATGCTTTAATTTCAGGTCATCCAAGTAAGATTGTTTCATATTTGTTTCAGAATGCTTCAATCTATAATAACTGAAAATTTCATTGAGTTCTCTTAATGTTTAAGAAAGCTATGGGCTTTTAACAGTTCTAGATCACAGCTTTTGAGTTAAGTCAATTGAAAGGCAATGGGGAACAAGATGCTAATTTCCGAGTATGAAAATGGTCATAACTTTCTTAATACTGAAGATATGAAAGTGAATTAGGTGTCAAATTAAACTTATTTTTATGCTTTATCTGATGGGATAAATTGCAGACTTGATTTTTTTAATCTCAAAATTTTGTAACGTTGCTACTTTTAGAGATGTATAAAATCATGAGAGGAATAGATTGGGTAGATGCACAAAATCTCTTGCCCAGAGTAGGGGAATGGAGAACCAGAGGACATAGGTTTGAGGTGAGGGGGAAAGATTTAATAGGAATCTGAGGGGTAACTTTTTCACACAAAGGGTGGGTGGGTGTATGGAACAAGCTGCCGGAGGAGGTAGTCGAGGCAGAGACTATCGCAACGTTAAAGAAACATTTTGATGGATCCATGGATAGGACAGGTTTAGAGGGATATGGGGCCAAATGCAAGCTGGTGGGACAAGTGTAGATGGGGCATGTTGGTCGGTGTGGGCAAGTTGGGCCTACGAGCCTGCTTCCACGCCGTATGCACTCTAAAGTATATAATTGTACAATTTGTTAGGAATGTCCGTGAATTGAAACACACTAAACAATCAAGCAATTATATTAAATATTAGAAATTTAAATTACGATAACGATGTTTAAATAACAATTATAAAAACATTCTGGCCGTGTTATGAAAATGCTCGAAAATGCTCAAGGGAGGGTCGGTTATTCTGAGGTTTAGGTTTGCTGAATTGTGCCCGAACAGATGACGTCTTCATTATTCCTCTGAGGTAAAGTGGTTACTTCTAACATTCCAGGATCAGGAACCACATCGCATCTGCCCACGATCTCTGCGGGCACACGATGTTTTTGTTTAGGAAGGAACTGCAGATGCTGGTTCCAACCCAAGATAGACACAAAATGCTGGAGTAACTCAGCGGGACAGGCAGCATCTCCAGAGAGAAGGGATGGGTGACGTTTCGGGTCGAGACCCTTCTTCAGACTTACAGAGTCAGGGGAAAAGGGAAACAAGAGATATAGACGGTGATGCAGAGAGATGTAGAACGAATGAATGAAAGGTATGTAAAAAAGTAACGATGATAAAGGAAACAGGCCACTGTTAGCTGTTTGCCAGGTGTGAACGAGAAGCTGGTGTGACTTGGGTCAGGGGGGGATGGAGAGAGAGGGCACGCAGAGGTTACTTGAAGGTAGAGAAATCAATATATCATACCACTGAGTTGAAAGCTGGACAAGCGAAATATGAGATGTTGTTCCTCCAATTTGCGATTAGCCTCACCCTGTTTAGTTTAGTTTAGAGATACAGCATGGAAACAGGCCCTTCGGCCCACCGAGTCCGCAACGACCTGCGATCCCCGCACACTAGGGACAATTTGGGACGTCTTTGGGATGTGGGAGGAAACCGGAGTACCCGGAGAAAACCCCGTTGGTCACAGGGGGAAGGTACAAACGTTGTACAGATGGCACTTGAGGTCAGGATCGAACCCGGGCCTATGGCGCAGTGAGGCAGCAACTCTACCGCTGTGCCACCGTGCCACACATAACTTACATATAACATTGGCTGTACGGAGTTTGTACGTTCTCCCAGTGACCTGCGTGGGTTTTCTCTGAGAGCTTCGGTTTCCTCCCACACTCCAAAGATACACAGATTTGTAAAATCTGTATAAATAATATGTATAAACAGATTTGTATCAATGTAAAGGCAGGAACGGGGTACTGATTGGGGATGATCAGCCATGATCACATTGAATGGCGGTGCTGGCTCGAAGGGCTGAATGGCCTACTCCTGCACCTATTATCTATTGTAAAATTGTCTCTGGTGTGTGTGTGTGTGTGTGTGTGTGTGTGTGTGTGTGTGTGTGTGTGTGTGTGTTCGTATGTTCATGTGTTCATGTGTGTACATGTGTGTGTGCACGTGTGTGTGCGTGTACCTGTGTGTGTGTGTGTACGTGTGTGTCTGTGTGTGTGTACGTGTGTGTGTGCGTACGTGTGTGTGTGTGCCTGTGTGTGTACGTGTGTACGTCTGTGTGTGCGTACGTGTGCGTGCGTACGTGTGTGTGTGTGTGCGCGTACGTGTGCGTGTGTGCCTGTGTGTGTGTATGTGTGTACGTCTGTGTGTGCGTACGTGTGTGTGCGTGTGTGTATGTAGGGTAGCGTTAATGTGCGGGGATCGCTGGTCGGCGCGGACTCAGTGGGCCAAAGGGTCTGTATCTTGAAACAAAATTAAACTAAAAGAACTGCACTGTTAGGAACTGCATCACATCTGCCTACTTCTTCTCCGAGTACACTATGTTTTCTGGAATTGCAACTTGATCCGAATTGTGCAACGTCTTGTACAAATGGAGAGAAAAAGCAATTAATCAGATGCCACTCTGCCATATGGATCTTATATCCTGCTCCAGAGATGAAAGGAAGTTAGTTGCAGCACAGATCTACTCTCATTCGCTGATGAATTGTGTGGCTGGGGAAAGCTCTCGGTCTCCCTTGTCTCAATTATGGTCTTTCCCCATTCAAATTCCTGTGGCAATCGCATTATTTTCGTTGGTGAGTCCGTTGCACATTCATCCCGTAAACTTTCTTCTGCTGCCTCTTAATCTGCCTCACAAACCGCTCATGCTTTGGCACAAAGATCATGTTTAGCTCTTGCCGCCGATTCCAACTTGAGCAACCCTGAAATTATATATATTTTAAAATCCTATCTGATGACCGACAACGGCACCCGGACACAGAAACTTCCTTGTACATCGAAGCCCAGCGCAAATTGGAGGAACAGCACCTCATATTTCGCTTGGGCAGCTAACACCCCAGAGGTGTGAACATTGATTTCTCTAACTTCAAGTAACCCTTGCTTTCCCTCTCTCTCCATCCCTCCCCCATCCCAGTCTGACTGTCCTCCTGATTACATTTCACATTGTCTGCCTCGTGGTCAACTTCCCCGAGCTAACAATGATCTCTAGAGGACCTTTGTCCACTTTGATCTCTCCTTTTCACACGTTACCCTTCCATATCTCTGTGTCATCCCCTCGTTTCGTTTAGAGATACAGCGTGGAAACATGCCCTTCGGCCCACTGTGTCTGCGCCGACCAGCGATCCCCGCACATTAACACTATCCCACACCCCCTAGGAATAATTTTTTTTTAACATTTACACCAAGCCAATTAACCTACAAACCTGTACGTCTTTGGAGTGTGAGAGGAGAAAACCCACGCAGGTCACGGGGAGAACGTACAAACTCCGTACAGACAGCACCCGTGGTCGGGATTGAACCCGGGTCTCCTGCGCTGCATTCGCTGCAAGGCAGCAACTCTGCCGCTGCACCACCGTGACTGCCCAGGGACCCTCCCATACTCTCAGTCTGAAGAAGGGTCTCGACTCAAAGTGGGCCATTCGGAGATGAAAAGACAAAAAGTGTGAGATACGGATAGAAAAGGCGTGAAATTAGTTTAGTTCAAAGGTCTTTTATTGTCTTTGAGGGTTATCACTGAGGTAGATAGTGGTTCAGCACTGCTCTCTGGTTGTGGTAGGATGGTTCAGTTGCCTGATAACAGCTGGGAAGAAACTGTCCCTGAATCTGGGGGTGTGCATTTTCACACTTCTACACCTTTTGCCCTGATGGGAGAGGGGAGAAGAGGGAGTGGCCAGGGAGCGACACTAATCTAAGCGATTCTCTAATCCACCCTACTTGATTGTAATCATGTATTGTATTTCTGCTGACGGGTTTTGCACTCAACAAAAGCTTTTCGCCAAAGATCCTGTAGCGAGCAAGATAGCCCACTCGACGAAAAAGACGTAGTACGGTCATGGGCAGATTCGTGGGTAATTTTCGGCCCCATTTCCGTAACCGGCTTCCGTCTCCGCACCAAAGATCCCATCGGATACTAGTGCGGAGACGGAAGCCGGTTACGGAAACATCCTCGTAAAAATAAACGTTATTTGGTAAAAATCTTCTCCTCGTTTTCAGAATTTTAATTTATTAACACAAACTGTTCCCCCACAACGTTGATTACACTGCGAGTCGGGTCGGGTCGGGTTACGGAAATGGATGAAAAAAAGGCCCACGTTCCGCTCCGTTGCGTACTACACGTCAGCCCATTGCATTTAGCAGGAGTGGTCTATCTTGCTCCGCTATAGGATCGTTGCTTATCACTATGCCCGCGACAATAAACTAAACCAAATTGAACGGACTTGTCCTTGATGATGCTGCTGGCCTTGCTGAGGCAGAGCGATGTGGAGTCAATGGAAGGGAGGTAGTGTGAAGTCCGAGGAAGGCATATACAGGTGGAAGGAGATGGGGAACAAGGGAGAACGAAAAGGAGAAATTGATGCACTGGAGGTGGATGCGGTGGGAGGGGGAGGGGGCTGACATATTTCACAATATATCCTGTTGTTCGAGAACTTGAGGGGGAATTAGTTTGGAAAAGAAAACTTTAAATTCCTTGCCTTTTTCACTTCCCAAGGGAGCGTTTACTAGTCATAGGCATGTGCCAGGAAATACAATTGCACAACTGGAATCCAGCAATCAGCAATATTTCTGGGATAGCCAGGGGTCGACAGGGTTGTTCAACAGTGTCAGACTACATCGACATCTGTAGCCTCACCAACATCCAAAGACTGTTGGAAAAGCTGCAGAAAAGCCAGGATTGGCCTAGCGTTCGATATTAACAGTAGCTTCTTGCATTTCATTTAAATCATGCACTTCCTTGCACGGTATTTGGAGATCAGCTTCGAGGCATCTGGAAGGAAATACAAGCTGGTCTTGGACGGGCTCTATTAGAGATTTGTCCATGTACCTGGCCAGGGCCGTAGAAAGCATTTATCGAGATGAATCACAGCTTGGCTCGGGAACAGCTCCATCCAAGACCGCAAGAAATTGCAGCGAATTGTGGACGCAGCCCAGACCATCACACAAACCGACCTCCCTTCCATTGACCCCATTTATACCACACACTGCCTCGGCAAGGCTAACAGCATAATCAAGGGAGTCACAATCTGGCCACTCCCTCTTCTCCCCTCTCCATTCGGGCAAATGGTGAAAACGCACACCTCCAGATTCAGGGACAGTTTCTTCCCAGCAGTTAGCAGGCAACTGAATCATTCTACCACAACCAGAGAATAGTCCTGAGCTACTATCTACCTCTTTGGAGACCCTCGGACTATTCTTGATCGTACTTTATTGACTTTACCTTGCACTAAACATTAGTCCCTTATCATGTATCTGTACACTGTATATGGCTCGATTGTAATCATGTATTGTCTTTCTGCTGTCTGGTTGGCACGCAACAAAAGCTTTTCACTGTGCCTCGGTACAAGTGACAATAAACCAATCTAAACTAAACGGAGAAAGTAGACACAAAATGCTGATGTAACTGAGCGGGAACATCTCTGGAGGGAAGGAATGGGTGACGCTTCGGGTCGAAGGGTCACCCATTCCTTCTCTTCAGAGATGCTGCCGGTTCCGCTGAGTTACTCCAGTCTACCCTCGGTTTGAACCAGCATTTGCAGTTCCTTCCTAAGCATTGAGAAGAAAAATATGGAAGGATAGGATAGGTTTAGCGGTATATGGGCCAAACACGATCGGATGGGACTAGAGTAGATGAGGCACATTGGTTGGCTTGGGCAAGTTGGGCTGATGGCATGTTTCTGTGCTGTATCATTCTATAAGAGGAACCAAAAGGATTACAAAAAATCATAGAAACATGTAGGAAAATATTTTACAGGGAAAGACGTGGGATATTGGGATTGTTTCCCAAAGGTTTGCAAATTGACATGAAATGGCCACTTATGTGGTAAGGGAGCCAGTCATAATCTTCTATCCACCTCATTGGAGACCCTCGGACTATCTTTCATTGGACCTCACTGGCTTTATCTTGACTAAACATTGTCCACTTAATAGATAATAGACAATAGGTGCAGGAGTAGGCCATTCGGCCCTTCTTGCCAGCACCGCCATTCACTGTGATCATCCACATTCAGTACCCCTTTCCTTTACTCCGCTCTCTTTAAGAGCTCCATCTAAAGGGCCTGTCCCACTATACGAGTTTACCCAAGATCGCTCCCGAGTTTAAAAAAAAAATCAAACTGGTGGTAAGTACGTAGAATGTACGTAGCGGGTACGTCGGAGCTCGGGACGTCTCTTAGCGGCTTGTAACGCTAACAGCAGGTACTGGGGAAACGCGGCAAGCTCGTGAAGATTTTTCAACATGTTGAAAAATGTCCACGAGAGCACCGAGTACCTACGAGCGGCCATTACCGTAAATCTCCGAGTTCGAATCAAGGGGAAACTCGGGAGAACTCTTGAATTACCTCGTACAGTGGAACAGGCCCTTAACTCTCTCTTGAAAGCATCCAGAGAATCGGCCTGCACTGCCTTCTGAGGCAGAGAATTCCACAGACTCGCTATTGTCTCTGTTTTGTGATCTCTCTGGGTCCCTTGATCGTGTATCTGTACACTGTGGATGGCTGGATGGTGATCATGTATTGTCTTTCCGCTGACCGGATAGGACACAATAAATGCTTTTCACTGTACACGTGGCAATAAACTAAACTCAACTCAACTTAGATGGGACCTACAATCACATCCATGTTCTGAGGGTATCATTTTTCAAGTGCAACTCTATCAAACGCAGTTCGTAGGTTTAAATTGGTGGGGGGGGAGGGGGGTCAACACAGTGGTTTGTTTTTCCACAGCATAGTTTAGCACCTTTTATAGATAGAACAAAAATGCTGGAGAAACAGACTGAAGAAGGGTCTCGACCCGAAACGTCACCTGTTCCTTCGCTCTATAGATGCTGCCTCACCCTCTGAGTTTCTCCAGCATTTCTAGACTATAGACAATAGGCACAGGAGTAGGCCATTCGGTCCTTTGCGCCAGCTCCGCCATTCAATGTGATCATGGCTGATCATCCCCAATCGATACCCCGTTCCTGCCTTCTCCCCATATCGCCTGACTCCATTATCTATAAGAGTCCTATCAAGCTCTCTCTTGAAAGTATCCAGCGAACCGGCCTCCGCCACCCTCTGAGGCAGAGAATTCCACATCCATGTCGCATCTCTAAACTAAACCAAGCACCCAAAGAGGCCCTTTGGCCCAACTCAACCAAAGTGCCCACCTGGGCAAGCAGCATAGGCCCGCGTTTGGTCCAAATTCTCTAACCCTGTCCTCTCCATATTCAAGTTTCCAAGATGGCGCCCAACCCAACCCAACGCGACACTTTGCTCGCTCGCCACAGAAGCAGATCGACAACCACATCTTACAATCGCGCCACACTCTTGAATCTCTACCCCTACAGCAACATCTCTTCAACGTTGTTCCCTTATCATGTATAGGAAGGAACTGCAGATGCTGGTTTAAACCGAAGGTAGAGCCAAAAAGCTAAACATGTTTCCTGCTTCTAGCGTGCTCTCCAGAGATGGTGCCTGACCCGCTGAGTTACTCTGGCTCATTGGAACTCCATGCAGCGTGGCAACAGGACCTGTGGCCCACAACTAGCGATCACCCGTACACTAGTTGTTTAAGGAGGAACTGCAGATCTGCTGGAAAAATCGAAGGTAGACAAAAATGCAGGAGAAACTCAGCGGGTGAGGCCGCATCTATGGTGCAAAGGAATAGGTGCCGTTTCGGGTCGGAACGAGGGTCTCGACCTGAAAAGTCACCTTTTCCTACGCTCGTAAATGCTGGCTCACCCGCTGAGTTCCTCCAGCATTTCTATCTACCTGTACACTAGTTGTATCCGACAGACCAAGGCCAATGAACAGAAGCCAATAAGCCTACAAACCCGCAAGTCTTTGGGATGGGGAGGAAACACCGGGAGAGGGTACAAACTCTAGCCAGGATCGAAAGCGGGTCTCTGGCGCTGTAAGGCAGCAACTCTACCGCTGCGCCACCGTGCCGTTAGTGTGTGTTTAATATCAAGATATCATTCCACAAGGCAGCAATCTGTGCACCTTATCCCCCCCCCCCCCTTTTTGTCTTGTTTTTGCACTGAGTAGGAGCAGTTTTTAATCTCACTGTACATGTGTATAGTGACAATAAAAGGCATTCTGATTCTGATTCCGTCACATTCAATCACAACGTCGATGAATCTAAATACCCCTCCACATCATTTCCGACGGCTCCTCTGAAAACATATGCAGCCCCCCCCAAATAAATCCACCAGGAGATTGTCCCTCTGGTATCTTTGAAGATCGGACGCACACTAGAGAACCAATTTACAATGGAAATCATAAGGTATAGGAGTAGAATCAGGCCATTCGGCCCATCAAGTTTACTCCGCCATTCAATCATGGCTGATCTATCTCTCCCTCCTAACCCAATTCTCCTGCCTTCTCCCCCATAACCCCTGACGCCCGTACTAATCAAGAATCTCTGCTTCCCGTTCATCCGCATAGCATCTTCCTCCTATTGTATTTCACAAGGCAAAAGAAAACATTTTTTTTTACATTCACTGATATTGCTTGCTTGGATTTCACAACAGAGTGTGTGTGTGTGTGTGTGTGTGTGTGTGGGGGGGGGGGGGGGGGGGGAGCATTGTGGTTTTCCCTGGTCCACTCTTGCGCAATTAGCCGTCTGCCAAATGAGTCAACATCTGACGATCATTGGCCACGGCTTTTCCCCCTTTACGAATGATTCCCTCGCCATTTGACAAAGTATTTTTGGCCACGTTCTTAGACTTCAGTGTCTAGGAAGACTCTGGACTTCACCATTCTCGTTCTATTGTCCCCGAGAACTAGCATCTCACGCCAACATTAAGTGTGGAGCCAGCACCAGTTGAAAGTTAACATCTTTTTAGCGAGCCCAGCAGGAACTGATGAGGGACGGCATGGTTGTGCAGCGGTAGAGCTGCTGCCTCACAGCGCCACAGACCCCGGTTCGATCCCGACTACGGGTGCTTGTCCGTACGGAGTGCAATCAAGTCGTCCACAAGTGCAAGGGGTAGTGAAGAGAGAATAACACCACACACACAAGGAACTTGAGAATGGTTAAGAAGGAACTGCAGATGCTGGAAAATCGAAGGTAGACATAAAATGCTGGAGAAACTCAGCGGGTGAGGCAGCATCTATGGAGCGAAGGAAATAGGCGACGTTTTTCGGGCCCAAACATTGCCTATTTCCTTCGCTCCATTGATGCTGCCTCACTCTTCAAACTTGAGAATGGATGGATTTTCCCCACTCAAACAATATACCCACGTGGATTTTGTTCAGATAAGATTCCATGAACAGCAATTCGATAATCGACCAAAGGAGTCTCAAAAAGGGTCTTGACCCAAAAACGTTACCTATCCATGTACTCCAGAGATGCCATCCGACCCGCTGAGTTACTCCAGCACTCTGTGCCCTTTGTGCATAAACCAGCTTCTGCAGTTCTTTGCGCCGTGACTGGATGGACAGTAAACGTCGGGGTCAGGCAGCATCTCTGGAGGGAAGGGATAGGTGACGTTTCGGGCCAGCATCTGCCGTTGCTTCCTACACACAGTGGCGCAGCGGTGGAGTTGCTGCCTAACAGCGCCAGAGACCCGGGTTTGATTCTGATCACAGATGCTGTCTGCACGGAGTTTGCCCGTTCTCCCCGTGACCTGTGCGGGTTTTCTCCAGGAGCTCCGGTTTCCTCCCACACCCCAAAAGAGGGCTGTAGGTTAATGGGCTTCTGTGTAATTGTACATTGTCCCTGAAGATAGACACAAAATACTGGAGTAGCTCTACAACTGTGCTACTGTGCCACCCTTATGTTTGTATGCAGGAAGGAACTGCAGATGCTGGGTTACACCGAAGGTAGATACAAAATGCTGGAGTAACTCAGCGGGTCAGGCAGCATCTCTGGAGAGAAGGGATGAGAGACGTTATGGGTGGAGACGCTTCTTAATTGTCCCTAGTGAGTGTAGGATATTGTTTGTGTGTGGGGATCGCTGGTCGGCGCGGACTCGGTTGGCCTGAATGTTCCTCTATCTGCGCTGTATCTCCAAACTAAACTGAAATGACCAGATGACGAGTTTGAAGGTAGACAAAAATGCTGGAGAAACTCAGCGGGTGAGGCAGCATCTCCGGGGCGAAGGAAATAGGTCACGTTTTTGGGTCGAGACCCTTCTTCAGACTGATGTGGGGTTGAGGGGGCGGGAAGAATAAAGGAAGAGGCGGAGACAGTGGGCTGGGGGAGAGCTGGGAAGGGGAGGGGAAGGAGGGAGAAAGCAAGGACTACCTGAAATTGGAGAAGTCAATGGTCATAGGTAGAGAAAAGTGCTGGAGAAACTCAGTGGGTGCAGCAGCATCTATGAAGCGAAGGAGATAGGTGACATTTCGGGGCCGAAACCCTTCTTCAGTCAATGTTCATACCGCTGGGATGTAAACTGCCCAAGTTAAATATGAGGTGCTGCTCCTCCAATTTGCGGTGGGACTCACTCTGGCCATGGAGGAGGCCCAGGACAGAAAGGTCGGATTGGGAATGGGAGGGGGAGTTGAAGTGCTGGGCCACCGGGAGATCAGGTTGGTGCGAACCGAGCGGAGGTGTTGGGCGAAGCGATCGCCAAGCCTACGCTTGGTCTCACCGATGTAGATCAGCTGACACCAGGAGCAGCGGATGCAATGGATGAGGTTGGAGGAGGTGCAGGTGAACCTCTGCCTCACTGTTTATGATGATGAGTTCAGTGGGACGAAAGGGGGGAAGGAATGGTTTGGCAACTGAGGAAGGTTTTACCTGAGGACATTGCTTTGTTACCATTTGCAGCAAGCGGACGAGCTGATGCTGCTCAGGAGGCTCCAGCCCGGGCATCAGTTGGACCAGCTCTGTAACACGGCAGTTAATAGATTCCGGCTGCCTCTCGTACACCGACGGTAAAACTCGCAGCAAGACCACATTCCCTGCAAGGGCAGCAAGGAAACAGATTCAAAGCGTTTGCTGGATCATCTGGAAACCATTCCTCACTCACACTGTAGCTTGCAGGGGCTCCGTTATAAATAAACAAGGCACAATACCACCAGAACTGCACAAAATACCACACGGATACTTGAAAAGAAACAAAAAAGGGCAAGAGTAAATGCCATTGTTGCTTTACTGAAAATAGATGTTTGAAAATGCTCAATGGGGCAGGAATAAATTCACGGAAGAACAGGTGACCTCAAAGTTACTGCTCTCTGCAAACCATTCATAAATTTCAACCGTGGCATCAGGAAATTATTAGTGAGCTGAACTATTGGGGGTAGCTCTGTAGCTGTTTAACCCTTTGTGACACAGCTTGACTATTACCCTGCGGTTAGCACAGGGAAGTTTTAAAACATGTGTAGGAAAGAACTGCAGATGCTGGTTTAAATGGAGGCTAGGCACAACATGCTGGAGGAGCTCAGCGGGACAGGCAGCATCTCTGGAGAGAAGGATTGGGTGACGTTTCGGGTCGAGACCCTTCTTCAGTCATTCCAGGGTTCTGTGCCTAACTACAAGTTTTAAAACATGCTGGCCACGTGACAGAATTTTATACCACTCCAGCAGACAGCTTTGAACTTAGCAATGAACGTTGAAGGCAAGTTATAAAAATGTAGCAATCCTACTTCAATGCAAGTAAACTTGTTGTATATCTGTGTAGTGTATGAGACGAAACGTCACCCATTCCTTCTCTCCAGAGATGCTGCCGGTCCCGCTGAGGTCCTCCAGCTTTTTGTGTCTATCTTCATAGTATTCAAGTCAAGTCACATTTATTTCTATAGCACATTTAAAAAACAACTCTCGTTGACCAAAGTGCTTTACATTGGTGGAGGTACTAACGTTCTACAACAGTGGTTCATAGATTAAGTACATACATAAATACATACATATAGCCCTCCCTCAGAGGACGTCAAGAAAGGCTTGGGAGTAGAGATGAGTTTTAAGTCTCGACTTAAAAGAGTTGATGGAGGGGGCAGTTCTGATGGGAAGAGGGATGCTGTTCCACAGTCTAGGAGCTGCAACCGCAAAGGCGCGGTCGGTCGCCCCTGAGCTTATGCCTAGACCGCGGGATGTTCAGCAACCCCAAGTCGGCCGATCTGGGGGACCTGGAGGTGGTGCGGTGGGTAAGCAGACTTTTGATGTGGGTGGGTATGATCTGATCTGTTTGGATAGCAAAGTTTTTCACTGTACCTCGGTGCACGTGAGGACAATAAACCTGAACCGAAGCAAATCTAACACAAGTTCCCAAGTTATAGGAGTAGGGGTCCACTCGAGTCCACTCCGCCATTCAATCGTGGCTGATCTCAGCCTCCTAACCCCATTTTCCTGCCTTCTCCCCGTAACCCTTTACATCATCATCGATGAAGACATCAACGGGCACAATGTCTTACAATGCCGCGTACGACAGTGATCGCAACTTCTACTGAAGTGTGGATGGCCGTTGGCTCGCTAGGAGCTCATCCGCCCTTTGACTGGTCTTGTTTTTGGTCCTGCTGGGGGTCCACAGCCCCCTCCTCACCTGGCAAACCAGGTGGGGGAGACGGTTTAGTCGCCGACTATCCGACCATGGAGCGAAGGGAACTCCCCCCCCGACCTGACCTTAATAGCCCTTGACACCCATACTAATCAAGAATTTGTCTATCTTCGCCTTAAAAATACCCACTGACTTGGCCTCCACAATGAGTTCCACAGATTCACTACCTTCTGACTAAAGAGGTTCCTCCTCAACTCCTGTCTAACAGAGCGCCCTTTAATTCTGAGGCTATGACCTCTGGTCCTGGGCTCTCCCTACCATTGGGGACGTTCTCTGCACGTCCACATATTCTGTTACCCCAGGCTCTCTTTCCCCATCAAAAATGTCTCCTAAAGATCTCCCTTTGACCATATTTGGTCGTCAGTTCTCTCGTTGTTTCTTGAAAAAGTGGGAGCGTTTCGCCCCTCCTCCACCTTTCAGCTATTTCCTCTGTGACGCAGGAGGATTTAAGTAAATACAGGTGCTCAAAATAAGAGGGGTTAGTGGCCAAACGCTCCCT
Organism: Raja brachyura; assembly: GCA_963514005.1. The sequence continues at coordinate 59,207,686 of OY740794.1, read as the reverse complement.
GTAACAAATAACCTTTTGTCCTGATATCTGGGAGCAGTGACCTCTGAGGCTCAGAGGGTGGTCTGTGCCTGACACACACTAGGGTGTTTGTCCTCGACGCAGGAACATTTTGTCATCTCCACTCATTATTCTTCTTGCCCCGTCTATGTACCCCGTTCCCTCGGCTTGCTGCGAGTGTCAAGAACCCACGCGCCCCTCAGAAGCGAACAAGCACAAGGCCCACATTCCTGATGCAGGATTTAAAAAAGAAAAAAAAAAAAAAGAAAACACTTTGCTTCATCTAAGATCATTTTAGGTCAATCCAGTCGAAAGAGATTTTTTTTAAAAACCCCCAGAAGTTTTTCTTCATTAATCCATTTGAAAGCAGCCTCAAATTCTACGCGACGGCTTGCGTATGGAAGGAATGTTAAAAAAAAAGTTGTACTAATGAAATGCAGAATTAAATGCCTCTGCATTCTTGCACGCTCCACTGGGACTTGCCCTCTTCTGGCTACAACACTTCATTATTGCATCCACTTTATGTTGCAAAAATGCATTCCCCTGTGGTGGGTTATTACATCTGTCTTGGAACCCAAGACTTACCCCAGTGCTGCGAGCAGGCTTATTGTACACCTACTCAAGATGTGCCTTCATCCCACTCACGTTGCAATGCAAAATTCTTCGCTGAGAGAAGCTGGGCTCTACCTCATTGGTGCTTGCCCCCCCCAACTCCCCCACTTCTCTCCCTCATCTCATCTCACCTCCTTCCCTCCTCTCCTCCTCCTCCTCCTCCCCTCCCTGTCTCCCCCCCCCCCTCCCCTCCTCCTCCCCATGACAAATTCCTTACATCACTCCTCGCTCGGTGCTTATAAAGACAGTGTCCGAGCTCCAGTGCTCATTGTCTTTCACAGCTCGTAAGCGAAGGAGTTAAATTAACAAAGCGGGCTGCACACCAGCTGCAAGACATCTCCGCAGAAATGGCAGCGTTTCCTATCATCCTGTGGATCCTACACTATGTCATCTGCATTTTGGCAATGGAAGACGATGATGTGCAAATTATTAATGGAATGGGAAATAAAATCTCGGTTTTACCAGGTACGACATTTGCATTATTAGTTAGACTGATCTTGCTGCACTTTGCAAGGCTTGTTTTTCCTGCATGATTGATCTTTCCTGGAGAAACTTAAAAAATCCACATTTTATTACTTGAAACCAGGAATAATATATTACTAAAACAGTAATAATATATATTACTTGAAACCAGTATTAACATATGTTATTGGAACCCAGTAATAATATTTTACTTCAAACAAGTAGTCACATATTACTTCAAACAAGTAATAATATATTATTTCAGACAAGTAATAAGACATATTACTTCAAACAAGTAATAACAGTCATTCACATGTAAAGCAGCATTAGAAAAGATGAAAGAATTTAAGCAGTAAAAAAAATTCTTACAGTCAAAATTCAAGAGGCAACAGATTCTAGTCTTCATTCTGTTAGCAAGCATTTTAGTGTCTCTGCATCACATCACAGGAATGAGAATAGGGACCTGTCAGTTTCTTCGATAAAATTTGAATAATGTTATATTTATTTTAATCACTCCTATAAAATACTCACGCTCCTAGAACGGCAAATGTGTAAGAGTTTGGACTGATTTGGTGCAAGACTGTGGTTGGGATCGCAGTGTAAGAGTGATGCCCAGGCAGATGTGCCAACTTTTACCAGAGGTGTGTTATTACAGTCCCGTCTACGCATGCAAATGTGAAATATAACAGGACGCTATTTCTGGGGAGAACATTTATTTATGTACCGGTGTATTCTAACGGACACCCCACCTAGGTTCACACCCAGATTCCCCACTATCCCATCCCCTTTTCCAGCTACATACCTACTAACATTTCATTCCTCTCCTTATCTGACGCCCTTTTCATCTTGAGCCTTCGTCACCTACTCCACCCTTCTGCCAATCACCCCCCCCCCCCCCCCCCCCCCCACTTACCTGTATCCACCCATCTCTTAAAAGGTGCAGGAAGGAACTGCAGATGCTGCTTTAAACTGAAGGTAGGACACAAAAAGCTGGAGCAACTCAGCGGGTCAGACAGCATCTCTGGAGAGAAGGAATAGGTGACGCTTCGGGTCGAGGTCCTTCTTTAGACTGAGAGTCAGGGAAAAGGGAAACGAGAGATATAGACGGTGATGTAGAGATGCAACAAAAATGAGGATGATAAAGGAAACAGGTCATTGTCAGCTGTGGGCCAGGTGAAAACGAGTTACAGGCAATGAGACTCAACAAGACATCTTTGAAGCTGGAACAACGTCTTGGGTGGGGGAGGGACGTAGAGAGAGGGGATGTAAGGGTTACTTGAAGTTAGAGAAATCAATATTCATGGAAGTTGCTTTGTCCCCCACCCCCTTTCCAGCTTTCTCCACCCCTTTACTGAATCGGTTTGAAGAAGGGTCCCGACCTAAAACATCGCCCGTCCGCTCCCACCACAGATGCTGCCTGACCCGCTGAGTTACTCCAGCACTTTGTGTCCTCTAGATTATCCCATCCTTTCAAGCTGCTGGGTGTGGGAGCATGGTGTGTGTGTGTGTGTGTTCACGTGCGTGTGTGTGTATTCCCGTGCATGTGTGTGCGCGTGTGTGTTCACGTGCGTGTGTGTACACATCTGTTCAGGGTGTGTGTGCGCATGTGTGTGTTCACGTGCATGTGAGTGTGTTCACGTGCGTGTGTATGCACCTGCGTGTGTGCGCGTGTGTTCACGTGTGTGTGCGCATGTGTGTGTTTGCGTGTGTGCACATGTGTGTGTTCACGTGTGTGCGTGCATGCGTGTGTTCAGGTGTGTGCGCATGTGTGTGCGCGCACGTGTGTGCGCATGTGTGTGTTCTCGGGTGTGCACGTGTGTGTTCACACGCGTGTGTGGGCGCATGCACCAATATTATGACAGTAACTAGTCTTCATAAGTGCTTTGTTAGTCATGTAACACTTTGGCATGTGCTGGAATCATGAAATATATTATATTGCGTCATCCTTTTTAAAGTTAATTAGAATACAAATGTAAAATATGGCAAATCAGAACAAAAACCAGAAAATGTTGGAAAGGTTTAGAATGTCAGGAAGCAGAAAAACATTTCCAAACAACTGATAAAAGTTCATTGACCAGAAACGTTAACTGGGTTCCTCTCTCAAAATGTCACCAGGGCTGTGGTGTTCATAGCGCGCAGAACAATACAGCACAAGAACAGGCCCTTCGGCTTGTATAATCTGGAGTTTCGAAGGATGAGAGGGGATCTTATTAAAACATATAAGATTATTAAGGGTTTGGACACACTAGAGGCAGGAAACATGGGCCAGGGGCCACAGTTTAAGAATAAGGAGTAAGCCATTTAGAACGGAGATGAGGAAACACTTTTACACACAGAGAGTGGTGAGTCTGTGGAATTCTCTGCCTCAGAGGGTGGTGGAGGCCGGTTCTCTGGATACTTTCAAGAGAGAGCTAGATAGGGCTCTTAAAAACAGCGGAGTCAGGGGATATGGGGAGAAGGCAGGAACGGAGTACTGATTGGGGATGATCAGCATTGAATGGCAGTGCTGGCTCGAAGGGCCGAATGGCCTACTCCTGCACCTATTGTCTATTGGCCCACGATGTCAGTGCTGAACACGATGCCGAGATCGTCACTTATCTGCCTGTACATAACCCATATCCCTCCATTCCCTGCACACCCATGTGCCTGTTCAAATGTATTTTAAATATCACCGTCGTATCTGCTTCAACCACCGCTCCCTGGCAGTGTGTTCCAGGCACTCACCACCTTCCGTGTGGAAAAAACCCCTTTCGTTTTAGCTTTACAGATACAGTGTGGAAACAGGCCCTTCGTCCCACCGGGTCGGTGCTGACCAAGGATCGCCCGTACACTGTGTAGTTCTATCCTACACAATTGGGACAATATACAGAAGGCAATTAACCTACAAACCTTGTGGAAGTTGCCCCGCACATCTCCTTTAAATTTAGTTTGCATATAAGCAGGTCATGTTTAATTAAGATAGACACAAAATGCTGGCGTAACTCAGCGGGTCAGGCAGCATCTCTGGAGAGGAGGACTGGGTGACGTTGCTGGGTCGAGACCCTTCTTCAGACTGAGAGTCCGGGGAAAGTGAGACATGGTGTTTAATTAATGCTCATTTAGCATTTGAGTAAAACTGCAGATATCCAAACGTACCAACAGTCCTTTGTTTAAGAAAGAACTGCAGATGCTGGAAAAATCGAGGTAGACAAAACTGCTGGAGAAACTCAGCGGGAGAGGCAGCATCTATGGAGCGAAGGAAATAGGTGACGTTTCAGGTCGAGACCCTTCTTCAGACTGATGAGAGGGTGGGAAGAAGAAAGGAAGAGGAGGAGACAGTGGGCCGCGGGAGAGCTGGGAAGGGGAGGGGAAGGAGGGAGAAAGCAGGGACTACCTGAAATTGGAGAAGCCAATGTTCATACCGCTGGGGTGTAAACTACCCAAGCGAAATACGAGGTGCTTTCGAGAGCCGAAACGTCACCTATTCCTTCGCTCCATAGATGCTGCCCTCACCTGCTGAGTTTCACCAAGCCCTGACTTGTAGTAACAGCAGCAAGAAAGCTCTCAGGGTTACGATCGATCGGTGGGCTCCTTTAATCTGACATTATCTTCCCCAGATGGCTCCTGCAGATGCCAGAAGGAGCTGACTAAATGGGACAAGCTGTTCGTCATGCTGGAGAACTCGCAGATGAAGCAGACCATGCTGCAGCACGCCATCCAGGAGGTGTGCCGGGTGGACTGCCGAAGGATGCAGTCGGAGGTGCACCAGGTGACGGCCACCTTTGCCGAGACTGCCACCAGAGCGGTGGAGAGGGCAATGTCGCAGCTGGCCGCCCGCCCGGACTGGAAGCCGGCCTACAAGGTGGAAGACTTCGGCAAGTCCAAGACGGAGAACGAGTCGGAGCAGAAAAGCACCCTGCAGCAGCTCCTGACCGTGACGCAGGATCTGTCCGCCAGGCTCCACACGCTGGAGATGTCTTGGCAGAAGGCGATGCTCGCCACCTTTCAGAGTTCGTCGCAAGACGGCAATGAATCGGCTCAGAGAAAGCTGGATTCCTTTGAATGGTCGAGTCCTGGAGGTGAACACACGGAGTCACAGAGATGCTCGGCCAAGCACCTGTTGCCATCAGGTAATCCCGTTCCTTGTTCCTCCGCTGCCGCCTGCCACGTTTTAGATGTCCCCTTCATTCCATTTCTACCATCCAGCTCGCTGACTGCAGGTGTATGAAGGAACTGCAGATGCAGGTTAACGCTGAAGGCAGACACAAAGTGCTGGGGTAACTCAGCGGGACAGGCATCAGCCCACTCCTTCTCTCCAGAGATGCTGCCTGTCCCGCTGACTTACTCCAGCATTCTGTGTCTAAAGCTCGGCGACTGAAACAGACCTCCCAAGGGGTTCAAATCTCTCTACTGCGTTATGCAGTGACAACAGTGCTGGAGTAACATAGGCTTAAACAAATAGTTTCAGCCTGGGGGGGGGGGGGGGGGGGGGAGAGAAAGCCCACCTAGTGTGCAGGTTGATCACTGGGAGAGGCTGGGGAAGAAAGATTGCTTCATGGGAGGGAGAGGAGGAAAAAAAAATCCAAAAATAATTGAAAGATCCGATTTTAGAGTTTACAAATATAATGCGGAAACAGGCCCTTCAGCCCATCGGCGATCCCCACACACTAACAATATGCTACATAAACACACCAAGGACAATTTATTGGGGATGACCAGCCATGTACAGAGTCAATGATGCAGCTGTCAGCATTGTAGGTAGAGTCATAGAGTGATACAGTGTGGAAACAGGCCCTTCGGCCCAACTTGCCCACACCAGACAACATGTCCCAGCTACACTAGTCCCACCTGCCTGCGCTTGGTCCATATCCCTCCAAACCTGTCCTACCCATGTACCTGTCTAACTGCTTCTTAAACGTTGGGATAGTCCCTGCCTCAACTACCTCCTCTGGCAGCTTGTTCCATACACCCACCACCCTCTGTGTGGAAATGTTACCCTTCAGATTCCTATTAAATCTTTTCCCCTTCATCCTAAACCCAAGTCCTCTGGTCCTCGATTCCCCTACTGTGGGCAAGAGACTCTGCGCATCTGCCCGATCTCTTCCTCTCATGACTTTATACGCCTCTATAAGATCACCCCTCATCCTCCTGCGCTCCAAGGAATAGAGACCCAGCCTGCTCAACCTCTCCCTCTAGGTCACACCCTCTAGTCCTGCAACATAAGGACATTGGAGCGCATTTGTTCCAGAGACAAAGTCCAATGTCCACAGTGGGGTAGGTTGGGGTAATTGGACGGTACCCTAGCTTATGGAAGGACCGTACCAAAGTCTGATAGCGTATCGTCACGTTTAGAGGTGCAGTGAAAGGCTTTGTTTTGCATGCTATCCAAACCGATCAGACATACCATACATAGATTCAATCACATGGAACTCAAGTACAATAGGTAGAGCAAAGGTTAGATACAGAATGCAGAATATAGTTCTCAGCATTGTAGTGCATCAGAGATCGACTGTAATATATAGACATATATTATCTTCCAGGTCTTTTTACTCAACACATCGCCCCTGCTGCTGTTGTCTGATTTTATCAATGTCTTTGACGTCTTAAGTTAATCATCAAACTTGGATCATAAGCCCTGCGATAGTGGTAGCATTTCAGCCTACGAGTCAGAATGGGACAAAGTGCTGGAGTAACTTGGCACAGTTATTGCTGGGGTAACTCGGCGGGTCAGGCAGCATCTCTGGAGAGAAGGACTAAATGACGTTTTGGGTCGAGACCCTTCTTCAGAGTCCAAAGAAGCCCCTTCTTGAGTTTGAAGAAGCCAAAGATAGACACAAAAAGCTGGGGTAACTCAGCGAGACAGGCAGCACCTCTGGAGAGAAGGAATAGGGTGACATCACCCATTCCTTCTGTCCAGAGATGCTGCCCGACTCGCTGAGATACTCCAGCTTTTTGTGTCTATCTTCAAAGAAAATCTTATCCCAAGTTTCTCCTTTGCGTTGAAAAGAGAATTCAGTCAATGGTTGTGGAAAAACTGCCGAATGTTACAAAACTCTTTGAATCACTTCCCTCTGGAAGGCGACTCCGGACTGTCAAAGCTGCCACAGCCAGACATAAAAACAGCTTTTTTCCCCACAAGTAGTAGCTCTACTCAACAGCCAAAAATCTGAAGCCTACTTTTGCTCTGGTATTTTATTTGGTTCACATGTTTGATCAATGGTGTTTTATTATTAATGTTTAGTGTTTTATGTGGCATTCGTAACTGTCACTGCATGTCATGTTGTCGCTTGCGGGCGGAGCACCAAGGCAAATTCCTTGTATGTGAATACTTGGCCAATTAATTTATTCATTCAAAAGGGCGACCGCCTTTGCTAACGTTTCCCTTTGTTGTCCCTCAGGCTACGAGATGGCTCTGATCTTCCCAATGCGTTCACGTACGATCTACGCGAGCGTGCATCCGGACACCATGACTCTCAGCTCCTTCACGGCCTCCGTGTGGGTGAAGGCTACCGCCTCGCAGGAGAAGACCGTGGTGTTCTCCTACGGGACCAAGAGAAACGCTTTCGAGATCCAACTCTACTTCAGCCGCTCTTTGACCGTCTTCTCGGTGCACGGCAACGCCAGCCGGGCGGTCGCCCACAACACCCTCTCCCTCGGGGAGTGGTCCCACCTCTGCGCCAGCTGGGACTCTGGCCGCGGGAACGCCACCCTATGGGTGAACGGCCAAGTGGCCGCCAGCTCGTGGTCGGGGGTGGGCCGGGTGATCCCCGACCGAGGACTGCTCCAGCTCGGCCAAGAGAAGAACGGTTGCTGCGGTGGCGACGGCTTTGACAAGAACCTGGCCTTTGCGGGAAAGTTGACTGGGTTCAACATTTGGGACAGAGTCCTCTCCGAACACGAGATCCAAAGCTTGGCCAGTCGGGAGTCTTCCCGTAGCATGGCGGGGAACGTTGTTGCTTGGGGTGTGACTGAGATCAAGGCACACGGTGGTGCAACGTTCATCTATCATTAATTGAAATTAATTCGCAAATTCCCCAATTAACACCCTCAAAGAACGGATCTGAAATTTGCTAACGTCATATCTCCGATTCTCGGCCTACGAGATAAAGTCCTACTTACACTTCACTGCAAAATCTGGCGTCATCCTGATTTACATGACGTTGCAAAATCCTCCAGAGTGTACTTTGTAGTTCAAACCTCCCACAGTATCCCGGGTTCGATCCTGACCACGGGCGCTGTCTGCATGGAGTTTGTACATTCTCCCCGTGACATTGCATGGGTTTTCTCCAAGATCCTCGGTTGCCTCCCACGCTCTGAAGACGCAAGGGTTTGTAGGTAAATTGGTTTGATGAAAGTGTACAATTGGCCCTAGGATAGTGTGTAGGATAGTGTAAAAGTGCAGGGAGCGCTGGTCGGCGCGGACCCGGTGGTCCGAAGGGTCTGTTTCCGTGCTGTAGCTCTAAACTAAACTAGTAACGTTGGGCACGGAAATAAGCCCTCATAGATTAACGCTCTTACTAAAACGCAGGACAGACAGATGCAATATTTGCTTCCTCTCCTGCGTTTGCCAGCAACTGCAGAAGTTATGTAATCGCATTGTTAAATCTTAAGCATGATCAATTCAGATTTGAAGTTCCAGCATTTGCAGCACTGTAAAATGAAAAACTGTACATTTAATAATTTATCCTCCAGATCCCTGGAGCCGTCTGACCCCGATTCACTCCAGGAGTAAGGACTTATGCCGCTCGCAAAAATAAAGCTACCCTTCGAAGCAGTTCGTTTCTTTCAGATACTTTTACTGCGCCATTTTGTTTTTACTGTAAAGCGCAAAAGAAATAGCGTAGTTACTTTCACGTAATGTTAAACGATTACTTAGCAAGAGGCATTTTTTTAAAAATGGTGTGCACTTAAACCACGTCAGAAATAGCATTGCTCATCTTATGCACAAAGATGCAAGTGAAATAATAACTTTGTGATCTAGTCTATATCGCAATACAACACAAGAGTCGCCGTGATACTGCAAAAGGCTTCTGATATTAATCATCTAACTGTTTGATCAGAAAGAGTCTAATTTTGTAATAAACTGATATTAAACAATACATCGGAATCTGTGTGCTTTTACTGAAGAGCCAATGAAAATAGGCTTTTTTGGATACGGGGCAATAATGGGTCGACTGGGCTTGTATTCACCGGAATTTAGAAGGATGAGAGGGGATTTTATCGAAACATATAAAAATGTCGGGGGGTTGGACACTGTAGATGCAGGAAACATTTGTTCCCAATTTTGGGGGAGGCCAGAGCCAGGGGTCGCAGTTTAAGAATAAGGGGTAGGTCATTTAGGACTGAGATGAGGAGAATCTTTTTCACCCAGAGAGTTGTGAATCTGGAATTCTCTGCCACAGAAGGCAGTGGAGGCCAATTCACTGGATGTTTTCAAGAGAGAGTTATTCAGTTCTTGGGGCTAACGGAATCAAGGGATACGGGGGAAAAAAAGCAGGAAAAGGGTACTAATTTTGGATGATCAGCCATGATCTTGTTCACTGTCGGTGCTGGCTCGAAGGGTCAAATGGCCTACTCCTGCACCTCTTTTCTTTGTTTCTATTCCCTTATCATGCATCTCTCCACTGTAAATGGCTCTATTGTAAACATGCACTGTTGCTCTTGGTGGCATTGTAAATGTGATGCCAATGCTATTTACAGATATTTCACCAAACAGATCTCAGGCAGGTGTGTAAACGTTCTCAGGACAGAATGTTGCATTCTTTTCGATTATTTGTTATCGAACAGTAAACTGATTGCATGCCTCCTTGTCACCTTCCCCTCAGCTAACAGTAGACACAAAATGCTGGTGTAACTCAGCGGGACAGGCGGCATCTCTGGAGAGAAGGGAGGAATCAGAGACGCCGCCTGTCCCGCTGAGTTGCTCCAGCATTTTGCGTCTACCTTCGATGTAAACTAGCATCTGCAGTTCTTTCTTACACTGTGAACCATTCTGCATCTCTTTATCATCACCTGCTTTGATTTGTCATTTTCACACCCTACCCTTCCAGATCTCTAGACTTCCCTCGCCCCTGACACTCAGTCTGAAGAAGGGTCTCGACCCGAAACATCACCTATTCCATCTCTGCAGAGATGCTGCCTGTCCCGCTGAGTCACTCCAGCATTTTGTGTCTATCTCTGGTTTAATAAACTTTTTTTTTTATGCCATTAATAAGTATTTGCCTGTAATTTGGACAAACTGACTTTACGCTTCATCGCGAACGAACCCCTTTGGTTTCCTCGTAACTTAATAGAGATTCACCTTCTCCAGAAGAGTGCGGCTAACATCTGAAACATAGGACGTAAAAATCTACAACAAAATCAATAGAGAATATGAAACAGCAAGTCTCACGGTAAACAATATTACCATTCTGGACAAACCACATCCTTGTTGGATGAATCAAATAAACCCACTCGATACATCATATTTATTTCTTTATTCATATTAAAATTGCTTCTTGTGCAGCTATTTAATCCGGTCAACCTTATCATCATGGGGATGTGAATGAAAGATGTGCGGGCCGCAATATTTTTTTACACTGAGGATGATGGATTAAATTAATGATTTAATGCCACATTTAATCTGAAAGTGGCATTTATGCATATATAATGTATATATGTACACACACATATACATACATACATATATATACACATACATATATATACACACATACATATACATACACACATACATATACATACACACATACATATACATACACACATACATACATGCATATGCGTTTGTGGATTCTCCATCTCACCTTGTCGTGGTGGAGAAGCTTGTGTGGACCTGAGATCCTGAGAGCGATGCCGTCTGGAGCTGTGCTCCTGGTAGGGCCACCCATGGCGGTAAGGTCGAGGGGGAGGTCTCTGACAAAGAGCAATCCAACCAAGACCTCAACGGTGGAACAGGCGGAGGACGATGGCTGACTTTAGTGGAGTATCACAATGGCTGGGAAGGCGGATGAAGGCTGCAGCAGAAAAGGGTCTCCAGTCGTCTTGGACTCCATGCCACTGGATCCTGACCCAGATCTGTCAAGGACCGTGTGGTGGCTGTCTGTGCACCAGTCTCCCCACGTTAAACAAAGTCACGCACAGGCTTCCTCCGTAGAGAGGACAGTTATACTCGCCGATGATGATGAAACATGTATTGTCTTTCCGCTGACTGGTTAGCACGCAACAAAAGCTTTTCACTGTACCTCGGTGCACGTGACAATGAACTAACCTAATTATGATTGAGAAAGATGGACACAGAGCGCTGGAGTAACTCAGCGGGTCAGGCAGCATCACTGGAGAAAATAAGATGGGTGACGTTTCAGTTCGGGACCCTTCTTCAGACTTGAGTCAGCAGATAGGTCGCTAGAAAATGTGCTGGATTTACCCGTGAAATAGATTTAAAAGAGCAGGTGAATGCATGGGTCTTCGGCCCAACTTGCCCATGCTGTCCAAAATGCCCCATCTACACTAGTCCCACAAGCCAACGTTTGGCCCATATCCCTCTCCTATCCAAAGATAGACACAAATAGCTGGAATAACTCAGAAGGACTGGCAACGTCTCTGGAGAGAAGGAATGGGTGACGTTTCGGGTTGAGACCGAAATGTCACTCATTCTTTCTCTCCAGAGAAGCTGCCTGTCCCGTTGAGTTACTCGAGCTCTTTGTGTCTATCTTTGGTTTAAACCAGCATCTGCGGTTCCTTCCTACACATTCCCTCTCCTGTCCAAATGTCTTTTAAATGCTGTTAAAGTAAATATTCTTGATGTTGCATTCAATACCACAGAGAAACATTGCTCAAAGACAGATCAAAAGAGATGAGGCCACGGGTACTTCCGAGCAAGTTCCGATCTGATACACTCTATTCCACGATAATAGACAGGATCTGACTCAAATAGCATTTGGCTTTCAGGAACGCTCACAACTCTTTTCTGAATTCCCACAAAACTCAAACAGTTGTACAATGTTTTCAGATTTTACAACTAGCTTGAGCTTGGTTTAGTTTAGTTTCGAGACACAGCGTGGAAACAGGCCCTTCAGCCCATCAAATTAACGATCACCCGTAAACTGGTTCTATCCTACACGCTAGGGACCATTTACAGGAGCCAATTAACCTATAAACCTGCACATCTTTGGCGGGTGGGAAGAAACCGGAGCACCCACAGAAAACCCTCGCGGTCACAAGGAGAACGTACAAACTCCGTACAGTCAGCATCCGTAGTCAGGATTGAACCCAGGTCTCTGGCGCTGTAAGGCTTTTATTTCCCAGCAGCAACAATATTTTGATTAAATTAGAACCGGAAATACACGTAGCATTTGTGCAAAGAGAAACAGCTAACATTTGGTACTGCAGCACCATTTCAAAGTCATTTGGACAGCAGCATAGATAGGAAGTTGGATTTAGCTCTTAGGATTAACAAGGGATATGGGGAAAAAGCAGGAACGTGGTACTGATTCTGGATCATCAGCCATGATCATATTGAATGGCGGTGTTGGCTCACTGGGCCGAATGGCCTACTCCTTCACCTATTTTCTATGATTCTATGAAAAGAGTGATATGGGGCAAATGTGAGCAGGTGGGCCTATGTAGATAGGACATCTTGACTCATCTATATGGGCCAGTTTGGCCAAAGGGCCTGTTTCCGTGCTGTACGAGTCTGTGATTCTACCAAGCGACGGTCTTGGTGGAAGATCTTGGAAGGTCTTTCACGCACAACTGTTTCTCTTTCCACAGATGCTGCTTGACCCTGCTTGAGTATCTGCAGTTTGTTTCTCATTTTTCGTGCAGAATTTAGCTTCTGGCATTTAGGGGGATCACAAGATCTGGCCTTGCTCAGATCTGAAGACGTATTACTTGTGTCCACCGCACCTCGGGCTCAGCTGCATCCAAGCACAGTGCACCAAACCAAAGCAGCAAAATGGAGACACCAAAAGTGATTGATACGGTCCAGTCCCACTGACGCGATTTTCTAGCGCGGGGTGAAGCCTGTATGGTGGCGAGTAGTCGCCCAAAGAGTCGCTCCTTGTTCTGGTTGCCGCCAGAATTTCAACATATTGAAGACTGTCGGTGACCTGCTGAGACTATGACGGGTGCCGGCAGTCGCCGAATAAAATCACGTAAGTGGGACAGGCCCACGAGGCACAGGTTCAAGGCTTATATTTAAAGGTGAACGGTAAAATAAAAGCAATTTTATTCATTTAAAAAAGCTTTTCACAACTTTCCAACGAGCTTGTGAAATTTTACCTTGACGATCGATTATTTAATTACACTCACTGGAGCAACATATTTACATCCTGCTACATCGGCAACTGTAGACATAACTTTAGGATGCTGCCTGTCCCACTGAGTAAAGCCCCTGTTCCACTTTCCTGAGTTACTCATGATTTCTCCCGAGTTTTCCCCATGATACAAACTCGGAGAATTACGGTAATCGCCAGCCGTAGGTACTCGGGGCAATTTTTTTTTCTCATGGTCATTTTTCAACATGCTGAAAAAACGTCCCGACTTACCTGATGCCCAGTGTACCTATGGCTGGCATTACGATATGAAATATCTACGGGCTCGCTACGGACATTCTCCGAGTTTGAAGCAAGGGGAAAAGTCGTGAGTTGATGTCCTGTCCCACGGTATGAGTTCATTCCAAGAGTTCTCCCGAGTTCTACCTGAATCAAACTCGGAGATTTTCGGTAATGGCCACTCGTCGGTACTCTGGGCTCTCGTGGACATTTTTCAACATGTTGAAAAATCTTCACGAGTCTTCCCGTGCTTACCTGCCATTAGCGAGTCTTCCCGAGTACCTGCCGTCAGCGCTAAAAGACGTCCCCGAGCTCCGACGTACCCGCTACGTTCATTCTCCGTGCTCACCATGAGTTTGATTTTTTTTTAAACTCGGGAGAGCTCTTGGAATGAACTTGCACCGTGGGACCGGGCTATAACTCGGGAAAGTGGGATGGGCCCTTCACTCCAGCATTTTGTGTCTATCTTCAATTTAAACCAGCAACTGCAGTTCCTTCCTGCAACGTTTCGTCTGCTCCACTGCGAAATCTCCTCAAGGTATGTCCACATTGAAGAAGTTCCCCTCCTCTCTCCGACGAGAGCTCTGCGACACTTCCTTATCTCTGTGTCTCCCTCTCCCCCGACTCAGTCTGAAGAAGGGTCTCAACCTGAAACGTCGCCCATTCCTTCTCTCCAGAGATGCTGCCTGTTCCGATGAGTTACTCCAGCATTTGGTGTCTATCTTCTATGACCATTAAAGTATTGTAAACTGCGGAAACAGGCCCTTCGGCCCATCAAGACTGTGTCGACCAGCGGAAAGACTGTACATGATTACAGTCGAGCTGTCCACAGTGTATAGATACATGAGAATGTATCTATACACTATGTATTTGGAGAATCTGGTCTCCAAATCAGAGGAAGGACATTATTGCCATGGAGGGAGTGCAGCGAAGGTTCACCAGACTGATTCCTGGGATGTCAGGACTGTCTTATGAACAAAGATTGCATAGACTCGGTTTATACTCTCTAGAATTTAGGAGATTGAGAGGGGATCTTATAGAAACTTACAAGATTCTTAAGGGGTTGGACAGGCTAGATGTAGGAAGATTGTTCCCGATGTTGGCGAAGTCCAGGACAAGGGGTCACAGCTTAAGGATAAGGGGGAAATCCTTTAGGACCGAGATGAGAAGGAATTTTTTCACACAGAGAGTGGTGAGTCTCTGGAACTCTCTGGCACAGAGGGTAGTTGAGGCCAGTTCATTGGCTATATTTAAGAGGGAGCTAGATGTCGCCCTTGTGGCTAAAGGGATCAGAGGGTATGGAGAGAAGGCAGGTACGGGATACTGAGTTGGATGATCAGCCATGATCATATTGAATGGCGGTGCAGGCTCGAAGTGCCGAATGGCCTACTCCTGCACCTAATTTCTATGTTTATATGAGAAAGGTGAATAACGATTAGGGCAAGGTAAAGCCATTAAAGTCCAAACAAGGTAAGTGCGAGGGTCACCAATGAGGTAGATAGTAGTTCAGCACTGCTCACCGGTTGTGGTTGGATGGTTCAGTTGCCTGATAGTTGCCAAGCCAATTACCCTACAAACCTGTACGTCGTTGGGGTGTGGGAGGAAACTGAAGATCTTGGGGAAAACCAACACAGGTCACGGGGAGAACGTACAAACTCCGTACAGGCAGCACATGCAGTCAGGATCGGACCCAGGTCTCTGGCAACTCTACCGCTGCGCCACTGTGCCGACCTTGATTTGATTGCGCTCACTGGAGCAATATGTTTACATCCTGCTACAGCCCGAACTTTCATCATCATTTCTAAAGTTGGCAAACTTCATTCCTTTAGGACAGCCGACTGTGACGTTAAAGGTATTGTTTTATAGTGGGATTGAGTTTGGCTGTGAACCCATGCATTCCCTTTATATTTCCGATTTCTGCTCTGTCCAAGTTTTGCTTCAACTGACTGCAGTCCCTGTCAGTATCTGCCCCATCTCACCACATATTGCCAGCTCTTCCAACTGACCAAAGTCCATGCTGTTCCCTTTCTAAACCCTCTTTGTTTTCGGTTATTATTTTCAATTCTTTCCAAGGGTTTTAAGTTACTCCTAGTTAACTTTTATTCTTTAAATCATCTTTTTTTAGAACACGGAACAGCAGAATGGATACAGTACAAATAGATCAGTCCCATACAACAGCAGCACAGCGGTAGAGTTGCTGCCTCACAGCGCAAGGGTTCCATCCTGACTACCGGTGCTGTCTGCATGGTGTTTGCACGTTTGCCCTGTGACCGTGTGGGTTTTCTCCGGGTGCTCCGGTTTCCGCCCACACTCCAAAAACGTGAGGGTTTGTAGGTTAAATGGCTTCTATAAATTATAGGATAGTGCTAGTGTACGCTGGGGTGATCGCAGGTCGGCACAGACTCGTGCGCCGAATAGACCGTTTCCATGCTGTATCTCTAAACTAATTTAAACTTGATTAGTGCGCGTGTCAGAGGTTATGCGGAGAAGGCAGGAGAATGGAGTTATGAGGGGGAGATAGACCAGCCATGATTGAATGGCGGAGTAGACATGATGGGCCGAATGGCCTAATGCTACTCCTATCACATGATCTTATGAACACATTTCCACAAACAGCAAGGAAACAGTGTGACTCTAGCCTTTGAATCAATAGTTCTCTACCTGAAATTGTTCACCTAAACACACTGCTACAGGACCTTATTCACTCACTCGGGAGTCAGAGCCAGCCTCGAAGTAATGTCTTGTTCAGAAATCACCAGTTCCAATCATACCACATTGTCTTTCAGCAGGTAACTGGAGTGCCAAGCAAGATCGGATCACGAGATAAATACAGGGTGATGGAGTAACTCAGCGGGTCCAGCAGCATCTCTGGAGAACATGGTTAGATGCCGTTTCAGGCCAGGGCTCATTCTCAGGGTCATAACACTAAAACGTCACCCATCCTATTTCTCCAGGGATGCTGCCTGACCCGCCGAGTTACTCCAGCACCTTTGGTACAAACCAACAGCTGCAGTTCCTCGTATCTACTCGAGAGTCAGAAGAGTTTTATTGTCGTGTGTCCCAGATAGCACAATGATATTCTTACTTGCAGCAGCACAACAGAATATGTAAACATACTACACTGTAAACTATGGTAATAAATAACATCAAATCCTGACATTGATTTTCCTCTAAGAATTTTCTATTTAAAAAAAGTTTAAGAACTTCATGAAGTTTCAAGAAACTTGAAGCCCATCTTCAAGAAACTTGGAACTCGGGTTCGATCCTGACTCCGGGTGCACCTGTAGTTTGTACGTTCTCCCCGTGACCTGCGTGGGTTTTCTCAGATGGCTTGGCTTGGCATAAATATTAATTGTCCCCAGTGTGTGCGTGTGTGTGTAGCCAAACCATCTTCCGTTTCCTCCCATACTCCAAAGACGTACAGGCTTGTAGATTAATTAGCTTGGCATAAGTCTAAAAAATTGTCCCTAGTGTGTGCGGTGATCACTGGTCAGAGCGGACCGGGTGGGGCGAAGGGCCTGTTTCCACGCTGTATCTCCAAACTAAAACTAGAAAAACTAAATTAGACGTTAGAAAATTGAAACAAAGAGGTTTCTACTCTACGGGCAAATCCTGAAGTTGAGCTGGGAATGACCTCTTTTGGTTTTGTATCAAAAATAATTAATTTAATTAGTGCCAGGACAGAGGCTGGAAGACGTACTATGAGCCGATAGAGGTGGGCTGTAGAGACTTTGCAGGACGCTCACTCTGCAAAGTCCTCAACCAGTTGGGCTTTACGGGGCTGACAAAGAAGAGGGCCATTCAATCCGCAAGCGAAGCCGCAGAGAAAGCCACTCGGTGGCTTTGGATTAAGAGGGCTGATCCGTGGGCGGTTGCTGCTGGGACGCAAGTCGGGGCTTGATCAACCCCGGCTGGG
Organism: Raja brachyura; assembly: GCA_963514005.1. The sequence goes on along the minus strand of OY740794.1, from coordinate 59,190,166 downwards.
TCGCCTGGGCGAGGGTGTCTGATGTTGTGAGACCCGAAACTCCCGATGACCCCAGGTCACATCACTGAGGATGCGTCCCAGCGCATCTAGAAGATGTATCTTTCACACAGCACCAAGATACAAAGCAAAAACCATGGTAACACACCCGTACAAAATCACCAAATTATCTCGACAACTAGGTTACAATCCTCACAAATGTACTAAATATCTACTATACAGCTATGTCCCTGTCTAACACCACCCGGGCACGGATGTAACCCCGGAGAAGGGGCAAGCATCCAGCTCGGACAAAGCCCACTTCCGCCGGGCGCCAGCTTGGCCCGGCCTAGGAGCAGCCCAGCCAGGGCATCTTTGGCCCTGTCCACACCCTAGATCCCGTCACCTGCCGTCCGGTGGGAATGAGCACCTTGGAGTTGCTCTTGGTACCCCAACCTACCACGGAGGACACTGTTGACGATCTTGGGCGTGTGCGTTGCTAGGATGTCCGCTTTGCCAATGGCTGCAAGTGATAGGTAGTTGGACATGTTGCGTGAGAGCTCTCTGTTGCCCATCTCCAGGAACTTCACTGCCACAGGGACGGCCAGAGACATCACCGATGGGTTACTGTAGTTCTGAGGAGACAAACCAAGAGTCCTTGAACGGTTACAAAACAATAGACAATAGACGCAGGAGTAGGCCATTCGGCCCTTCGAGCCAGCACCGCCATTCAATGTGATCATGGCTGATCATCCACAATCAGTACCCTGTTCCTGCCTTCTCCTCATATCCCCCGACTCCGCTATATTTAAGAGCCCTAACTAGCTCTCTCTTGAAAGCATCCAGGGAACCTGCCTCCACCACCCTCTGAGACAGAAAATTCCACAGACTCACCACACTCTGTGAGGAAAAGTGTTTCCTTGTCTCCGTTCTAAATGGCTTACTCCTTATTCTCAAACTGTGGCCCCTGGTTCTGGACTCTGCCAACATCGGGATCATGTTTCCTGCCTCTAGCGTGTCCAAGCCCTTAACAATCTTATAAGTTTCAATGAGATCCCCTCTCATCCTAACCATAACTCCAGTGAACAAGCCCAGCCGCTCCATTCTCTCAACATATGACACTCCCGCCATCCTGGGAATTAACCTTGTAAACCTACGCTGCACTCCCTCAATAGCAAGAATGTCCTTCCTCAAATTAGGGGACCAAAACTGCACACAATACTCCAGGAGTGGTCTCACTAGGGCCCTGTACAACTACAGAAGGAGTTTCACGAAACAAAAATGGTGGTCCATTTTTGGAGATACCGCGTGGAAACAGGCCCTTCTATCGTCTATTGCCTTCAGACCACTGAGTCCACACCGACCAGCGATCCCTGCACACTAACATCATCTGTATCTCGTTTCCCTCGCCCCTGACTCTCAGTCTGAAGAAGGGTCCCAACCTGAAACATCACCTATGCCTATTCTCTAGGCATACAGGGAGGAGGTTCAGCTCCTAACAGCATGGTGTGCCGGCAATAACCTGGCCCTCAACTCCAAGAAGACCAAGGAGCTCATTGTGGGCTTCAGGAGATCGAGAGGCTGCATGCACACCCCCATCCATATCAAAGGGACGGAGGTGGAACGTGTCTCCAGCTTCAGGTTCCTGGGGGTCAACATCTCCGATGACCTCTCCTGGACCCACAACATATCCTCGCTGATCAAGAAGGCTCACCAGCGTCTCTTCTTCCTGAGGAGACTTAAGAAGGTCCACCCGTCTCCCCAGATTCTGGTGAACTTTTACCACTGCACCATCGAGAGCATCCTTACCAACTGCATCACAGTATGGTATGGTAACTGCTCTGTCGCCGACCGGAAAGCTCTGCAGAGGGTGGTGAAGATCGCCCAACGCATCACAGGCTCCTCACTCCCCCCCATTGAGTCTGTCCATAGTAAACGATGCCTGCGCAGGGCGCACAGCATCGCCAGGGACAGCTCACACCCCAACCATAGACTGTTTACCCTCCTCCCATCCGGGAGACGCTACAGGTCCCTCCGCTGCCGTACCAGCAGGCTCAAGAACAGCTTCTTCCCTGCGGCTGTCACACTTCTCAACGCTGCACCTCAATGACTGCCTGTCTCCACCCCCCCCCCTCCCCCCCAACTGCATTTCGTTGTCTCTGTATTGTACACTGCACAATGACAATTAAAGATGCTGCCCGACCTGCCGAGTTACTCCAGCTTTTTGTGTCGGTCTTCCGTTTAAACCAGCATCTGCAGTTCCTTCTGACGCCATCCTACACACACGAGGGACAATTTACAATTTTATCAGAGCCAATTAACCTACAAACCCTACACGCCTTTGGACTCTGGCAGGAACCCGGAGACGCTGGAGAAATCCCACGCAGGTCACGGGGAGAACGTGCAATATAAGACAGCGCAAGTCTCCTCACTCTTCCTCCATTAGAGCTCAGTTAGCCAGTTCCACAGTTCGCAATGATACATCCTTCTTGGGATCACACCATCCCGAGCCGACAATCACCTTATCGAGGAACCACCGCTGGAGGCCATCAGCCCCGATTTAGTTTAGTTTAGTCTAGTCTAGAACCCAACGAGCCCGCACCGACCAGCGAACCAGCGATCCCCGCACATTTTAACTCTATCCTACACACACTAGGGACAATTAACATTTATGCCAAGCCAATTAACACACAATCCTGTACGTCTTTGGAGTGTGGGAAGAAACGGAAGATCTCTGAGAAAACCCAAGCGGTTACGGGGAGAACGTACAAACTCCGTATAGACAGCACCCGTAGTCGGGATCGAACCCGGGTCTCTGGCGCTGTAAGGCAGCAGCTCTACCGCTGCCTCACCGTGATTCCTCCTGGTCTTTTCTAGTTTCACGTTCCTCCCCGCTACAAACAGTCTGAAGAAGGGTCCCGACCCACCTATCCACGTTCTCCACAGATGCTGCCCTGACCCGCTGAGTTACTCCAGCACTCTGTGTCTAACCTCGGTCTGAGTTGGAATTTGGGAATCAACATGGCAAATAACACATACACTTTGTTCAAATGATGATACTTGCTAATTGTGCATCCCCCCTCTTCACATTTATTACTTCACAGTTGCTTTACCCATTTAAACAACAAATTCGGATTACTACATTGTATGAATAAAACCAAATGAGGTCAGGTTAAGCAAACACCCTTCCGTGCAGGGAATGGGGGGGATATGGATTGTACGTCAGCAGAGGAGATGAGTTTATCTTGGATTATGTTCAGCACAGACTTTGTGGGCCGAAGGGCCTGTTGCTGTGCTGTATTTGTCTATGTTTATTTTATGTTGGCGCTCGTACAAAACAAAAAACATTAAAGTTGTTCAAGACATCTTTCAGAAGAAGCTTCAACAAGCGGGGTGGCACGGTGGCGCTGCGGTACAACTGCTGCCCCACAGCGCCAGAGAGCTGGGTTCGAATCTGGCCTCGGGTGCTGTCTGTGTGGAGTTTGCACGTTCTCCCAGCCACCGCGTGGGTTTCGCTGGTTTCCTGGCACGTCCCAACGTGGTTCCTGCCACGTCCCAACACGGTTTGTAGGTTAATTGGCCCTCTGTAAATTAGCCTTAGAGTGGACGAGAAAGTGGGAAAATGCAGAACTGGTGTGAATGGACGGTCTGTGGTCAGTATGGGCTCGGTGGGCCGAAGGGCCTGTTTCCATGCTGTATCATTGAATTCAATCAAATGCCTGCAGAACTAAATAAAGGTACAGAAAGTAGGTCTACCCTGCAGAAGTACAGGTTTGTAGGTTAATTGTATCTAGTGGGTGTAGGATAGTGTTAATGTGCGGGGATTGCTGGTCGGCGCGGACCCAGTGAGCCGAAAGGATCCGTTTCCGCGCTGTATCTCTAAACTAACCTATTTCCTCACATTTTGTTCTGGAGCGAAGATTCTGGTAGTAATTGTCTTTAGGGAAAAGTAAGATCTTGCTGCTGATAAGAACCAACATTGACAGTGTCCATTCCCTGCAGCAGTAGTTCCTCCAAGTCTGGCAATATTTTTGTATTCGGCAAGTCCGCTCATTAATTCAACAAAGATTCTGCTTTCCAGTTTGTGTTTCAGATTGATTTTATCTGCAGTGTCTTTTATTTTGCTTGGTTTGTTCAGTGATGGGTCGTGCGCAGCGGTAGAGTTGCTGCCTCACAGCGCCAGAGACACGGGTTCGATCCCGACTACGCGAGCTGTCCGTTTCAACATTCTCCCCGTGACCAGCGTGGGTTTTCTCCGGGTGCTCCGGTTACCTCCCACACTCCAAAGATGCACAGGTTTGCAGGCCAACTGGCTTGGTGATGTTGTAAATGATCCCTACTGTGCGTAGGGCAGTGTTGACGTGCGGGGATCGCTGGTCGGCGTGGACTCGGTGGGCCGAAGGGCCTCTTTCTGCGCTGTATCTCGAAACTAAATTAAACTGAGCCTGTCAGATGACATCAACATGATGCGTTGGAAGGAACTGCAGAATCTGGTTTAAACCAAAGCTGGATAAAACATGCTGGGGTAACTCAGCGGGACGGGCAGCATCTCCGGAGAAAAGAAATAGGTAACGTTTCGGGTCGAGACCCTTCTTCAGACTGAGTGTCAGGGGAAAGGGACACGTGAGATATAGACGATGATGTAGAGAGATAGAAAGAACAATGAATAAAAGATACCCAAAAAAGTAACGATGATAAAGGAAACAGGCCATCGTTATGTGAAACAATGTTTGTTGGGTGAAAACAAGAAGCTGGTGCGACTTGGGTGGGGGTAGGATAGTGAGAGAGGGAATGCCGGGGCTACCTGACAGCAACAAATTGTTTCTGTGACTTCTTTGTGTGATCCGTTTCTGATCGTGTGGAAGTCACCACATTGTGTCACCACTAGGATGGCCAACACTCTCACTCCCACATAAGGGGCAAAAGTTCAAAATACGGGACAAATTCCCCACGGCAATCCGTTGACCGACTCGGCCGTGGCTGGGTGAATGATGAGTTGGCCCGGGTGCTGGACTGCACACAATGTCCAGCCGGCGGGGCCAGCTGTGGAGTTTTGGCCCTGGGCCGCACGTGACGTCGCGCGCAAAGTCCGGCGCCCCGTCCAACTCATTAAACCGATGATCGGCCGTGAGAAGGAGGGGTGGTGGTGGTGTCGACGGTAAGCGAAGGTCCGAAGGTCTGACAGCTGGCCGGGCTGCCGACCGACGGGGCCACGGGCGAGGCGCTGCTGCTGCTGCACTCCATGGGCTGCACTACATCGGGGCCGGACGCGGCGCTCCGACCCGACAGTCCCCTCGACCCGAGTAGCAGCAGTCAAATACGGGATAAGGGCGATCCCGTACGGGACAAACCAATTTAGCCCAAAATACCGGATGTCCCGGTTAATACGGGACAGTTGCCAACCCCTACTCACCAGCCCCAGCTTCTTCCTCTGTGGTGTGGGCTTCAAATGTCACCCGCTCTGTGCTAGGCCTCACTGTGGTCACTGGTACTTCCTCTGACCCACCACTGGCTTGGGGGGAGGTGTAGGTCGCCCTCTCTGTCAAACGTCACCAAGTTCATTCTCTCAAACTCCTGTCAACCTCCTGTTCCTCGTGTCACCTCATTCTTACGTCAACTGATGCGTTAGTTACAAAAATAAACCTTGTCACCAGTGTTTTATTGTCATGTCCCGACACGGACAGAGAGGGGGACAGAGAGGGGGACAGAGAGGGGGACAGAGAGGGGGACAGAGAGGGGGACAGAGAGGGGGACAGAGAGGGGGACAGAGAGGGGGACAGAGAGGGGGACAGAGAGGGGGACAGAGAGGGGGACAGAGAGGGGGACAGAGAGGGGGACAGAGAGGGGGACAGAGAGGGGGACAGAGAGGGGGACAGAGAGGGGGACAGAGAGAGGGACAGAGAGAGGGACAGAGAGAGGGACAGAGAGAGGGACAGAGAGAGGGACAGAGAGAGGGACAGAGAGAGGGACAGAGAGAGGGACAGAGAGAGGGACAGAGAGAGGGACAGAGAGAGGGACAGAGAGAGGGACAGAGAGAGGGACAGAGAGAGGGACAGAGAGAGGGACAGAGAGAGGGAGAGTAACCCCATTCTCCTGCCTTCTCCCCATAACCTCTGACACCCGTACTAATCCAGAATCTATCCAATTGTCATTCTGCTGACTGGTGAGCGACAAAAGCTTTTCACTGTACCTCATTGAAACGCACAGAATAGTGAAAAGTTTGGAGAGATGTGGGGAGGATGCTTGCACCAGTGGGAGTGTCTAGGACGAGAGGTTGTAGCCTCAGAATTAAAGGACATTCTTTTAGGAAGATGAGGAGAAATTTCTTTAGTCAGAGGGTGGTGAATCTGTGGAATTCTTTGCCGTAGAAGGCTATGAAGGCCAAGTCAATGGATATTTTTAAGGCGGAGATCGATAGATTCTTGATTAGTGCGGGTGTCAGAGGTTACGGGGAGAAGGCAGGAGAATGGGGTTAGGAGGGAAAGATAGATCAGCCATGATTGAATGGCAGAGTAGACTTGATGGGCCGAATGGCCTAATTCGACTCCTATTCCTTATGTTCCTCGGTGCACGTGACAATAGAGTAAACTAAACCAGTTTTGTTACCGTACTAGTGAACAAAGCATTTCAGATCCAGATTGAAACAACGCTTAGAGCTGGTAGAAAGCGCCACCGTGTGGCAAAGAAACAAATTACAACCCAATCATTACTTTGACACGATTTGAGAGTCTACGACCAGAGGTCATAGCCTCAGAATTAAAGGGCGCTCTTTTGGAAAGAAGGCGAGGAGGAACTTCTTTAATCAGAGGGTAGTGAATCTGTGGAACTCACTGCCACAGAGGGCTGTGGAGGCCGAGTCAGTGGATATCTTTAAGGCAGAGATAGACAAATTATTGATTAGAACGGGTGTCAAGGGTTATGGGGAGAAGGCTGGAGAATGGGATTAGGAGGCAGAGATCAGCCATGAGTGAATGGCGGAGTGGACGCGATGGGCCGAATGGCCTAATTCTACCCCAATAACTTGTGATAAGGTGATTGGATAATAAATGGGCAAGAGCGCCCCCAAGGGGTCGTCAGGAAAACCCACGTCAAAATGACAGGGAAGAGAAACGGTCTCGTTCAGTTTATTGTCACATGCACCGAGGTACAGTGAAAAGCTTTTTGTAGCGTGCCGTCCAGTCAATGCAAAGACAATACATGATTACAATCGAGCCTTTTGCAATGTACAGATACATGATAAGGGGATAACGTTTAGTGCAAGGGAAAGCCAGCACAGTCTGATCAAGGATAGTCCAAGGGTCACCAGAGAGGTAGATAGTAGTTCAGCACTGCTCTCTGGTTGTTGTGGCAGGATGATTCAGTTCCCTGATAACAGCTGGGAAGAAACTGTCCCTGAATCTGTAGGTGTGCGTTTTCACACTTCTGTACCTTTTGCCCGATGGGAGAGGGGAGAAGAGGGAGTGGCCGGGGTGCGACTCATCCTTGATCGTGCTGCCAGCCTTGCCTGTTTTTCCACATAGAGAGTTGTGAGTCTGTGGAATTCTCTGCCTCAGGGGGCGGTGGAGGCCGGTTCTCTGGACACTTTCACGAGAGCAAGATAGGGCTCTTAAAGATAACGGAGTCAGGGGATATGGGGAGAAGTCAGGAACGGGGTACTGATTGTGGATGACCAGCCATGATCACATTGAATGGCGGTGCTGGCTCGAAGGGCCGAATGGCCTACTCCTGCACCTATTGTCTATTGTCTTGCCGAGGCAAAATGGTTGGTTTGTGAATTCAATGGCAGCTGAAAGTGTAACCAAAAGTTATACTTTCTGTCGTGGACCTCCTCCACTGCCACAGGCAAATTAAATGAACAGCACCACATATTCTGCTTGGTACCTTACAACCTAACGGCCTGAACAAGATATATAACCTCCTGATGCCTTCTCTAATCAAGAACGCATCAATCTCCGCTTTAAAAATATCCACTGACTTGGCCTCCACAACCATCTGTGGCAAAGAATTCCACAGATTCACCATCATCTGATTAAATAAATTCCTCCCCATCCCCTTTCTAAAGGTACGTCCTTTTATTCTGACGCTGTGTCCTCTAGTCCGATACTCTCTCACTGGTGGAAATTTCCTCTTGGGAATTTTGAGGGAATTAACATTCAGATGCTCATAGTTTTTTTTTGGGGGGGGGGCAGAGAGTTTACCCAGCAATTATTCAGTGACTAAAGCATTGCGTTAAAACTCACTTACAAATTTTCATGGTGGCACAGCGGTAGAGCTGCTGCCTCACAGCGCCAGAGACCCGGGTTCGATCTTCACCTGTATGTGTTGAGTTGGCACGTTCTCCCCGTGACTGCATTCCGGCTGCTCCAGTTTCTTCCCACATCCCAAAGACGCGCAGGTTTTTAAAGTTTGCAGGAAGGAAGTGCAGACGCTGGTTTAAACCGTCGACATAAAAAGCTGGAGTTACTCAGCGGGACAGGCCTCAACCCGTTAGGTCACCCATTCCTTCTCTCCAGAGATGCTGCCTGTCCCGCTGAGTTACTCCAGCTTTTTGTGTCTATCTCAGGTTGGCGAGTTAATTGGTCTCTGTAAATTGTCCCTAGTGTGTAGCATTACTGGCTCGAAGGGCTGAATGGCCTCCTCCTGCATCTATTTTCTATGTCTATGTCTTTTCTATTAGAACCAGTGTACAGGGTGCACGTCGGTTGGTGTAGAAGGGTCTGTTTCCACGCTGTGTCTGTAAACTAAAAACAAATACACACACTTACTTGGAGGATGCAACTCATCACATCAGAGACTATTTTAGCATGTGGAGTGTCTTCATCCTTGCTAACCGGTTTCAGGTTATGCTCCAAACACGACTCCCACAGGTTTACCAGAGCTTTTCCGTGCCTCTCAATGGAGTTGGTCTTCCTAATGGCTGTGGTGATACGAGTGATGCAGATTTCAACCACTGCCTGGTCATTGTCATTTGTTATATAGTCCTGACAACACAAGGTAAAGGCAAAATATCACCATACAACGCTGGCTGACGTCAGAAAATAAAATATTTGACCCACCGTCTCACCCCCACCATCCCATTCCCCCATCCCCACCCCTGCCACGTCCATCCCTTCCTCCAGCTTCACATTCCACGCCTCCGTTCTCATCGCCCTTTCTCACAGATTTTTTGTTTTCTCAATTTTGACCTTTGTCCAAGCATCTGCCCACCAACCCCCTCACCTGTATCCACCTATCGCTTGCCCGCCTTTGTCCTGCCCCCGCCTCTCTTTTCCAGCTTTCTCCTCCTCAGTCTGAAGAAGAGCCCAGACCCAAAACGTCACATGTTCATCTCCCTCCTCAGGTGCTGCCTGACCAGCTGAGTTACTCCAGCATTTTGGGGTTTTTTTACGCAAGTTTCCAGCAACTGCACTTCCTTGTGTTTCCATTTTACAAGAGAAAAATAAAATCACCTTTTAAAGTTCTTGAAAATTAAAATCTTTTTGATGGGCTTAACGTACATATGCTAACAATTAACTTTTGAGTGAGAAAGACTTTCTCATGGAATGCATCAAAGGGTAAAACAACCTTAAAGCAAATCTATTCCTTAAGTCTACGACTCGAATCTTGAGTAAGAGTTTGACAGTTTAAAAACTTTCAGATTATTACGTTTCAAATAATCCCAATTTTTTATATTAAAATATTCACACACGTTTGTGGCATGGTGGTGCAGCGGTAGAGTTGCTGCCTCACGGCGCTTATGGCGCCGGGGATCCAGGTTCGATCCTGACTACGGGTGCTGCCCGCAGAGAGTTTGTACGTTCTCCCATGGGTTTTCTCCGAGATCTACAGGTTTCCTCCCACACTCCAAAGACGTGCAGGTTTGTAGGTTCATTGACCCGGTATAAATGTAAATTTGTCCCTGCTGTGTGTAGGATAGTGTTAATGCGCGGGGATCGCTGGTCGGCACGGACTTGTTGGGCCGGAGGGCCTGTTTCCGCGCTGTATCTTTAAACTAAACTAAAGTCTTATCAACGCGGTTTACTAAGACTTACTGGTGAGGACGATATTTCTCTTATTTGCTCCAGAGCTTCGGACAGACAATCTTCGATTTCGGAGTCCTCCAAGGAGAAAAGGTCTCCTGCCCGAGACAGGTCCCTCTGTCCCAGCACCATGCTGAGAAGATGATGCATGTTGATCTGCTGCAGATCAACAATAACAGTCCATCCGCTTGTAATTCAGTGCCCACAGTAGTCAGCAGTCAACCTCGTCAGAGTTCAGGATCAATAACCAGGCGTTAAAATCATTTGGCGCTCATCTCTTCAAATGGATCATTCCATCTTCTTATCCTAAATTAATAAGGATTACAAAATAAGGAATCCATTTTGATGCATCATTTATATAATATTCAAAAACAGCAATGGAAACTATTTCAACCCAGAGTTAATTGCACTTTTGTGAAGCATAATACCGGTTGCAAAAGCCAAAGCCAACTAACCTACAAACCCGCATGTCTTTAGGATGTGGGAGGAAACCAGAAGCATCCGGAGGAAACCCACGCAGTCACAGGGAGAATCTAGACACTTCCAGGAGGCCACGGCGTCAGACATCACCCACCAGGCCACAGAGAAGCGGGTATGTGGAGCCTCACTGGGTCGGTGGAGCCTCGCCGGGCGGTGGAACCTCGCCAGAAGGTGGAGCCTCGCCAGAAGGTGGAGCCTGACTGGGGCGTTGGAGCCTGCCTGGGGCGGTGGAGCCTCAGGAGGGTGGTGGGGGTGGGGGTGGGGGGGGAAGGGGAGAAAGAGGTGCAGGATACCCTTTAACTTTGTCAGCATCCATTATGTGGTGACTAATTGCATACCTTGGGTCTGCAAGCAAAGAATTTCACTGTGACTTGTCATGTGCGACAATAAAGTATTCACTCATTCATATTCATTCAGACGGCACCCGCAGTCAGGATCGAACCCGCATCTCTGCCTCTGCGAGGAAACAGCTCTACCGCTGCACCACCGTGCCGCCCTAAAGCCCCAAAGTATTGCATTAACAGGGGCATCACCGGCTGCCTGAAAGCTCAAGAGAGACTGGCCACTGCCACAGAATAAAGCGCCTGTCCCACTTGGCCGTCATTTGTGCGCCATTTACGCGACCTCCAAAAATGTGGTTGTCACGTTGTGACACACGGGTAGCGTGTGGGTAGCGCGGGACGGGTGCATGGAGAGGCGTTGGAGGAGTGTGGAGTTGCGTGCGATATCGCGCGGCGTTCCAGGATTTCGTGCTGCAAGAAATCTTCGCGCGCCACCGGCGTGGCGCATCGCTGATGCGCGCTGATGTCCTGACCTCGTACGTGTAGTGCATGGTGACGCACGATTACGTCACCATGCGCCGCCGGCCACATTGAGAAAATAATTACACCAGAAGCATCAATGCTTTCAGAGTAATGCCCTCAGAGTAACACCGCCTTCAGAGTAACACCTTTTATTTATTTAAAAAATATATATTAGAAGCAAGTGTAGAAGAATAGAACCAACGGCATATAAAATAATACAGTTATTGCACAGCTTCAATTTTAACTTTTTAGCTATAGTTGGAAGAAAAGAAAGGAGAAAAAGCAAGAAAGAGAAAAAGTGAGATGTGCAAAGATAGAGCCCGCGGACTGCCAAAGTGGTGTCGCCAAAGAGTGAATAAATCAAAGAAAGAAAAGAGGAATAGAAAAAATTTAAAAAAGGACAAAAAGAGAAAGAAAGAAAAAAAAAGTGGTGATATACCAGCCTCGCATCCCTCCCCACGCACCTCACCCAACCCGTAATTAGATCCAAATCCAAAAGTGTGTTGTACCATACTATCCTTGTAATAAGTCAATGAATGGTGTCCATGTCTTTGAAAAATGATCTGGTTTTTCTGCCAAGACAAGTCTAATTTTTTCAAGATGTAGCGTCTCGGACATGTTTATAATCCTCATCTTAAGAGTAGGGACTGATGCACGTTTCCAAAATATGAGTATTCGTTTTTTCGCTGTTATCAGGCCATAATTAAGGAAAAGTCTTTGAAATAATGATCGCTCGGAGCAGGCTTCTGACGTACCTAGAGAGATCAGTTCCGTGTCGGGATCCAATTGTATTTTTGGTGTTTTTGAAAAAATACCAAAAATTCCTCTCCAGAAATTATGTAACTTTATACAAGAGACAAAGGAATGGGTTAGAAGAAGACATTTATCGCAAATAGGAGATACATTTGGAAAGATCTTATTCAGTTTAGACTTGAATAATAGAGTCTGTGCAGTATTTTAAATTGGATTAACGAATGCTTAACGTTATTCGAACAATTGTGTATATATAGGTTTTCCACCCATCTGTCTTTTAGAATTTTTAGGCCAAGTTCATCTCCCAGTCTCTTCTAATTACTTCTGACGTTGGGATTTCTATATTTAAAAGGGTGTTTGTTATACAGATATGATATTAACTTGTTTGATTCCGCGTTTCTATTCATACATTCATCTAGTATGTCTGGCAACAAAGGTTGGTCGTCTTGCATATATGATTTCAGATAGTCTCGAATTTGAAGATATCTAAAATATTGACTACCTCTCAGGTGATATTTCAACTGTAATTCTTGAAATGAGAGAAGAGTTCCCATCTCATAAAGATCTCAGAGTTTTTTGATTCCTAATCTTTCCCAATGTGTGAACGTTTTGTCTAAAACCGACGGCTTGAACAAAGGATTGTTGGCAATTGGTGAGAGTAGAGATACATTTCTCAGTTTAAGGTTTGACCAGAGTAACACCTTAATAAGTATTTTTGAAACATCCTTAGTTAAGGATGTTTCAAAAGTTAACATCCAGGTAAGGATTGCAGATTTTATATCTTAAAAGAACACTCGTAACCAAATTGTTGTTTTTTTTAAATAACCACCAACAATTTTACCAACACCATTTATATTTGCAAAGTAATTCTTAAGCTGGGTTCAAACCCTCAAACTGCTATAATGGAATACAATTTTGTGTTTGTTGGGGGTATTTCAGAAAGTTTAAAAGTAAATTAATTTTTCCAGCAAACAATAATTTTATCAATGTTTCACTTAACAAATGATGTCGAGACGCTGACTAATTCTACTTGCAGAGCAGATAGAATATTTGAAGGCGCACGATGACGGGTGATGACGCGCGCGACCGTTGCGCGTCAGTCACTATTGGCCTGTCGTGTAAATAATTTTGGGTTACACAAAAAGCTGGAGAAACTCAGCGGGTGCAGCAGCATCTAAGGAGTGAAGGAGATAGGCGACGTTTCGGGTCGAGACCCTTCTTCAGACTGGTCAGGGATCAGGGAAACGAGAGATATAAACAGTGATATGGAGAGATAAAGCAAGAACAATGAGTGAAAGATATGCAAAAAAGTATTGGTGATAAGGAAAGCAGGCCATTGTAAGCTGTTTCTGGTGTGAAAATGAGAAGCTAGTGCGACTTGGGGGGGGGGGGGGGGGGGGGGAGATGGAGAAGGAATGTCAGGGCCCGAGGGCTGAGGGAGAGGTGGGGGGGTGGGGGGAAAGGAGCAGTCTGGGTTAACAGAATTGAGAAAATTCAATGTTTAAGCCCAGAGGATGCAGACTCCCCAAGCGGAATATGAGATGTTGTTCCTCAAACTTGCGGTGTTGTTCACTCTGGCCATGGAGGAGGCCCAGGACCGAGAGGTCGGATACGGAGTGGGAGGGGGAGTTGAAGTGCTGAGCCACCGGGAGGTCGGGTTGGTTATTGCGGACCGAGCGGAGGTGTTCGGCGAAACGATCGCCTAGCCTCCGCTTGGTCTCACCGATGTAGATTAGCTGGCATCTGGAGCAACGGATGCAGTAGACGAGGTTGGAGGAGGTGCAGGTGAACCTCTGTAAATAATTTTGTTCCCCACTCAAGGATAAACACTAAGGCGGGTAAACTGGCCTGAAAATTAATACCCAAGAACTTCCGAGCGGCATATGGCAGTTGCTTAGCAGAGAAGAGAAACACGAGACAGAGGACAATTCAGTGCTGTACAATGGAAAGGGCCGGGTTACCTTCTCAACGGACACAGGACACTAGAACAAGGGGCCTTCTGCTTTCCTCGCTTGAGACGAGGCCAATTTCTCCACTGCTCTGCAACTAAATAAACGGGCAAGGCGATCAAATGGTAAACAGGGTTTTATTCAGGGTTACAATTTAACTCCACAAAAATTCAGTATTCTTGACATGCTTATTCAAGAGCAACAAAACGAACATTGGACGTAGTCGTTCTTGATCAGGTGCAGTACTTATTTCAAAGCAAGCAGGATCTATTTTTATTATCACCGCTTTCAATTTGGTTTAGTTTAGAGAGATGGCGCGGAAACAGGCCCTTCGGCCCACTGAGTCCGCACCGTCCAGCGATCCCGCACATTAACACTATCCTACAAACACTAGGGACAATTTTACATTTTAGATTTATACCAAGGCAATGAAACCAGCATCTGCAGTTCCTTCCTAAATAGACCACAAGCAAAATTGAAATTCACCAACTCTGTGAAGTTCTTAGTTTGGAGATAAAGCGCAGAAACAGGCCCTTCGGCCCATCGAGTCAGCACCGACCAGCGATCCCCGTACATTAACACTATCCCACAAACACCAGGGACAATTTTACGTTTACACCGTGCCAATTAACCTACAAACCTGTACGTCTTGAGTGTGGGAGGAGACTGGAGATCTCAGAGAAAACCCACGCAGGTCATGAACAGAACGTACAAACTGTGTACAGACAGCACCCGTGGTCAGGATCGAACCCTGGTCTCTGGCGCTGTGAGGCAGCAACTCTACCACTGTGCTGCCCCCTCATGGGTGAGCGTTGCAACTGCAGCTGAGCAGAGGGGGGCCGAGTCAAACAACAATCGGTGTAGAAATAGGGCAAGTATGTTGAGTACAGATACTGACAGACAGGAAGCAGCACGTGAGGCTGGGAAAGCACATCAGGGACCCGCAGACCCTCAGCACAGGAGCACCGCAAGGCTGCATACTCTCCCCTCTCTTCTCTCTACACTAATGACTGCACCTTCACTGACTCCTGTCAAGCTTCTCAAGTTTGTGGATGACACAATCCTGATTGGATTGATCCAGGATGGGGAGGAATCTGCCTGCAGACAGGATACAATACAATATGGTTTTATTCGTCGCATTGCACATAATGTGCAAGTGAAATGAATTTGCCAGCAGCGGTACAATGATAAAGAACGCACAATACACAATAACAATTTAACACAAACATCCACCGCAGCATTCATCACTGTGGTGGAAGGCACAAAAATGGGCCAGTCCTGCTCCATTTTCCCCCCGTGGCCGGGACCTCCACCCTCCGCAGTTGCCGCTGCGGGCGTCCAGATGAGTAGACAAGGTAAAAGTCCAGGTAAGTCCTGAATCGGTGCCTCCCCACCAGAGACCGCGGCTTCAGGATGGTGTAGGCCGGAGGCCGGCGGTCGAAGATTTAAAGTTCCCGCCACGCCGCAGCCAGAAGCACCGCAGACCGCAGGGCCGGTGGTCGTAGCTCCTCTCCAGGGGTGATGGTAAGCTCACGCCAGGCCCACGGTAGAAGTAGGCCGCGGGCCGGCAGTGGTGGCTTCTTCTTCCCCCGGGTCCCCCACGAGGGATCCCTACTGCAGACTTCGTGCCAGCTGGAGCTCAGGCTGCCGCGGGCCAGCGAAGGAGAGGCCTCCCCTCCGGCCAGCCCCAGCGAGGGCTCACCTGCTCCACGCCGAGAGTCCGCGCTGCGCCCGCCGCTGAAACCCCGGGCGCGTCTCCGGGAAAGGCCGCCCAATCCTCGATGTTAGGCCACGGGGGAGGCGACCTGGAAAAAGTCGCCTCTCCGTGAAGGAGACGACCAAAACAGTTTCCCCTTACCTCCCCACACCACCCCCTACACAAAACACACAAAGAAACATTAAAAACATACTTTAAAACATACAACAACAAAAAAAAAGTAGAAAAAAACGGACACGCTGCAGACAGGGCGCCGGCTTGCAGCGCCCACACCGACCAAGTGACACACCTGGAGTCCTGGTGCCATCGCAACAACCTAGAGCTCAATGCTCTCAAGACAGAGGAATTGATTGCAGACTTTAGGAGAACTCCCCTTCCCCTCACCATCTACACCCTTTTAAGTTCCTGGGAACCATCATCTCCAAGGACCTTAAGTGGGGGGCTACCATCGACTCCACAGTCAGTCAACAGAGGATGTATTTCCTACGGCAGCCGCGGAAGCACAATCTGCCACAGGCAATGATGGTCTAACTCTACACGGTCATTGTAGAGTCTGCCCTCACCTTCTCCATCATGGTCTGGTTTAGCTCAGCCACTAAGAACGACATCTGGAGGCTGCAGCGAATTGACCGATCAGCTGAGAAGTCTGAAGAAGGGTCTCGAACCGAAACGTCGCCCATCTCCTTTGCTCCTTAGATGCTGCTGCACCCGCTGAGTTTCTCCAGCTTTTTGTGTACCCCCCAACTGAGAAGATTATTGGCTGCAACCTTCCCCCCATTGATGAACTGTACACTGCAAGGGCCAGGAAGCAAGCGGGTAAGATCATCTCTGACCCCTCGCACCCTGGCCACAAACTCTTTGAATCACTTCCCTCTGGAAGGCAACTCCGGACTGTCAAAGCTGCCACAGCCAGACATAAAATCAGCTTTTGTCCACGAGTAGAAGCTCTACTCAATAACCAAATCTGGTGCCTCCTTTTGCTCTGGTATTTTATTTAATTCACGTTTAATTGATAATGTTTTAATATTAATGTTTAATGTGTCATTCGTAACTGTCACTGTATGTCGTTGTCACTTGTGGGCGGAGCACCAAGGCAAATTTCTTGTATGTGAAAATTTGGACAATATTCATTCATTCATGTTCATATTCAACTTGGGCTGAAATCTGACATTTTCCGCAGAGACCACTCCCTTCGTAACTCCCTGGTCAATTCAACCTTCCCACCCAAACCACCCCCTCCCCTGGTACTTTCCCCTGCAACCGCAGGAAATGCTACACTTGTCGCTTTACCTCCCCCCTTGACTCCATCCAAGGACCCAAGCAGTCTTTCCAGGTGCAGCAGAGGTTCACCTGCACCTCCTCCAACCTCATCTATTGCATCCGCTGCTCTAGATGTCAGCTGATCTACATCGGTGACACCAAGCGTAGGCTTGGCGATCGCTTCACCCAACACCTCCGCTCGGTCCGGATTAACCAACCTGATCTCCCGGTGGCTCAGCACTTCAACTCCCCCTCCCATTCCCAATCCGACCTTTCTGTCCTGGGCCTCCTCCATGGCCAGAGTGAGGCCCACCGTAAATTGGAGGAGCAGCACTTCATATTTTGCTTGGGTAGTCTACACCCCAGTGGTATGAACATTGGCTTCTCTAATTTCAGGTAGTCCCTGCTTTCTCCCTCCTTCCCCTCCCCTTCCCAGTTCTCCCACAGCCCACAGTCTCCGCCTCTTCCTTTCTTCTTCCCGCCCCCACATCAGTCTGAAGAAGGGTCTCGGCCTGAAACGTCACCTATTCCTTCACTCCATAGATGCTGCCTCACCCACTGAGTTTCTCCAGCATTTTTATCTACCTTTGAAGATAGAAACAGTCTATTTTACTTTCAGACCTTTGGGAATTGGATGTAGCTGTTGTCTCAGGAGCAGAGTTTGTGATAGGAATTTTTTTATTTTTTTTAAATGGATTAAGTTTTCCCAAAGTGTAATTTGAAAGTATGTCTGGTTATTCTATATGGCCTCTGAGACAAACAGTCTGACTGGGTCAAAGGACGTAGTGGAGAGGTCATATTTAACAAAGCCGGCATCTACTTCCACCTGAAGGAGTAGAAATGGATGTTTTTAGGATTAGGTTTATTTTTGTCACCTGTACTGAGGTTGTGTTTTACATGCTATCCAGACAGATCAAACAGATGTGTGGCACAGTGGTAGTGTTGCTGCCTAACAGCACTAGAGACCCGGGTTCGATCCCGACTACTGGTGCTGTCCGAATGGAGTTTGTCCACAGAACGCAATAGATTATTGGGACACCGCTACCAGCCTTGGAGGGCATCGAACACACACGGTGCCTCAGGAAGGCCGTCAGCATCCATAAAGACTCCTCTCACCCTTGTAATGGACTGTTCGAACTACTCCCTTCCGGCAGACATTACAAGGCCTTCTACGCCCGCACCTCCAGACTGAGGAACAGCTTCATTCCCAGAGCTATAGCGGCTCTGAACCGGCCCTGCTGAGTGCCCCCCCCCCCATGGACCGTCTCCCCCGGCCTCGCACTTTAGACTGTGTTGAATTTACTGGTCTAATGTTCGTTTTTACAGACCTTGTTCTTGGGGTATTTAAACCTAAATTTTATTTGACGATTAAGTTATGACATCGGATGGAAGTTGCAAACCAAATCTCGTTGCACTTATGTGTAATGACAATAAAAGATATTATTACATTCTCCTACTGACCCGCGTAGGTTTTCTCCAAAAAATGTAGTTTCCTCCCACACTCCAAAGACGTACAGGTGTGTTAATTGGCTTGGTGTAAATGTAAAATTGTCTCTGGTGTGTGTGTGGGGCAGTGTTAGTGTGCGGGGATCACCGGCCTCGTTTGTTTCCACACTTCCACTCTGTATCTGTAAGCTAAGCTAAACGAAATATGCATAAAACCTTCCACTTCACAATTGTGCACCACTTAGTGTTGGTCTATCACATAAAATCCCAATAAAATACATTTACGTTTCTGGTTGTAACGTGACAAAATGTGGAAAAGTTCAAGGGGTATGAATACTTTGGCAAGCCATTGTAGGTTTAGGACGAGACGGAAATTATCTAAAAAGGACCTAAAGGGGCAGCTTTTTCTACACAGGGTGGTGGTACATGGAACGACCTGCCGGAAAAAAGCAGTAAAGATGGGTATAATTCATAAGCTCATAACATGTTTGCAGCAGAATTAGGCCATTCGGCCCATCAAGTCTACCCTGCCATTCTATCATGGTTGATCTATCTCTCCCTCACAACCCCATTCTCCTGCTTTCTCCCATAACCCCGATACCTATACTAATAATTATGACGCTTTGAAAGACACTTGGACAAGCTTCTCCGTGGATTGTCACCTTGTCATGGTGGAGAAGCTTGTGTGGTCCTGAGATCCTGAGAGCGATGCCGTCTGGAGCGATGCTCCTGGTAGGGCCACCCATGGCGGTAATGTCGAGGGGGAGGTCTCTGACAAAGAGCAATCCAACCAAGACCTCAATGGTGGAACAGGCGGAGGACGATGGCTGACTTTAGTGGAGCGTCACAACGGCTGGGAAGGCGGATGAAGGCTGAAGCTGAAAAGGGTCTCCGGTCGTCTTGGACTCCATGCCGCTGGATCCTGACCCAGATCTGTCAAGGACCGTGCGGTGGCTGTCTGTGCACCAGTCTCCCCACGTTAAACAAAGTCACACACAGGCGTCCTCCATGAGAGGACAGTCATACTCGTTTCTAGTGACCCGCCGATGATGATGTGTATGGGAACGGTGTTGGGGCGACATGGGCCATGTACAATTGGGACTAGCTCGGTTCAGCACCTTCTTCAGCATGGGCGAGTTGGGCTAAAGGAGGTTTCCGAGTAGAAACGTCACCCACAGACCCGCTGAGTTACTCCAGCACTGTGCGTCTATCTTGGGCTAATGGGCCCATTTCCATGCTGTTTCTCGAAATAAACAAGTAGGAAGTGCACAGACTTATTTAGTTTTAAATGGTGTTAATTAAAGAGAAGTGAAAACAACAATGGAAAAGTCAATGGAATAAGGGAGCGGAGTCCAAAGTTAAACTAGGTACAAAGGTGTTATCTTGAAAACCAAGTCGATAACATTACCACTACAACAATATGAAAAATGACCTGAAGTAA
Organism: Raja brachyura; assembly: GCA_963514005.1. The sequence goes on along the minus strand of OY740794.1, from coordinate 59,170,322 downwards.
CCCTGCTCATATAACCATATAACAATTACAGCACGGAAACAGGCCTTCTCGGCCCTTCCAGTCTGTGCCGAACATTTATATTCCCCTAGTCCCATCTACCTGCACTCAGACCATACCCCTCCATTCCCTTCCCGTCCATATGCCTATCCACTTTACTTTTAAATGTTAAAATCGATCCTGCCTCCACCACTTCTGCAGGAAGATCATTCCACACAGCTGCCACTCTCTGAGTAAAGAAGTTCCCCCTCATGTTACCCCTAAACTTCTGTCCCTTAATTCTCATGTCATGCCCTCTTGTTTGAATCTTCCCTACCCTCAATGGGAAAAGCTTATCCACGTCAACTCTGTCTATCCCTTTCATCATTTTAAAGACCTCAATCAAGTCCCCCCTTAACCTTCTGCGCTCCAAAGAATAAAGACCTAACTTGTTCAACCTTTCTCTGTAACTTAGTTGCTGCAACCCAGGCAACATTCTAATAAATCTCCTCTGTACTCTCTCTATTTTGTTGATATCCTTCCTATAATTAGGCGACCAAAATTGTACCAAAAAGTACAGCACAAGAACAGGCCCTTCGGCCCACAATGCCAAGGCCAACTCTTATCTGCCTGTAAATAACCCATATCCATCCACTCCCTGCATATCCATGCGCCTTTCCAAAAGGCAGTTAGATACCACTAGCGTATCTGCCTCCACCACCACCCCTGGCAGCGCCTTCCAGGCACCCACCACTCGGTCGCCAACTTCCTCACTCCCAAATAAGGGACAAAGGGTCAAAATACGGGACTAATTCCCGACGGCAATTTGTTGACCGACTCGGCCGTGGCTGGGTGAATGATGAGTTGGCCCGGGTGCTGGACAGCACACAAAGCCCGAGTTGGCGCGGGCCGCACTCCATCCAACTCATGAACCGATGATCGGCCTTGAGAAGGAGGGGTGGTGGTGTTTGCGGTCAGCGAAGGTCCGAAGGTCGGACAGCTGGATGGGCTGTCGACCGACCGACGGGGCCACGGGCGAGGCGCTGCTGCTGCTGCTGCACTCCATGCGCTGCACTACGTCGGGACGGGTGAGGCGGGGCCGGACGCGGCGCTCCGACCCGACAGTCCCCTCGACCCGAGTTACAGCAGCCAAATACGGGACAAGGGCGATCCCGTACGGGACCAATCAATTTAGCCCAAAAAAGGGATGTCCTGGCTAATACGAGAGAGTTGGCAACCCTAGTCACCACCCTCGGTGTAATAATTTTTTTTTAAAATTCAGTTTTCAAAACATTTTCAAAATGCACAGTATTTCTCAGAAGTTCTACTTGCTACTAGTTTTTCAAAGAGGCAAGCAGCACAGGCCTAGACCACAGTTTGTTTGTGAGCACCACTGATTTGGAACTCGGTTTCTAAACGATCCTTCCCTTGACCTGTTACGGTAAACTGAAAACCACTTGACCTTTCTGTTGGCGGTTTGCGTTCCCAATGATTTTTGCAGAAACAAAATCAGGGAACGCATTAAGTTGAGAGCAGAACAATCTGAAGCCAAACCCCGAAAACATACAAAACAGATCACCTTCTCAAACTAGTCGAGAGACCCACTTTCCTGGCATCAAAAGAAACTGGAGTCACTTTGTGATATTGTTTTACCTGCAGGTTGGTCCCGGGCGGGCATGATTACGGTCAACGTATTGTAAAAGATTGCTGCTGCCTTTGTATTGTGACACTGTAGTCATGGCGATGGGAATCGGAGGCAATAGAAAGGTTCCGCTGTAACTTTGCACTTCCATCGCTCCCGTCCGCTGTTGTGTTCAAGGAATGCAAAGAATGCGGCCTGTAAAATCTGCCAACACAAGATGCATCTCCAACCGTACAGTTAGCTGGCTCGCTTTGATCGGAACAAAACCAGCAATTACAAAAAGGGATGAAATTTCTACCATGGTTTTTAATGCGACGTGCAGGAACACTTTTGTTGTCTGTGAATCCAGCAGTGTCTGTAGTCAGACTGGCACTCCCCCATTAGAATGAATGCAGGCTAGGGAACAGTTCTTCTGAAATCACCACAGATCTATCAGTCCCGTGGGAATGAGACGGATCAAGGGAGGGACATACACCAGAACGTAAAACTGTATTTGCAATTACTCTTCGTCAACTCTCATAATCCATAAGCTCTGAATTCTTATCAAAAGTAAGTAAAGGACCTGTCCCACCAGCATGCAACTCTATGCGATGAGCGCGACCGAACGTTGTCGCTTGAGCCGTCCGGCGTCGCGGGGCCGGTCCCACTTCGATCGCCGGAGCCGTGCGGAATTGTACGGAGTTCGTCCCGACATCGCGCGGGGCTCCGAAAAACTGACCATGTTCAAAAATTCCGCGCGGCAGCGGCTTGTCGGCTCGCAGTCGCCTCGACGCATTACACACCGTCTCGACGTCGTGCCTCCGTGACACTCTCTGAAGGTGCCTCCGTGGCCCTCTGTGTGTCTGCCACTGTGCCCCTCTCTGTGTGCCCCTCTCTGTCCTGGCAAACTAACCTTTAAGACTTCGCTCTAACTTCGCCTCACTTTGCGCCGCATTGCGCCACTCACCCGACCTCCGCGCGGCCCTCGCTGCCGGTTTGGTCGCGCTTGCCGCATGCAGGTAGGAACGGCCCTGTACAGGGATCACCCGACCTCCGCGCGGCCCCCGCTTCTAGTTTGATCGCGCTCACTGCATGGAGTCGGATGCTGGTAGGACAGGCCGTTAAGTAAGTAAGTTTATTGGCCAAGTATTCACATACAAGGAATTTGCCTCGGTGCTCCGCCCACAAGTAACAACATGACATACAGTGCCAGTTACGAATAACTCAGAAAACACTAAACATTAATAATAATAAAACATTAATGATAAAACACCATTGATCAAGCACGTGAACCAACAAAAGGGAGGCTACAGATTTGTGGCTGTTGAGTAAAGCAACTACTCGTGGATAAAAACTGTTTTTATGTCTGGCTGTCTGTTGTACATTTTGCCATCTCACTGCCTTGTTCCTGGAAATTCCTTGCAATCAATGTCAAAGCTGGATTCAGTGGGAGACATTTATCTAAATACAGATAACAATATTGGGATTCTGTAGAAGGACACAAAATGCTGGAGTAACTCAGCGGGGCAGGCAGCATCCCTGGAGAGAAGGAATGGGTGACGTTTCGGGTCGAGACACTTCTTCGTCTGAGGAAGGGTCTCGACCCGGAACGTCACCCGTTCCTTCTCTCAAGAGATGCTGTCTGAAGAAGGGTTTCGACCCGAAACGTTAACTACCTCCTTCGCTCCACAAATGCTGCTGCACCTGCTGATTTTCTCCAGCATTTTGTGTACCCTCGATTTTCCAGCATCTGCAGCTCCTTGTTTAACAACTAGCTGCCTGTCCCGCTGAGTTACTCCAGCAATTTGTGTCTATCTTCGGTTTAAACCAGCATCTGCAGTTCCTTCCTACACATCAGGATTCTGTAGTCCTGTTTCGTTTAGGATATGATAGAACTTAATTTATCACAGGAGGGAAATAGATCTACAGTCCAACAGTCATAAAACACTAAAATACACGAAACTTGAAATTAAAGTGATGAGTAGAAAGGCGGGGATGGGGAGGGTGAGGGGGGAGGGGGGGGAAGTTGTCAAGTCTGATCCTTGCTGCCTGTACGGAGTGCGTCCTGCATCTTGGATTATTATTGGTTTATTATTGTTACGTGCAAAGGGGCCCGGTGGGGGGGGGGGGGGGGTGGGGGGTGGGGGGGCTGAGTGAACAAAGAGGGACCTGGCGTGGGGGGGGAGGGGGCTGACAACAAGGTACTCAAGGAGGAGTGGGTGGGGCAAAGGAAGAGGGATCATCGGGACCATACTGACTACCTTTGTAGCTTTGTCATCGTCCTATACATAGCGACCCTTTGCACACTTATACACTGCATGCAAAGCAAAGAATTTCACTGTACCAAGTACACTTTGCAATAAATATCATCCAATTACTGTCGGGTGGTGTAGCCTGTGTGATTCGTGTATTCACTGCCTTGAGATTATCACAAGAGCAGGTGCAGGCAGTTGCGGCTATTCAATAAGTATGTAATTAATGATTGGTTCATTGATCAGACGTGCCCATGAACTACTCCAAATAAAGCAATTGCAGGACACTACGTTTTTCAATCTTGACTTCATGACACATTATGTGGGTGGGAACTTGGTTGGGCAGAAGGATTGTGGAGAATCCATTGGCAGAGTGAGGCCCAATGCTAATTGGGGGAACAGCACCTCATATTTCGCTCGGGCAGCTTCCACCCCAGCGGTGTGAATATTGACTTCTCTAACTTCTAGTAACCCTTGCTTTCCCCCTCTCCCCATCCCTCCCACTTCCTGGTTCTCTGACCAGTCAGACTGTACCCCTGTTTAAATGTTATCTCTATACGCTTCGTTGTCACCTTCACCTGGCTAATGATCTATTCTATAGTTTCCTTGAGCTTCTTCTCCTTTGATATCTTGTTTTCACACCTTACATTTCCTTATCTCTGTGTCTTCCTCCCAGTCTGATGAAGGGTCATGACCCAAAACCTCACCAATTCCTTCCATCCAGAGACGCTGCCTGTCCCGCTGAGTCACTCCAGCATTCTGTGTCTACTGTAGGTGCAAGCCAGCATCTGTACTTCCTTCCTGCACAATCTTAAAGCACAGTTAGGTTTAGTTTAGAGATGCAGTGTGGTAACAGGTCCTTTGGCCCACTGAGTCCACACCGACCGTCAAACACCTGTACACTAGATCAGGGGTGGGCAACCTTGTCCTGCATAGGGACCAGGACGCATGTCTGTGAGCAGATGGCGGGCCACATATACCACGTGGACACATGGATCCCACCTCTTCATGTAGGTATGTTACAAAACTTACCTTGAGCAGCGCTGCAGTTCTGCCGCTCCCCGTGTGCGTGGCTTTGGCGCCTTTCAGAGGAGGGGCGGCCTTAAAGTGCCATTTTTCTACAGACTGGGCAAATCGATCCATGTCGGGCGATTTCGTTGCGGAAGAAAAATCGCTCCGACATTTCATTCGTGAAGGTATTTTTAAATTACGCTAGATTATTTATTAACTAGAGTAATTTAAAAATCACCTTCAAAAGCTGTGAGCGCCGACAACGGGAAGGATTTTGCGTAGTGGAGAAAAAAGGTACACAGTTTATTTTTATATTAAAAGTTGGTTTTTATGGAGGCTTTAATCATATTTTCATGTTGCGAAATGGGGTCCAAAAAAATGTATGAACCAACAGTATTTTTCCTCCCGACTTCACCGCAAATCGCAACGTTCCAATCCACCGCATTCCACTAAAGCCCACTCACAAATTGATTTAAATGGCCATTAATTTACAGGCAGTAAACACTAAATTCCTTCCATTTGGCCCAGAAATTCATGAAAATGAGATTTAAAATGATGTTATATTGTGGGTTATGGTGTGAATGTTATTTGGACACTTAGGCAATTTAAAAAAAGTTTATCTTTTCTTAAGAAATGGATAGATGTTTAGATCTACTCATTGATTTTTGTAATTAGCTACAATTAGATAACTAACTAATTATATGCTTTAATTTCAGGTCATCCAAGTAAGATTGTTTCATATTTGTTTCAGAATGCTTCAATCTATAATAACTGAAAATTTCATTGAGTTCTCTTAATTTTTAAGAAAGTTATGGGCTTTTAACGGTTCTAGATCACAGCTTTTGAGTTAAGTCAATTGAAAGTCAATGGGGAACAAGATGCCAATTTCCGAGTATGCAAATGGTCATAACTTTCTTAATACTGAAGATATGAAAGTAAATTAGGTGTCAAATTAAACTTCTTTTTATGCTTTATCTGATGGGATAAATTGCAGACTTGATTTTTTAAATCTCAAAATGTTGTAACATTGCTACTTCATGAACGCCACTCATACTCACTCGTCCCGGCCTATTGACAACCCCGATCCCGACCAACGATCATAGAGGGGATCTTTGATCCCGACAGTGAAGCCCAGACACAGAAGGTGCGTGGCCGTGCCGGCGGCTTTGCACAGGATGCGGTACAGCCAGAGCTCAGCGCTCGTCCGCGATTGGCGCTCAGCGCTGCTCAACAGCTCTGCCATTGCGGCCGCCAACGCAAACCTACTTGCGTCACCGCGGCCTCTGGCCCGGGAGGTATCAGCGATAACGGAAGTCTGCGGGCTGGATAATTATGGGGGAAAAAACACCCCTGTGGGCCAAATGATTTCTGGTTACGGGCCGCATGTTGCCGACCCCTGCACTAGATCCATGCTATCCCCGTTTCACATCCCATACACGAGGGCCAATTTGCAGCAGCCAGTTAACCTGCATGTCTTTGGAATGTGGGAGGAAACCGGAGCAAAACCACCGGGTCACAGGGAGAACATACAAACTCCACACAGACAGCGCCCAAAGCCAGGATCAACCTCGGGTGTCTGGCACTGTGAGGCAGCAGCTCTACCGCAGCACCACCATGCCGCCAATACAAAAATTGGTAAACATAGAAAAATAGATGCAGGAGTAGGCCATTTGGCCCTTCGAGCTAGCACCACCATTCAATATGATTATGGCTGATTATCTAAAATCAGTACCCTGTTCCCGCTTTCTCCCCATGTCCCTTGATTCCGTTAGGCCTTAGAGCTAAATCTAACTCTCTCTTGAAAACATCCAGTGACAAATAAATTTGACTTTGACTTTGAATTTGCATCCACTGCCTTCTGTGGCAGAGAATTCACAACTCTCTGGGCAATTCATTTTCCTCATCACAGTCCTAAATGGCTTACCCCTTATTCTTAAACTGCGACCCCTGGTTCTAGACTCCAACCCAACCCACCAACCCCACCAACATGGGCAGGATTTTTCCCTGTATTTCAGCATGTTTTAGCCATGGCCGTAATTCTTTGCTGTCGAGTCGTTTGAGCCAGATCTAAATATCAAACTCCAGGTCTTTATAAGTGAATAAATAACAATCAGATGAGGAAAAGTAAATATTAATTAGAGTTCAATTGTGTGATCACAATCTTTTGTAGAAGACCATAATTACACAGAATCCACTCTCCGATTTTAGGGATATGCCTATCACGTCCCAAATTTTATATAATAAGAAACAGTTTATAGGTAAAATAAGAAAAAATAAATTAAACAGGATGGACACAGAGTGCTCGGCAATAGGGGCAGGAGTAGGCCATTCGGCCCTTCGAGCCAGCACCGCCATTCAATGTGATCATGGTTGATCATCCACAATCAGTACCCCGTTCCTGCCTTCTCCCCATATCCCCTGACTCCGCTATCTTTAAGAGCCCTATCTAGCTCTCTCTTGAAAGTATCCAGAGAACCGGCCTCCACCGCCCTCTGAGGCAGAGAATTCCACAGACTCACAACTCTCTGTGAGAAAAAGTGTTTCCTCGTCTATGTTCTAAATGGCTTACAACTTATTCTTAAACTGTAGCCCCTGGTTCTGGACTCCCCCAACATCGGGAACATGTTTCCTGCCTCTAGCGTGTCCAAACCCTGAACAATCTAATATGTTTCAATGAGATCCCCTCTCATCCTTCTAAACTCCAGAGCGTACAAGCCCAGCTGCTCCATTCTCTCAGCATATGACAGTCCCACCATCCCAGGAATTAACCATGTAAACCTACGCTGCACTCCCTCAATAGCAAGAATGTCCTTCCTCAAATTAGTAACTCGGCAGGTTGGGCAGCTTCTCTGGAGAACGTGGATAGGTGACGTTTCAGGATGGAACCTGGGGAGGTCAACTGCAGTGCCAAAAACTTATCGAGATACTTATCAAAACTATATATGCTTTCTCCTGACTTTTAAAACACCTTGAGAAAACTTAGTCAAGGTATTAACTAGTCAGAGTCAAAAGCCCAGACCTTTTACTGACTGTTGCAGTTTCTCAATAATAACTGATTAATGATTCCAAAATTTAACGAGGAATCAAATAAAAAAAACACATGTAAAACAGACTCCTAATACATAATTCCTAACTTGTTGTTAAGCATTCATATGTACTTTCAATTAGTCATAAGCATTTTAGTTTAAGAAAGAACTGCAGATGCTGGAAAAATTGAAGGTAGACAAAAATGCTGGAGGAACTCAACGGGTGAGGCAGCGTCTATGGAGAGAAGGAATAGGTGACGTTTCGGGTCGAGACCCTTCTTCAGTTTAGTTTAGTTTATAGAATCAGCGTGGAAACAGGCCTTCGGCCCACCGAGACCGCACCGACCAACGAGTAGGGTAGTATTGGTGTTCAGGGTGATCGCTGGTCGGCGTGGACTCGGTGGGCCGAAGGGCCTGTTACCGAGTCCACTGTATCTCTGAAGTCTAAAGTCCAAAGTCAGAACTGGAAAAGCCAGAATGTGAGCATGCTTTAGATTGCAGAGATGGGTAGGGAGGGAGGGAGGGAGGGAGGGAGAGAGAGAGAGACTGGTGATCGTCAGTGTTAGGGTGCTGAGCAAAACTCTAAACGTTCTAAAGATAGACACCAAATGCTGGAGTGACTCAGCGGGACAGGCAGCATCTCTGGAGAGAAGGAAGGGGTGACATTAAGGGCCTCGACCTGAAACGTCACCCATTCCTTCTCTCCAGAGAGGCTGCCTGTCCCACTGAGTTACTCCAGCTTTTTGTGTCTATCTTCGGTTTAAACCAGCATCTGCAGTTCCTTCATACACATCTTATCGAAAGGTACAGCAGAACTCAAGGGGCCAAAAAGCCTTCTCCTGGTTCCCAGTTTTCCAAACCAAATGCAAGTTCACACATAACAGCAGCTGGAGCCTTATTCCATACACTGAACTATTAAGGGCGGCACGGTGGCGCAGCGGTAGAGTTGCTGCCTTACAGCGCTTGCAGTGCCGGAGACCCGGGTTCGATCCTGACTACGGGCGCTGTCTGTACGGAGTTTGTACGTTCTCCCCGTGACCACGTGGGTTTTCTCCGAGATCTTCGGTTTCCTCCCACACTCCAAAGACGTGCAGGTTTGTAGGTTAATTTGCTTGGTATAAGTGTAAATTGACCCGGGTGTGTGTAGGATAGCGTTAGTGTGCAGGGATCGCTGGTCAGTGTGGACTCGATGGGCTGAAGGGCCTGTTTCAGCGCTGTATCACTAAACTAAATAGTTTTGGTTTTTCTAGTTGGCGGAAATGCATACAAATAGATCGAGCTCTAGCGGCTGGTGGAATCAAGGGAAATGGGGAGAAGGCAGGCACGGGCCATTGATTGGGGACGATCAGCCTTGATCACGATGAATGGTGGTGCTGGCTTGAAGGGCCAAATGGCCTGCTCCTGCACCTATTTTCTATGTTTCTAAATAGAATTGGATAAATAGGGTGGACAGTCAGAACTTATCCCCCCCCCCCCCCTCGGTACACGTGACACTAAACTGAGAGGTGATGATTTTGAAAATTCATCCTTCCTGCACTGGAGATTTCCCCTAGATTGGGGATTCCTTCCAGAAGTCTAAGTCGGTCACAAAGCACGTATAGAGTCAAAGAGTCAAAGAGTACTAGTATGGAAACAGGCCCTTCGGCCCAACATGTCCACACCGGACAACATGTCCCATCTACACTTGTCCCACCTGCCTGCGTTTGGTCCATATCCCTCCAAACTTGCCCGAACCATGTACCTGTACAACAGTTTCTTAAATGTGGGGATAGTCCCAGCCTCAACTACCTCCTCTGGCAGCTTGTTCCATACACCCCCCACCCTTTGTGTGAAAATGTCAGCCCTCAGATTCATATTAAATCTTCCCCCGTTCACCTTGAACCCATGTCCTCTGGTCCTCGATTCCCCCACTCTGGACAAGAGACTCTGTGCATCTAACCGATCTATTCCTCTCGTGATTTTATACACCTCTATATAAGATCACCCCTCACCCTCCTGCACCTGGAAGTGAACTCAGCCAGTAGATAACAAGAGAAAGCTTCTGCAGACCACGCACCAGGACACTTCCTTCATCACCCTCTGCTTGGATCTGTCCCTTTCACACCTTACATGTTCTTTTCACCCTTCCATATCACTAGTTTCCCCACTCCCCCGACTCTCGGTCTGAAGAAGGGTGTCGACCCGAAACGTCACCCGAATATTCCTTCTCTCCAAAGATGCTGCCTGATCCCGCTGGGTTATTCAAGTCAAGAATGTTTTATTGTCGTATGTCCCAGATAGAAAGATGCAGCCCAACAGAATATGTGAACACAGTACATTGTAAACAATATAATAAATGAGAAAAAGGTTCAGTGTGTGTGTATATATATATATATATATATATACACACACACACACACGTATATACATATGTATATATTCATATACATATGTATATACACATATATACACACACATACATATTTACATACGCATATATATACACATATATATACACACACACATATAAATGCTGCCTGCCCTGCTGAGTTACTCCAGATTGTGTGTCTCTCTGCATATATATACACATATAATGTACACACACACACATATATATATACACACACACACACACAGCGTTTTCTGCCTATCTGAACCCTCACACACATATAGATCCATATATTAAACACAGATGCAGCATTTCGTGTCTATCTTCGGTGTAAACCAGCATCTGTAGTTCCTTCCAATTCAAGTTCGCATTTATTGTCACTTAACCAGTTAAGCTACAGGGAAATTTGAGTTACCATACAGCCATACTAAGTGAAAATGACACAAAAAATGAAATCTAACATAAAGATCCAGCACAGTGGAATCAACATTCCTCACTGTGCTAGAAGGCACCCACACGTCCGAACACAAACACACCGCCAGCGCTCCTGGCTGTAACCCAGTCTTCGCCCCTTTCCCCAAACACAATAAAGTTTCTCCACTCTCCTTACCTCTCACCTCCTCTTCTTGCTCCAGTAGCTTTGCTCGTTAGAGCTTTGCTCTGCAGCCAAGTAGCCCAAGACAGCTGACACTTTGCACCGCTTTCTGCGTGTGTGACTGTCACCTCTGCTTGCGTTAACCCCTCTGCGATCGTTGCTTGCAGGTCTGTCTGTCTGTCTGTCTGTCTGTCTCTGCAGCCGCTCCTGTCGGGAGTCCCTGCGGCTTTCGGCAGCGACGAGCGACCGGTCTCTCTCTCTCCTCCTCCTCCTCCTCCTCCTCCCTCCCTCCTGCCAAGACCCACTCCGGCCGAGAGAGGTACAGAGAGCGCCGGCCCTTCCAGCCGACAGCTTGCCTCTGCTCACTCGGGTACAATGACCGCTAGCTGGAGCACGGACTGGGACACACCTGCAACAACACTTTCCGTTTTTGAAACATTCTGCAGAGGGATTTGCTGCTTAGGAATTCATCATAATATGTGCTTCCACTTTTCCCTTTCACCCCTCTCCCCCTCCTTTCCCTTGCCTCACCCGCCCCCCATTCACCCCCACTTTCATTCTATTTCCCCCACCCCTTACCTCCTTATCCTCTCCCCACCCCCTCTTGCTTCCTCCCTTCCACTTCCCCCTGTTCCACTCTTTGCCTCCTCCCCACTTCCCCACCCATCCCCCAGCTCATCTTCCTAGCCCATTTCCACCCCACTAATTACCCCCAATCTTTACCCACCCTTATATAACTGATATATATATATATATATATGTCACTCTCAGTTATATATCTCAGTCATATATATGTACTAGACCAAGCGGGATGCAGCTTTAGCACTTTCAAGCCAAAGGCAACACAGCTTTAGTACTTTCAAACCAAAGGCAACACAGCTTTAGCACTTTCAAATCAAAACACACTTTTGCATTTTCAAACTACATTAAGGGCACTAACAGGTTAGTAAAACCACTCACAGTTTAGTAGACATGCGTTCAGTGTTATTCACAGCTCAGACTGAAAATTGTGACCTCTTGCTCCCCCCCATCTTGCAGAGAACAGAGGCACCTCCACACTTCCGGGTTTTATTGTCCCTCCGGAAGGGGCGTGGTCTTCTAGAGAAAGAATTTCAACATTTTTAAAACACTAATAACTTTTATTTTTCATTGATGGGAAAAAGTCTCTTGTCCTGCACAGCGGAGCGGAACTCTGAGTAAGGTGGCCAAAAATCACAGCCGTGAGTGGCAGCGTTTTTTCTAAAATCAATATACAGATCAACAGGAAGTGGTCAAGATCAGACGTTTAGTAATAGAGATATATGTTTCAGTTTAGTTTTCTGTATATATATATATATATCAATTTAGTAACAGAAAGCAGAACAGAATAGCATGATAATAGAAAACTAAACTGAAACTGATAATTATATATATATATAAAACCATATAACAATATATATATATATCAAAGGTAGACAATATATAATATAATTTATAAATATATATTAGATTTTTTTTAAACTGGAAAGAACGTCAAATAAAAAACAACACCATTGAAACATAGAAACAAGAAACAACTGTGAAAATGGCAACTTTTTCACAGTGAGAAACATCCCTTTTATATATTGGGCATAATATTTGTAATTGATTATAGCCATTGCAAAATAAAACATCATGGTTTAAACTTGCTTTGAATCTGAATAACTCTTGGGAGTCAGAAAGAGACGCAAACAGAAACTCCCTTGAAGGAGATTAGAAACAATATCATTCAACTTAAAATACATCGAAATGTGACACCTCGAAGACATGAGATTCGTCCTAGCAGGCAAATCAGACCAATTCTTAAAGATTTGGTCTCCATTTATCGACTTATTACAAGCCTAGGGTGCAACGTAACTTTGGAAATAAACGGTTTCAGGACCTGATGAGGGGTGTGTAAAGATAGGTACATCATTTTTATCTTATCTTATTTTCTTATATTCTCCTTTTTTTATTTTTATTTTAATTTTTATTTATTCTTCCTCGCGTGGTGTCCTGCATGGACAGTTTTCGAAATACCAGTGATGCAACGAAGCAGGAACCACGGCCTTGTGTCCTTTTAAAACAATCCCGTCTTGTAGCACCAATTCGGCCCGAACAGGGAAGGAAGGTCGGGCTGGCAAAGGAACGTTGTAGTGCTTGTCTGGCCAGCCACGTGTAATGACAGAGGTTAGGGTCTTGTCGGTGGCAGTGTGGGCAACTAAGCCCTCCATCCATGATGAAGGGATGAAGGATACGAACATCACGATAAAGTCATCATCCTGTGAGGGCAGATCCTCGCAGGACTTCCGAGGTGCACGTGAAAGACTGTCCGCCAGGTGCATATCCTTTCCACTTTTGTAGGTGAGGACGATGTCATATTTTTGAAGTTGTAGTAACATCCATTGTAGGCGCGCTGGAGAGTTAGGAATAGGTTTATTGAAAATGCCGAGAAGAGGTTGGCGGTCGGTTTCAACTGTAACTGTGCGACCAAAGATGAAATCGTTGACGTTATTGCAGGCAAAAACAATTGCTAATAATTCCTTTTCGATTTGGGCGTATCGTTGTTCTGTGTCAGACATGTGCGCGAGGCATAGGCGTCAGGCTTATTGCCATGGCCATCATTCTGAAGGCATGCAGCGCCCAGGCCATGGTCCCCAACTGGAGGCATGGGTTCGAATCCCACTTCTGACACCATGTTAGAAACATAGAAACATAGAAACATAGGTGCAGGAGTTGGTTTTGAGTCCTTGTAATAATAAAGACCTTACACCTTGGTGGGTTATACACTGTTTATTTAAAATAAACAACTACAAGCTTTTACTTGAGAGTTAACTTCATACTGAAGAGTGCAGTAGCTCGCGACGCTAATAAGCTAGTGGGCGTAACTACAAAAGCATGACTCATAACATGAGCCACTGATCTACAAATGGGGGGGGGGGATAGTAGAATAGGACCACTCTCTAGTTGTTGATAGAAACATTGAAACATAGAAAATAGGTGCAGGAGTAGGCCATTCGGCCCTTCGAGCCTATACCACCATTTAATATGATCATGGCTGATCATCCAACTCAGTATCCTGTACATGCCTTCCTCCATAGCCCCTGATCCCCTTAGCCACAAGGGCCACATCTAACTCCCTCCTAAATATAGCCAATGAACTGGCGCCAACTACCTTCTGTGGCAGAGAATTCCAGAGATTCACCACTCTCTGTGTGAAAAATGTTTTTCTCATCTCGGTCCTAAAAGATTTCCCCCCTATCCTTAAACTATGACCCCTTGTTCTGGACTTCCCCAACATCGGGAACAATCTTCCTGCATCTATCCTGTTCAACCCCTTAAAAAATGTGTAAGTTTCTATAAGATCCCCCCTCAATCTTCTAAATTCTAGCGAGTATCCAGTCTTTCTTCATATGAAAGTCCTGACATCCCAGGAATCAGTCTGGTGAACCTTCTCTGTACTCCCACTATGGCAAGAATGTCTTTCCTCAGATTAGGAGACCAAAACTGTACGCAATACTCCAGGTGTTGGCTCACCAAGATCCTGTACAACTGCAGTAGAACCTCCCTGCTCCTATACTCAAATCCTTTTGCTATGAATGCCAACATACCATTTGCTTTCTTCTCTGCCTGCTGCACCTGCATGCTTACTTTCAATGACTGGTGTACCATGACACCCAGGCCTCATTGCATCTCCCCTTTTCCTAATCGGCCATCATTCAGATAATAGTCTACTTTCCTGTTTTTGCCACCAAAGTGGATAACCTCACATTTATCCACATTATACTGCATCTGCCCATTCACCCAACCTATCCAAGTCACCTTGCAGCCTCCTAGCATCCTCCTCACAGCTAACACTGCCCCCCAGCTTCGTGTCATTCGCAAACTTGGAGATGTTGCATTCAATTCCCACGTCCAAATCATTAATGTTTATTGTAAATAGCTGGGGTCCCAGCACCGAGCCTTGTGGTACCCCACTAGTCACTGCCTGCCATTCTGAAAAGGACCCGTTTACTCCTACTCTTTGCTTCCTGTCTGCCAGCCAGTTCTCTATCCACATCAATACTGAACCGTCAATACCATGTACTTTAGATTTACATACTAATCTCTTATGTGGGACCTTGTCGAAAGCCTTCTGAAAGTCCAGATACAACACATCCACTGGTTCTCCCTTATCCACTCTACTAGTTGCATCCTTGAAAAATTCTATAAGATTTGTCAGACATGATTTACCTTTCGTAAATCCATGCTGACTTTGTCCAATGATTTCACCACTTTCCAAATGTGCTGCTATCCCATCTTTAATAACTGACTAGCAGTTTCCCCACTACCGATGTTGGACTAACTGGTCTGTAATTCCCCATTTTCTCTCTCCCTCCATTTTTAATAAGTGGGGTTACATTAGCTACCGTCCAATCCTCAGGAACTACTCCAGGTACTCCATTGATAGGATGATTTAGTTGCCTGATGACAGCGGGGAAGAAACTGTCCCTGAATCTGGAGATGTGCAGTCTTAGATGGAGCTGTTCCCAAACCAAGCTGTGATTATTCCGATAAAGCGATCTGTAGAAGTTGGTGTGGTTTGTTGGGGACATACTGAGCTTTCCACAGAAGTTGAGGCGTTGGTGTGCTTTCTTGGTCGTTGCTCCAATATGGGTGGTCCAGGAGAAGTTGTTGGTGATACTGACTCCTAGGAATTTGATGTGTAGACGGGACATGTTGGTCGGTGTGGGCACGTTGGGCCGAAGGGCCTGTTTCCACACTGTATGACTCTATAACAGGGGTTCCCAACCTTTTTCGTCCCGTTTACCCCTGGCAACTTTTAATAGCGCATAACAATGTTACTTCACTTATTTATGAACGACTAATGATGAACAGATACCGGTATACCAGAACCAAACACCGTCAGTCAATGTAAAAAAATATGTACAAATCCAGAATCAACAAATTTACCCCCTGGGTCGGTGAAATTTACCCCAGGTTGGGAACCCTTGCTCTATAAGAATCTTTCCCATCCTGTAAATCCATTATATATGGATTTCTAAAATAATTAAACTACTAAGAACTAAGTGGTGAGTGATTTCAAGGTGATTAAAATCTGTTGTATGCAAAGCACAGTAAATACAATTAACTCCAATTTCAGGTAGTCCTTGCTTTCTCCCTCCTTCCCCTCCCCTTCCCAGCTCTCCCACAACCTACTGTCTCCATTTCCTTTCTTCTTCCCGACCCCCCACCCACCCCCTTACATGAGTCTGAAGAAGGGTCTCGACCCGAAACGTCGCCTATTTCCTTCGCTCCATCGATGCTGCCGCACCCGCTGAGTTTCTCCAGCATTTTTGTCTACCTTTAACTCATCATTGATTTCACCCTCAAACTTTCACGGAATTAGAAGCAGCATTGGAAAGGAAGAAACAAATTTGCTGTGAAAACACTCCTCTCTTTAGACGGGTCCCCGCCCGAAAACTCACCCATTCCTTTTCACCCAGAGATGCTGCCTGACCCGCTGAGTTAGTCCAGCACCTCAGAATTAGGCCATTTGGCAAATCACGCCATTCAATCATGGCTGGTCGATCTTTCCCTCTCAACCCATTCTCCTGCCTTCACCCCCGACACCCGTACTAATCAAAACACTTTGTATCTATCTTTGGTATACACCAGCATCTGCAGTTCTTCATTTCTATCCCCTTATTTCATAATTAGTATCCTTCTTTTTTCTAATGCGTGCTTGTGTTTCATTATGAATAATCAGGGAACACAACTTGTGTTTTGAACAAATGTGTGGGAAGGAAGTGCGGATGCAGCTTTAAACCAAAGATAGACACAGAAGCCTCATTGTCTGTAAGTGCCGCCCTCACCTAGCCCACAGCTAACAATGGCCTGTTTCCTTTACGGGCCTGTCCCACTCAGGCGATTTCCCAGGCGATTCCAAGTCATAGCAGGTCGCTTATAAACCAGCGACTGGAATGGCGACTGTCAGAGTGGAACACACACACACGCGCACATCGCTTCCCACACCAGCCAGTTATGCTGGCAGGGGACAGGGCAAGCGGGGGGAGCGCTGTCTGAGTGAAATTCACATGTTGCAAAGCCAATGTGATACAGATACACACCGCGGTGAACAGGAAGATTGTGTCAGGTCTCGCGTTTGATCTAGTTTCTGTTTCTTATTGGGTTTTAGTATTTGAGTTTGCATTCTTGTTTTATTTTGGTGTCTCGCATCTCCTCTTGTTTCAGGTCCCATTTCCTGTCAGGTCGTTTATCCTCATGTGATTGTTGGCCCCACCCTGATGTGTTTCACCTGTGTATCGTTATCCCCTGTTAAGTCTGTATTTAATTTTAATAGTTTTTTATTGGAGGGGAAAAAAAAAAATTCACAGTACATCTGATGTATGGCATTACATTTTCCTCCATTTTGTTTTTTATTAATAATAATAATATAAACAAAATAACCCTAACCCACCCTCCCTAAACACCCCTTGGCAGCTTATTTTTTCACAATCCAAATATATCACAAAATCAAATGCACTTTTTAACAATAATAAAGTGACAAAACAGAATAAAGGCAGATCCCCACTTAATGTCAAGTGCCCTCAGTCAATAGGTAGTTCCTTTAGAGCCTCAAAGTATGATAAAAAGAGTTCCCATTTCAAAAAAAACTTTTTCACAGCCCCCTCAATGTGAATTTAATCTTTTCTAACCTTAAAAAAAACATGACGTCTTCCAGCCAAGCAGCGGCAGATGGAGGAGTGTTAGATTTCCAGACCAGCAAGATTCTCCTACGGGCCAAAAGTGATGTAAATGTAATGATATCAGACTGGGTTGTATTTAAACCCAAGGTTTTATCTGTTACACTAAATACAGCTACAAGCGGGCAAGGTCTCACTGTCATCCCAAGGACTTCACTGATGGTTTTAAAAACCACTGCCCTGTAGTTAACAAGTTTGGGGCAAGACCAGAATGCATGAGCCAGATTGGCTGGAGAGAACGAGCACCTGTCACAGCCAGCCTGGATATATGTTAGCAAGCCTGGCTTTGCTTAAATGAACCCTGTGTAAAACTTTAAATTGTATGAGCCCCAATCTAGCACATGATGACGAGGAGTGGACTTTTTTCAGTGCTTCTGTCCAGCATTCCTCAGACAGATCCATACCAAGGTCATCCTCCCACCTAGCTTTAACATTGTTCAGGTTTTGATCTCCTAAATACATCAATCGAGAATATACTGCAGAGATCAGTCCTTTATTTGCAAAGGTAAGAGTGAGTTTATCCAACACTGTGACAGGAGGGGGATCAGGAAAAGAAGGAAATTGTTTCATGACAAAGTGGCGAACCTGAAGATATTTAAAGAAATGATTATGTGGGAGGCCATGTTTTTTGTGTAGGTAGTCGAAACTATCAAATATGTTGTTAGTGTATAAATCCTTAATGGACATAAGACCATTCAAACCCCACTGTCAAAAGGTTGAGTCAAGTGTAGAGGGGGGGAATAAATGGTTACTGTGAATGGGACCCAGAACTGAAGCTGATGTAAGCTTATAATGGCAACGAAATTGGTTAAAAATTTTGATGGTTGATAGTACGACAGGGTTGGATGTAAATCTAGAGGGTTTCAATGGCAGGGAGGAATATACTAAAGCTGGGAGAGACGAGGAGTAACAGGATTGTGATTCAAGCAGACACCAGTCTGTATCTGGTCGGTGGAGCCAGGATAATATCTTTTGGATATTGGATGCCCAGTAATAATTAATAAAGCTAGGAAGGCCCAGTCCACCTACTTCACGGCCTCTTTGGAGAGTCCACTTATTGACCCTTGGAACCTTGTTACCCCATATAAAGGAGGTTATAGATTGATTAAGTCTGTATTTAAGCCTTTGGTGTTTTAGTTCTCATTGCCAGTTTGTTGTGTATGCTATTTGATATCACCTCGTTCCAGCTCTAGAAATATTGTGACTTTGTGAACTCGACCATTGCCTGTTTTTCGACCACTGTTTTGCCTGCTCCTAGATGATACTGTTGCTTCTGTGCTTGCTTACCTGTGTACCGACTTGGACCGATTAAACCCTGAATACGGATCTGCCCTGTGTCTGAGCCTGCATTTGTGTCCTCCTCCTCGTTCAGTTCTGACAGTACGAACTGGCCAACAATGGACGCAGCGGGCTCTGATCTTTTTCATGCAGCGCTCCAGAAGCAAGAGAAGCTCATCTCGCATTACGAGGGTCAACTCTCCTCGATCGTCGCCAGGTTCTGGGATCTCGGTGAACGTCTGCAGGGGTTCCAGGCGGACATCGGTTCACAGGTGAACTCTCGATTTGAAGACCTGTTTGCTCGGCTGAATTCTTTGCTTCCTTGTCTGTGTCTCCAGGGGCTCCGATGGCCACGGTTGCTGCAGCGTCTCCATTCGTCCACTTGGAAAGACCAGAACACTTTTCGGGGGAATCAGAGAGGTGTAGACCTTTTTTGGTTCTGTGTGGGCTGCATTTTGAACTTCAAGCGGCTTCCTTTCCATCAGAACGATCAAGGGTAGCCTTTATCATCACGCACCTGTCGGGTAGAGCGGAGGCTTGGGCCACGGCGGAATGGGCTCGGAATTCTCCTGGTTGCCAGACGTGGGTCCTGTTCATGGAAGCTCTGTCCTGCACGTTTGATCACTCCAATCCTGGCCGAGAGGCTTCACAGAACCTGGTCTCCATGAAACAAGGTAATCGCTCAGTTATGGATTATGCTATTGAATTTCGAACTGTTGCTGCTAAGAGTGGATGGAATGAGTCTGCTTTGTTGAATGCTTTGCGCAATGGATTGTCTGAAGCTATCAAGGATCAGTTGGCTCCACTAACCCTGCCTTCCGACTTCGAGTCTATAATTTCCCTGGCTGTCCAAATTGACGCTAGGCTGAGAGCAAGAGTGAGAGAGGAGATCGGCGGCAGTTTGGTCCTCCCAACAGTGGCGGCAGCGTCGCCATTCATCCCTCTCGGCCGGTCCAGTCAGCCTACAGCGCCACCTGTCTCATTGGAGGAGCCCATGCAGGTGGGACGAGCCAAATGCATTTCGTTGTCTCTGTTCAGATTGAATCTGAATCTGAAACTCAGCCCGGAGGAACGACAGCGCCGCCTAAGGGAGGGGAGGTGTTTTTACTGTGGTGAACTGGGACATTTGTTGAACGGCTGTTCAGTAAAAGACAAGGCTCACCAATGAAAGAGGGGACATTGGTGAGGTGTACCACTCCTATGAGCTGTTCCTCACGACTGTACAATTGTTGGTGCATTCCAAGTGGCACTTCCTGCAGGCTTTGGTTGATTCTGGGGCAGATGAGATCTTCATGGACATTCGCTTGGCTGATGATTTGAGGCTGGTACGTGAACAGCTTCAAGATCCTCAGGAGGCTAGTGCACTGGATGGGCGCCTACTGTGCAGGGTGATTCACCGAACTCAACCTGTTCAACTCATCGTGGCAGGTAATCACTTGGAGATCATCAGTTTTCATCTCCTCGACTGTTCTCTTCATCCTCTGGTTTTGGGGCTCCCTTGGCTGTCTTACCATAATCCTCACATGAACTGGGGTACCGGGGAAGTAATTTCTTGGGGAAATAACTGTAAACTTGTCTATCTACATGATTCTTCTCCTGAGTCTATGAAGGATCCATCAAGGAGCAGTTTGCTGGGATCTTCCAGGACCTCCTTCCGGCAGCCTTCCCGTTCAAAGGAGGGGGATTTTCCAGATCTCACCAAGGTTCCCTCATGTTATCTAGACCTAAAGGAGGTGTTCAAGGCCAAGGCCACCTCTCTTCCGCCACGTAGACCATACGACTGCCGCATTGACCTTCTGCCAGGTACAGCGCCTCCTAAGGGTCGTCTTTATTCCTTGTCTTCACCTGAGCGGCTCGCCATGGAAACGTACATTGACGACGCCCTTGCTGCTGGGATCATCAGACCCTCCTCTTCACCTGCAGGAGCTGGATTCATCTTTTGTGGATAAGAAGGATGGAACACTTCGGCCCTGTATAGACTACAGAGGACTCAATGACATTACTGTTAAGAACAGATACCCTCTTCCTCTTATCTCCTCTGCATTTGATCTGTTAAAGGACGCTAAGATATTCACTAAGTTAGATCTTCGAAATGCTTATCATCTGGTAAGGATAAGGGAGGGGGATGAATGGAAGACTGCGTTTAACACACCCAGTGGTCATTATGAATATCGGGTCATGCCGTTTGGTCTTCCTAATGCTCCAGCTGTTTTTCAAGGCATGGTTAACGAGGTATTACGGGACATACTGAACAAATTTGTGTTTGTGTACCTTGATGACATTTTGATTTTTTTTTCTCCAGATGAAACTTCCCATGTGCAGCATGTACACCAGGTGCTGGAACGTTTGCTCTCGAATGATCTGTTTGTGAAAGCTGAGAAATGTGAATTTCATGTTAACACTGTTCAATTCCTTGGTTATGTTGTATCACCTGATGGTATACAGATGGACCCGGGCAAGGTCAGTGCTGTGGCCATCTGGCCTACACCCTCCAGTCGTAAGCAACTTCAGGGGTTCCTTGGGTTTGCTAATTTTTATAGGAAGTTTATCCGGAACTTTAGTGTCACTGCTGCACCACTCCATGCTCTCACCTCACCCCACGTGCCTTTCTCTTGGTCCCCTCAAGCAGAAGCTGAATTTATGAGACTCAAGAGGAGCTTCTCTTCAGCCCCCATCCTGGTTCACCTTGACCCATCACTCCAATTCGTGGTTGAGATGGATGCCTCTGGTGTGGGCATCGGAGCCGTACTCTCCCAGAAGTCCTCCACAGATGGTCGACTACATCCCTGCGCTTTCCTCTCAAGAAAGTTTTCCCCTGCTGAGAGAAATTACGATGTGGGTAACCGGGAACTGTTAGCGGTTAAAGCAGCCTTGGAGGAATGGAGACATTGGTTGGAGGGTACCAAGCAGCCGTTTCTAGTTTGGACAGACCACAAGAACCTGGAATACATCGGGTCAGCCAAACGCCTCAACTCGCGCCAAGCAAGGTGGGCTCTCTTCTTTAATCGATTTGATTTTGTACTATCTTACCGCCCTGGTGCCAAGAATGGCAAACCTGATGCTCTCTCCAGACAGTTTGACCCTGACCCGTCCCCTAAGGTTTCAACTCCCATTCTGCCTGCTTCCTGTTTTATTGGGGCGGTTACTTGGGAGATTGAGAGGAGAGTTTCCAAGGCTACTGCTGGTGTCCAGTCTCCGCTAGGGTGTCCTTCTAATCGTCTGTTTGTTCCCGAGTCTCTTTGTTCACAGGTGATTCACTGGGCTCGTACGTCTCGGATCTCCTGTCATCCCGGTGTCTGCCGAACCCAGTTTGTGGCCAAACAGCGGTTTTGGTGGCCTTCCATGGAGAGGGGATTAAGGAGTACGTCGCCACCTGCAGTATTTGTGCTCGGAACAAGACCTCGCGTCGGCCCGCCTTTGGCCTCCTGAATCCGCTGCCTGTCCCCTCACGTCCCTGGTCAGAGATCTCCATGGACTTTGTCACGGGCCTGCCCTCTTCTGAAGGCAACACCACAGTTATGACTGTGGTGGCCAATTTTTCTAAGATGGCCCATTTCATTCCGTTGCACAAGCTTCCCTCCGCCAGGAAGATGGCAGAGGTCATGTTGTCTCTTGTTTTTCGAATTCATGGATTTCCCAGAGACATTGTGTCTGACCGGGGGCCTCAGTTTGTGTCCAGGTTTTGTAAGGAGTTTTATTCTCTGTTGGACGCCACGGTCAGCCTTACATCTGGTTATCACCCGGAATCCAATGGACAGACTGAACGCCTTAACCAGGAATTGGAGACAGGACTGCGGTGCTTGGTGGCACAGAATCCTTCAACTTGGAGCAAACACCTTATTTGCACACAACACACTCCCTTGCTCATCCTCTGGTCTCTCTCCATTCCAGTGTGCCTATGGTTATCAACCGCCATTGTTCCCTGCTGTGGGGAAGGAGTCCAGTGTGCCCTCCGCTCGGGCTCTCATCCGCCGCTGTCGCAAGGTTTGGAATGGGGCTCGTCAGATGCTGTTGCACAGTTCTGCGCGTTACAAGAGGATGGCTGATCGTGGAAGAACGCTGGCTCCAGTATACTCGCCGGGCCACAAGGTGTGGGTCGCCACTCGAGACTTGCCTCTGAGGGTGGAATCCCGGAAGCTGGCTCCTCGTTTTGTTGGTCCTTTCCCGATATGGAAGGTCATCAATCCTGTGGCGGTTCGTCTCAGACTCCCCCGTGCCATGAGGGTCCGCCCTACTTTCCATGTCTTCCGACTGAAGCCAGTTAAGGAGAGTTCTCTGGTCCCTGCCTCCACACTCCCTCCGCCCCCCCCCCCCGGTTCCTTGATTGGGGTCCAGCGTTTACGGTCAGCCGGTTGCTGGGGATGCACCAGCGTGGTCGTGGTTGTCAGTATCTTGTGGATTGGGAGGGTTATGGACCTGAGGAGCGGTCTTGGGTGCCGGCTCGCAACATATGCGACCCGGAACCTATCAGGGAATATCGGCGCCAACATCCTGACGATCCTGGGCCTTCAGGAGCCCGCTGTGGGGGGGGAGGGGGGGTACTGTCAGGTCTCGCGTTTGATCTACTTTTTCTCATAGAGTGGTGAGTGTGGAATTCTCTGCCTCGGTGGGCGGTGGAGGCCTGTTCTCTGGATACTTTCAAGGGAGAGCTAGATAGGGCTCTTAAAGATAGCGGAGTCAGGGGGTATGGGCAGAAGGCAGGAACGGGGTACTGATGGGGGATGATCAGCCATGATCACATTGAATGGTGGTGCTGGCTCGAAGGGCCGAATGGCCTTACTCCTGCACCTATTGTCTCTCTGTCTATATATCTCTCGTTTCCCTTTCCCCGGGCTCTCAGTGTGCAGAAGAAGGGTCTCGACCCGAAACGTCCAGCAACACATGCCTTCTCTCCAGAGATGCTGCCTGCCTGCCTGCCTGCCTGCCTGTCCCGCTGAGTTACTCCAGCTTTGAGCTTGTTCTTGTGTCTATCTTGTGCATAAAGCCACATCTGCCTGCAGTTCCTTCCCACACACACACATACAGAGTCCTTCTGGTGCTTTGAAGATCGCGGTCCGCTGGAGCAGAGGCGCTGTCGATGGAGCTGTGAGATGTATTAAACCGTCCTCGCGTTTCCTATCGCAGCGTCTGCGGGGCTGTAGGTATCTGCGCTGTCGCGTCTGCCGGCAATGGGGAACTCAACTGAACGGGAGGGGGCTGATCGATAATGCCCCTGTCGCCTCCATTCATCCCTATCTTCAGCCCGGGGATAAAGAATGTGGGGGGCAGCGAAATGTGAGTATCTTGTGCCATTTGGCAGAGCCTGCGATGTTGGCTGCGAGCGAAGGAACCGCAGTTGCTGGTTGCAAAACCGAAGGCAGTAATACGCAAGAAGGTGATCTGAAGAAGGGTCTCCGCCCGGAGCATCATCACCCATTCCCTCCCTCCCAGAGATGCTGCCTGTCCTGTCCCGTCCCTGGCCCGCTGAGTTAGTTACTCCTCAGGCATTTGTGTGTCTTGCCTTCAATGTTAGCTGTGATTCAGCTCTCCCCACCCAACCCCCTCCTCGCTCTCTCTCTCTCTACCGCACTCCCAGCTATGAATGAAGGTGGCAGAACAGTCAGCTGCTAAATCTGCAGACACACACACCAAACGCTGGAGTAACTGAGCGAGCAAGGCAGCAAAAAACAAAACTGTAACTCCAGCATTTTGTGTCTTTAAGTTTCAGCAGAAATGTAACATTATATTTGGCGTGCGCCACTTCATTCAGGAGTAAAAGGATTAAGATCATTTACAGAATGCCTCTACAACAAGCTGGAGTTCCTCAGCGGGCCAGGCAGCATCTCTGGAGAGGAGGGAGGGATGGATGGGTGACGTTTCTGGACGAGACTGCAGTCTGAAGAAGGGTCTCGACCCGGAATGTCACCCGTTTCCCCCCCCCCCCCCCCCCTCCTCTCTCCAGAGATGCTGCCTGGCCTGACCTGACCCGCTGAGTAACTCCAGCTTTTTTTGTTGACCCCACCTTCGGTTTAAACCAGCATCTGCGGCTCTTTCCTGCATAACACGTTTCAGCTGCTCAATCTGTCCCTGTCACTGGTGCAAATTCAAATTGGTTGGAAAAAAAAAACCCCTTTCCCCGGGGAACAGGCAAGCAGTTTACCTCGCTGACCACAAGCAACATTAAAATTCACCAACTCCTGAGCGATCACACATGGGGCTGGGGTTTTCATTGCTTGCTGTGTGTGGGAGTTTTCTGAGTGTCGGTGTGACCCCAAGCTGCAAGTCACAAGGCCTCACTACGACTACACTAGCAAGTGCCAAACTTCTTAAAATGAAGGTACTTCTGCATTGGTGACATTCCAGCTTCACAGGGTGTGGTTCGGTTCAGCGAAGTTTAATTTATTGCCACGTGTACTGAGGTACAATGAAAAGCTTTTGTTGTGTGCTCTCCAGTCAGTGGAAAGACAATACATGATTACAATCGAGCCATTTAGTAGTGTACAGATACATAGACATAGAAACATAGAAAATAGGTGCAGGAGTAGGCCCTTCGAGTCTCCACCGCCATTCAATATGATCATGGCTGATCATCCAACTCAGTATCCTGTACCTGCCTTCTCCCCATACCCCCTGATCCCTTTAGCCACAAGGGCCACATCTAACGCCCTCTTAAATATAGCCAATGAACTGGCCTCAACTACCTTCTGTGACAGAGAATTCCAGAGATTCACCACTTTCTGTGTGAAAAATGATTTTCTCATCCTTATCCTTAAACTGTGACCCCTTGTTCTGGACTTCCCCAACAACGGGAACAATCTTCCTGCATCTGGCCTGCCCAACCCCTTAAGAATTTTGTAAGTCTCTATAAGATCCCCCTCAATCTTCTAAATTCCAACGAGTCTATCCAGTCTTTCTTCACATGGAAGTCCTGCCATCCCAGGAATCAGCCTGGTGAACCTTCTCTGTATTCCCTGTATGGCAAGAATGTCTTTCCTCAGTTTAGGAGACCAAAACTGTGTGTAATATTTCAGGTGTGGCCTC
The DNA here is from genome assembly GCA_963514005.1 of Raja brachyura. Next base: position 59,144,432 of record OY740794.1, on the reverse strand, counting down.
ACCAAGACCCTGTGCAACTGCAGTAGAACCCCCCTGCTCGTGTACTCAAATCGTTTTGCTATGAAAGCTAACATACCATTCGCTTTCTTCACTGCCTGCTGCATCTGCACGCCTACTTTCAATGACTGGTGTACCATGACACCCAGGTCTTGTTGCATCTCCCCTTTTCCTAATCGGCCACTATTCAGATAATAGTCTACTTTCCTGTTTTTGCCACCAAAGTGGATAACCTCACATTTATCCACATTATACTGCATCTACCATGCATTTGCCCACTCACCCAACCTATCCAAGTCACTGTAAGCCTCCTAGCATCCTCCTCACAGCTAACACTGCCCCCCAGCTTCATGTCATCTGCAAACTTGGAGATGTTGCATTCAATTCCCTCATCCAAATCATTAATATATATTGTAAATGGCTGGGGTGCCAGCACTGAGCCTTGCGGTACCCCACTAGTCACTGCCTGCCATATCTGCCATATCTCCTTCCTGTCTGCCAGCCAGTTCTCTATCCACATCAATACTGAACCCCCGTGTGCTTAAAGTTTGTATACTAATCTCTAATGTGGGACCTTGTCGAAAGCAGATATAACACATCCACAGGTTCTCCCTTATCCACTCTACTAGTTACATCCTCGAAAAATTCTATAAGATTTGTCAGACATGATTTACCTTTCATAAATCCATGCTGACTTTGTCCAATCATTTCACCACTTTCCAAATGTGCTGCTATCCCATCTTTAATAACTGGCTCTAGCATTTTCCCCACTACCGAAGTTAGACTAACTGGTCTGTAATTCCCTGTTTTCTCTCTCCCTCCCTCTTTAAAAAGTGGGGTTACATTAGCTACCCTTCAATCCTCAGGAACTACAACAGAGTCTAAAGAGTTTTGAAAAAATATCACTAATGCATCCACTATTTCTGTGGCTACTTCCTTAAGTACTCTGGGATGCAGCCTATCTGGTCCTGGGGATTTATCAGCCTTTAATCCATTCAATTTACCTAACACCACTTCCCGGCTAACCTGGATTTCACTCAGTTCCTCCATCTCATTTGACCCCCGGTCCCCTGTTATTTCCGGCAGATTATTTATGTCTTCCTTAGCGAAGACGGAACCAAAGTAATGATTCAATTGGTCTGCATGTCCTTGCTCCCCATGATCAATTCACCAGTTTCTGAATGCAAAGGACCTACATTTGTTTTAACTAACTCCTCATTAAGCCCTTTGTCCTCCTCTGCTGGATTCTGAATTTCTCCCAGTCCTCTGGTAGGCTGCTTTTTCTGGCCAATTTGTATGCCTCATCTTTTGTTTTTATACTATCCCTGATTTTCCTTGTTATCCATGGATGCACTACCTTCCCTTCTCATTTATTCTTTTGCCAAACTGGGATGAACAATTGTTGTAGTTCATCCATGCACTCTTTAAATGCCTTCCATTGCATATCCACCGTCAACCCTTGAAGAATCACTTGCCAGTCTATCTTGGCCAATTCACATCTCATACCCCCAAAGTTACCTTTCTTTAAGTTCAGAATCCTTGTTTCTAAATTAACAATGTCACTCTCCATCCTAATGAAGAACTCAACCGTATTACGGTCACTCTTGCCCAAGGGACCACGCACAACAAGACTGCTAACTAACCCTTCCTCATTACTCAATACCCAGTCTAGAATCGCCTGCTCTCTCGTTGGTTCATCTACATGTTGGTTTAGAAAACTATCCCACATACATTCCAAGAAATCTTCTTCCTCAACACCCCTGACAATTTGATTCACCCAATCTATATGTAGATTGAAGTTGCCCATTATAACTGTTTTACCTTTGTTGCATGCATTTCTAATTTCATGTTTGATGCCATCCCCAACTCCACTACTACTGTTAGGTGGCCTGTACACAATTTCCACTAGCACTTTTCTGCCCCTTAGTGTTTCACAGCTGTACCCATATTGATTCCACATCCTCCAAGCTAATGTGCTTCCTTTCTATTGCGTTAATCTCCTCTCTAACCAGCAACGCTACCCCACCTCCTTTTCCATCCCTCCTGAATATTGAATATCCCTGGATGTTCAGCTCCCAGCCTTGGTCACCCTGGAGCCATGTCTCCGTGATCCCAACTATATCATATTCATCAATAACTATCTGCACATTCAACTCATCCACCTTGTTACAAGTGCTCCTTGCATTGAGATACAAAGCCTTCAGGCTTTTTTTTACAACGCTCTTGCCCCTTATACAATTATGTTGAAAAGTGGCCCTTTTTGATTTTTGCCCTGGATTTATCTGCCTACCACTTTTCACCTTGCTACATATTGCTTCCACCCTCATTTTACACCCCTCTGTCTCTCTGCTCATGCTCCCATCCCCCTGATAAGGGGATAACGTTTAGTGCAAGGCTAAGCCTGTAAAGTCCGATCAAGGATAGTCTGAGGGTCTCCAATGAGGTAGATAGTAGTTCAGGACTGCTCTCTGGTTGTGGTAGGATGGTTCAGTTGCCTGTTAACAGCTGGGTAGAAACTGTCCCTGAATCTGGAGGTGTGCGTTTTCACACTTCTACACCTTTTGCCTGATTGGAGAGGGGAGGAGAGGGGGTAGCCAAGGTGCAACTCGTCCTTGATTATGCTGCTGGCCTTGCCGAGGCAGTGTGAGGTGTAGATGAAGTTCCATTGGAACTTAGAATTCCATCTGGAATTTAGAAGGATGAGAGGGAATCTTATTGAAACATATAAGATTATTAAGGGATTGGACACGCTAGAGGCAGGAAACATGTTCTTTGCTACAGAAGGCTGTGGAGGTAAAGTCAGTGGACATATTTAAGGCAGAGATGGATCGATAGATTCTTGATTAGTACGGGTGTCAGGGGTTATGGGGAGAAGGCGGGAGAATGGGGTTAGGAAGGGGAGATAGATCAGCCATGATTGAATGGCATAGGCTGGATGGGCTGAATGGCCTAATTCTCCTCCTATCACATGATCTTATTGTTTAATTGCCTAATTATTTAATTATCAAGGCAACATTTCTTATTTTATATGCTGAAATCAAACACGCTTTTGAAATAAAAATCAATGCTGGCAAGATATTGATGTATCAAAGGTGAATTGTTAGCTCAGCGGTACCAGTCTCGTGATAGATGTTGAACCTGTATGTATGTAGTTTGAAAAATGGGTTGTGTTGGTGCAAAAATTGACCATACTTTTAAACATTTTTCATCTAAGATAATTAATACGTATTGCCCAAGAAAGTGGCATAGAAGGAATTGATTTTCAAGTCGTGACAATGTCATCCATGTTAAGACTAAATATTAATCATCTTGCCTGAAGAAGGGTCCAAAAATGAAACGTCATCTATCCATGTTCTCCAGAGATGGTGTCTGACCCGCTGAGTTACTCCAGCACCTTGTGTATTTTCTCTGTAAACCAGCATTACAAGTTAACTACACTGTTGCTATTTAATAAACGTGCTTTGAAAACCAAAAGGTGTTATTCAAAATAAACATGGCCTCGAGCCATGGGAAATTTTCAAAGACTACCCTCCCCATCGGCAGTAAGAAGCCGCGTTGAATTTCGTAGCCTTGGATTGAAATCATGAACTTGGAACTTTATCTAGAGTTAAACCCCTGTCCCACTGTACGAGTTCATTCCAAGAGTTCTCCCGAGTTTGGCCTGATTCGAACTCGGAGATTTACGGTAATGGCCACTCGTCGGTACTCGGGCCTCTCGTGGACATTTTTCATCACGTTGAAAAACCTTCACGAGTCTTCCCGTGCTTACCTGCCGTTAGCGAGTCTTCCCGAGTACCTGCCGTTAGCACTAAGAGACGACCCCGAGCTCCGACGTACCCGCCACGTTCATTCTCCGTGCTTACCATGAGTTTGATTTTTTTTTTAACTCGGGAGAGCTCTAGGAATGAACTCGCACTGTGGGACAGGGCTATTATTTTGTAAAATTTTGAGTTTACGGATATTTAAATTCTGTCTGGAGGTGAAGTCTTTTAACAAGAGTTAATCTGGGGATGTAGGAACAGGGAGCCGCAGATGCTGGTTTACACTGGAATTTAGAAGGATGAGAGGAAATCTTAAAGAAAATATAAAATTCTTAAGGGATTGGACAGGCTAGATACAGGAAATATGTTCCCGATTTTGGGGGAGTCCAGAACCAGGGTCACAATTTAAGAATAAGGGGTAGGCTATTTAGGACTGAGATGCGGAAAAACATTTTCACCCAGAGAGTTGTGAAGTTGTGGAATTCTCTGCTACAGAAGGCAGTGGAGGCCAAATTCACTGGATGTTTTCCAGAGAGAATTAGATATAGCTCTTGGGGCTAAAGGAATCGAGGGATATGGGGAGGAAGCAGGAACGGGGTATCTATTCTGGATGACCAGCCATGATCGCATTGAATGGAGGTGCTGGCTCAAAGGGCCGAATGGCCTACTCCTGCACCTATATTCTATGTCTATATCGCTTGTTTCCCGTTCCCCGGAATCTCGGTCTGAAACATAGAAACATAGAAATTAGGTGCAGGAGTAGGCCATTCAGCCCTTCGAGCCTGCACCGCCATTCAATATGATCATGGCTGATCATCCAACTCAGTATCCCGTACCTGCCTTCTCTCCATACCCTCTGATCCCCTTAGCCACAAGGGCCACATCTAACTCCCTCTTAAATATAGCCAATGAACTGGCTTCAACTACCCTCTGTGGCAGAGAGTTCCAGAGACCCACCACTCTCTGTGTGAAAAAAGTCCTTCTCATCTCGGTCCTAAAGGATTTCCCCCTTATCCTTAAGTTGTGACCCCTTGTCCTGGACCTCCCCAACATCGTGAACAATTTTCCTGCATCTAGCCTGTCCAACACCTTAAGAATTTTGTAATTTTCTATAAGATCCCCTCTCAATCTCCTAAATTCTAGAGAGTATAAACCGAGTCTATGCAGTCTTTGTTCATAAGACAGTCCTGACATCCCAGGAATCAGTCTGGTGAACCTTTTCTGTACTCCCTCTATGGCAATAATGTCCTTAGATTTGGAGACCAGAACTGTACGCAATACTCCAGGTGTGGTCTCACCAAGACCCTATACAACTGAAGTAGAACCTCCCTGCTCCTATACTCAAATCGTTTTGCTATGAAACCTAACATACCATTCGTTTTGTTCACTGCCTGCTGCACCTGCATGCCTACTTTCAATGACTGGTGTACCGTGACACCCAGGTCGCGCTGCATCTCCCCTTTTCCTAATCGGCCTTCATTTAGATAATAGTCTGTTTTCCTATTTTTGCCACCAAAGTGGATAACCTCACATTTATCCACATTATACTGCATCTGCCAAACATTTGCCCACTCACCCAGCCTATCCAAGTCACCTTGCAGTCTCCTAGCATCCTCCTCACAGCTAACACTGCCCCCCAGCTTAGTGTCATCCGCAAACTTGGAGGTATTGCCTTCAATTCCCTCATCCAGATCATTAATGTATATTGTAAATAGCTGGGGTCCCAGCACTGAGCCTTGCGGTACCCCACTAGTCACTGCCTGCCATTGTGAAAAAGACCCGTTTACTCCTACTCTTTGCTTCCTGTTTGCCAGCCAGTTCTCTATCCACATCAATACTGAACCCCCAATGCCATATGCTTTAAGTTTATGTACTAATCTCTTATGTGGGACCTTGTCAAAAGCCTTCTGGAAGTCCAGATACACCACATCCACTGGTTCTCCCTTATCCACGCTACTAGTTACATCCTCGAAAAATTCTACAAGATTCATCAGACATGATTTACCTTTTGTAAATCCATGCTGACTTTGTCCAATGATTTCACCACTTTCCAAATGTGCTGCTATCCCATCTTTAATAACTGACTCTAGCAGTTTCCCCACTACCAATGTTAGACTAACTGGTCTGTAATTCCCTGTTGTCTCTCTCCCCCCCCTTCTTAAAAAGAGGGGTTACGTTTGCTACCCGCCAATCCTCAGGAACTACTCCAGAATCTAAAGAGTTTTGAAAGATTATCACTAATGCATCCACTATTTCCGGAGCTACTTGCTTAAGTACTCTGGGATGCAGCCTCTCTGGCCCTGGGGATTTATCGGCCTTTAATCCATTCAATTTACCCAACACCATTTCCCGACTAACCTGGATTTCACTCAAGTACCCCGTTGACCCGCGGTCCCCTGCTATTTCCGGCAGGCTATTTATGTCTTCCTTAGTGAAGACGGGACCAAAGTAGTTATTCAATTGGTCTGCCATGTCCTTGTTCCCCATGATCAACTCACCTGTTTCTAACTGCAAGGGACCTACATTTGTTTTAACTAATCTCTTTCTCTTCACATATCTACAAATACTTTTGCAGTCAGTTTTTATGTTCCCTGCCAGTTTTCTTCCATAATCTATTTTTCCTTTCCTAATCAAGCCCTTTGTCCTCCTCTGCTGGTCTCTGAATTTCTCCCAGTCCTCTGGTATGCTGCTTTTTTTGGCTACTTTGTACGCATCATCCTTTGCTTTGATACTATCCCTGATTTCCCTTGTTATCCACGGATGCACTACCTTCCTTGATCTATTCTTTTGCCAAACTGGGATGAACAATGTTTGTAGTTCATCCATGCAGTCTTTAAATGTCTTCCATTGCGTATCCACCGTCAACCCTTTTAGAATTGATTGCCAGTCAATCTTGGCCAATTCACGTCTCATACCCTCAAAGTTACCTTTCCTTAAGTTCAGAACCATTGTTTCTGAATTAACAATGTCACTCTCCATCCTAATGAAGAACTCGACCAAATTATGGTCACTCTTGCCCAAGGGGGCACGCACAATAAGACTGCTAACTAACCCTTCCTCATTACTCAATACCCAGTCTAAAATAGCCTGCTCTCTCGTTGAAGAAGGGCCTCGACCCGAAACGTCACCCATTCCTTCTCTATAGAGATGCTGCTTGTCCTGCTGAGTTACTCCACCTATTTTCTATGTTTACACAGAAGGACACAAAGCGCTTGAGTAAATCAGTGGGTCAGACAGCATCTCTGGAGAACGTAGACAGATGATATTTTGTGTCAGGACTCTTCATCAGACACTTCAGATTAGATCAGATTAGAGATACATCATGGAGGCAGTGAACTCCACAGACTCGCAACTCGCTGTGAGAAAAGTGTTTCCTTCGTTCTAAATGGCTCACCCTTATTCTTAAACTGGTTCTGGACTCCCCCAACATCGGGAACATGTTTCCAGCCTCTAGCGTGTCCAAACCCTTAATAATCTTTTGTTTCAATAAGATCCACTCTCATCCTTCTAAACTCCAGAGTGTACAAGCCCAGCTGCTCCATTCTCTCAGCATATGACAGTCCCGCCATCCCGGGAATTAACCTTGTAAAACCTACGCTGCACTCCCTCAATAGCAAGAATGTCCTTCCTCAAATTAGGGGACCAAAACTGTGCGCAATACTCCAGGTGTGGTCTCACTAGGGCCCTTTACAACTGCAAAAGGATCAATATGATCATGGCTGAACATCCAAAATCAGTACCCCCGTTCCTGCTTTCTCCCCATATCCCTTAATTCTGTTAGTCCTAAGAGCTAATTCTAACTCTCTCTTGAAAACATCCAGTGAATTGGCCTCCACTGCCTTCTGGTGGCAGGAAAATTCTATGGCAGAGATTGAAGGATACAGAGTGGCCCACTGCGTCCACACCGACCAGCAATCTCCCATATACTAGTTCACTCCCTCACACCCACTCGGGACAATGTGAAGAATTTAGCAAACACTCTTCTCTGGTGTCGTAGGCAGGGTTTTCACTCACAAGTTATGGCACGATGTGTTGGCAGCCAAGTAAAGGCCTTCAGGCTCAGCTTCCGACGTGGAATTTCTTGTCATTTTTATTTTTTCCTGCAAAGGGCATGTGCAAACAACCCCTCTCTCCCCTCAGTAACCACAGCAGCATTAAAAAGACACTTGGACAGGCACGTGGATAGCAAAGGTTTTAGAGGGATGTGGGACTAGCTGAGAAACATAGACAATAGGTGCAGGAGGAGACCGTTCGGCCCTTCGAGCCAGCACCGCCATTCAATATGATCATGACTGATCGTCCACAATCAGTACCCCGTTCCTGCTTTCTCCCCATATATCCCTTGATTCCGTTAGCCCTAAGAGAGAAATCCAACTCTCTCTTGAAAACATCCAGTGAATTGGCCTCCAGCGCCTTCTGTAGCAAAGAATTCCACAGATTCACAACTCTCTGGGTGGAAACGTTTTTTCTCATCTCAGTCCTAAATGGCCTACCCTTTATTCTTAAACTGTGACCCCTGGTTCTGGACTCCCCCAACATTGGGAGCATTTTTCCTGCATCTACAGCAACAGTAAAGAGACACTTGGACAGGCATGTGGATAGGAAAGGATTTAGAGGGATATGGGACTCTCAGGAGTAGGCCATTTGGCCCTTCGAGCCAGCACCGCCATTCAATGTGATCATGGCTGATCATCCCCAATCAGTACCCCGTTCCTGCCTTCTCCCCATATCCCGTAACTCCACTACCATTAAGAGCCCTATCTAGCTCTCTCCTGAAAGTATCCAGTAAACCGTCCTCCACCGCCCTCTGAGGCAGAGAATTCCACACACTCACAACTCTCTGTGAGAAAAAGTGTTTCCTCGTCTGTTCTAAATGGCTTAGCCCTTATTCTTAAACTGTAGCCCCTGGTTCTGGACTCCCCCAACATCGGGAACATGTTTCCTGCTTCTAGCGTGTCCAAACACTTAACAATCTTATATGTTTCAATGAGATCCCCTCTCATCCTTCTAAACTCCAGAGTGTACAGGCCCAGCTGCTCCATTCTCTCAATATATGATAGTCCCGCCATCCCGGGAATTAACCTCGTGAACCTCTGGAACTCTCTGCCACAGAGGGTAGTTGAGGCCAGTTCATTGGCTATATTTAAGAGGGCGTTAGATATGGCCCTTGTGGCTAAGGGGATCAGAGGGTATGGAGAGAAGGCAGGTACGGGATACTGAGTTGGATGATCAGCCATGATGATATTGAATGGCGGTGCAGGCTCGAAGGGCCGAATGGCCTACTTCTGCACCTAATTTCTATGTTCTATGAACTTACACTGCACTCCCTCAATAGCAAGAATGTCCATCCTCAAATTTGGGGACCAAAATTTGGCATGGACGAGTTAGGCCGAAGGGCCTGTTTCCCTCCCATGTGACTCCAGGGCTATATTTGCCAGCAGGAAAAAGATAGAATGCTCAGGTTTCTAAAATCTAATTGTTTCCATCTTCCGAGTGTTCAGGCAGTTCTGTCTCACAGCCTCTTGTAGTCTCACTGTTGACCGTTTGACTAATCCATTCAAACATTTTAGGAGCTGAATTAGGCCATTCGGCCCATCAAGTCTACTCCGCCATTCAATCATGGCTATTCTATCTCTCCCTCTTAATCCCATTCTCCTGCCCTCTCCACATAACCTCTGACACCCGTACTAATCAAGAATCTAGCAATCTGCACCTTTAAATATCCATTGACTTGGCCTCCACAGCCTTCTGTGGCAATGAATTCCACAGATTCACCGCCCTCTGACTAAAGATATCCTTCCTCGTGTCCTTTCTCCATGTACTGTTCCATGTCCTTAATTATGTTTATTATGAAACCTACTTTATATTTTAGTGGGCTGAGAAACGACTACTGGAGTTTTCAACAGATCTTTATTCACAAGTTCGATTTGCAGTATCCAGGTTCTTCAGACACGTCTGGTCTGCGTGAACTAAAGCGCACAAGTGAAAAAACGGGCGAAACAAGCGGCCCCACCCGAATCATGTGATTCCGAATCAGGCTTCCGAACGCCGGGTTCGATCTCTGCGTACACTTGACTACATGAACTACAACAATTGTTCATCCCAGTTTGGCAAAACAATAAATCGGGGCAGGTAGTGCTTCCAAGGGAAATCAGGGACAATATAAAAACAAAAGATGAAGCATACAAATTAGCCAGAAAAAGCAGCCTACCAGAGGACTGGGAGAAATTCAGAGTTCAACAGAGGAGGACAAAGGGGTTAATTAGGAAAGGGAAAATAGATTATGAAAGAAAACTGTCACGGAATTTAAAAACTGACTCCAAAAGTTTTTATAGATATGTGAAGAGAAAGAGATTAGTTAAAACAAATGTAGGTCCCTTGCAGTCAGAAACAGGTGAATTGATCATGGGGAACAAGGACATGGCAGACCAATTGAATAACTACTTTGCCTGTCTTCATTAAGGAAGACATAAATAATCTGCTAGAAATAGCAGGGGACTGGCGGTCAAATAAGGTGGAAGAACTGAGTGAAATCCAGGTTAGCCGAGAAGTGGTGTTGTGTAAATTGAATGGATTAAAGGCCAATAAATCCCCAGGGCCAGGTAGTCTGCATCCGAGAGTACTCAAGGAAGTAGCCTCAGAAATAGTGGATGCATTAGTGATAATTTTTCAAAACTCCTTGGATTCTGGAGTAGTTCCTGAGGATTGGAGGATAGCTAATGTAACCCCACTTTTAAAAAAAGGAGAGAGAAAACGGGGAATTACAGACCAGTTAGTCTAACATCGGTAGTGTGGAAACTGCTCGAGTCAGTTTTTAAAGATGGGATAGCAGTACATTTGGAAAGTGGTGAAATCATTAGAAAAAAGTCAACTTGGATTTGCAAAAGGTAAATCATGTCTGATGAATCTTATAGAATTTTTCGAGGATGTAACTAGTAGAGTTGATAAGGGAGAACCAGTGGATGTGTTATATCTAGACTTTCAGAAGACTTTCAACAAGGTCCCACATAATAGATTAGTATACAAACATAAAGCACACGGTATTGGGGGTTCAGTATTGATGTGGATAGAGAACTGGCTGGCAGACAGGAAGCAAAGAGTAGGAGTAAACGGGTCCTTTTCAGAATGGCAGGCAGTGACTAGTGGGGTACCGCAAGGCTCAGTGCTGGGACCCCAGCTATTCACAATATATATTAATAATTTGGACGAGGGAATTGAATGCAACATCTCCAAGTTTGTGGATGACACTAAGCTAAGGGGTGGTGTTGGTTGTGAGGAGGATGCCAGGAGGCTGCAAGGTGACTTGGATAGGCTGGGTGAGTGGGCAGATGCATGGCAGATGCAGTATAATGTGGATAAATGTGAGGTTACCCACTTTGGTGGCACAAACAGGAGGGTAGACTATTATCTTAATGGTGGCAAATTAGGAAAAGGGGAGATGCAACGAGACCTGGGTGTCATGGTACACCAATCATTGAAAGTAGGCATGCAGGTGCAGCAGGCAGTGAAGAAAGCAAATGGCATGTTAGCATTCATAGCGAAAGGATTTGAGTATAGGAGCATGGAGGTTCTACTGCAGTTGTACAGGGTTTTGGTGAGACCACACCTGGAGCATTGCGTACAGTTTTGGTCTCCAAATCTGAGGAAAGACATTCTTGCCATAGTGGGAGTACAGAGAAGATTCACAAGACTGATTCCTGGGATGTCAGGACTTTCATATGAGGAAAGACTGGATAGACTTGGCTTGTACTCGCTAGAATTTAGAAGACTTAGGGGGGATCTTATAGAAACTTACAAAATTCTTAAGGGGTTGGATAGGCTAGATGCAGGAAGATTGTTCCTGATGTTGGGGAGGTCCAGAACAAGGGGTCACAGTCTACGGATAAGGGGGAATTCCTTTAGGACCGAGATGAGGAAAACATTTTTCACACAGAGAGTGGTGAGTCTCTGGAATTATCTGCCACAGAAGGTAGTTGAGGCCAGTTCATTGGTTATATTTAAGAGGGAGTTAGATATGGCACTTGTGGCTAAAGGAATCAGGGGGGTATGGAGAGAAGGCAGGTACAGGATACTGAGTTGGATGATCAGCCATGATCATATTGAATGGCGGTGCAGGCTCGAAGGGCTGAATGGCCTACTCCTGCACCTAATTTCTATGTTTCTATGTTTCTATGTACACCAACAGGCACCGCTACAACCGCGATCTCGTGTTTATTGCTTCCAATTTTGCAAACTTCCCACAAGCTATCACTTCCCTTGGGAAACGTGGCAAAACATTAGTGAATAACTTGCAGGTTTTCAAAAAAGTAACTGACGATATTCTTAAAGTTCCTGGCGATGTAGGTAAAGACATACAAGGATAATGTGAGAGAGTGATTTTAGCTAACAAAGATCTTGAAGAAATACAAAACATAGCTAATGTTCTCAATGGTAATTTTTATGCACAAGATATTGACATGAATATAGAGTCTGTAGCTTGTTTCGGGTATGCACCAGTGACCTCAGCTGAGGTAGAAATATGTTTTTCACAACTGAAGCATATTCTGTCTGACAGACGGCATAGTTTAACACCAGATAATTTGAAAAAAATGCTGGTAATTATGTGCAACCAGGCAACTTTGGTCATTTAATGTAGAATACCTTTATAATTATCATTTTTAACCATATTTTGGTGGTGGAAATAAATACCTTTTATGTCTTTTTTTGTCAATTAATGCCTTTTACGTGCCTTTTTTGGAATTTTATTATGCCTTTTTCCCTGCCTATTTCAGAGATTTTTAGCACCTAAACATCCTGGCTCAATTTCAGTGACTGAAATTTAAAAAAAAGGAGAACATAAGCGAACACTTTATGCCACATTCATATAATCGAGTTTTGTAAATGTTGGGAAGTATGTGGGAGTATTATAGTGTTAAAATTAATTAAAATGACATCAACTCCTGTCACAAAAAGCTGCAATAACTCAGCGGGCCAGGCATGTCTCGACCCGAAACATCACCCATTCCTTCTGTCCAGAGATGCTGCCTGTCTCGCTGGGTACTGATTGTGGATGATCAGCCATGATCACAGTGAATGGCGGTACTGGCTCGAAGGGCCGAATGGCCTACTCCTGCACCTATTGTCTATTGTCTATTCAGTTACTCCAGCTTTTTGCGTCTGTCTTCAGCTTAAACCAGCATCTGCAGTTCCTTCCTACTCAACTCCTGTCACCATATATCTTGTTGTCTTTTAGCTAATCTTTCATTAGACGCGATGTATTATGATTGTAATGTTTTAATACGTTGGAGCGGGCGAAGCAACAGAACATGGAACAGATGCAGATAGACACAAAAATGCTGGAGTAACTCAGCGGGACAGGCAGCATCGCTGGAGAGAAGGCATGGGTGACATTTCGGGTCGAGACACTTCTTCAGACTCACCCAGAGAAAACCCACGCAGGTCACAGGGAGGACGTACAAACTCTGCACAGACGGCACCGTGATCAAGATATAACTGTCACTGTATGTCATGTTGTTACTTGTGGGCGGAGCACCAAGGCAAATTCCTTGTATGTGAATACTTGGCCAATAAACATACTTATAGCCTGGGTCTCTGGTGCTGTGAGGCAGTGACTCTACAGCTGCGCCACCGTGGGCCAAGTGAACCGTTAAATCGAACTAACGCAAAGACTTTCTTTTTCAGAGATGCGCATGTTGAAATCACGTTAGGAGCTGCCAGCCGATGAGATCTTGATGACTGAATAAAATTACCGAGTTCCCAGTGCAAGCTGCATCGTGGCGGGATATTAGTTTCCCAGTTCCGGGATACAACGGTTCAGTACCCGCCGGTTCCTCTGCACTATGAGTATTATGGGAGCTTTACATCAGTCGTGGAGTCCTCACAGAGACAATCTCACAGTGGGCATGGATGGATTCCCGTGCGGTAATGAAACCTGGCTCTCCGCTGTGCTGGAAGAATGCGTGCACGATCTCTGGGAATTCTGGAGTGCCCTTCTCGGACTTGCCTCCATCTGTTGCTTTCTCTTTGCTTCTCTACCGTAAGTTTTCCCCAAGAGCGTAAAACCATGCTTTTTTTTTTCACGATACATTTTATTATTGTGTGCAGTTTTGGCCTCCAGATTTGAGGAAGGACATTCTTGTCCCTGGTCCATAGGGTAGTGCTAGCTTACTGGGTGATCGCTGGTTGATGCAGACTCGGTGGGCCGAAGAGCCTGTTTCTGTGCTCTATCTCTAAAGTTCGTGTTCATTAGTGGTAGGAGCAGGATTAGGCCTTTCGGCCCATCTGGAGTATTGTGTGCCGTTCCGGTCCCCAAATTTGAGGAAGGACATTCTTGCTATTGAGGGAGTGCAGCGTAGGTTCACGAGGTTAATTCCCGGGATGGCGGGACTGTCATATGTTGATAGACTGGAGTGGCTGGGCTTGTATACACTGGATTTTAGGATGAGAGGGGATCTTATTGAAATATAAGAATTTTATGGGATTGGACAGGGCTAGAGGCAGGAAACTGTTCCCAATGTTGGGGGAGTCCAGAACCAGGGGCTACAATTTAAGAATAAGGGGTAGGCCATTTAGAACAGTGCTGAGGAAAAACTTTTTCACCCAGAGAGTTGTGAGTCTGTGGAATTCCCGGCCTCAGAAGTCAGTGGAGGCCAATTATCTGGATGCTTTCAAGAGAGAGTTAGATATAGCTCTTAGGGCTAAAGGAATCAAGGGATATGGGGAGAAAGCAGGAATGGGTACTGATTTTGGATGATCAGCCATGAACACAGTGAACGGCGGTGCTGGCTCGATGGGCCGAATGGCCTACTCCAGCACCTATTGTCTATTATAGTCTGTTGTCTAAGTCTACTCCGCCATTCAATCAGGACTGATGTATCTCACGCTCCTAACCCCATTCTCCTGCCAACTCCCCACAACCCCCGGCACCGTGCCAATCAATAATCTATCTGTCTCTGCCTGAAATATGTCAACTGACATGGCCTCCTCAGCCTCTGTGGCAATGAATGTCACAGATTCACCACCCTCTGACAACAGAAATTCCTCTTCATCTTCCCAAAGGAACGTCCTTGAATTCTGAAGCTTATGACCGCTAGTCCTAGACTCTCCCACCAGTGGAAGCACCCGCTCCACACCCTCTCTATCCAGTCTAACGTCCACATTTCCAGACGGTTGTTAATACGCGACTGTGCAGTTTTAGACACAGCTTAATCATTCACCCTGAGCACCAGTGACATTGCTGTCATTGGCATCCACTTTGCAGATGTAATGAGAATCATTACTTCATGAAGCAGTTTCTAAGGCTTTGCACCTGCAGTTGAACAAAGTCGCTGAAAATGACCTTTTATGCACCCTTTTGGCAGCGGTAATTGAAGTCTTATTCCATTGCAATCACTGAAATCATTTAACTAACTTTTGTTTTTAAACATGGATTTTATCCGGGTGCTCCGGCTTCCTCCCACATTCCAAAGACTTGCAGGTTAGACACAAAGTGCTGGAATGACTCAGTGGGTCAGGCAGCATCCCTGGAGAACATTGATAGGTGACGTTTCGGGTCGGGACCCTTCTTCAGACTAAATTTAAGTTACTTTCAAATATCCCACTTATATACCCAGAAAATCTTGCCTCAGTTACTTAAGATCCCTATGAAGCTGTCATATATTGTTCATGAACTGTTGTATCACAAACTATCTGGCACTATAAATCCTTTTATTTATTTATGTTCCAATTTAAATATATATTAATCCTTCAAAATATCAGGCCTAAAATAAAATCTTAAATGATCCCTCCTGGCATTTCAGCTCCTTTAATCTTCATGTCCACGTTATGAGTACTATTTAGCATTCAACATATTATTAAAAAGTATTAAAATAGCACTCGGCCTATTATTAAAAATGTTAAGTAAAATTTGAGGCAGTTTGGTGGCACAGCGGGTAGATCTGCTGCCTCACAGCGCCAGAGACCCAAATTTGATCCCAACTACAGGTGCTGTCTGTGTGGAGTTTGCAAATTCTTCCTGTGGCAGTGTGGGTTTCCTCTGGGTGTTCCGGTTTCCTCTCGCATCCTATAGGCGTGTGGTTTGAAGGCTAATTGGCCTCTGTGAATTGCCCCTAGCGTGTGGGATAGAACCAGTGTATGCGGGTGATCGCTGGTCGGCGCGGACACGGTGGGCTGAAGGGCCAGTTTCCACGCAGTATCACGAACCTATGAACTAAACCCAGCTGTTTGCAGGTTCTCCCTGCGACCACGTGGGTTTTCCTCCAGGTGCCCCGGTTTCCTCCCACATCCCAAGTCAAGCGGGTTTGTACGTTAATTGACCCGCTCTGTAAATTGCCCCCTAGTGTGTGGAGAACGGATGTGAAGGTGGGATAACTCAGAACTAGCCTGCACAGGTGATGGGGGGGGGGGGTTGGCATGGACTCGGTGGGCCGAAGGGCCTGTTTCCAATCTAATTTCTAATTTCCAAACTTGTCGCTTGGTTGTGACGTAATGTTCTTTGACGTAATGGCCAGTTCAGTCAGCCGGACCAAATCACAGTCGCCAATCATAGTTCAACCTTTGAGCTGGTTCCTGACGCAGCAGATATTGAACGAGCGAGAGAGAGAGTCACTGACCTTGGAGTTAAAAAAAAATAAAGGTTAACTAAGTTTGTATTTTCCAGGTCAGGCCGCGGGGTGGGGGGGTGGGCCCCCACGCCGCGGTTACCACGTAATCCCGTGCTACCTGCTCCATGGTCGGATAGCCGGCGACTAAACCGTCTCCCCCACCTGGTTTGCCAGGTGAGGAGGGGGCTGTGGACCCCCACAGCAGGAGCAAAAACAAGACCTGTCAAAGGGCGGATGAGCTTCTGGCGAGCCGACAGCCATCCACACTTCAGTAGAAGTTGCGATCACTGTCGTCCACAGCATTGTAAGGAATGATGATAAAGCACACACACACCAAAATCCTATACTTACAGCGGCGGAAGTCCACAGCAACTGGAGGACAGAGATGTGTGGTGCGTCCGTCACTGTTCCCGTCGGAAACCAGCAGAACTGCGTCGCTAATGTTTTCAATAGACAATAGCAGCAGGAGTAGGCCATTCAGCCCTTCGAGCCAGCACCATCATTCAATGTTATCATGGCTGATCATTCACAATCAGTACCCCGTTCCTGCCTTCTCCCCATATCCCCTGACTCCGCTATCTTTAAGAGCCCTATCCAGCTCTCTCTTGAAAGTATCCAGAGAACCAGCCTCCACCGCCCTCTGTGGCAGAGAATTCCACAGACTCACCACACTCTGTGAGAAAAAGTGTTTCCTTGTCTCAGTTCTAAATGGCTTATTCCTTATTCTTAAACTGTGGCCCCTGGTTCTGGACTCCCCCAACATCGGGAACATATTTCCTGCCTCTAGCGTGTCCAAACCCTTAACAATCTTATATGTTTCAATAAGACTCCCTCTCATCCTTCTAAGCTCCAGAGTGTACAAGCCCAGCCACTCAATTCTCTCAGCATATGACAGTCCTGCCATCCCGGGAATTAACCTTGTAAACCTGCGCTGCACTCCCTCAATAGCAAGAATGTCCTTCCTCAAATGAGGGGACCAAAACTGCACACAATACTCCAGCTGTGGTTTCACTAGGGCTCTGTACAACTGCAGGACCTCTTTGCTCCTACATTTGATTTCTCTTGTTATAAAGGCCAACATGCCATTTGCTTTCTTCACTGCCTGCTGTACCTGCATGCTTACTTTCATAGACTGATGTACAAGGACCCCCAGATCCCGTTGCTCAACGATGATGAATGAATGAATAGTTCTCCAAGTTCGACAACTTCCTAAAATAGGCACTCTCATCTTCAAGTTTTAGTTACAGTTTTGAAGAAGGGTCTCAAATTGAAAAACGTCGCCTGTCCATGTTCTCCAGAGATGCTGCCTGACCCGTTGAGTTACTCCAGCACTCTGTGCCCTTATTGTGCCTCATTATTCCTCCCACACTCCAAAGACGTACAGGTTTCGAGGTTAATTGGCTTCTGTAACATTATCATTTATTCCTAGTGTGTGTAGGATAGTATTAGTGCTTGTCGGTGCAGTATTCGGTGGACCGAAGGGCCTGTTCCTGCACTGTATCTCTATCTTTTGTGGCACGGTGGCGCAGCGGTAGAGTTGCTGCCTTGCGCGCTTGCAGCGCCGGAGACACGGGTTCGATCCCGATTACGGGTACTGTCCATGTGGTGTTTGCACGTTCCCCCGTTGACCTGCGTGGGTTTTCTCTGAGATCTTCGGTTTCCTCCCACACTCCCAAGTCGTGCAGGTTTGAGGTTAATTGGCTTGGTAAATGTAAAAATTGTCCCTAGTGGGTGTAGGATAGTGTTAATGTGCGGGGATCGCTGGTCGGCACGGACCCAGTGGGCCGAAGGGCCTGTTTCCGCGCTGTATCTCTAAACTAAACTAAACTAACGTCTAAAGTCTAAACATTTTGTTTTAAATTAATCGCAGGTTCTCCTTTGTGACTTAAGGGCCTGTCCCGCTTAGGCGACTACAGGCGACTACAGGCGACTACAGGCGACTAGGCTGTCGCCACATGGTCGCCGGGGTGTCGCCTGTATGGTCGTGAGTAGCCTCCTCAGTCGGCCAAAGAGTCGTAGGGTTTTTCTGCTCGCCGCTGGATTTTGAAATGTTTGACAGTCGGCGACAGTGGGCTTGATGCTATTGAGCGTAGCTTGACTTCTCCTGACGTAGGTGCTGTCGTAGTTGTCGCCAGGATGACGTAGGTTGCAGCCGGTGCTGACTTCGGTGAATGCCATTGGCGACTCTGTCAGGTCAACCGGCGACATGTACCGGTGACTGAATTGTCTTCGGTTGTCTTCAGTTGTCATCGATAGGGTTATTGCTTGTCCTGGGTGGACGCGGGTTGTCGTAGATGTGGTCGTAGGTGGACATCCTAATGGGTCGCTGGTTGGTGGTAGCTTGCCGTAGCTTGACGTTGACTAGGAGGTAGGTTGTCGTAGACATTGTCATAGGGGGGGTCAAATCGCCAGTTTTTCGGCGACCTGCTATGACTATGACAGTCTCCAGCAGTCGCCAAAAAAAAACCCCCTAAGTGGGACAGGCCCTTTATGCTGACAATAAGTGAAGCGGTTTTGTGTTAACTTTTTTAATGACACAACTAAGATGATATTAATCCACTTTGATTTCTTTTCAGTCAGATGTATGTGGCTTATAAGAATGGCAAGGTGGACCAGGCACTCTCTGTGTGGTTCCTACTCTGTTGGGTGTGCGGTGACATCACCAACTTTGTTGGATGCTACTTGTCCAACCAGCTGGTTATTCAGGTAACGCATACATCTTTCTACATCATATTTATGAGATGCGCTGCTTAGTTTTTTTTCAGGAGCAGAATAAGACCATTCGGCCCACCAAGTCTACTTCACCATTCAATCATGGCTGATCTATCTCTCCCTCTCAGCCCTATTCTCCTGCCTTCTCCCCATAACGCCTGACAAGCTTACTAATCAAAAATCTGCCTTAAAAATATCCATTGACCTGGCCTCCCCAGCCTTCTGTGGCAATGAATTCCACAGATTCACCACCCTCTGGCTAAAGAAATTCCTCCTCATCTCCTTTCTAAAGATATGTACTTTTATTCTGAGGCAATGCCCTATGACCTCGGTTGTAGACTCTCCTACTAGTGGAAACGACCTCTCCATATCCACTCTATCCACCCTTAAAAAAAAATATCCTTTCAACTATTTGCCTTAACTAATGTCTGTTGATGGATCTCGACCCAAAACGTCACCTATTCATTTTCTCCAGAGATGCTGCCTGACCCGCTGAGTTACTCCAGCACTTTCTGTCTATCTACAGGGTAAACCAACATCCTGCAGTTCCTTCTTACACATTTTTTAATTATTTGTTGAGTTTATTTTACTTTAGTGAAGAAACGGGTCCTTCGGCCCACTGAGTCCAAGGTCGAGCTGCTGCCTCATAGCGCCAGAGACCCCAGTTTGATCTGATTATGGGTGCTGTTTGTGCAGAGTTTGTACGTTCCCCCTGTGACCTCGTGGGTTTCTCCGGGTGCTCAGGTTTCCCCCCCCACAGTCCAAAGACGTGCAGGTTTGTAGGTTAATTGGCTTCAGTAAAAAAAAAATTAAATTGTCCCAAGAGTGTAGGATAGTGCTAGTGTATAGCCTGATCTCTGGTCGGTGCGGACTCGGTGGGCCGAAGGGCCTGTTTCCACACTGTATATCTGAAGTATAAAGTCTAAAACGCCAATTAAGGTCATTCTTGCGTCAAATTACTCTGGATTGGCTAAAACTATCTGGATTATAGCAGATGTAAATGTATACGGCCCTACCTATAACCCTAACCCCACCACAGGCCAAAGAACATGAGGTCTATAGATTAATTGACTTCTGTAAATTGTCCCTAGTGCGTGGGGGTGCAAAGATGAGCTAACATAGAACTAGTGTGAACAGGTGATCGACACAAAGTGCTGGAGTCACTCAGCAGAACAGGCAGCATCTCTATATAGAAGTAATGGGTGACATTTCAAGTCGAGACCCTTCTTCAGATTAGAGTCAGGGGAGAGGGAGACACAGAGATAAGGAAATGCAAGGTGTGAAAATGAGACATCAAAGGAGATGCAGAACAAGGAAAATGTAGAATAGATTACTAGTAGCTAGGACAACGTGACAACGTGATGGACTCGGTGGGCCGAAGGGCCAGTTTCCACACTGTGTGTTTAAACTAACCTAAACTAAACTCTTCATTGTGATTCATCATTGAAGAAAATTAAACTCTTCCTCGTTTGCAGTTTAAAGATGTAACAATATAGACTTGCACAAGCAAAGTTATAAAATTCCTTTGTAAAATTAATTAAAAATTTATAAAATTACTTTACAAAATTATGAAACAATTTTTCCTTATTATGAAGCTTGCAGTTCACTAATTTAAAGATGATGAGATAAAACAAGAAGCATTTTGAGATACTGTTGAACACTATCTTGGTAATAAGGGAAGCTGTGTTTAACATGAATGTCCGAGCTCCGTCTTTGTCACTGGAAGCTACTGGACCAACTCTGCTGACGATGAAGCCAATAATATTTTGTTTTCTTTCCCAGACTGTCACAGCTAATTTTTATGTTACCCTCGACAGTATGATGATCTCACAATTTGCTTATTATAAATTGAAGAATAGGAAGGGCAGATGTAAGCAGTGTTTTACCTGCTGTAAGTATTGGATTTAAGTTATTTGATATGTTCAATTCGTCATTGTATTTTGGTAGTAATGGTAAATTGGCTTAAACCTAGTTGACTCTGGTATAATGCTAGTGTAGAGCAGTTGTGTGAACATCAGAGGTTCATAGGAGGAGGCCATTTGGCCCAATGGGCCTATTCCGCCATTCACTCATGGCTGATCTCTGATTCCGAATCCCATTTTCTTGCCTTCTCCCAAAACCCTGACGCTCATTCTAATCAAGAATTCTTCTTATCTCTGCATTATAAATATCCACTGACGTGGCCTCCACAGCCTTCTGTGGCAATTTTTTGTTCCACAGATTATCTACCCTCTAACTAAAGACATTTCTCCTCACTTCCTTTCTAAAAGAGCGCCACGTGCGTGGGTGGCACAGTGGCGCAGCCGGTAGAGTCGCTACCTCACAGCGCCAGAGACCCAGGTTCGATCCTGACTTTGGCTGCTGTCTGTGCGGAATTTGCACGTTCTCCCTGTGACCGCGTGGGTTTCCTCCAGAGTAGTGTTGGATTCCTCCCACATCCCAAAGATGTGCAGGTTAATAGGCCTCTGTAAATTGCCTCCTAGTGTGTAGGGAGTAGATGTGAAAGTGGGATAACATAGTGTGAATGGGTGCTCGATGGTCAGTGTGGACTCGATGGGCCGAATGGCCCGTTTCCGTGCTGTATCTCTAAACTAATTCCATTTCATTGCTGGATGGGTCTAAAGCATCAAGTTGCTGATGGTGCAGCACAAGTTTTAATCTCGAGGATCCAGAAAAGTAACTATAATAAATGAAAATTTTGCGTTACTGCAGTGGGGGTGATTCTGCATAAAGAATGCATTTGACATAATGCAGAAGCCATTTTGCCCATTATAAATGGGTGATCGCTGGTCGGTGTGGTCTCGGTGGGCTGAAGGGCCTGTTTCTGCACTGTATCTCTTGGGGGAAAAAAAAATCAAAGTTTGATAGATCCTATTCCTAACCCGCTAGACTATCAGAGGTTTAGAAAGGAACTGCAGATGCTGGTTTAAACCGAAAATAGACACAAAGCTGGAGTAACTCAGCGGGAATGGGCAGAAGGAATGGGTGACGTTTTGAGGGTCCAGTCTCGACCCTCTTGAAGGGCCTCGACCCGAAACGCCACCCATTCCTTCGCTCCAGAGATGCTGCCTGACCTGCTGAGTTGCTCTAGTTTTTTGTGTCCATCTTAAGGGCCTGTCCAACTTGGGCAACTCTTTAAGCGACTGCCAGGGACTAGTTTTAATGGAATTCACCGATGACACCTGGTGACAACCTGCGACAGCAAAGCTTGTCGCCCTGTCACTGAGAAATTTTCAACACGTTGCCTGTAGTCGCCCAAAAAATCGCCTAAGAGGGTCAGGCCCATTGGACTACCATGTCTTCTGCTGCAAAATAAGATTGGTATTGGCATTTTTCTCCATGCTCGTGTTTGTTAGAATCTGACATCTCGGTGTGTTCAAAGGGGGTGTTCATTTTGAAGAGCAGTAAGGCAAGGCAACTTTATTTATATAGCACCATTCATACAAGCTGCAATTCATAGTGCTTTACAAAAGAAACAAAAGAATAACATACTTTAAAAACATTGCAGAACCACAATACAACACAGGACAACAAAATAGCCAATAATCAAAAATTACAAAACAAGCAATAAGACAAATGCATGTATAATAAAACAAAGTCACTAAAACAATAAAACAATTTTAAAAGCACATAAAAGGGTTAAGATTAGAAGGTTAAGATTACCTGCATGTTGGGTTATGAAAAAGCTACATCAAACAACAGTGTTTTTAGGCCTGATTTAAATGAGGTTACAGTCTGTACACACCTCAGGTGTTCAGGGAGCCTGTTCCACAGGTGTGGAGCATAAAAACTGAACGCTGCTTCAGCCTTTTTAGTTCTGACCCTGGGAACACAGAGTAAACCTGTCCCTGAAGACCTGAGGAGTCTAGGTGCCTCATATACAACAAGTAGGTCAGAGATGTATTTTGGATCCAGACCATTCAGTGCCTTGTATGCCAGTAACAGAATTTAAAAATCTATCCTTTTACACACAGGGAGCCAGTGCAAAGATTTAAGGATGGGTGTAATGTGGTCCATTTTCTTGGTGTTGGTCAAGACTCTGGCAGCGGCATTCTGGATAAGCTGCAGTTGTTTAATTAATGTTTTACTGAGACCTGTAAAGATACCATTACAATAATCTAACCTACTGAAGATATATGCATGAACAAGTTTTTCAGTGTCTTCTTTGGACAGAAATCCCTTGATTCTTGCAATGTTTTTTAGATGGTAATAGGCAGTAAGCCCTCTCGTGTTTTTTTTTTGTGCTTTGCAGCGAATTCTCTCCTGAAGTGGCTATGTGTTGCCTGGGTTATACTGTGCGTGGTGACTATGATGGCTACATTACATTTATTGAAAATATCTCACCACAGCAGGAGTCCCACACGATATACGGTTGGTTTTACTTCAGTAGATGTATTTTCAACGTGCATGTGGTGTGAATTGGTGTTACTTCGAATTATAAATACATTTCATAGTGTCATATTGCCTTACAGCATGGAAATAGGCCCTTCAGCCCAAATCACACACACACACCGGCCAATATGTCCCACCTCGGTACACATGACACTAAACTGAGAGGTGATGATTTTGAAAATTCATCCTTCCGGCACTGGAGATTTCCCCGAGATTGGGGATTCCATCCAGAAGTCTAAGTCAGTCATAAAGCACATCTAGAGTCAAGGAGTGATAGTATGGAAACAGGCCCTTCGGCCCAACATGTCCACACCGGCCAACATGTCCCATCTACACTAGTCCAACCTGCCCACATTGGGGCCATATCCCTCTAAACATGTCCTATCCATGCACCTGTCTAAATGTTTCTTAAACATTGCGATAGTCCCAGCTTCAACTACTTCAGCTTGGCAGCTTGTTCCATGCACCTACCACCTCTTGTGTGAAATTGTTACCCCTCAGATTCCTATTATATCTTTCCCCCCTCAACTTAAACCTGTGACCTCTGGTCCTCGATTCCCCTACTCTGGGCAAGAGACTCTGTGCATCTACCTGATCTATGCCGCTCATGATTCTATACACCTCTATAAGATCACCTCTCATCCTCCTGCACACTACCTCTCCCTACTCAGGCCCTCAAGTCCGGGCAACATCCTCGAGGAAAGTTTTGAACATATTGAAATTTCGAAAGACCTGAATATTCTTAGTTGAGTTCATTGTCATATGTACCGAGGTACAGTGAAAAGATTCTTGTTGTGTCCTGTCAGACAATAGACAACAGGTGCAGGAGTAGGCCATTCGGCCCTTCGAGCCAGCACCGCCATTCAATGTGATCATGGCTGATCATCCCCAATCAGTACCCCGTTCCCGCCTTCTCCCCATATCCCCTGATTCTGCTATATTTAAGAGCCCTATCTAGCTCTCCCTTGATCCAGAGAACCTGCCTCCACCACCCCCTGAGGCAGAGAATTCCGCAGACTCACAACTCTCTGTGTGAAAAAGCGGGAAGACTATACATTATTGCATTCAAGGTTACAATCATGAATACAATGCTTAAAGGCTGTCAGATGCTACTTGTCTTCTGATACAATAAATATTTAATTATTTTTATCCCACGGTTTCTGAATATTATTCCACTGTTTTCCAGGGTCCCTCTGACAATGTTGAGTTTATGGGGTATTTATGTGGCTACATGTCCTGTTTATTTTACCTTGGCTCCCGGTTTCCTCAGCTCCATAAAAATGTAAGTACTCGTTTTCTTGTCTGCTATTGGTGTTGTACAGCGAACATAGAACTGAATCGAGCGGGCGTTTTAGCCTCCAACGCGCGTGCCGCAGATGATGCCAAGACCATCTCTTATTTACCTACGAATGATCCAGCTCCCTCCGTTCCTTGCATATATGTGTGCCGATCCAAAAGCATCTTAAACGCCACTAACGTTATCCGACGCAATCCCTGGCAGCGCGTTCCAGGGATAATATGATTATTATCTTTTAAGATCTGTAGCCTCCCTTTGATCTGGTATTTTGTTGGTTCACATGCTTGATCAATGGTGTTTTATCATTCATGTTTTATTATTATTAATGTTTAGTATTTTCTGAGTCATTCGTAACTGCCACTGTATGTCATGTTGTTACTTGTGGGCGGAGCACCAAGGCAAATTCCTTGTATGTGAATACTTGGCCAATAAACTTACTTACTTATTAACCTCTTCGTTTTTAATCTGCATATTCTAGGATTCCTTAATTGGCTAGATCAATAGGTTGTTGCATTAAACTAATCTAGGGTGCCTGATGTGATTGTTCCAGTTCCAGAGACAGTCCACGGAAGGAACATCCTACCTGCTCTTTGCTCTGGCGATGTTGGGCAACACAACCTATGGACTGAGCGTGATAGTGAAAGTGCCTAAAAATAAAGCATCTGCCCAAAACTACATCCTCCATCACCTGGCCTGGCTCATTGGCAGCTTTGGAGTTCTCTTGGTGGACTTTCTTGTATCCTTTTCAAGTGATGACCCATTCAAGCAGCATTTTCGATTGTCAGTTTCTTCCCAGCTGTTATCAGGCGATTGAACCATCCTACCAACATGATTGTACCTACCAATAAAACTGTATAAGATTATTAAGGGTTTGGACATGCTGGAGGCGGGAAACACGTTCCCGATGTTGGGGGAGTCCAGAAACAGGGGCCACAGTTTAAGAATAAGGAAGTAAGCCATTTCGAACGGAGACGAGGAAACACTTTGTCTCACAGAGAGTGGTGAGTCTGTGGAATTCTCTGCCTCAGAGGGCGGTTGAGGCAGGTTCTCTGGATGCTTTCAAGAGAGAGCTAGATAGGGCTCTTAAAAAATAGCGGAGTCAGGGGATATGGGGAGAAGGCAGAAACGGGGTACTGATTGTGGATGATCAGCCATGATCACATTGAATGGCGGTGCTGGCTCGAAGGGGCAAATGGCCTACTCCTGCACCTATTGATAACTAGCGAGCAGTCCTGAGCTACCACCTACCACATTGGAGAGCCTCAGACTCTCTTTGATCTTTAAGGGCAGCACGGTGGCGCAGCGGTACAAAAACGTCTTCCAGCGCCAGAGACCCGGGTTCGATCCTGACTACGGGTGCCGTCTGTACGGAATTACATCTGACAATAAACTAAATCAAACCTAAACTAATTGGAGAAGTATTTGACTGAGAAAATCCGTTTTTTGTTTGGTTTGCATCATTGGGAAAAACGTTCCCAATGATGGGGGAGTCCAGAACCAGGGGCCATAGTTTAAGAGCAAAGGGGAGGCCATTTAAAACTGAGATGAGAAAAAACTTTTTCACCCAGAGAGTTGTGAATTTGTGGAATTCGCTGATACATAAAGCATTATTATTAATGTTTTATTTGTCAATCCTGACTGTCACTGTATATCATATTGTCACTTGCGGGCGGAGCACCAAGGCAAATTCCTTGTATGTGAATACTTGGCCACTAAACAAATTCATTCATAATCACAATATCTTGCAGTCTTGGATGGAGCTGTTCCCAAACCAGGCTGTGATACATCCTGATAAGATGACAATTTCGTAACTGCTTGGGCAAAGTGCATTCACCATGTTATTAGTATGTTATATTCACAACGTTTAGCTCACAGGTGGAATGTAGAGTCAAAATACAGACCAAATACAGCCACGATGATGAAGATGGGGGCAAGGTTATGGCCGATGGGAGAGGTTGGCTTGTCCTGGTTGGGTAGAGGATGTCCTGGTTGGGTTGCTCCTGGGCCTGGCCAAGCTGGCCATCCGCTAGTCACGGTGCCAGGCCCAAGAGGGCTCTGCCCGAGCCGGCTGCCTGCCCCTTTCCCGGGGTTACGTCCTCGCCCGGGTGGGGTTAGAGAGGGGACTACGCGTTGTCCATGGGCACCCTGGGGGATTTCCGGGACCGCTGGGCACCGCGAGGGGATTGAATGCATCCTGGACAAGGAGTGCAAGATAGTTGTATATTAGTTTATTGTGTATTATGGTGGGGGGGGGGGGGGCTCTGTTTCGTTATTTACTGTACTATATATTATTTTAATATTTGAATACATATTTTTGATTACATTTAAAAAAATGAAGATGGTACATTGCTTTATTAACTGTTCCCTGCATTATTTCATTTTACTCAAATGAAATGAAAAAGTGTTTAATATGTTGATGTCTGCAAATCTTTGCTTTGTATCCTTCTGTGCAGTCATTTTTTTTATTTCTGAAAATATTATAATGCTCTTGGTTTTTTCTGCATGTTACCTGTTTCACATAATTCACTTTGCGGGTCAGTGACTGCCGAGAGTTTTTTCCAGTTGTATCCTTAATGAGCCACGCCAGATCACCGCACAGTTTATTATCTACCGCAGGCCAAGTAGGTTCTCGTCCCGCCCCGCTCCTGAAGTGGCACCCCTCCTTGACGGCGACGAAGACTAGATTCGAGAGAGACAGCGCGGAAACAGGCCCTTCGGCCCAACGAGTCCGTGCCGACCAGTGCAAGAGGCTGAAGTTCGAATTGGGAGCGGAAGTCGGATGGAAACGTAAAGTGAGGGATATGTGGAAGTCGGGATCGCTCTTGCGCACTGAACAAAAGCGGCGATCCGATCTGCCTTCCATTTTCCCAGTGTAAATGAGACATAACATCAGCAAAGAATGTCCTTTATTAAATCCAGGGACACACACAGTCCCTTCAGGCCAAGCAGCCATTCACTCTTTTCCCAATTTCAATCTTTGCTCAATTCAAATCTGTATGATTTTTTCTGAAAAAGTAACGGCCAATAACTAAACAGCAAATAGCCGCTACCTTGCAGAGCCAGAGATCCTGGTTCGATCCTGACCTCGGGTGCTGCCTGTGAGGAGTTTGCACGTTCTCCCTCTGACCCCATGGGTTTCCCCCGGGTGCTCCAGTTTCCCTCCACATCCCAGAGACGTGCGGGTCCATGGGTTAATCGGCTCGCTGCAAAATCGCCCCCTAGTGTGTCGGTAGTGGATGAGAAAGTGGGATATCGTAGAGCTAGCGTGAACGAGTGATCGATGGTCGTCGTGGGCTCGGTGGGCCGAAGGGCCTGTTTCCATGCCGCGCCTGCATTAGCAAAATAATGAATGCAAAAGTAAAATAATGTTACTTTAAAACTTTACCCAAGATGGTGTCCAACCCAGGCACAGAAGTGGATCTGCAATCACCCATTACAATCGCTCCACTCTTAAATCTCTACTCCGACAGCAACATTCATCCTGAATCTGTACGGCTTAATTGGAATCGGTATTGTCTTTCCGCTGACTGGTTAGCACACAACAAAAGTACAGCTGGCAGTGAAGAAAGCGAATGGCATGTTGGCCTTCATAACAAGAGGAGTTGAGTATAGGAACAAAGAGGTCCTTCTGCAGTTGTACAGGGCCCAGGTGAGACCACACCTGGTCCCCTAATTTGAGGAAGGACATTCTTGCTATTGAGGAAGTGCAGCGTAGGTTTACAAGGTTAATTCCCGGGATGGCGGGACTGTCATATGCTGAGAGAATGGAGTGGCTGGGCTTGTACACTCTGGAGTTTAGAAGGATGAGAGGGGACCTTATTGAAACATGTGAGATATTAAGGGTTTGGACACACTAGAGGCGGGAAACGTGTTCCCTATGTTGGGGGAGTCCAGAAAATAGGGACCACAGTTTAAGAATAAGGGGTTAGCCATTTAGAAACACTTAGATCAGGAAACATTTTTTCACACGTGAGTCTGTGGAATTCTCTGCTTCAGAGGGCGGTGGAGGCCGGTTCTCTGCAAGAGAACTTCCAAGAGAAAGCTAGATAGGGCTCTTAAAGATAGCGGAGTCAGGGGATATGGGGAGAAGGCAGGAACAGGGTACTGATTGTGGTTGATCAACCATGTTCACATTGAATGGTGGTGCAGGCTCGAAGGGCCAAATGGCCTAATCCTGCACCTATTGTCTACTGTCTATTGTCTATTTTCACTGTACCTCGGTTGCAGGAGCTTGGGGGTGGGCTTTTGATATATGTAGATGAACGTTACATACAGGGAGTGGTCAGCTCAGACTGGAGCTGGCACGGGAGAAGGAAGACAGTTTTTACCAGATCAGATAGTAAGAACGGAAAGCTACAATTTGTATAAGAATAAAGAGGATCTGGCACGTTCACTTCTTTGTTTATACAGCTACTTCAATAAAGAATCAATGAAACTGGAAAGAACGACTGGAGGATTTGAGGGGGGGGGGGGGGGGGTAGAAAGGAAGCTTTTGCATTTTTCAGTTTGAAATTGTGGAATCTGGTGCATTCTTTTAACTTACACTTGATGCAACGTATATGCTTCGAACTAGATTAGGTGTGAATAAGGTTAGGCTGAATTACATTCCACAGTAGAGCCAGGCTCTGATCAACAGGTGCAGCACATGAATGACCTTAGTATATTCATGTATGGAAATCAGATTATAATTCATGCTGTTATGCATATATATATATAGAGAAACAAAAACCTAGAAACAAGGCAAGAGGAGTCAGATTTCCATCACTGTTCTGCACAAATAAATCAATTAACCTTACTCTTCGACTATAGAAACAAGATGAAAATAATGCCACATATTCAACCTTATGTGGTTCAATGAAATTAAGATATATGTAAACCATATATAGAAACAGGCCCTTCGGCCCACCAAGTCCACACTGACCGCAATCTATCATACACCAGTTGTATCCTACACGCCAGGGACAATTTACAGAAGCCAATTAACCTACAAACCTGCACTTCTTTCAGATGTGGGAGAAACCGGAATATCCAGAGAAACCCATGTGGTCATATGGAGAATGTACAAATACTGGACAGACAGCACCCGTAGTCAGGATCCAATCTGGGTCTGTGGTGCTGCAAGACAGCAACTCTACTGCTGCGCCACCGTGCCACCCCATTCATTTTTTTCTGTAATATTTATTATGGTGTCATGTCAATAAAGATGAACACATGATTCTGATTACTGCCTTTAGTTGGATAACACACATCTCCAGTCATTGTGTTTTATGGCTGGTTTACAACCTCTTCAGTCTGAAGGTCTCGACCCGAAAAGATCACCTATTTTTTCTCTCCAGAGATGCCGCATGTCCTGCTGAGTTATTCCAGCTTTTAGTGTCTATCTTCAGTTTAAACCACCATCTGCAGTTCCTTCTTACACTCTTTGTTAAGCGAAACAGGTCCTATTTTCATAATATTATTCACCTCGAGCAAGTCTTTTCTTCACCTCCGTTGCTGCAGAGAATACAATCCCAGTTATCAAATCTTTCTTCAAGGTGAAACAAAAATTCCATCCCTGCCAATATGTTTATAAATCGCCCCTGGATCCTCTCCAGAGCAATTGCACCCATTCTACACTGTGTCACAGTCTTACAGCATGGAAACAGGCCCTTCATCCCAACATGTTCATGCACCCAAGATGTCCCATCTAAACTAGTCCCATTTATCCGCATTTGGCCCAAATCCCTTTAAACCTTGTGTGTGTGTGAGTGTGTGTGTAAAGGGCCTGTCCTACAAGCATGCAACTCTATGCGATGAACGTGATCAAACTAGAAGTGGGGGCCGCGCGGAGGTCGGGTGATCCCCTGTACAGGGCCGTTCCCACCAGTATGCGCCTGCATGCGCCAAGCGCGACCAAACCGGCAGTAGGGGCCGCGCGGAGGTCGGGTGAGTGGCGCAACGCGGCGCAAAGTGAGGCGAACTTGGAGCGAAATCTAAGGTAAGTTCGCCAGGACAGAGAGGAGCACACAGAGAGGGGCACACAGGCACACACACACACACAGAGGGCCACGGAGCCACACACATAGAGGGTCACCTACAGATAGGTTCACGGAGGCAACGATGTCGGGGCAGTGTGTAATGCGTCGAGGCGACTGCGAGCCGACAAGCCGTTGCCGCGCGGAATTTTTGAACATAGTTTTTCAGAGCCCCGCGCGATGTCGGGACGAACTCCGCACAATTCCGCACGGCTCCGGCGATCGAAGTGGGACCGGCCCCGCGACGCCGGACGGCTCAAGCGACCACGTTAGGTCGCGCTAATCGCATAGAGTTGCATGCTGGTGGGACAGGCCCTTAAGGGTGTGTGTTAGGTTGTGTGTGTCAGTAAAGTGGTGACAACACCCGGAGTGAGCAGAGACTTGACGATGTCCAGGGAGCGTTTCGCTCTCTCCCCCCCCCCCCCTCCCCCACCCCCCGGGAATGCGGGCCGGCCCAAGTACTCTGTGTCCAGCTGGGGTCCGGGGGAGGTGAGGGACAGTGACCCGGGGGTCGGGCATCGGAGCGGCCCCTTAGCCGAGATTCATCCCCGCGGCTCCGACGCCCCCACTCACCCGGTTCGCTGCTGGCTCTGGGCGAGGGTTAAAACTCCATGCGGTGTGGACAGAGCTGATGGCCACAGAGCCTCTGGAGGTGAGAGTGGGAGGTGTGAGCGGTGCCTCGGGGGGGGTCGGTGCTGGGACCACCGGCGCGTCTCACCTCTCACACCATCTGCACGGGAACGTGAATGCGGGTGAGGCAGCATCTATAGAGCGGTGGACAAAAATGCTGGAGAAATGCTTGAGTCTGAAGAAGGGACAAACTCAGACATAGATGCTGCCTCACCCGCTGAGTTTCTCCAGCATTCTTGTCTACCTTGCCATTATAAATAGCGTGCGATGGGCTTAAGCCATTTAAATTGCTCGTTCGTTACGGGGAACCCGCTGACAGAAAAACTATTCTCATTGGTGAGTGTGGAGGAGTGTGACTTTATTTATTTATTCATATTTCTTTTAAAATATTTTTTTGAGCGTGAGAATTTCCTCAAATGCACTAGTCTCACGCTCAATGCACCCGCTGAGTTTCTCCAGCTTTTTGTGTAACCCTCGATTCTCCAGCATCTGCAGTTCCTTCTTTAACTCAATGCGTGAGAGTTGGCAGCCCTGTGACATAGGTTCAAGGTGAAGGGAAAAGATTTAATAGGAATCCGAGGGGTAACTTTTTCACACAAAGGGTGTTGGGGGGTCTGGAACAAGCTGCCAGAGGAGGTAGTTGAGGCTGGGACTATCCCATCTTTTAAGAAACAGTTAGACAGATACATGGATAGGACATGTTTGGAGGGGTATGGACCAAATGCTGGCAGTGGGGACTAGTGTAGCTGGGACAATGTTGGCCGGTGTAGGCAAGTAGGGCCGAAGGGCCTGTTTGCACACTGCATCACTCTATGAAGCTATGAATGGTCGAGTCCCTTCTTCAGACTATTTTCTCTCGCTGCACCCCCTCTGTGATTCTCACTCACCTTTTATACGCCCGCTATCTGATCACCATAAACCAACAAACATTTGCGGTGAAGGAGATTTGTTTGTTGTGGGGACCTGGCGTGGGCACTCTATATTTGCACGTTCATCAGTAATTTGCAGGGTTGTTTACCTTGTTGAAATTGAGTCATATGAACTCACAGCTGGCGTTCTATCCATTCACTCTGCATAGTTGTACACCACGTCCGATAAGAAATCCTTCAGACCTCCATAGGTGAAGCTGTTAAGGTTGCCATTTCCTTACCCTGGGGACTTTTCCCTGACCATGAATTTAGTTCACTTGCGCTCCGCCTATTAAATTACGCAATAATAAAACTGTTTAAACAATTTACCAATTTTAACAAAGCCAATTAACCCACAAACCTGTATAGCTTTGGAGTGTGGGGGGAGACCAGAGCACCTGGAGAAAACCCACGCAGTCACACTGAGCCAACACCCGTCGTGTTGTAGGAATCTGTGTAGGAAAGAATTGTAGATGCTGCTTTAAATCGAAGGTAGACACAAAAAGCTGGAGCAGCTCAGCGGGACAGGCAGCATCTCTGGAGAGAAGGAATGAGCGACGTTTCGGGTCGAGACCCTTCTTCAGACTGATGTGTCGCAGTTTGGATTCAAGTGTCTGGATTATTCGTCCATGAGGAACTTGACCTTTAACTATCGTTCAAAGTTTATTTTAACATTCCAGAAAAACAATTACTGAAGGATTCAAATATTTGTGGCCGCAATATTTGCCTTCGGTTGCCTTCGGAACTTCACAATCCTGGGAGGATTCAGATTGGCAACAGATTGAATACATATTGGAGCATTATAACTCAACATTCTCTTTTAGATTGGACTCGGGACTGTTAAAAAAAAATAAGACCACTGGGAAGAAAAAATTAAGGATTGCTTTCCCTTTTACACGCTGTCTCCGAGCTCACTGTTAAGCCTTTCTCCTCGATATTGAATTTAAAAAAATCACAGAGTTACACAGCGTATGTAAATTGGCCCTAGTGTGGAGAGAGTGGATGACAAAGTAGGTTAACATAGAACTGGTGTGAACGGGTGACCAATGGTCTCTTTCCATGCTGTATCTCAAAACAAAGCTAAAACATAGAAACATAGAAAATAGTTGCAGGAGGAGGCCATTTGGCCCTTCGAGCCAGCACCGCCATTCATTGTGATCATGGCTGATCGTCCCCAATCAATAACCCGTGCCTGCCTTCTCCCCATATGCCTTGACTCCACTAGCCCCTAGAGCTCTATCTAACTCTCTCTTAAATCCATCCAGTGATTTGGCCTCCAATGCCCTCTGTGGCAGGGAATTCCACAAATTCACAACTCTTTGGGTGAATTTTTTTTCTCACCTCAGTCTTAAATGGCCTCCCCTTTATTCTAACGCTGTGGCCCCTGGTTCTGGACTCACCCAACACTGGGCACATTTTTCCTGCATCTAGCTTGTCCAGTCCTTTTACAACCTGATCTTGTGTTGATTAACGTCTCATTTTGAAAGGTGCATGCGTGGACATTTCTTAACGGCAGAAATAGTTTAATTTAGTTCAGAGATACAGCGCGGAAACAGCCCCTTCGGCCCACCCAGTCCACACCGACCAGCGATCCCGCACACTAACACCTTCAAGTCAAGTCAAGTCAAGTTTATTCGTCACATACACATACGGGATGTGCAGTGAAATGAAAAGTGGACGTGCCTGCGCACTTTGTGCAAAAAACAACCAACCAACAAACTACAAACAGAATCACATGTTCTTTTTCATATTAAATATTGTGGGCGGTATTGTGGTCAGTAAGTTAGTAGAGTTAGTCCCTGGTGAGATAGGAGTTTACAGTCCGAATGGCCTCTGGGAAGAAACTCGTTCTCATCCTCTCCGTTCTCACAGCATGGCAACGGAGGCGTTTGCCTGACCGTAAGAGCTGACCTGACCTTCAGTTCTATATCAACACTTTGCTGATTGTGAAAAGTCCTCCTCCTCCCCGCGGGCACCCAGAGATGACATGGTTGGCTGTCTGTTGTTCTGCTCCGCATTCACAGGCTGGGCTCTGGCGGGGTCCCCATCTCCACACGCTGGCATTGAAACGCCCAACTCCAGCATCAAGTCTGTTGAGCTTCACCCATACTCCTCTGGGGAGGTCACACCCTGGACAGCTTTTATCTGGTGAAGAGATGTAGCTGTGTAAAGGGGCTGTCCCACTTGGCCGACCTAATTGGCGAGTTTAGAAGAGTTTGAGAAAATGACATGTTGAAGACCTCCTTCGACTATGTCGAAGACCAGCTTCGTCTAAATTCGGGAAAATTGGACACCGAATAGTGGAGAGTGAAGACGACCTCCTTCGATCTCCTTCGACCTCCCTTCGACGATGATGAAGACTATCTTTGACTACCCTCAAATCTATATCTTTGATTACCTACGACTAACATACCAACCTACTACGACTAAACCTAAGAGTAAAAAAAGTATCGATTTTTTACCATGGCGACCTTTTTTTACTCGTGGGCATTTTTTAACATATTGAAAAAAACGCCACGACCTAGCTGAGGCCTCGAGTACGCGGGGACCACTCTCGAGCATGAAGGAGAGTTACGAAGACCTCCTACAACCTCGTGTCGACCATGCTGCGAGCATGGGCCGAGGGCAAACTCGCCAGAACTCGCGGATTAGGTCGCCCAAGTGGGACAGCCCCTTGTTGAAGATGAGGTTGCCTTCCACTCCTGTGACCACTTGGTGGCTATCCAGTGTGCTTTTGTCTCAGTTGGCCGGATGGATGTGAGGAGTTGTTTTCCACGTGGAGCAAAGGGGTGACGGGACTTCGGTCGGGGTGGCCTCTGCTCTCTGCTGAAAAGATTGAATAATCTATAACACCACTGCAATAATTTCTGCTCAACTAAACGTTACGACCGCCCACCTGAAGCTCTCTTTCCCACGTTTTCCCACAAATTAATCCAGTTTCAACTGTACTGCTGGACAGAGTGAAATATTTATTATGAGAACTGACAAATAAATCTCTTTGACAGATCCGGTTTCCTCTTTTTAAGGCTTTATTATGGTCGGTGATAGTGCGTCTTACACATTGTCCATTGTGATCCCAGGTATTAAATACCCTGTTGTGGAGCAGTGCAAAGAATCCCACACGATACTGTTACAATGTCATTAATCAAATAATGTTTCTCTTTAATAGAATAGTTCAGAATTCCAGCCACAGGCAAAGGAGGTTTTCAGTTTTCAGTTGCATGTCCAGAGTCTAAAGATGTGATACTCAACCCATTTAAAAAAAGTTTAAGGGCCTGTCCCACCAACATGCAACTCTATGCGATGAGCGCGACCTAACGTGGTCGCTTGAGCCGTCCGGCGTCGCGGGGCCGGTCCCACTTCGATCGCCGGAGCCGTGCGGAATTGTGCGGAGTTCGTCCCGACATCGCGCGGGGCTCCAAAAAACTGACCATGTTCAAAAATTCCGCGCGGCAACGGCTTGTCGGCTCGCAGTCGCCTCGACGCATTACACACC
This sequence comes from Raja brachyura, assembly GCA_963514005.1. Next base: position 59,108,623 of record OY740794.1, on the reverse strand, counting down.
GCCTCGACGTCGTGCCTCCGTGAACCTATCTGTAGGTGCCTCCGTGACCCTCTATGTGTGTGGCTCCGTGGCCCTCTGTGTGTGTGCCTCTGTACCCCTCTCTGTGTGCCCCTCTCTGTGTGCCCCTCTCTGTCCTGGCGAACTTACCTTAGACTTCGCTCCAAGTTTGCCTCACTTTGCACAGCGTTGCGCCACTCACCCGACCTCCGCGCGGCCCCTGCTGCCGGTTTGGTTGCGCTTGCTGCGTGCAGGCGCATGCTGGTGGGAACGGCCCTGTACAGGGGATCACCCGACCTCCGCGCGGCCCCCGCTTCTAGTTTGATCGCGTTCATCGCATAGAGTTGCATGCTTGCAGGACAGGCCCTTTAGTTTAGTTTTATAGATACAGCATAGAAACAGGCCCTTCGACCCACCGGGTCCGCGCCGACCATCGATCCCCGCACACTAACACCATCCTACACACACTAGGGGCATTTTCTACATTTACCAAGCCAATTAACCTACAAACCTGCACGTCTTTGGAGTGTGGGAGGAAACCGAAGATCGCGGAGAAAACCCATGCAGGTCACGGGGAGAACGTAAAAAAACTCCGTACAGACAGCACCCGTAGTCGGGATCGAACACGGGTCTCCGGCTCTACATTCGCTGCAAGGCAGCAACTCTACCGCTGCGCCACCTTGCTGGAGTAACTCAGCGAGACAGGTAGCATCTCTGGGGAGAAGGAATGGGTGACAACTCAGGTCGAGGCATTATCTCATATAGTCATATAGCATGGAAATGTGGTATGGGATACTGAGTTGAATGATCAGCCATGATCATATTGAATGGCGGTGCAGGCTCGAAGGGCCGAATACTCCTGCACCTATTTTCTATGTTTCTATCTTTCTAAACAGGGCCTTCAGCTCAACTTGCCGGCGCTGAATAAGATGCCCCATCTGCACTAGCCCCACCCGCCTGCATTTGGCCCTTATCCCTCTAAACCTGTCCTATCCACAAACCTGTCTGGATGTTTCTTGGGCCATAGTTTTGGTCTCCAAGATTCCTCAGATTTGGAGTTCTGGTCTCCAAATCTGAGGAAGGACATTATTGCCATAGAGGTAGTGCAGCGAAGGTTCACCAGACTGATTCCTGGGATGTCAGGACTGTCTTATGAACAAAGACTGCATAGACTCGGTTTATACTCTGTAGAATTTAGGAGATTGAGAGGCGATCTTATAGAAACTTACAAGATTCTTAAGGGGTTGGACAGGCTAGATGCAGGAAAATTGTTCCCGATGTTGGGGAGGTCCAGGACAAGGGGTCACAGCTTAAGGATAAGGGGACCGAGATGAGAAGGAATTTTTTCACACAGAGAGTGGTGGGTCTCTGGAACTCTCTGCCACAGAGGGTAGTTGAGGCCAGTTCATTGGCTATATTTAAGAGGGAGTTAGATGTGGCCCTTGTGGCTAAGGGGATCAGAGGGTATGGAGAGAAGGCAGGTACGGGATACTGAGTTGGATGATCAGCCACGATCATATTGAATGGCGGTGCAGGCTCGAAGGGCCGAATGGCCTACTCCTGCACCTAATTTCTATGTTTCTATGTTTCTATTGTTCGCTGTTCACGACCAATGTCACAACTCCATGTGCGGTGATGACACAGAGTTTGAGAAACCCTAAGATATACCGAAGATTACAACAGATTTACAAATGATTAACAAGAGAGCTAACAAGTCAATTGAACATAGTTTTGCTTCCACTATGACCCGGATGGAATTTATTCACGAAGCTGCATTTTATGTATTTAGCAAACAGCTCATTTTGCACGCATGAAAAATTACTTTGGCACAAACCCAAGATGAAAATGCAGATTGTGGTTCATCACATTGCTAGGTTATCTGATCTGTTGTAGAAGTAACCTGACAAGGTTTGCCTGGTAGCAGAAACTGCCAATTTTCCAGGGTCTGTAGTCTCGAGTCGTAGAGTGATACAGCGTGGAAACAGACCCTTCAGCCCAACTTGCCCACGCCGCCCAACATGTCCCAGCTGCACTAGTCCCACCTGCGTGCATTTGGCCCATATCCCTCTAAACCTGTCCTAACCATGTACCTGTGTAGGAAGGAACTGCAGATGCTGGTTCACACCGAAGATCGACACTAAATACTACAGGAACTCAGCAGGACTGGCAGCATTTCTGAAGAGAGAAAATAAATGGGTGATGTTTTAGGCCGAGATGCTACTTCAGTCTTGAACCGAAATGTCACCCCTTCCATCTCTCCAGAGATGCTGCCTGTCCCATAGAACATAGAAACATAGAAAAATAGATGCAGGAGTAGGCCATTCGGCCCTTCGAGCCAGCACCACCATTTCAATATGATCATGGGCTGATCATCCAAAATCAGTACCCCGTGACTCATGGGCATAGACACAGAAAGCTGGATTAACTCAGCGGGACAGGCAGCATCTCTGGAGAGAAGGAATGGGCCACGTTTCGGCTCGAGACCCTTCTTCACACTGGGGGATGGGGAGGAGGTAGGGAAATGGGATGAGGAGGCAGAGATCAGCCACGATCGAATGGCAGGGGTAGACTCGATGGGCCGAATGGCCTCATACCGCTCCTACAACTCGTGGACTGTCAAACCTCCAGAACCAGCACGCAGCGAAGCTTTTCATTCTACCTCGGTACACGTGACAACAAACTGACCTGAACATGAACTGAAGCAAAAGTGGTTGACTTTTAACTATTTCCTTGGTTCACAAGGCAACTCAGGATGGAAATAACTTGCTTGAATAAATAAAAAGGTGGTTACGTAGCGAAGTACCCCCATGCATCTGACAAGGACATTGTCAGCCAGCGCTTGATAATGAGAAGACCAAAAAACTGGGTCAAAGAGGTACGATTTAAAGAGCGTCTTAAATGACAGAGAGATAAGGACACTTGAAGAAAGACTCCCTGGTAAAGGTAAAGATACAGCTGCAAAAGCCGCCGTGACTGAAGTCAGGGATTAAAATAACTGCACTGAAACTGGAGCGGCACAAATTTCTCTGAGAGAAACAACGTTGGATAAGATTACAAAGATAGGGAGGAATTAGGCCAGAGATTGATTTGAAAACAAGATGGGAATTTTAAAGTTGTAGACGGGGGCTGCCAGATGCACACGGGTAATAACCGATGCTGGGACTTTCATCAATCAATTTTTAAAAAATAGGGCAGGTTTGGTGTTACCAGTGGAAAGTGTTTACCATTTACACAGTCGTTATCTCCTCCAAAAGGCACAAACTATTTTCACTTTTTACTTTTGAGTTCAAAGCTACCTTGATTTCCAAACATCATATCACTGTTTGCTGGATGGACTCAATTAATGGCTGTTTAAGAAAGAACAGCAGATGCTGGAAAAAGTGAAACGAGAGAGATATAGAAGGTACATAGAACAGGTATATAAAAAGCAACAATAATCAGACAGATGACAAACACAAAATGCTGGAGTAACTCAGTGGGACAGGCAGCATCTATGGAAAGAAGGAATGGGTGACGCATGCAGGTACAGCAGGCAGTGAAGAGTTGTGAATCTGTAGATTTCTCTGCCTCAGAAGGTAGTGGATGCCAATTCTCTGGATACTTTCAAGAGAGAGTTGGCCTTCATAACAAGAGGAGTTGAGCATGGGAGCAAAGAGGTCCTTCTGCAGTTGTACAGGGCCCTGGTGAGACCACACCTGGAATATTGTGTGCAGTTTTGGTCTCCAATTTTGAAGAAGACATTCTTGCTATTGAGGGAGTGCAGCGTAGATTCACCAGGTTAATTCCCTGGATGACGGGACTGTCACATGTTGAAAGAATGGAGCGACTGGGCTTGTATACACTGGAATTTAGAAGGATGAGAGGGGATCTTACTGAAACATATAAGATTATAAAGGGTTTGGACATGCTAGAGGCAGGAAACATGTTCCCGATGTTGTGGGGGAGGGGGTGTCCAGAACCAGGGGCCACAGTTTAAGAATAAGGGGCAGGCCATTTAGAACGGAGATGAGGAAAAACGTTTTCACCCAGAGAGTTGTGAATCTGTGGAATTCTCTGCCTCAGAAGGTAGTGGATGCCAATCCTCTGGATACTTTCAAGAGAGAGTTAGACAGAGATCTTAAAGATAGCGGAGTTAAGGGATATGGGGAGAAGGCAGGAACGGGGTACTGATTGTGGATGATCAGCCATGATCACAGTGAATGGCGGTGCTGGCTCGAAGGGCCGAATGGCCTACTCCTGCAGCTATTGTCTATTATTTTGGGTGAAGACTCTTCTTCAGACAAGGGTAAAGAAAACGAGATATATAGCTTTCAGTAAAGATGAGGGAGTGGGGGTCTGGAAAACGGAGATCCTTGAAGAGAGGCAGGACGCGGGAAGTGTCATGGACATGGGTCGGGAGGGATTGGACCAAGGGGGGGATGGGATGGAGTCGAGGTATGCGGGAATGAATTCAGTAGGACAGGAATCTGGCTGACTGGCTGAGTTACTCCAGCATTTTGTGTCGAGCTTCGGTGTAAACCAGCATCTGCAGTTCCTTCCTACACATACAGAGGAATCAGACTGAAGCAGTTAGAGTCATAGAGTCACTGGTTCTGGTTCTTGTTCTGGTTGATTACTGCGCAAACACCTCATCAGTGGTAATCTCGCGCAGGTTGCAATGAGTAGAGTGATTACATTTGGAAATGGGCCTTTTTGACCAAGTTGAGGAGATCTAGTTGCTCAATCCTCTTTTTAAATGACTTACAACATCGGGAGCAGCGCGTGTGTTGGGTGGTAACCTATTCCACTCCCTTATCATCATTGGGTTAAGGGAATATTGGTAGCAAAGTTTACTGAAATTTAGCCAGTTGATGATGTAGGGACCGTAATTTTGCCTTGTTTCATGGTAGTTGGTGCTCTGGGATGACGGGAGATTTGATGGCGTGATTTTGTGAATCTCATTGTAAATTGCAATGAGTCTTAGCCTGATTGTGCGGAGCTCTAGGGTATCCCATCCGAGAGAAGTCAGCATATTATTCACGCTTGATATGCGCTTGTAGTCATTACATACAAAGCGGGCTGCCCGGCGTTGTACTTCCTCCAGGGTGATCTTGTTGTTGATGTTGAAAGGATTCCATACGGCTCTACAATATCCAATTTGGGCCTGACTGAGGACTTGTAGGCATTCTCTTTGGCGGATGTACTACATGCGTGAAAATTTCTCTTGAGAAGGCCGAGGATTCTATTTGCCGTGTTAGACACTTGATTAATATGTGTCACCCAACTTAAATCTTTGCTTAATTCGACTCCTAGATGTGGGTGATGGTCGACAGCAAGCAATGTATGGCTAGCCATGTTGTATTCCGATAAAAGTGGTTTGATCTTGTGTGAGACATGCATGGTATGACATTTGGTTGTATTGAATGACATCTGCCAGGTTTTTCCCCACTCACACAGAGCATCCAGATCCTTCTGTGAGGACAAGCTGTCTTCTGGTGCTTTACTCTCTCTATAAATTACGGCATCATCCGCGAAGAGTCGAACTCGGGACGAAACTGCATTTGGAATGTCATTGATGTACAGTAGGAAGAGCAATGGACCCATGACAGTCCCCTGTGGTACACCTGAAGTCACCAGGTACACCTGAAGTCACAGAGGTTTCAATAGACGTCTCTCCCTCCAAGAAAATTCACTGGTGTCTCCTTGTCAAAAAGATCTCAATCCATTTTAAGAGGTTGCCGTCTACTCCTACATGGTTGAGCTTGTACAGGAGCCACTTGTGGGGAACCTTATCAGAAGCCTTACTGAAGGCTAATGTAACCAGGTCAGTCTGACCCTTGTTATCGAGTGACCTGGCTAGATCATCGATGAGTCCTGCCAGTTCGGTTCCACATGATCGACCTTGTCTAAAGTCATGTTGGTGGTTTGTTAGTACCTTGTGGAAGTCAATATGGTCCATAATATGTCAGTGGATTATATGTTGGAGAATCTTGCATGGAATGGAGATCAGTGAAACTGGGCGGTAATTTGCAGGATTTATATCCTAGCTCCTTTTTTATAGATGGGGGGCAATGTTAGCATTCAGCCAATCTTCTGGGAGTTCTCCACTATCCACAGACTTCTGAAAAGTCTTTTGGAGGGCTGGAGCTAAGCTTGCTGCACGATTCTTTAAAATCCTGGCTGGTATCTGGTCTGGCCCTGATGCCTTCTTTGGTTTTATTTCTTCCAATAATTTCTGCACCCCGTTCGTTGATACCTTCAGATCTGCAATTTTTGGAGTTAGTTGTGAGTTCAATGACGGGAATTCATCTAGGTTATCAAAACTTCCAGGCTCATTTTCTTGATGTAATTCCAGAAGGGCTTTGTGTCTTCTGATTTTAAACCCTATCACATCATGGATGCATTCTTGATGCACTTTCCTGATTTGTCTGTCAATTAAACGCCAAAATTTATTGAAATCTGTCCATGCGGAAGTTGACCCAGATTTTCTTGCTCTGTTAGAAAGCCTTTGTTTTTCATTAATTGCACGCCTAATTGATGGATTTACCCAGGGTAAATTATATCTGGTGGAACACATTTTTGATGGAATAAAACGGTCCATGGCCCCGACTAGAAACATAGAAAATAGGTGCAGGAGTAGGCCATTCGGCCCTTCGAGCCTGCACCGCCATTCAATATGATCATGGCTAATCATCCAACTCAGTATCCTGTACCTGCCTTCTCTCCATACCCCCTGATCCCTTTAGCCACAAGGGCCACATCTAACTCCCTCTTAAATATAGCCAATGAACTGGCCTCAACTACCTTCTGTGGCAGAGAATTCCACAGACTCACCACTCTCTGTGTGAATTTATTTTTTCTCATCTCGGTCCTAAAGGAATTCCCCCTTATCCTTAAACTGTGACCCCTTGTTCTGGACCTCCCCAACATCGGGAACAATCTTCCTGCATCTAGCCTGTCCAACCCCTTAACAATTTTGTAAGTCTCTATGGGATCCCCCCTCAATCTTCTAAATTCCAGCGAGTACAAGCCGAGTCTATCCAGTCTTTCTTCATATGGAAGCCCTGCCATCCCAGGAATCAGACTGGTGAACCTTCTCTGTAGTCCCTCTATGGCAAGAACGTCTTTCCTCAGATTAGGAGACCAAAACTGTACGCAATACTCCAGGTGTGGTCTCACCAACTAGAACTTGTTTAAAATCTAACCACAGCGTGTTTATGTCTGTTGCTGCCACTTAATCTCCTGTTAAATTCTCATTCAATTCTGATGTGTGTTCATCTATGGAAGAGAAATCTACCCTTTTGTGGAGGAAAATTGTCCTTCTCGATGGTCTAACTGCCTTGGCTTGGACAATAACAGCATCATGGTCGCTTGTGCTTGTCACAGAGTGATACAGTGTGGAAACAGGCCCTTCGGCCCGACTTCCCCACACCGGCCAACATGTCCCAGCTACACTAGTCCCACCTGCCCGGGTTTGGTCCATATCCCTCCAAACCTGTCCTATCCAAGTCTGAAGGGTCTCGACCCGAAACTTCACCCATTCCTTCTACCCAGAGAGGCTGCTCGTCCAGCTGAGTTAAGGGCCTGTCCCACTGTACGAGTTAATTCAAGAGTTCTCCCGAGTTTCCCCTGATTCGAACTCGGAGAAATAAGGTAATAGCCGCTCGTCGGTACTCGGGGCTCTTGTGGACATTTTTCAACATGTTGAAAAATCTTCACGAGTCTTTACGAGCTTACCGCGTTTCCCGAGTACCTGCCGTTAGCGTTACGAGCCACTAAGAGACGTCCCGAGCTCCGACGTACCCGCTACGTACATTCTACGTGCTTACCACGAGTTTGATTTTTTTTTAAACTCGGGAGAGCTCTTGGGTAAACACGTACAGTGGGACAGGGCCTTGACTCCAGCATTTAGTGTCTATCTTCGGTTTAAACCAGCACCTGCAGTTCCTTCAGACTGCGCTGTCCACGTACCTGTGTGAACATTGGGATAAGCCCCTGCCTCAACTACCACCTCTGGCAAGCTTGTTCCACACACCCACCACCCTTGGTGTGGTAAATGTTACCCAAAGAGGAAGAGCGAGTGTGAGAGCGGTTGGTGAAGGTTTTGTTCTGGTGTTGCAGTCACCCAGTCGCCAGCATGTGTGGAGCTTCTGCTTTGTACATTTCCACATTCGGATACCAACTCCTCTCCCTCTCTTTTTATCTCTCCCTCTCTCTCTCTCTTTCTTTCTCTATTTCTCTCTCGCTCTCTTTCTCTTTTTATTTTTCTCTTTCCCTCTCTCTTCTTTTTTTATCTCTCTTTTTCCTTTCTCTCTCGCTCTCTTTTTCTTTTTCTATCTTTTTCACCCTCTCTCTTTTTCTTTTTTTAATTTATCTCTCCCTTTCTTTTTCTCTCTCCCTCTCTTTCTCTTTCTCTTTTTTCTTTCTCTATTTCTCTCTCTCTCTCTCTCTCTCTCTTTCTTTTTTTATTTTTCCCTTTCTCTCTCTCTTCTTTTTTCTTTCTCTCTCTTTTTCTCTCTCTCTTTTTTCTTTCTCTCTCTCTTTTTTTATTTTTCTCTCTCTCTCTCTTCTTTTTTCTTTCTCTTTTTCTTTTTTCTCTCTCTCTCTTTTCTATCCCTTTCACTCTCTACCTCTCTTTTTATCACTCTCTCTCTCCCTCTTTTTTCTTTGTCGATTTCTCACTCTCTCTTTCTTTTTTTTATCTTTCTCTTTCTCTCTCTCTTCTTTTTTATTTCTCTCTCTCTCTTTTCTTTCCCTATTTCTCTCTCTCTCTTTTTTATTTTTCTCTTTCTCTCTCTCTTCTTTTTTCTTTCTCTTTTTCTTTTTTCTCTCTCTCTCTTTTCTATCCCTTTCACTCTCTACCTCTCTTTTTATCACTCTCTCTCTCCCTCTTTTTTCTTTGTCGATTTCTCACTCTCTCTTTCTTTTTTTTATCTTTCTCTTTCTCTCTCTCTTCTTTTTTATTTCTCTCTCTCTCTTTTCTTTCCCTATTTCTCTCTCTCTCTTTTTTATTTTTCTCTTTCTCTCTTCTTTTTTCTTTCTCTTTTTCTTTTCTCTCTCTCTCTTTTTCTATCCCTTTCTCTCTCTCTCTACCTCTCTTTTTATCACTCTCTCGCTCCCTCTTTTTTCTTTGTCTTTCTCACTCTCTCTTTCTTTTTTTATTTTTCTCCTTCTCTCTCTCTTCTTTTTTCTTTCTTTCTCTTTTTCCTTTCTCTCCCTCTCTTTTTCTATCCCTTTCTCTCTAGACCTCTCTTTGTATCTCTCTCTCTCCCTTTTCTCTTTCTATCTCTCTTTTTATTTCTCTCTCTTCTTTTTTTCTTTTTCACTCTCTCTTTTTCCTTTCTCTCTCGCTCTCTCTTTTTCTTTTTTTTTATTTATCTCTCCCTTTCTTTTTCTCTCTCCCTCTCTTTCCTTCTTTTTTTCCTTTTCTCTTTTTTCTTTCTCTATTTCTCTCTCTCTCTTTCTTGTTTTTTCTTTCTCTTTCTCTCTCTCTCTTCTTTTTTTCTTTTTTCTCTCTCTTTTTCTTTTCTCGCTCTTTTTTCTTTCCCTATTTCTCACTCTCTCTTCTTTTTTCTTTCTCTTTCTCTCTCTCTTCTTTTTTCTTTCTCTCTCTCTCTTCTTTTTTCTTTTTCTTTTCTCTCTCTTTTTCTATCCCTTTCTCTCTCTACCTCTCTTTTTATTCCTCTCTCTCTCTCTCTCTCTTTTTTCTTTGTCTATTTCTCTCTCTCTCTTTCTTTTCTTATTTTTCTCTTTCTCTCTTCTTTTTTCTTTCTCTTTTTCTTTTCTCTCTCTTTTTCTATCCCTTTCTCTCTCTCTCTACCTCTCTTTTTATCACTCTCTCTCTCCCTCTTTTTTCTTTGTCTTTCTCACTCTCTCTTTCTTTTTTTATTTTTCTCTCTCTCTTCTTTTTTCTTTCTCTTTTTCTTTTCTCTCTCTTTTTCTATCTCTTTCTCTCTCTCTCTCCCTCTCTTTTTATCTCTCTCTCTCTCCCTTTTTTTCTTTCTCTTTCTCTCTCTCTTTTTATTTCTCTCTCTCACTCTCTCTCTCTCTTCTTTTTTTCTTTTTCACTCTCTCTTTTTCCTTTCTCTCTCGCTCTCTTTTTCTTTTTCTCTCTATCTTTTTCTCGCTCTCTTTTTCTCTCTCTCCCTCCCTCCCCCTTTCTCTCTCTCCCTCCCTCCCTCCCCCTTTCTTTCTCTCTTTTCCTCTCTCCCCCTCTCCCTCTTTCCCCGCCGTCAATGAGAGCTGGGAAGGGCGAGACTGCGGCCAATCGCAGTGGGATGGGTGGGATTTCCTGTCCGATCTGCAACTGGAGAGGAGTGGAAGTGACACGTAAAGATTTGGGGGAAAACAAAAAAAAGGGCCTGCAACTTTAGTTTTTTCCCCCTGCGTGGAGCGAATGCAAGGCTGAACGATGCTGGTGTGGGTTGAGAGAGCAGCGTTTTAGCAGCGAGCTTCTTTCTGCATTGGAGTAGAACAAACACAAAGCGGTGCATGGGTCAGTTAGCACCTCGCTCCATTCCCACTCTCCAGACTGGAGACTTTGTTTTGTCAACTGAAAGTTGTGCTGGAGGCACGAATTCACAGCGAGAAGGGGTGGGTAGGAAACGAGTAAACTTCCAGGAATGATTCCCAGCGACTGATCCCAGCGCTCGGATACTCACTGAAAGACAACTGCGGGCAGGATTGCGAGTGAGTGAGAGTGAGCGAGTGTATGTGGGTGGGGAAAGACCCTGAACTTTTCCCAAACTGCTCGCTTTTGGACTGGGAAGACGAGGCAGACCGGGAGAAAATGGGGAGCAGCATGTGTTCCCGGAGGCAGAAAAAGATCTTCCAAACTCTGTTCTTCCTCACCATCGTCTTTGGCTTCCTCTACGGTCTACTGCTCTACTACGAGATGCACAACCAGTTAAAGAAGGCGGAAAACCTGTCGTTAAAGTACCAGCAACACCAGGAGGCTTTATCTGCACAGTTGCAAGGTAAACGGACGCCCCCGACCTTGTGTGTGTGTGTGTGTTGTTGGTGGTGATTCCACGTATGCATCTTACCCGCCGCTTCTTGCTCGCTTTATTTCAGGTTTTAGACTAAGTCCAAGACATGGCCTTCTGAACTTGCCAAGGAAAGTCTTGGCTGTGCTGTCTACACGTTAAAGAGTGTGGCTGGGGTTACAGTGAACTCTGGCGTGTTGTGTGCGTGTGTATATTTATGCATGTACATGTGTGGGTGTGTGTGTATATATATATGTGTATATATGTGTGTATATATGTGTGTATATATATATATACACACATACTTGTATGTGATATATATATATAACAGACACACATGCATATAGAACATCATTCAGACAGCGATGGTATGCATACAGAGCCCTCCATAATGTTTGGGACAAAGACCCATCATTTATTTATTTGCCTCTGTACTCCACAATTTGAGATTTGTAATAGAAAACATCACATGTGGTTTAAGTGCTCATTGTCAGATTTTAGTAAATGCCATTTTTATACATTTTGGTTTTGCCATGTAGAAATTAAGGCTGTGTTTATACATCGTCCCCCCCCATTTCAGGGCATCATAATGTTTGGACACATGGCTCCACAGGTGTTTGTAATTGTTCAGGTGTGTTTAAATGCCTCCTTAATGCAGGTATAAGAGAGCTCTCAGCACCTAGTCTTTCCTCCAGTCTTTCCATCACCTTTGGAAACTTTTATTGCTGTTTATCAACATGAGGACCAAAGTTTTGCCAATGAAAGTCAAAGGAGCCTTTATGAGACTGAGAAACAAGAATAAAACTGTTAGAGACGTCAGCCAAACTTTAGGCTTACCAAAATCAACTGTTTGGAACATCATTAAGAAGAAAGCGAGCACTGGTGAGCTTACTAATCACAAAGGGACGGGCAGGTCAAGGAAGACCTCCACAGCTGATGACAGAAGAATTCTCTCTATAATAAAGAAAAATCCCCAAACACCTGTCCGATAGATCAGAAACACTCTTCAGGAGTCAGGTGTGGAGTTGTCAATGACCACTGTCTGCAGAAGACTTCATGAACAGAAATACAGAGGCTACACTGCAAGATGGTTAGCCGCAAAAATAGGATGGCCAGGGTACAGTTTGCCAAGAAGTACTTAAAAGAGCAACCACAGTTCTGGAAAAAGGTCTTGTGGACAGATGAGACAAAGATTAACTTGTATCAGAGTGATGGCAAGAGCAATGTATCGTGGCTTGGTTCGGCAACTTGAGCGCCCTGGAGCGGAAAAGACTACAAAAAGTAGTAAACACTGCCCAGTCCATCATCGGCTCTGAGCTCCCTTCCATCGAGGGGATCTATCGCAGTCGCTGCCTCAAAAAGGCTGGCAGCATCATCAAGGACCCACACCATCCTGGCCACACACTCATCTCCCCGCTACCTTCAGGTGGAAGGTACATGAGCCTGAAGACTGCAACGAACAGGTTCAGGAATACCTACTTCCCCACAGCCATCAGGCTATTAAACTTGGAAACTGAATATTAATAGCCCATTATCTGTTTATTTGCACTTTATCAGTTTATTTATTCGTGTGTGTATAGTTATATAATGGTAAAAGGACACACTGATCTGTTCTGTAGTCATGCCTACCATGCATTCCAAAGGGTTTCTACAGCTATGTTAATAGCAAAAGGATAACAAGGGATAAAATTGGTCCATTGGAGAGACCGAGTGGACAGCTATCTGCAGAGCCAAAAGAGATGGGGGAGATATTGAACAATTTCTTTTCTTCGGTATTCACCAAGGAGAAGGATATTGAATTATGTGAGGTAAGGGAAACTAGTAGAGTAGCTATGGATACTATGAGTTTCAAAGTAAAAGAAGTACTGGCACTTTTGAAAAATATAAAAGTGGATAAGTCTCCAGGTCCTGACAGGATATTCCCTAGGACACTGAGGGAAGTTAGTGTAGAAATAGCCGGGGCTATGACAGAAATATTTCAAATGTCATTAGAAACTGGAATAGTCCCCGAGGATTGGCGTACTGCGCATGTTGTTCCATTGTTTAAAAAGGGTTCTAAAAGTAAACCTAGCAATTATAGACCGGTTAGTTTGACTTCAGTGGTGGGCAAATTAATGGAAAAGATACTTAGAGATAATATATATATATAAGTATCTGGATAAAGAGGGTCTAATTAGGAACAGTCAACATGGATTTATGCCTGGAAGGTCATGTTTGACTAATCTTCTTGAATTTTTTGAAGAGGTTACTAGGGAAATTGACGAGGGTAAAGCAGTGGATGTTGTCTGTATGGACTTCAGTAAGGCCTTTGACAAGGTTCCTCATGGAAGGTTGGTTAAGAAGGTTCAACTGTTGGGTGTAAATGCAGGAATAGCAAGATGGATTCAACAGTGGCTGAATGGGAGAAGCCAGAGGGTAATGGTGGATGGCTGTTTGTCGGGTTGGAGGCAGGTGACTAGTGGGGTGCCTCAGGGATCTGTGTTGGGTCTTTTGTTGTTTGTCATGTACATCAATGATCTGGATGAAGGGGTGGTAAATTGGATTAGTAAGTATGCAGATGATACCAAGATAGGGGGTGTTGTGGATAATGAAGAGGATTTCCAAAGTCTACAGAGTGATTTAGGCCAGTTGGAAAAATGGGCTGAAAGATGGCAGATGGAGTTGATAAATGTGAGGTGCTACACCTTGGCAGGACAAATCAAAATAGGACGTACATGGTAAACGGTAGGGAATTGAAGAACACAGTTGAACAGAGGGATCTGGGAATAACCGTGCATAGTTCCTTGAAGGTGGAATCTCATATAGATAGGGTGGTAAAGAAAGCTTTTGGTATGCTAGCCTTTATAAATCAGAGCATTGAGTATAGAAGCTGGGATGTAATGTTAAAATTGTACAAGGCGTTGGTGAGACCAAATCTGGAGTATGGTGTACAATTTTGGTCGCCCAATTATAGGAAGGATGTCAACAAAATAGAGAGGGTACAGAGGAGATTTACTAGAATGTTGCCTGGGTTTCAACAGCTAAGTTACAGAGATAGGTTGAATAAGTTAGGTCTTTATTCTCTGGAGCGCAGAAGGTTAAGGGGGGACTTGATAGAGGTCTTTAAAATGATGAGAGGGATAGACAGAGTTGATGTGGACAAGCTTTTCCCTTTGAGAATAGGGAAGATTCAAACAAGAGGACATGACTTTAGAATTAAGGGACAGAGGTGTAGGGGTAACATGAGGGGGAACTTCTTTACTCAGAGACTGGTAGCGGTGTGGAATGAGCTTCCAGTGGAAGTGGTGGCGGCAGGTTCGTTGGTATCATTTAAAAATAAATTGGATAGGCATATGGATGAGAAGGGTATGGAGGGTTATGGTATGAGTGCAGGCAGGTGGGACTAAGGGAAAAAAGTTGTTCGGCACGGACTTGAAGGGCCGAGATGGCCTGTTTCCGTGCTGTAATTGTTATATGGTTGTTATATGGTTATGTTCTGTTGTGCTGAAGCAAAGCAAGAATTTCATTGTCCTATCAGGGACACTTGACAATAAACTCTCTTGAAGTATGTAGGAGAGAGGAACTGCCCAAGATCAAAGTCAAGTCAAAGTCAAAAGAGTTTATTGTCATGTGTCCCTGACAGGACAATGAAAATCTTTCTTTGCATAGCACAACAGAACATAGAAGGCATTGACTACAATTCTATACATAAATACACCCAGGAATTAATAAATTAATAAAGTGCAAATAACAGATGGAGGGATATTAATGTTCAGAGTTCCGAGCCAGGTTTAATAGCCTGATGGCTGTGGGGAAGTTGCTATTCCTAAACCGGGTTTTGCAGTCTTCAGGCTCCTGTACCTTCTACCCGAAGGTAGCAGGGAGATGAGTGTGTGGCCAGGGTGGTGTGGGTCCTTGATGATGCTGCCAGCCTTTTTGAGGCAGCGACTGTGATAAATCCCCTCGATGGAAGGAAGGTCAGAGCCGATGATGGACTGGGCAGTGTTTACTACTTTTTGTAGTCTTTTCTTCTCCAGGGCGCTCAAGTTGCCGAACCAAGCCACGTGCAACCAGTCAGCAAGCTCTCTACTGTGCACCTGTAGACGTTAGAGAGAGTCCTCCTTGACAGACCAACTCTCCGTAATCTTCTCAGGAAGTAGAGGCGCTGATGAGCTTTCTTAATAATTGCATCTGTGTTCTCGGACAAGATCCAAAGCATACCACCTCATCTGTGAAACACGGTGGTGGGGGTGTTATGGCCTGGGCATGTATGGCTGCTGAAGGTACTGACTCACTCATCTTCATTGATGATACAACTGCTGATGGCCGTAGCATAATGAATTCTGATGTGTATAGACACATCCTATCTGCTCAAGTTCAAACAAATGCCTCAAAACTCATTGTTAAAGAAGGAACTGCAGATGCTGGAGAATTGAGGGTTACACAAAAAGCTGGAGAAACTCAGCGGGTGCAGCAGCATCTAAGGAACGTAGGAGATAGGCGACGTTTCGGGTCGAGACCCTTCTTCAGGCTGGTCAGGGATCAGGGAAACGAGAGATATAGACAGTGATGTGGAGAGATAAAGAACAATCAATGAAAGATATGCAAAAAAGTATTGATGATAAAGGAAACAGGCCATTGTAAGCTGTTTGTAGTGTGAAAATGAGAAGCTAGTGCGACTTGGGTGTGGGGGGGGGGGGGGGGGGGGAGAGAGATGGAGAAGGAATGTCAGGGCCCGAGGGCTGAGGGAGAGGTGGGAAGGGGAGGGGGCAGTCTGGGTTAACAGAATTGAGAAAATTCAATGTTTAAGCCCAGAGGACGCAGACTCCCCAAGCGGAATATGAGGTGCTGTTCCTCCAACTTGCGGTTGCTCACTCTGGCCGTGGAGGAGGCCCAGGACCGAGAGGTCGGATACGGAATGGGAGGGGGAGTTGAAGTGCTGAGTCACCGGGAAGTCGGGTTGGTTATTGCGGACCGAGCGGAGGTGTTTGGCGAAACGATCGCCCAGCCTCCGCTTGGTCTCACCGATGTAGATCAGCTGGCATCTGGAGCAACGGATGCAGTAGATGAGGTTGGAGGAGGTGCAGGTGAACCTCTGTTGGACTTGGAATGACTTCTTGGGTCCCTGAAAGGAGTGGATGGGGGAGGATTCCACAGAAACCCGCTGAGTTTCTCCAGCATTTTGTGTAACCCTCAAAACTCATTGGCCGGCGGTTCATTCCACAGCAAGGCAATGATCCCAAACATACTGCTAAAGCATCAAAGGAGTTTGTCAAAGCTAAAATTTGGTAAATTCTTGAGTGGCCAAGTCAATCACCCGATCTGAACCCAATTGGGCATGTCTTTTATATGCTGAAGAGAAAACTGAAGGGGACTAGCCCCCTAAACAAGCATAAGCTAAAGACGGCTGCAAAACAGGCCTGGCAGAGCATCACCAGGGAAGACACCCAGCAACTGGTGATGTCCATGAATTGCAGACTTCAAGCAGTCATTGCATGCAAAGGATATGCAATGAAATACTAAACATGACTACTTTCATTTACAAGACATTGCTGTGTCCCAAACATTATGGTGCCCTGAAATGGTGAGGACTATGTATAAACACTGTTGTAATTTCTACATGGTGAAACCAAATTGTATAACAATGGCTTTTATTAAAATCTGACAATGTGCACTTTAACCACATGTGATTACAAATCTCAAATTATGGAGCACAGAGGCAAATAAATAAATGATGGGACTTTGTCCCAAACATTTTGGAGGGCACTGTGCATGTCCGACACACACAGACTCACAGATACACACACACACAGTCTCGACCTGAAACGTCACCCGTTCCTTCTCTCCAGAGATGCTGCCTGTCCTGCTGAGTTACTCCACCTTTTTGTATCTATCTTCTATATATAATCGCTGTCTAACTACGAGTCTGGCACCTCTCTGTCAGGCGCACCGCCCCCTCACTCTCTGTCCCTCTGAGCGACTGGTTCCCTATGACCATCCATTGATCCAGCAGCTCTGGAAACTTGTCTCCAAGGCCGCCGACTCAACACCACTGTACAAAGCCCGGCACGCTCGCTCGCAGAGCTGTGAGGTCGCGGAGAGTCGAGACCTGATGAGCACCAGTGGACGTGGTGACAGATGAACTGTTGTTGGAACCGTCTACTTTCCAAACCAGTCCCCTCTAAAGTTCTATCCAGGACAATATTGCCGTTAGCTATCACTGAACCAATGTCAATGAGAGATTCCTGGTGTCTGGAGCTTGGGCTATTGCTGTTGGAAGTGCCTGTGTCACCGAGAGAACAGGAATCACACGGGCTAACGGGGTGGAAGGTGGCTGTACGATTTGTCAAGTCCATGCCATCTGTAAAGGTCTGAATGTCATAAGCGATAGGAACAGAATTAGGCCATTCGGCCCATCAAGTCTACTCAGCCATTCAATCTTGGCTGATCTACCTCTCCCTCCGAACCCCATTCTCCTGCCTTCTGCACCATTACCCCCAACACCTGTCCTAATCAAGAATCTATCTATCTCTGCCTTAAATATATCCACTGACTTGGCCTCCACAGCCTTCCGTGGCAAAGAATTTCGCAGATTCACCGCCCTCTGATGAAAGAAATGCCTCCTCATCTCCTCCTTAAAGGAACGTCTTTTAATTCTGAGGCTGTGACCTCTAGTCCTAGACTCTCCCACTGGTGGAAACATCCTCTCCACATCCACTCTATCCAGGCCTTTCACTATTCGCTAAGGGCAATCCCGGATTCTCTCTCTCCCGCTATCTCCCACTGCCCGGTCAAGTATTTCCTTCAGATACTCATTCTTGGCCTCAACAAATGTGCCTTTCAAGGCTGCATTCCCCTCCATTGTGTCTGAAGAAAGGTCTTGACCTGAAAAGTCACCCGTTGCTTTCTCCAGAGATGCTGCCTGTCCCGCTGAGTTACTCCAGCATTTTGTGCCATTTTTGTAAAGCATCATCCGTGTGCATCGACCCTAAATACTTCCAGCAATTTGTGCACTTAAAAAAAAAAAAACTGATATCAGTGTCTCGATCTTAAATACTTCTTACTTAAACCAATTTTTCGGCATGTAGGGTTAGGTTATTTTATAGACAATAGGTGCAATAGGCCATTGGGCCCTTCGAGCCTGCACCGCCATTCACTGTGATCATGGCTGATCATCCACAATCAGTACCCCGTTCTGTCAACGCAAAGAAGCGTCCTCATCCCTGGAATAATTTCTGTGGATCACTCCATGCCTTCTCCAGAGTCTTTCTCTCATTGCTTAAGTATGTTTCATAGAGGTGGGCCTCTAGTCACCTTGTGGGTTGAGTTGCTGCCTTACAGCGCCAGAGACCCATGTTCGATCCTGACTACGGGTGCTGTCTGTTCGGAGTTTGCACGTTCACCCTGTGACCTGCGTGGAGGAAATCAATCGGCGACGTTTTGGGTTGGGATCCTTTTTCGGACTGCAGAAGGATCCCGACCCGAAATGTTGTCTATCCACTCTCTCTACAGATGCTGGCTACTGGTGCAGCGGTAGAGTTGCTGCCTTACAGCGCTTGTAGTGCCGGAGACCCGAGTTCGATCCCTGACTGCGAGTGCTTCTCTGTATGGAGTTTGTACGTTCTCCCCGTGACCTGCGTGGGATTACTCGGTTTATACTCTCTAGAATTTCGGAGATTGAGAGGGGATCTTATAGAAACTTACAAAATTCTTAAGGGGTTGGACAGGCTAGATGCAGGAAGATTGTTCCCGATGTTGGGGAGGTCCAGGACAAGGGGTCACAGCTTAAGGATAAGGGGGAAATCCTTTAGGACCGAGATGAGAAGGAATTTTTTCACACAGAGTGGTGGGTCTCTGGAACTCTCTGCCGCAGAGGGTAGTTGAGGCCAGTTCATTGGCTATATTTAAGAGGGAGTTAGGTGTGGCCCTTGTGGCTAAGGGGATCAGAGGGTATGTAGAGAAGGCAGGTACGGGATACTGAGTTGGATGATCAGCCATGATCATATTGAATGGCGGTGCAGGCTCGAAGGGCCGAATGGCCTACTCCTGCACCTAATTTCTATGTCTATGTTTTCTCCCAGATCTTCGGTTTCCTCCCACACTCCAAAGATGTCCAGGTTTGTAGGTAAATTGGCTTGGTATAATTGTAAATTGTTCCTAGCGTGTGTAGGACAGTGGTAATGTGCGGGGGTCGCTGGTCATTGCGGACTCGGTGGGCCGAAAGCGTATCTCTAAACTAAACAACTCGCTGAGTTCCTCCACCACCTAGTGTTGATGCCCGAAGGAATTGCCTTCATGTTTAAGGGAAAGGCTACAGCTTGATGCGGAGAGGATGTTTCCAATAGTGGGAGAGTCTAGAAC
This sequence comes from Raja brachyura, assembly GCA_963514005.1. Next base: position 59,089,322 of record OY740794.1, on the reverse strand, counting down.
TAGAGGGCATAGCCTCAGAATTAAAGGACGTTCTTTTTGGAAGGAGATGAGGCGAAATTTCTTTAGTCAGAGGGTGGTGGATCTGTGGAATTCTTTGCCACAGAAGGCTGCGGAGGCCAAGTCTGTGGATATTTTTAAGGCAGAGATAGATAGATTCTTGATTAGCACGGGTGTCAGAGCTCAATGGGAGAAGGCAGGAGAATGGGGTAAGGAGGGAGGGAGAGATAGATCAGCCATGACTGAACGGAGGAGTAAACTTGATGGGCTAAATGGCCTACTTCTACTACTTTTCCTTATGACCTTAATGATCTTATGATAACTCAACTAGGCGCAAGGTACTGGAGTAATTTAGCGGGTCAGGATGGAGGCAATATTAGACATTAGAGATGCTGCATGGAACAGGCCATTCGGCCCACAGAGGCTGTGCCGTCCACCAATCACCCTGTACACTGGTTCTATCCTGCACACTAGGGATGATTTCCAATGGCCAATGAACCTACAAACCTGCACGTCTATGGAATGTGGGAGGAAACCCGCAGGGAGAATGTACAAACTCCAATTTAATCTACAATTTGAGAGGGAGAAGGGAACATCGGAAGTGTCAGCAATGCAATTGAGCAAAGGGGCCCATGGAGGCATGAGGGAGGAGCTGGCCAAAGTTAACTGGAAAGATACCCCAGAAGGGATGACAGTGGAACAGCAGTGGCGGGTATTTCTGGGAGTAATACATAAGGTGCAGGATCCGTTCATTCCAAAGAGGAAGAAAGATTCTAAGGGGAGTAAGAGGTGATCGTGGCTGACAAGGGAAGTCGGGGACAATATAAAAATAAAAGAGAAGACGTATAACGTAGCAAAGATGAGCGGGAAGCCAGAGGATTGGGTAATGTTTAAAGAGCTACGGAAGATAACTAAAAAGACAATTCGGGCGAGAAAAGATGAGGTGCGAAGGTAAACTAGCCAAGAATATAATGGAGGAGAGTAAAAGCTTTACGTATGTGAAGAGGAAAAGAATAGTTAAGACAAATGTGGGTCCCTTGAAGACAGAAACAGGTGATTTTATTATGGGGAGCAAGGAAATGGCAGATGAGTTGAACAGGTACTTTGGATCTGTCTTCCCTAAGGAGGACACAAACAATCTCCCAGATGTACTCTGGGACAGAGGACCTAGGGTGATGGAGGAACTGCAGGAAAATCACAGTTGGCAGGAAATTGTGTTGGGTAGACTGATGGGACTGAAGGCTGATAAATCCCCAGGGCCTGATGGTACTTAAGGAAGTGGCTCTAGAAATCGTGGATGCATTGGTGATCATTTTCCAATGTTCTATAGATTCACGATCAGTTCCTGTGGATTGGAGGGTACCTAATCTCTCCCCACTTTTTAAGAACAGGGAATTACAGACCAGTTAGCCTGATATTGGTGGTGGGGAAGATGCTGGAGTCAATTATAACAGGTGAAATAGCCGCACATTTGGATAGCAGTGACAGGATCGGTCGGTCCGAGTCAGCATGGATTTATGAAGTGGAATTTATGCTTGACTAATCTTCTGGAATTCTTTAAGGATGTAACTAGGAAAATGGACAAGGGAGAGCCAGTGGATGTAGTGTACCTGGACTTTGAGAAAGCCTTTGGTAAGGTCCCACATAGGAGATTAGTGGGCAAAGTTAGAGCAAATGGCATTGAGGGTGGTGGCAAGAACAGGAAGGCAGATATTACCTGAATGGTGTCAAGTTAGGAAAAGGGGAAGTACAATGAGATCTGGGTGTCCTTTATCATCATTCACTGAAAGTAAGCATGCAGGTACAGCAGGCAGTGAAGAAAGCTAATGGCATGTTTGCCTTAATAACAGAGGAGTTGAGTATAGGAGCAAATAGCTGTAGTTGTACTGGGCCCTGGTCAGACCACACCTGGAGCATTGTGTGCAGTTTTGGTCTCCAAATTTGAGGTAGGACATTCTTGCTATTGAGGGAGTGCAGCGTAGGTTTACAAGGTTAATTCCCAGAATGGCGGGACTGTCATATGTTGAAAGAATGGAGCGGCTGGGCTTGTATACACTGGAATTTAGAAGGATGAGAGGGTATCTTATTGAAACATATAAGATTATTAAGGGATTGGACACGCTGGAGGCAGGAAACATGTTCCTGATGTTGGGAGAGTCCGGAACCAGGGGCTACAGTTTAAAAATAAGGGGTAGGCTATTTAGAACGGAGTTGAGGAGAAACTTTTTCACCCAGATTTGTGAATCTGTGGAATTCTCTGCTTCAGAAGGCAGTAGAGGCCGATTCTCTGGATGCTTTCAAGAGAGAATTAGATAGAGCTCTTAAAGACAGTGGAGTCCAGGGATATGGGGAGAGGGCAGGAACAAGGTACTAATTGTGGATGATCAGCCATGATCACAGTGAATGGCAGTGCTGGCTCGAAGGGCTGAATGGCCTCCTCCTGCACCTATTGTATATTGTCTACAACTCCATGCAAGTAGTGTTTCAGTTTACCCAATGTTACAGAATACAGTTCACTGCCTGTAGTATAACTTTGTGTAAATCTTCACTGGCATACATTTTGACAGCAGATATAACATTAAAAAAAACCCTGTCATGTCCTGAGCTATCTCCATGGTATTGGCAGATGTTTGAGCCCTGATATTTATGCCTGTGCTTCTAAGTATCATCAAAGTAAAAATTAAGTGGATATTGGATTATACTTACAAATGTTTATGTGTGATGGAAGCTTGTTTGGAATTTAATTGTAAATATAGTTTTCAGCAACTTACATAAACCACTTAAATCTTTTTTTTTGTTTAAGAATTGGTTCAGGTTTTTAATATATGTGTGGATCAAACAATTGAAAAACCATTAATTGTCTAACTGTCCGATTTGGCAAATCGTTTGGTTTTAACGATTTTTCAGTTTTAGCCTTTACGATCCAAATATCGTTCCCATTTTTGCCCTTATTTTGGACATTGACCTATTTATTTGTCAAGTTATTTTTTTTTTAAAAAAAGCTTGTTTAATGCAGCATAACTGCAAATAATTAAATGGCCCGTGTTCTCTGGAGTTTCTGCCTGACCTGCTGAGTTAGTCATACAGTGTGGAAGCAGGCCCTTCGGCCCAACTTGCCCACACTGACCAACATGCCCCATCCACACTCGTCCCACTTGCCTGTGTTTGGCCCATGTCCCTCTACACCTATCATATTGATGTAAACCTATCCTATCCATGTAGTTACTACATGGGTGTAGTGATCCATCTCGTTCTCCTAATTACATTTTATCTCTGTATGCTTCATTGTTACCTTCCTCTAGCTAATAATCATCTATTTTACTTTTTTCTTGAATTTCATCTCTTTTGATGTCTCGTTTTCACGCCTCACCCTTTCATATCTCTGTCTCTCTCCCCCCCCCCCCCCCCCCCCCCCCCCCCGACTCTCAGTCTGAAGAAGGTTCTCAACCTGAAACGACGCCCATTCCTTCGATCCAGAGATGCTGCCTGTCCCAGCTGAGTTACTCTGGCATTTTATGTCTATCTTTAGTTCTGTTCATTGTATATGTTTCTGTAATAAACCAGCATCTGCAGTTCTCCTCGTATCTCCTGAATATGTTTAGGTCAGGTATTTTGTCAATTAAAGCCACGCTTTCACATGGGAAATCTTTCTGTCAGATAAATGACCTGTTAATAAATAATGGGGCAGTGAAATCCTATTAGCACAGGTTCTATAAGCAATTACCATGCCATCAAAAAACTGCTCTGAAAGACTGTCATTTAGATGGACAAGTAGATATTGGAAGTTGGCTTAAACTGTAGGTATTGCAGTCTAGTTATTTTTGTCCTGGAGGCACCGGAGTGATGGTTTTATTAAGACTGATGTCTTTAGGATGCTCGATATTTATTGAATGCAAAGATTGATGGTACAGATTGATTAAGAATCTACTTCTGCAACTTGACGTAAATCATGTTGTGGGAATACCTGTGGTGGGACGTACAGAGACTAATCTATCCAGTGGGATTAAGCCAATTCCGTATAATATCTTTCCCAAAGGTTTTTTAACTGGGAATTTTTGACCTGCTGCATTGAAGTCTATCTGATTCAATATCGAAGTGAAATGACAACTTCCTGAAGCCCATAAAGAGTATCCATTATAGACACACAAATCTGGATTAACTCAGCGGGACAGGCAGCATCTCCGGAGAAAAGGAATAGGTGACGTTTTGAGTCGAGACCCTTCTTCGGACTGAGAGTGAGGGGAAAAGGAAACGAGAGATATAGATGGTGATAGAAACATAGAATCATAGAAAATAGGTGCAGGAGCAGGCCATTCGGCCCTTCGAGCCTGCACTGCCATTCGATATGATCATGGCTGATCATCCAACTCGGTATCCTGTATCTGCCTTCTCTCCATACCCCCTGATCCCTTTAGCCACAAGGGCCACATCTAACTCCCTCTTAAATATAGCCAATGAACTGGCCTCAACTACCTTCTGTGGCAGAGAATTCCAAAGATTCACCACTCTCTGTGTGAAAAATTATTTTCTCATCTCGGTCCCAAAAGACTTCCCCCTTATCCTTAAACTGTGACCCCTTGTCCTGGACTTCCCCAACATCGGGAACAATCTTCCTGAAGCTAACCTGTCCAACCCCTTAAGAATTTTGTAAGTTTCTATAAGAACTAGTGCAATGATTAGGGTGATGGACAGAGATATAGAACAAATGAATGAAAGATATGCGAAAAAGTAAGGATGATAAAAGGAAACAGGCCATTTTTAGGGGTGGGCTAGGTGAAAACGGGTTACGGACAATGAGACTCAACAAGTCTTTAGAACTAGTGCAATGATTAGGGTGGGGGGGGGGGAAGGGACAGAGAGAGGGGATGCAAGGGTTACTTGAAGTTGGAGAAATCAGTATTCATACCGCTGGGTTGTAAGCTGCCCAAGCTAAATATGAGGTGCTGTTCCTCCAATCTGTGTTTGGCCGCAGTCTAACAATGGAGGAGGCCCAGGACAGAAGAATCTTCAGAGTTTATGAGGGTTGATCTTATAGAGGTGTATAAAATTATGTGCGGAATGGATAAGGTTAAATGTCTTTTACCCAGGGTAGGTGAACAAGGTACTAATTGTGGATGGTTACACAAAAAGCTGGAGATACCAGCTTTTTAAGGCAAGGTTTAAGGCAAGAGGGGAAAGATATAATAGGAACCCGAGGAATAACATTTTCACAGAAGATGGTGAATATATGGAATGAGCTGCCAGTTGTGGCAGGTACTGTAACAGCATTTCAAAGCCACACGGACAGGTGCATGGATAGGAGAGGTTTAGAGGGACATGGGCCAAATGCGGGCAAATTGGACACTTGGACAGGTACATGGATAGGGAAGATAGGTTACGGGGAAGTAGGCAACAGAATGGGGTTGAGAGGAAAACCATGTTTGAATGGCGGAGTAGAATCCATGGGCCAAATGGCCTCATTCTGCTCCTATGACTTATGGACCTATGGAAGGGTTTAGAGGGATATGGGCCACAAGCTGACAAATACTGCAAGATGAGATGATGCATCTTGGTCAGCACGGATGAGTTGGGCCGAAGGGCCGTTCTCCATTTTGTATGACTCGGTGATTTGAGATTGTATGTGAAAGAAATTACTGTGCTCTAAATATCATTGCGCATTTCCGCAAATGGTTTTTAATTGACTAACCATGCATTAGAGTGGACTACAATGTCCCTTTGTGATTGTGGCAATCAAAAAGAATAGCTATCATTGTCATTTGCTGGAATAAACCTTCTCAAGTCATCTTTGTCCTTCAATTAATGGACAATATCTTGCTCCAGCGTTCAATAAAAACGTCAAACCTCTCCTTGAAAAAAATTGAATCCATCAAATGCATTAAGAAATAGCTGAATTATTTGTGCTTGGATTTTAGATTCTATTAATAATTCCTTGAAAGATAGTACGATGCAATTTTTTTTTTCACGAATTCCGCTGCTAGTTTGGAACTTAGATCTGACTGTGTGCGTGTTTAACACAACAAGATGGATACAAATACTGGAGTAACTCAGCGGGACAGGCAGCGTCTCTGGAGAGAAGGGATTGGTGACGTTTCGGAGCGAGACCCCTTCTTCAGATAGCACGATGGCGCAGCGGTGGAGTTGCTGCCTTGCAGCGCCAAAGACTTGGGTTCGATCCTGACTGCAGGTGGTGTCCGTGCTGAGTTTGTACGGTTGCCCCGTGACCTGCGTGGGTTTTCTCTGGGATCTCCAGTTTTCTCACACACTCCAAAGACGTACAGGTTTGTAGGCTAATTGGCATCAGTGGAATTGGAAGTTGTCCTTGGTGCGTGCAGGGATAGTGCTAGTGTGCGGACATGGGTGGTAGGCGCAGACTCGATGGGCCGAAGAGCCTGTTTCTACGCTATCTCTAAACTAATCTCAGCGGCTTTTCTGGAGAATGTGGATAAAGTTTAATGTGAGGCTATGCACTTTGGTGTCAAAAACAGGAAGGCAGATTATTATCTAAATGGTGTCAAATTGGGAAAAGGGGAAGTACAACGGGATCTGGGTGTCCTTGTACATCAGTTTATGAAAGTAAGCATGCAGGTACAGCAGGCAGTGAAGAAAGCGAATGGCATGTTTGCCTTTATAACACGAGGAGTCGAGTATTGGAGCAAATAGGTCCTTCTGCAGTTGTACAGGGCCCTAGTGAGACCACACCTGGAGTATTGTGTGCAGTTTTGGTCCCCTAATTTGAGGAAGGGCATTCTTGGTATTGAGGGAGTGCAGCGTAGGTTTACAAGGTTAATTCCAGGGATGGCGGGACTGTCATATGCTGAGAGAATGGAATGGCTGGGGTTGTATATTCTGGAGTTTAGAAGGATGAGAGTGGATCTTATTGAAACATATAAGATTATTAAGGGTTTGGACATGCTAGAGGCAGGAAACATGTTCCCGATGTTGGGGGAAGTCCAGAACTAGGGGCCACAGTTTAAGAATAAGGAGTAAGCCATTTAGAACGGAGACGAGGACACTTTTTCACACAGAGAGTGGTGAGTCTGTGGAATTCTCTGCCTCAGAAGGTGGTGGAGGCCGGTTCTCTGGATGCTTTCAAGAGAGAGCTAGACAGGGCTCTTAAAGATAGTGTAGTCAGGGGATATGGGGAGAAGGCAGGAACAGGGTACTGATTGGGGATGATCAGTCATGATCACATGGAATGGTGGTGCTGGCTCGAAGGGCTGAATGGCCTACTCCTGCACCTATTGTCTATTGTCTATAACCTGGATAGGTGATGTTTTGGGTCGAGACCCTTTGTCGGACATTTCAACAACAGTTCAACTTGTTTTAACTCCAGACTCTTTTTTAACCAATTCTTCCGGTAATTGATCAGAAATCTAAAATGAAAACTCCCTTTTTCTTTTCACAGATGCTGCCCAACTTACTTCTCGCATTTTTTCCAGCACGTTTATAACATGTTCCTGTTTTTCTTTAAATGACACACGTTTGATATTTTACCTTTCCTAGGAAATCCAATAATGTATTTTGTACAAATTCTACCAGAATTGATTAAAAAAAATGCTGCTGCTCTCATTCTCGACCCGAAACGTCACCTATTCCTTTCCTCCAGAGATGCTGCCTGACCCGCTGAGTTACTCCAGCTTTTTGTGTCGATTTTTGTTATCATGGAATGCAACATTTTGCTCTTGATCATGTCTGAATGGGTCGGAGGGTTAATATGCAAATGTAAGATGAATGCTTAACTATCAACAAGTTGACCATTTGCCCATTATTTCCCTTCCAGTGGTTTATGAACATCGATCAAGATTAGAAAAATCATTGCAGAAAGAAAGGAATGAACACAAAAAAGCAAAAGAAGGTAAAATTATCACTTGGCTATTGCATAATCGCAGTAAGTAATTTTGACTCGACTATCCACACTCCCAACAGTGTTGTGAGCAGTTTTTGGCACCATATCTGAGGAAGGATGCGCTGGCTCTGGAGAGGGTCCAGAGGAGGTTTACAAGAATGATCCCAGGAATGAGTGGGTTAACCTATGTTGAGCGTTTGTCGGCACTGGGCCTGCACTCGCTTTGACTTTAGAAGAATGTGGGGGGGGGGGGGCGGGGGGACCTCATTGAAACATACAGAATAGTGAAGAGTGCATGTGGAGGGGATGTTTTCACTAGTGGGAGAGTCTAGGAATAGAGACCATGGGCTCAGAATTAAAAGACGTTCTTTTTGGAAGGAGATGAGGAGACATTTCTTTGGTCAGAGGGTGGTGAATCTGTGGAATCCTTCGCCACAGAAGGCTGTGGAGGCAAACTCGGTGGATATGTTTAAGGCAGAGATAGATAGATTCTTGATTAGTACGGGTGTGAGAGGCTATGGGGAGAATGCAGGAGAATGGGGTTGGGAGGGAGAGATAGATCAGCCATGATTGAATGGGGGAGTAGACATTTATTTATTTAAAAAAAAAATTAAACTGGGGGAGTAGACTTGATGGGCCGTGTGGCTTAATTCTACTCCTATAAAGTGTGATTATGATTCTGATTCACATGAACGACATACTAATGGCACAGAACATCACTAAAAGCAAGGATTTGTTCCACTGGTCCTTCACTCTACGCTTTCACATCCTGCATGTTTGTTTGTGAATGTTTGTACATGCCATGGCACGGCTGCACAGCGATAGAGTCGCTGCCTTACAGTGCCAGAGACCCGGGTTCGATCCTGACTATGGGTGCTGTCTGTCGGGAGTTTGTACGTTCTCCCCCGTGACCTGCGTGGGTTTTCGCTGAGATCTTTGGTTTCCTCCCACATTCCAAAGACGTTCAGGTTTGTAGGTTAACTAGCTTGGTATCAATGTAAACAGTCCCTAGTGTGTGTAAGATAGTGTTGATGGGCGTGGATCGCTGGTCGGTGCGGACTCGGTGGGCCGAAGGGCCTGTTTCCACGCTGTATCTCCAAACTAAACTAAACCTAAGCAATTATGAATTGTTTCAGCATCATTTTGCTTTAAAGACTTCACATTAATGCACCACTTTGTAATCAGTGTTGCTCTCCGGGGCAATTAAATCACACAAAAGCTCTCAAGCGGCATGGTGGCACGGCGGCACGGCGGGTAGGACTGCTGCCTCACAGCGCCAGAGACACGCGTTCAATAGACAATAGACAATACGTGCAGGAGTAGGCCATTCGGCCCTTCGAGCCAGCACCGCCATTCAATGTGATCATGGCTGATCATCCTCAATCAGTACCCGTTCCTGCCTTCTCCCCATATCCCCTGACTCCGCTATCTCTAAGAGCCCTATCTAGCGCTCTCCTTGAAAGCATCCAGAGAACCGGCCTCCACCGCCCACTGAGGCAGAGAATTCCACAGACGCGCCACTCTCTGTGAGAATCCTGGTTCGATCCTGACCTCGGGTGCTGTCTGTGTTGAGTTTGCACGTTCTCCCTGTGATCGCCCGGGTGCTCCGGTTTCCTCCCACATTGCAAAGACGTGCACGTTTGTAGGTCAATTGGCCCTCTGTGAATTTTCCCCCAATGTGCAGGGAGTGGATGAGGAAGTGGGTTAACACAGAACTAGTGTGAATGGGTGCTCGAGGGTCGGCATGGACAGGGTGGGCCGAAGGGCCTGTTTCCATGCTGTGTCACAGAACTGCATGGTTGGATTAACATTTGGGGAAATGAGTTTCTGTCCTCTGTGGCGAGTACATAGACTGTATTTTGTGTTGGCAGAATAGCAAGTAGTGCCGGAACTAGACCAAATTAAACTTTTTGAACCCGTGGACGATGGACAGTGACATCTAAGGTATGTAGAAGTGGAAAAATAGAAGCTTGCTCTCCGGCTGGGGCACGCTTGCGAAGATTTGCTGTTCCAAACGCCCCTCACCTGTATCAACCTTTTACCTGTCGGGCTTCGTCCAGCCCCTCGTCTCTTCCCCCTCCCTACCCAAACCACTCGTACTCAGTCTGAAGAAGGGCCCCCACCCGAAACGTTGCCTATCCATGTTCTCCAGAGACGCTGCCTGACCCGTGGAATAGCTCCAGCACTTTGTGTATTTTTTTAAAACGTTTTAACTTTGACCTGTTCTGCAACAGTTTAGTCTGGAGATACAGCACAGAGACATGCCCTTCGGCCCATCGAGTCCGCACCGACCCGTGATACCCGTTCACTCGCACAGTGCTTCTTAAACTGGTGAATGGTTCACCCGACGGGTGAATGAAACTATTTAGGGATGAATGGAACTAGAGGGGTGACTGAAGGGTGAATTACTTAATTTATTTCAAATATTATACACAATAAGACGAAAATTACCAAAAAACATTTAAGAAAATGTAGTCGAGGGTGAATGAAGTTTAGTGATGAAGGCTGGAGGGTGAATGACACTGAATTAGTTTATGAATCACTGCACTAGCAGTATCCTGCACATTACGGACAATTTACAATCTTTACCAAAGCCAATTAACTTGCTAACCTGTACGTCTTTGGAGTGTGGGAGGAAACTGGAGCACCCAGGGAAGACCCACCCAGGTCACGGGGAGAACGTGCAGACTCCGTGCAGACAGCACCCACAGTCAGGATTGAACCCGGGCAGCAACGTTCCCACTGTGCCGCCCCTAAATTGCTGTCACTGTGCCATCGAGTGTCCCAATGTTGAGGGGGGGGGGGGGGGAGGGGGAGAGTCCAGAACCAGGGGCCACAGTTTAAGAATAAGGGGTAAGCCATTTAGAACTGAGATGAGGAAAAGCGTTTTCACCCAGATAGTTGCGAATTTGTGGAATTGTCTGCCTCAGAAGGCAGTGGAGGCCGATTCACTGGATGGATTCTAAAGAGAGTTAGACAGAACTCTTAGGGCTAGCGGAATCGAGGAGTTTGGGGAGAAGGCAGGAACGGGGTACTGATTGTGGATGATCAGCCATGATCATATTGAATGGCAGTGCTGGCTTGAAGGGCCGAATGGCCTACTCCTGCACCTATTGCCTATGTATGTATGCAAATAGTGTTGTTCAACTATTGGCAGCGGTAAAAAAGCAGCAAAAGGCACAAATATCCCAAGCGTTCTCATGAAAGTATTTGTTGAATGAGTTTTATTGGTACTTCATGGTAAATGATTTGTCAAACGTACTGAGGTACAGTGAAATTCAATTTGGTTATAGTTCAGTGCAAGGCTCATTATACATAAGCACTTGTTAACATATTAGCATCTCAGATACAGTACAAGTGTATAGCAGTCATACACAGCAGTAGAACGGGTGTCAAGGGTTATGGGGAGAAGGCAGGAAAATGGGATTAGGAGGTAGAGATCAGCCATGATTGAATGACGGAGTGGACTCGATGGGCCGAATGGCCTAATTCTACTCCTATAGCTTGGACACTGACACCGCATACAGAGTCGTCAGTTCTGCGCCATTTTGTTGTAAGTGCAGGGATCTTGACCTGACCGCGAAGGTCCGTTGCCATGGCGACGTTGCAGGGTCGGCCCGGCCGAGTGTAGCCGTGGTGCCCTCCACCGCTGTAGGCCGCGCGCCCGGCCTAGGCGAGCCCCAGGCTGCTGCCGGGCCTCCAATGGCCCACTCCGCCGTCGAGGCTGTGCGGCCCTCCAGGTGAGGTGGCTTTGCTGAGTTGGTCCAAATAGTTTCGTCAGGGAGATAATGGAATACCTTGAAATCTATTCCTTGAATTCCATGCGACTGTCGATAAATATCACAGGAAGCAAGCATGAAAATGGAAGCATACCTCAATGTCCAGGCATGCCCTATGTAAATTAACATTGCATTTTTATTTGCTTACATTTTCCATGAACAAACTTTATTTTTCCGCACATAGTTTCGTGGCTTGCTGTCTATATTTTACTTGGCCCCCAAGGAACGATTTTTCATTTGGTGAGAAAGAGAACAACCAATTGCAGGAGAATTTATTTTAAGAGTGTTTGCCTGGCCTGCAGTGTACACATTTAATATGTGCAGAGGGTGAATTTGGCCCTTGTGTGCTTTGAACATCTCCATGCTGAGGGAGTGCAGTGTAGGTGGTAGGTTCCCCAGGTTAACTCCCGGGATGGGGGGACTGACATATGACGAAAGAATGGATCGACTGGGCTTGTGTTCACTGGAATTCAGAAGGATGAGAGGGGATCTTATAGAAACATACAGCATTGTCAAGGGATTGGACAGGAAAAGGAATGCAGAGAAAAATCAGGAAAAATGCAGGAAAACTGTTCCCCATATTGGGGGAGTCCAGAACCAGGGGTCACAGTTTAAGAATAAAGGGGTAGGCAATTTTCGGGCTGAGATGAGGAAACCCGTTTTCACCTAGAGAGTTATGAATCTGTGGAATTCTCTGCCACAGAAGGCAGTGGAGGCCAATTCACTGCATCTATCTAAGAGAGAGTTCGATTTAGCTCTTGGGGCTAAGGGAATCAAGGGATATGGGGAGAATGCAGGTACGGGATACTGCTTTTAGATGATCAGCCATGATCATATTGAATGACGATGCTGGCTCGAAGGACCGAATGGCCTACTCCTGCACCTATTTTGTATGTTTCTATGAATGAATGGTGCTGTAGACCTGATGAGCCAAATGGACTAATTGTGTTCCTATCACTTAAGAACCCTTACTCTTCAAGAATCTATCAATCTGCGCTTAAAATTACCCAATTACTTGGCCTTCACAATCACCTATGGCAATGAATTGGCAAATGAGGTATCTAATTTAAGGCGCTTTCTAGTGAAGATCTTGTCATAGAATTGTTCTTTTAGGATCTGAAATTATAAGGTTAAAAAAAACAAGATTTTCAATTATTCATTTTGACCTTTTTGACAAACACTTTTGTTGAAAATTATTTTTCACACAAAGAGTTGTGAGTCTGTGGAATTCTCTGTCTCAGAGGGCGGTGGAGGCCGGTTCTCTGGATACTTTAAAGAGAGAGCTAGATAGGGCTCTTAAAGATAGCGGTGTCAGGGGATATGGGGAGAAGGCAGGAACGGGGTACTGATTGGGGATGATCAGCCATAATCACATTGAATGGCGGTGCTGGGGATCCTTCTTCAGACATTGTGGTTGGGGTGGGGGGGAGGGAGGGGGAGAAGGCTGGAAGAGAGATGAATGCAGGAGAAGGTCAGGGGAGTAATAGGTAGATTCAGGTGTGAAGGTTTGATTAGCAGATGAGTGGACAAAGGCCAGAGATGACAAGGAGACAAAAGTTAAGGCCCTGTCCCACTTTCCCGAGTTGTTTCGAACTCGGAGAATGTCCGTAGGAGTCCGTAGATATTTCGTAGCGGCTCGTAATGCCAGCCGTAGGTACTCGGGGCATCAGGTAAGTCGGGACGTGTTTTTCAGCATGGTGAAAAATGTCCACGAGTAAGAAAATAGTCAGGAGGATGCCCCGCGTACCTACGGCTGGCATCTCCGAATTTGAATCAAGGGCAAAACTCGGGAGAATTCGTGAGTAACTCGGGAAAGTAGGACAGGGCCTTTAATCAACTCCCTCGCCTGTATCCATCTATCACTTGCGTGGCTTTGTCCTGTACCCTTTCCACTCTTCCCACTTTCCCCCCTCCTGCAACCAGTCCCAAGAAACATCCTGTAAATGTTGCCTGTCCACGTTCTCCAGAGACGCTGCCTGACCCGCTGAGTTACTCCAGCACTTTGCATTTTTTTGCTCAACCAACTGATTTCAGTTTAGTTTATTGTCACGTGTACCGAGTTACAGTGAAAAGCTTTTGTTGCGTGCTACCCAGTCAGCGGAAAGACAATATATGATTACAATGGAGGACACGGTGGTTGCAGCCACTGCCTTGCAGCGCCAGGGACTCCTGCTCGATCTCCACTACGGGTGCAGTCTGTACGTACTCCCCGTGATCTGCGTAGGTTTTCTCCGAGATCTTCCACACTCCAAGGAAGTACAGGTTAATTGGAGGTTAATTGGCTTGGTGTCAATGTAATTTGTGCCCAGTGTGTGTAGGGCAGTGTTGGTGTGCGGGGATCGCTGGTTGGCGAGGACTCGGTGGGCCGAAGGGCCTGTTTCCACACTGTATCTCTAAACTAATCGAGCCATCAACAGTGTACAGATACATGATAAAGGCAATAACTTCTAGTATACATTTTGAGAGTCGTTTATGATGCTCCTTTTGGGAATAGGATGGCTGTGCTGAAATTGTGGTGTACCATCAAAATAGGAACGATATTTATATTTTCTCATACATTGTAACCACAGATTCCTTGATGGCTGTCCTGTTGAATTCTAACAGGATTCTAAAGGGGCCGTCCCACTTGGGCGACCTAATTGGCAAGTTTAGGAGAGTTTGAAAAAATGTCATGTTGAAGACCACCTTCCACTTCCTTCGACTATGTTGAAGACCTGCTTTGTCTAGCTATGACTAAAGGCCCTGTCCCACTTTCCCGAGTTACTCACAAATTCTCCCGGGTTTTCCCCTTGATTAAAACTCGGAGAATTATGGTAATAGCCAGCCGTAGGTGCTCGGGGTTATTTTTTTTTTTACTCGTGGACAGTTTTCAACATGCTGAAAAAAAGTCCAGACTTGCCTGATGCCCCGAGTACTTACGGCTGGCATTACGAGCCGCTACGAAATGTCTACGGACTCCTAAGGCCTCCTACGGACTCGCTACGGGCATTCCCCGAGTTTGAATCAAGGGAAAAACTTGGGATAATTCGTGAGTAACTCGGGAAAGTGGGACAGGGCCTTAACTTTGGGAAAATTGGACACCGAATAGTGGAGAGTGAAGACGACCTCCTTCGACCTCCCTTCGACTATGATAAAGATTCTCTACGACTACCTTCGACTACCCTCGATTCCCTACAATTAACATGCCGACCTACTACGAGCTACTTCGATTAAACCAACGAGTAAAAAAAGTATTGATTTTTTTTCCATGGCGACCTTTTTTTACTCGCGGGCATTTTGCAACGTTGAGGCCTCGAGTACGCGGGGACTACTCTCGAGCATGAAGGAGATTTACAAAGACCTCCTACGACCTCGTGTCAACCATGCTGCGAGTACGAGTCGAGGGCAAACTCGCCAGAACTCGTGGATTAGGTCGCCCTAGTGGGGCAGCCCCTTCAGATGTTTTGCTGTATTTCAGTTTGTATGTCACAAGTTGGAAATCTTTGTCACAGAAGGCTGTGGAGGACAAGTCAATGGATATTTTTAAGGCAGAGAGAGATAGCTCCTTGATTAGTACGGGGGTCAGGGGTTATGGAGAGAAGGCAGGAGAATTAGGAGGGAGAGATAGATCACTCCTGACTGAATGGTGGAGTAGACTAATTTGGCCCAAATCGCTTATGGACTTGATTTACATTTATAAATTTAGCATCCGTTCAATATTTCTATTCAAATCAGATGAAATCCTTGGTTAATCAACCAGGTTATGTAATGGCGACACATGGAACTGCAGATACCGGAATCTTGAGCAAAACACAAAGTGCTGGAGTACTCGGCCTGTCTGGCAGCATCTGTGGAGGGAAATGGAAAGGCAGCGGTTCGGGTCTGGAAGTTCTTCAGACTGATTGTAGAGGGGGGGGTGAGAGAGTGGGGCGCAGAGAAAGCTGGAAGAGAGGTAGGGTACAGGGCAAAGCCACGCAAGTGTCTGAAGAAGGGTCTCGACCCGAAACGTCACCCATTCCTTTTCTCCGGAGATGCTGCCTGTCCCGCTGAGTTGCTCCAGCACTGTGCGTCTATCTTCAAGTGACGGGTGGATACTGGGGTGTAAGGTTATTTAATGTCTGAAGAGGGGCCCGAACCCGAAACATCACCCACCCATCCATGTTCTCCAGAGATGCTGCCAGACCCGCGGAGTTACTCCAGCACATTGTGCTTTTTTTTTGTAAACTGGCATCTGCAGTTCCTTTTGCCTCCCCCCTCCCCCTCTCGCCTTTTGTTTTAACTATCCCTCACAGATCTTTCTTGTGTTGTGAAACAGCAAACCACACAAACGCCACTTTGCAGTCGAGTGGATGTAGTAATTCATCTGCCCCAGAATATCAGCACCCACCGCATAAGCCTTGAACCCTTTTGAAATACTGCGCGATTATAAGCTTGGCTGCTGCACACATTAAATTCATTATCAGCACTCTGTCTCTTTTCTGCAGAGACTTTGGAACCTCTGGTTCTATTGCAGAATCGATCCTTCAACTGTTTATTTTAGATTACAGATACAGCTCAGAAGCAGGCCCTTCGGCCCACCGAGTCGGCACCGACCAGCGATCCCCGCACACTAATGCTATCCTACACACAAATGGGGGCAGTTTTACATTTATGCCGAACTAATTAACTTGCAAACCTATACGTCTTTGGATTGTGGGAGGAAACCGGAGATCCCGGAGAAACCCCACGCGGGTCACGGGGAGAACGTACAAACTCTGTACAGGCAGCGCCTGTAGTCGGGATCGAACCCGGGTCTCTGGCGCTTTAAGGCAGAAACTCTATTCGTTGCGCCACCGTGTGACCCCCCCCCCTCCCAAATGTGGAGTCAATACTCCAAGCCCTTTAGCAATCTGAATGTTGACAGACCCTAGTTAACATTGGCATGGATACAAACCCCCTGGCAGACCCAGGCCAGGACTAATCAGCTCAAGTGAGACATCTGCTGTTACACTCTAACACCCCCTCCCATTCCCACACTGAGCTTTTTGTCCTGGGCCTCCTCCACTGTCAGAGTGAGGCCCAGCGCAAATTGAAGGACCAGCACCTCATATTTTACTTGGGCAGCTTACACCCCAGTGATATGACCATTGACTTATCCAAATTCAAGTGACCCTTGCTTTCCCTCTCTCTCTCTCTCTCCATCCCTCCCTCTTCCCAGTTCTCCGACCAGTCTGACTGTCTCCGACTCCATTTTATCTCTATGTGCTTTGTTCCCTTCTCCCACCTAACAATGATCTATTCTCCATTTTCCTTCATCTCCATCCCCTTTGTCCTGTTCTCACACGTTACCCTCCTTATCTATCTATCTCCCTCCGCCTCCTGACGTCAGTCTGAAGAAGGGTCTCGACCTGAAATGTCACCCATTCCTTCTCTGCAGAGATGCTGCCTGTCCCGCTGAGTTACTCCAGTTGGTCGCTTCATGCCTGGGTTTTTGGGTTCACATCGTTGCTCTGAAAGCCATTGCCAATTGATTGGCGTTTTTAGTGCAGGGGCCGGAAATCTATGCGGCCCGTAACCCAAAATCATCCGACCCTCAGGCGGATTGTTTTCCCCGTATTCATCTGGCCCGCCAAGCGCCGGGCTCTGGCTGTACCGCATCCTGCGCAAAGCTGCCGGCATGGCCATGCACCTTCTGTGAACACGGTTAAGAAAGAACTGCAGATGCTGGAAATATCGAATGTAGATTAAAATGCTGGAGAAACTCAGCGAGTGAGACATGCAAGGATTGCATGAGGCTGCCTCGCCCGCTGAGTTTCTCCAGTAATTTTGTCGACCTTCTGTGAACACGTGGTTTGATGCCTGCCATCCAGGGCGGGATCCGTGTGTACACGTGATAGATGTGGCCCGCCATCCGCTTGGTTCTTGGTTACTTGGTCCTCCAAAATATTCCAACTGGAATTTAAACTGGAGGTGGTGGAGGGAGGGGTTTAGCCAGGGGTTTCGCTCACAGACATATGTCCCGGCCCATAGGCAGAACAAGGTTGCCGGCCCCTGCTTTAGTGCCATACACGAGGGGCAATGTTGACAGCCCATCAGAGAATCCTCACCGTGCCAGCTTCACCAAGACCCCTTGCTTCAACAACATTGGGTAAAAGGTACATCAGTGTGAAAACGCACACCTCCAGATTCAGGGACAGTTTCTTCCCAGCTGTTATTAGGCAACTGAATCATCCAACCACAACCAAAGAGCAGTGCTGAACTACTATCTACCTCTTTGGTGACCCTCGGACTACCCTTGATCAGACTTTGCTGGCGTTACCTTGCATTAAACATTATTCCCTTATCATGTATCGGTACACTGTAAATGGCTCGATTGTAATCATGTATTGTCTTTCCGCCGACTGGTAGCATACAACAAAGGCTTTTCACTGTACTTCTGTACACATGACAATAAAGTACTGCGGTCTACTCTTAAGGTCTACTCCAAAATACAGGACTATCACTGATTTTTAGGCAACCTTTAATCTGGACAAAATTATGGCAGTGCACTTGAAATCTCCCCCCCGGAAGACACCCTAAAAATGTGTCCCCAACGCCGGGTGAGGCGGCCGATCTCGACCTCATTGGGACTTCTGCGGCCGATCGGCGGGTCGAATTTGCCCCCCTGCGTCCGATGTTCTGGAACCGGCAGATGCGTTCCCATAGCCGACTTCCGAGGCCGGTAACTCAGCCCCTCCCCCATGAGGTAGTGACCCCTGTTGGTCTGGCAAAACTGATAACACGGCAAGGTCTGGGACCAAAGGTGGCGGAAAATCGGTGGCAGTGCCACCTGTGCTACCATTGACTGATACTTGGATGTTCTATTCAGAGGTAACACGCAACACCGGGAGACGTCTCTTAAAATTCAGCGGCCATTTTGATTGACCATTTACAAAAGCTGTAGGCGTGTGATAGGAAGGGGTTTGTATAAATACATTAAAAACACTTTTATTTCCACCGCGCAGCTCGGAGATTGCAACCTCCACATATCTTAGTTACTGAATCGGGACCTTGATGGGGTAGCCAAATTTAACACTGTTCTTTGCTCTGTGCTTGTTTAGTTCAGGGATACAGCATGGAAACGGGCCCTTCAGCACACCAAGTCCACACCGATCAGCGATCCCCGCACACCAGCACTATCCTACATGCACCGCACACTAGGGGCAATTTACAATTTTACCGAAGCCAATTAATGTACAAACCTGCAGGTCTTTGGAGTGTGGGAGGAAACCAGAGATCCCGGAGAAAACCCACGCGGGCCACGGGACGAACGTAGAAACTCTAAGCTGTGCAAATAAGGTTTTAGATTCGTTGAGAGATACAGCGCGGAAACAGGCCCACCGAGTCCCCGCACATTAACACTATCCTACACACACTCGGGACAATTTTACGTAGTCAGGATCGAACCGCTCTCTCTGGCGCTGTAAGGCAGCAAATCTACCGCTGCGCCACTGTGCCACCCGCTGTGTAATATTCTCTCATTATTTGGAATGATAGTTTAAGACTTTTTTCATTTCCAGCAGTCTAAACATGCACTTTCTTTCTGTTTCCAATTTTAGATTATTTGGTTTATAAGTTAGAAGCACAAGAATCCTTGAACAAAGAAAAGGTGAGTTATCTTTGGCTGATGAACCAAAATGCTTTGCTCTTGAATGCAATTAAACAGACATTTCTCCACACAACTTGGATAGGAGAGGTTTGGCGGGATATGGAACAAACATGGGCAGGTGGGGCTAGCATAGAAAGGGCATGTCTCCGTTAAACTTTGCACCTCTCGCCCTGACGCTGTGCCCTCGTATACGATTATTAAGGGATTGGACACGCTAGAGGCAGGAAACATGTTCCTGATGTTGGGGGAGTCCAGAACCAGGGGCCACAGTTTAAGAATAAGGGGTAGGCCATTTAGAACAGAGATGAGGAAAAACTTTTTCACCCAGAGAGTTGTGAGTCTCTGGCATTCCCTGCCTCAGAAGGCAATGAAGGTCGATTCTCTGGATGCTTTCAAGAGAGAGTTGGATAGAGCTCTTAAAGATAACGGAGTCAAGGGATATGGTGAGAAGGCAGGAACGGGGTACTGATTGTGGATGATCAGCCATAACCACAGTGAATGGCGGTGCTGGCTCGAAGGGCCGAATGGCCTACTCCTGCACCTATTGTCTATAGTCACTCGCCAGAAGCCAGAGAAGGGGATAACTGCGCACGTGGAGTGCAGTTCTGGTCGCCCGGTGATGGGAAGGGTTCATAATGGCCTATCAAGTCTGCTCCGCCATTCAATCGTGCCGGATCTATCTCTCCCTCCTAACCCCATTCTCCCGCCTTCTCCCCATAACCCCTGAAACCCATCCTAATCAAGAATCTATCTCTGCCTTAAAAATACCCGTTGACTTGGCCTTTTGTGGCAATGAATTCCGCACATTCACCACCATCTGAATAAAAGGTGTCATTTAAGTTGTAAACGATGCACGGAAGATTCTCCAGGATGTTACCTGGGCTCGCAGGCTTGAGTTATGCGTTGAATAGTTTATTTTACTTTTGAGGTACAGCGCGGAAACAGGCCCTTCGGCCCACCGAGTCCGTACCGGCAGCGATCACCCCGTGCACTAGTTCTATCCCACACACACTAGGGATAGTTTACAATTTTTACCGAAGCCAATTGGACTACAGACCTGTGTGTTTTTGGAGTGTAGGAGGAAACTGGAGCACCAAGGGAAAACTTACGGGGAGAACGTGCAAACTCTGCACAGACATCACCCATCGTCAGGGTGGATCCTGGGTCTCTGGCGCTGTAAGGACGCAAACACTGCCGCTGCGCCTCCGTACTACCCTAAAGTGACGGAGGCTGGAATCTAGCCTTTAGGTGTGCAAGATGGCGAGGGGGGTGGATGAAGTGATCGATCACAGTCTGTTTCCCCCTGGGAAGAGGATCATAAAACTAGAGGGCACAGGCTGAAGGTGAGAGAGGAGGGGTTTAAGAAGTTCTGTTTCCATTCAGAGGCCAGTCCGCATCTGGAACGAGCTCCTGGGTGGTGGCGCAGCGGTAGAATTGCTGCCTTACGGCGCCAAAGACCCGGATTTGATCCCGACTGTGGCTGCTGTCTGTACGGAGTTTGTACGTTCAACCCCGTGACCTGCGTGGTTTTTCTCCCAGATCTTCGGTTTCCTCCCACACTCTTAAGACGTGCAGGTTTGTAGGTTAATTGGCCTGGTATAAATGTAAATTGTCCATAATGTGTGCAGGATAGTGTTAGTGTGCAGGGATCGCTGGTCGGCACGGGCTTGGTGGGCCGAAGGGCCTGTTTCTGTGCTGTATTTCTAAAATAAACAAAGCTAAACTTAGAAGAAGCTATAGCAGCGGATACAACGGTGACATTTGCAAAGATGTAAAGATAAGAAGGGTTTACAATATTGGCTATATTTAAGAGGGAATTAGATGTGGCCCTTGTGGCTAAGGGGATCAGAGGGTATGGAGAGAAGGCAGGTACAGGATACTGAGTTGGATGATCAGCCATGATCATATTGAATGGTGGTGCAGGCTCGAAGGGCCGAATGGCCTACTCCTGCACCTAATTTCTTTGTTTTCTATGTTTAGAGTCTTGTGGGATAACTGCAGGCAAATGATAACTAAAGAGTTTTTAATTTGGGAACTGATCTTGAGGTCATCTAATTAAAAGTGCATTCCAACCTTCCTGGGCCTAATTGCCTTCACCTTTCACCTATTTTCCCGTGTTCGATGCTGAACGTGTAGCTCCAAACTAAACTAAACTAAACCTATGTTGCTGGTTCACCCGCCAAAAATCTGCCCCTCAGAAATTGCCAGATGATCAGAGCAGTGGCCATCTGTGAGTGAGTTGGCTTGGTCTAGTTTAGCTTGGAGATCAGCGCGGAAACAGGCCAAGTCCGTGCCGACCTGCGATCTCCCCACGATTTACAATTTAATAAACCAATTAGCCAGCCTACAGACCTGTACGTCTTTGGAGTGCGGGGAGGGGGGGCTGGAGCCGGAGATCCCGGAATAACCCCACGCAGGTCACGGGGAGAAGGTACGAACTCCGTACAGACAGCACCCGTGGTCAGGATTGAACCCGGGTCTGTGGTGCTGTATCTTCAAGCAGGCAGCATCTTTAGTTTAGTTCCGAGATTCCTGCATGGAAACGGCCCCTTCGGCCTACCGAGTCTGCAACGACCAGCGATCCCCACACATTAACTCTATCCTACACACATGAGGGACATTTTCTTTTTACATTTATACCAATCCAATTAACCCACAAACCTGCACGTCTTTGGAGTGTGGGAGGAAACCGAAGATCTCGGAGAAAACCCACGCAGGTCACGGGGAGGACGTACAAACTCTGTACAGAGAGCACCCGTAGTCTGGATCGAACCCGGGTCTCTGGCGCTGTGAGGCAGCAACTCTACTGCTGCGCCACCGTGCCGCACATTGCGAGCTTTGCTTGGGAATTGATCCGGAATTAATGCTGCCTGCCATTTCGAGCACTAGCAGGCATACCTCCACGGTAACCTGCGGTGAATTGCCAAGGCGGCCGTTTCTAGTGCTGATCTATCTGCGTTTAATGTTCAAGTTGCTCTGACAACTTGTTACGGTTTGTCTTCACATGTCGATGCGGCAGGATATTGAAGCAGGTTTTGCGTGAAATAGTCCAGCACAAGAGTAGCGGACATTTGCGAGGATGTTGCCGGGACTCGAGAGCCTGAGCCACAGGGAGAGGTTGAGTAGGCTGGGACTCTTCCTTGGAGCGCAGGAGGATGTGGGGTGATCTTATAGAGGTGTATAAAATCATGAGAGGAATAGATCAGATAGACAGTAGGCAATGGGTGCAGGAGTAGGCTATTCGGCCCTTCGATCCAACACCGCCATTCACTGTGATCATGGCCGATCATCCACAATTAGTACCCCGTTCCTGCCTTCTCCCCATATCCCTTGACTCCGCTATCTTTAAGAGCTCTATCTAACTCTCTCTTGAAAACATCCAGAGAATTGGCCTCCACTGCCATCTGAGGCAGAGAATTCCACAGATTCACAACTCTCTGGGTGAAAAAGTCTTTCCTCGTCTCCGTTCTAATTGGCCTACCCATAATTCTTAAGCTGTGGCCCCTGGTTCTGGCCTCCCCCCAACATCAGGAATTTCCCCCAACATTCCCCCAACACACAGAGTGTCTTGCCTAGAGTTGTGGAATCGATACCCAGAGGACATAGGTTTAAGGTGAAGGGTGAAAGATTTGATAGGAATCTGAGGGGTAACTTTTTTACACAAAGGGCAGTGGGTGTAGGGAATTAGCTGCCGGAGGAGGTAGTTAACACAGGGACAATCGCAACATTTAAAAAACAGTTAGACAGCTACATGGATAGGACAAGTTTAGCAGGAGGTAGCCGAAACCCTCCTTCAGTCCGAAACGTTATCTATTTCCTTTGCTCCATAGATGCTGCTGCACCCGCTGAGTTTCTGCAGCAAATTTGTCTACCTTCAATTCTCCAGCATCTGCAGTTCCTTCTTGAACAAGTTTAGCAGGATATCTGCTTCTACAAGGGCCAAGGTGTCCTTGTATATCAGTCACTGAAAGTAAACATGCAGGTACAGCAGGCAGTGAAGAAAGCTAATGGCATGTTGGCCTTCATAGCGAGAGGATTTGAGTTTGGGAGCAAGGAGGTCCTACTGCAGTTGGTAGGACCGCATCTGGAGTATTGTGCGCAGTTTTGGTCTCCAAATTTGAGGAAGGTCATTCTTGCTATTGAGGGAGTGCAGCGTATGTTTGCCTGGCCTGCAGTGCACACACTTAACCTGAGCGGAGTGTGAATTTGCCCCTTGTGTGCTTTGACCATCTCTATGCTGAGGGAGCGCAGCATAGGTTCACCGGGTTGATGCCCGGTATGGCGGGACTGACATATGATTAAAGAATGGATCGACTGGGCTTGTATTCACTGGAATTTAGAAGGATAAGAGGGGGATCTTATAGAAACATATACAATTCTTAAGGGATTAGTAGCAGGAATAATGTTCCCTGTGTTGGGGGAGTTCAGAACCAGGGGTCAGTTTAAGAATAAGGGGTAGGCCATTTAAGACTGAGATGAGGAAAAACCTTTTCAGCCAGAGAGTTGTGAATCTGTGGAATTTGCAGCCACAAAAGGCAGTGGAGGCCAATTCACTGGATGTTTTCAAGAGAGAGTTAGATACAGCTCTTAGGGCTAACGGAATCGAGGGGTATGGGGAGAAAGCAGGAACAAGGATGATCACATTGAATGGCGGTGCTGACTCGAAGGGCCAAATGACCTGCACCCATCTTCTATGTTTCTATGCCAAATGCAGGCAGATGGGACTAATGTAGATGGGACATGTTGGCCATTGTGGGCAAGTTGGGCCAAAGGGCCTGTTTCCATGCTGTATGACTCTATGACTCTAAGAACAGGCCCTTCGGCCTACAATGTCCGTCCCGTACATAATGCCAAGACCATCTCTTGTCTCCCTGCACATGATGCATATCCCTCCATTCCCTTCATAAGTGTGTGATTCCCACCCAAGTGTCTGATTGGCCTACCCATTTAAAAACCTCTTAAATGCCATAAGATACCATATTATAATCTGCTTCAACCAGCACCCCTGGCAGCGTGTTCCAAGCCCTCATCACGATCAGGGTGTTAAAGTTACCCTGCACATCTCCTTTAAACTTTGGTCCCCTCGCCTTTGAGCTCTGCCCTCTTCAGTAAATGCCTTTACAATTCAGTAACAACATACGGTACGACAGCATAATCATACCCAAGTTCGTCTTCCTCTTCGAGCCCACACACAAGATTAGAAGTTGTTCAGCCAGAGCTGATCACACTTCTCGGCATCTGCATACAATGGTGTCTGTCTTGTCGCTTCTTGTGCTTCTTGTCCGTGGTGGTGGAAAGATTGGTGGAAACGCTCTTTCCTTAACCCCATACCCCAAGTAAAGGAGAGGGCAGCGACTGTAGTGTAAGAATAGTGGACTCCACTGAGGCAGAGTTGCCGTGTTTCTGTCGCCAATTTGTACACCAAGTTTAAAGTATTTAATAACTACAGTTTTACCATCAATGGTTCAGTTTCATAAGTGATGGGAGTAGAATTGGGCCATTCAGCCCATCAAGTCTACTCTGCTATTCAATCATGGCTGGTCTATCTCTCCCTCCTAACACCCATTCTCCTGCCTTCTCCCCATAACCCCTGACACCCGCACTAATCGCGAATCTATCGGTCTCTGCCTTAAATGTATCCATTGGCTCGGCCTCCACAGCCGTCTGTGGCAAAGACGTGCACAGATCCGCCACGCTCTGATTCTTCTCGACCTTTATTTTGCAGCAGGATTCCAACAGCCGCTTCAGCGCCCTGAGTGTGCAGCACAAAATGCTGAAGGTAGGTGTGTTGTCTCCCTGCTTCCATTGGACATGCAGTAAAGTAAACTTGTGCAAAGGTCGCGGCAAAACTCTTCGCTTTTCTTTTACCAATAAGTAACCCAGCGGGACAGGTAGCATCTGTGGAGAGAAGGAATGGGTGATGTTTGGGGTCGAGACCCTTATCTGTGTGTGTCTCCCTCTCTTGAGTCTGAAGAATGGCCTAATTCCTCTCCTTTGACTTATGGACATGGTGAGGGTTGGAGGGATATGGGCCAAAAGCTGGCAAGTAAGGTGAGTTTAGATGGGGCATCTTGGTCAGCATGGATGATCTGGGCTGAAGGGCCTGTTTCCGTGCCGTATTACTCTAGAGGTTCATTGTCTGCCTGAGACGCCAGCGGTCACGTTGCTGCCTTGTGGTGTTGGAGACCCGGGCTCGATCCTGGCTACGGGTGCTTGTCTGTGCGGAGTTTGCACGTTCTCCCCGTGACCTGCGTGGGTTTTCTCCGTGATCTTTGGTATCCTCCCACACTCCAAAGACGTACAGGTTTGTAGGTTAATTGGCTTGGCATAATTGTAAATTGTCCTTTGTGTAGGATAGCGTTAATGTGCGGGGATCGCTGGTCGGCGCGGACGCGGTGGGCCGAAGGGCCTGTCTCTGCGCTGTATCTCTAAACTAAATTACAAATAGCAATATTCCAGACTAGTAATCAATAATATAGAGAATCACTATTAATAATCCATGAAGCCGAGGGTTCGGAAGCTGAGAACTGCTTTGGCTCCACTAACTGGCTCACCACCATGTTTTATAGGGCAATTAGGGATGAGGTATATGCTGACTTTGTCAAGGTTATAGATGCAATGAATAGGAAAGTAACAAATCCCGCATCTGAGTTACAAGTGAAGGCACTTAGTCAACTCTGGAGTGGGGAGAGTGTTGAAGGGTACTGCACAATGAAGGATGAAGGCAGAGTCTTTCACTTGGACATGGTGGAGAATATACATCAGAGATCCATTTATGATCACTGGCAGCTTTAATCTTTTCCAATGAGGCACATTGGTAGAGTTGCTGCCTGGCAGAGCAAGAGACCCGGGTTCGATGCTGACTACAGATGCTGTCGGCACGGAGTTTGCCTGTTCTCCCTGTGACCACGTTGGTTTTCTCCAGGTGCCCCGGTCTCCTCCCACACTCCCAAAGACTTGTGGGGGTTTGTAGGTAGTGCAGGAAGGGGCTGCAGAAGCTGATTTATCACGCTGGAATACACAAGGTTTTGGAGTAAGTTGGGTCGGGCAGCACCTCCTGGAGAAAAGGAATAGGTGACCTCTCGGGTCGAGACCCTTCTTCAGACTGAGAGTTAGGGGAGAGGGGAACTAGAGGTCTGAAAATTGGAGCCGACAACGATGACCAAGGAAAAGTGGGGCCCACAATGGTCCATTGTGGGCTGTGGGCGAGGTGATAATGAAGGGATATCTGGATGCAAACAATGGAACTAGCAGTCCGATTAGACTGGGGGAGGGGGGCGGAGAGAAAGGGAATGCAGGAGTTACTTGAAATTAGATAAAAATAATATTCATACAGTGTGGAAACAGGCCCTGAGGCCCAACCTGCCCACACCGACCAACATGTCTCACCTACACTTGATCCATCTGCCCGCGTTAGGCCCATATCCATCCAAAGCTATCCTATCCATGTACCTGTCTAATTGTTTCTTAAAGATAGACACAAAATGCTGGAGTAACTCAGCGGAACAGGCAGCATCTCTGGAGAGAAGGAATGTTTGTTAAACATTGGGATAGTCCCAGCCTCAACTACCTCCTCTGGAAGCTCGTTCCATGCACCCACCAGCTTTTGTGTGAAAAGGTTACCCCTCTCATTCCTATTAAATGTAATTTGTATTAGATTTCCCCCACTGGACTTAAATCATTGACCTTCCCATTTATAGACACTTCCCACTGTTCACATGAACTCAGCCGAGGCTCATGTCAGCAATCCTTATTGAATTGCATTTATATTCTGCTCATGTCATTTTGAGAATGCCTTCCATTCAAAATATCAACGTTGATCTCTATGGCTAATAACAGGATAAGTTTTTAGAAATAGATTGTGTTCAATCTGTGACAAAAAAGTTGGCAATCTAAGGCTAAATTGTAATCGCCACATTGTAATCGACCAAATAAAATGCCACATTAATCCAAATATGAAACAGTGATATTATGAGTTTTACAAATGGAGACATGTAAATTTAATTGATGAATATGTCAGAAAATATTATTAGTTTAGAGATACAGCGTGGAAACAGAACTTTTGGCCCACTGAGTCCGCGCCGACCAGCGATCCCCGCACATTAACACTATCCTACACGTACTAAGGAAAATTTATAATTTTACCAATTGACCTGCAAACCTGTAGGTCTTTGGAGGGAGGGAACAAAACATCTTGGAGAAAATCCACGCAGGTCACGGGGAGAACGTACAAACTCCGTACAGACAGCACCCGTAGTCGGGATCGAACCCGGGTCAGTGGCGCTGTAAGGCAGCGACTCTACCGCTGCCAACTGTCACTAGTGTGTAGGATACTGTGGGTGTGCGGGGTTCAGCGGGAACCTTCCGCGCTGTATCTCCTAACTAATCTGAACTAAACTCAACTTAGCTCCATCGTTCCGTTGCCGGTATCTGTGACGCCCAAACACGCTTAACTCATGGCCGTGTGATTTGCGTGTGCAGAGTCAACATGAGGATCTGCGGAAACAGTACACGGACCTCCACGGGGAGCATGTGCGACTGGGGGAGGATCACGGGCGTGCGATGAATGAGCACAGTCGACAATATCTCAGCCTACAGCAGTCCAAGGAGCAGGAGATTGCCAAACTCAAAGGTAACGATGGGAATTTAGACTCAGTGAGTAAGCTTAAATGGGGCGATCAGTGCTTCAATAGCGCTTTGTTGTCGCGTGTGCAGCGCGCACATTTAGTTCAGTATTGTTTATTATTGTCACGTATACCGAGGTACAGTGAAAAGCTTTTGTTGCGTGCTAACCAGCCAGCGGAAAGACAATACACGATTACAATCGGGCCTTTTATAGTGTATCGATATGTGATAAGCGAATATTGTTTAGTGCAAGGTCAAGCCAGCAAAGTCCGATCAAGGATAGTCCGAGGGTCACCAATGAGGTAGATAGTAGTTCAATACGGCTCTCTGGTTGTGGTAGGATGGTTCAGTTGCCTGATAACAGCTGGGAAGAAACCAAAGATCCTATAGCGGAGCAAGATAGACCACTCCTTCTAGATGCAATGGGCTGACAAGTAGTACGCAACGGAGTGGAACGTGGGCCTTTTTTTCATCCATTTCAGTAACCCGACCCACAGTGTAATCAACGTTGCGGGGGAACAGTTTGTGTTAATAAATTATAATTCTGAAAATGAGGAGAAGATTTTTCCCAAATAACGTTTATTTTTACGAGGATGTTTCCGCAACCGGCTTCCGTCGCCGCACTAGTATCCTACGGGTGCGGAGACGGAAGCTGGTTACGGAAATGGGGCCGAAAATACCCACGAATCTGTCCATGACCGTACTACGTCTTTTTTGTCCAGTGATCTATCTTGCTCGCTACAGGATCTTTGGAAGAAACTGTCCCTGAATCTGGAGCTGTGCGTTTTCACACTTCCTTACCTCTTGCCCGATGGGAGAGGGGAGAAGAGGGAGTGGCCAGGGTGTGACTCGTCATGCACGAGTCACCATATTCTGCTGCCATTCGCAAAAAAAGTCCAGAGTCCAGTCCACGTGCTCATTCCACTGTAGCGGTGTCTGATCCAAGCGAGCCCCAGGCTGCTACTGGGCCTCCTCCATCATCCTCGACCGGCTCGGCGCGGCGCGTCGACCCACGCACCTCTCCTCTCCTCGTCCACCCGACCGACCCCCTCTGTTTCCCAGGGGTGCCTCCTGCAGCCGACCTTGGAGGGTGGTGGGTGTACGGAACGAGCTGGCGGAGGAGGTAGTTTAGACGAGTACAATCACAATATTTAAAAAAACACATTTGGACAGGAACAATCTACACACTACACGCCGGGGACAATTTATTATTTCACGGAGGCCGATTAACCTGCCAAACTGTATGCCTTTGGAGTTTGGGAGGAGAGCAGAGCACCTGGAGAAAACCCACGCTGGCCACTGGGAGGAAGAACAAAATCTCCGTAAGGGCAGCACCCGTGGTCAGGATCGAACCCTGGCCTCTGGCGCTGTACGGCAGCAGCTTTTCCCACTGCGCCACTGTGCTGCCCCTAAAAGCAGGATTCTAAGCCCTTTCATTGTTGATCTGAGGGAAAACGGTTTTAAGAGAACAAATTTCACAAAGGAAAACCTAAACCTCGATGGCGGCATGTTGGTGCAGCGGTAGCGTTGCTGCCTCACAGCGCCACTGACCCGGGTTGGATGCTGACTATGGGTGCTGTCTGTACGGAGTTTGTACGTTCTCCCCGTGACCTAGTGTTTTTTTTTTCCAGAAGCTCCAGTTTCCTCCCACACTCCAAAGACGTGCAGGTTCGTAGGTTAATTGGCTTTGGTAAAATTGTAAATTGTCACCAGCGCGTGCAGGATAGTGTTAGTGCGCGGGGGTCGGTGGGCCGAAGGGCCTGTTTCCGCGCTGTATCTCCAAACTAAAGCAAGCCACGGGCGGCATTCATCATCATTAGAGCAAGCATGTAACTGTGATAAAGTGGAACTCAGCGTACTTTTGTTCACAGAGAATATTTACAATCTATTCGAAGAGAACAAGAAGCTGAGAAGGGCTCACCAGGATGT
The DNA here is from genome assembly GCA_963514005.1 of Raja brachyura. Next base: position 59,059,540 of record OY740794.1, on the reverse strand, counting down.
GCATGTACAACTCCAGGATGTCAGGGTAAGGACAAGCCTTTGTCTGTTAATTTTACTTCTTGCCTGCCTGATTGTTTAGATATGAGGCATGGACACCAACAACTCATGTGGATTTATAAAGTGGATTCAGGGGGTGGGCACGGTGGCACAGCGGGTAGTGTTGTTGCCTTACACGCCAGAGACCCAGGTTCGATCCCGGCTACGGGTGCTGTCTGTACGGAGTTTGTACGTTCTCCCCGTGACCTGGGTGGGATTTCTCTGCGATCTCTGGTTTCCTCCCAGGTTTGTAAGTTAATTGGCTTGGGGTAAATGTAAAGTGTCCCCAGTGTGTGTAGGATAGTGTTACTGTGCGGGGATCGCAGGTCAGCGTGGGCTCGGTGGGCCGAAGGGCCTGTTTCCACGCTGTATCTAAACTAAACTGAACATAATCCACAAGTCATCAGACTATTAAACTCAACTCAAACAAAAATCTGAACGTTAATAGCCTATTGCACTTTATATGCTTATTTATGTGTGTGTATATATATTCAATGGTACATGGACACACTGATCTGCTCTATTTATTAATGCCTGCTATATTCTGTTGTGCTGAAGCAAAGCAAGAATGTCATTGTCGCACCTGGGACACATGACAATAAACTCTCTTGAATCTTGAATCGAGTAAAAGTAAAAAGTTTTTTAAAAATCCAGTTATTCTTGATAACCTATTAATACTTCTGTTCTTATTTAGCCCACATCACATATGCTTTGTGTCCTTTTGTTGCAGCAACTGCACAAGAACCTGTTGGTGCAGCATGACCAGCTCCAAGTCACCTTAGAAGACCACAAAAACTCCCTCTCAGTTGCTCAGGTAAGACCTGGGTCATCAGGAATAGGAGTAGAGTTAGGCCATTCGGCCCATCTAGTCTACTCTGCCATTCAATCATGGCTGATCTATCTCTCCCTCCTAACCCCATTCTCCTGCCTTCTCCCCATAACCTCTGACACCCGCACTAATCAGGCTCTTGCCATCAGGGTAGGCACTGCCAACCCTGACTAAAATTATAAAATGGTAATTATTAAATATAAATTGTAAAGGCATGTGAGAATTATGTCTACATAAGAGATCGATCTCTTATAGGCATAATTCTCCGTGCCTTTAATCCGCGATACATGTAATACGCGAAGGTGTGTGCAGCCCACGTGCCGTCTACGCTGCTTCAAGCCTTCACCACAAGGGGAGCTGAAGGCAGCTGAAAATCTGCCTTTGCACTGTGGACTGCATACTGCGCACGTTTCTTGGTGGGTTTTTCAAACATGGATTGCCATTATCTTAAGAAACAAAGAGAGAAGAATGGAGTTCGTGTACAAATAATGTGGAGGTAGATTTCTTTGAGTTATATGTTTTTAAATACCGTATTTCCCCGCAATGAGGATGCTATTTCTTACCCAAAAATGTGGCACGAAAATTTACCTGCGTCCTGGAGCCAAGAAAGATACACTTGGCTATACCTCAGTACAGCAACATCAAGTCTATCCCTCATTGCTGGCAGCTGATGGGAAGTGGCTGTAAAGTGGGAAGCGGCTGTAGAAGGACAGCGCCGCTGGGGGGGGGGGGGGGGGGGGGGGGAGAAAAGAGTTCATTTCACAGCGTGTGGGGAGTCTGGCCAGGGGTAAAGTTGCGGGGAGGGCAGGATCGTTGAGAAGGAGGGGGTCGGGGATCAGGCCAGAAACTCACTACTGCCGCGGCGCTCCAGGCGCGGAGCCACCGCATTGTGGTCGGGGAGGGAAGTAGCTCGAGTGGCTGCTGGGACCGGACAGCGGAACCGGTCGCCACCTCAACGCTTTCTGTCGGCCCGCTCACCTCTGGCAGTGCTCTCTGTCTGAACATCTCTCACGGCACGGCAGCAGTGAGTGAGTGAGTTGCTGGCATGATCCCCGACCCCCTCCTTCTCAACGCTCCTGCCCTCCCCGCGACTTTACCCCTGGCCAAACTCCCCACACTCTGTGAAAGGAACACTCCCCCCAATTGGTCCCTTGAACTAGTATTGTCATCCAATAAGATCACAACTGATTCAACTTGTCCCGGTGTGCTCCCGTTTTTCCCACCATCTCTCCATCTGCCGTCACCCTCCACCCCCCACCCATTCAGTAATTCAGAATGAAGGAGATTGGAAGCCTTGGGCAAATTGAATTGTTACTTTCTTTATTTTTATTCTTTATTTTTTTGAGCGTGAGAAATTCTATGTCCCTCCAACATTCTTTCAAAATTTAGCGACTCAAAATGGGAGTGCGTCTTCGACGCAAGTGTGTCTTTATTGTTGGGTATTATGAGAGATGGCTTTTGAAGACTTTGGAAAAGTCGACTGACAGCTTACGGAGAGGAGAACAATCTGCGCATGCGCAGTTTAAGATTTTTTAAAAGCCGACTGACTGCCTACCCTGAGTAAATAATCACGGCACATGCCTGGTACTAATCAAGAATCTATCTATCTCTGCCTTAACAATATCCACTGGCTTGACCTCCACAGCCATAACTGTGGCAAAGAATTCCACAGATTCACCACCCTCTGACTAAATAAATTTCTCCTCATCTCCATCCTAAAAGAATGTCCTTTAATTCTGAGGCTATGACCTCTCGTCATGGACTCTCCCACTAGTGGAAACATCCTCTCCACATCCACCCCATCCAAATCGTCACCTATCAACGTTCTCCAGGGATGCTGCCGGACATTCTGGGTTGCTCCTCCAACACGTGTCTTTTTTTGTAAACCAGCATCACCGGTTCTTTGTGCCTTCAGGATATCTTGTTGATTTGTTGCAGTATTTTCCTTAAAAAAAATTTTTAATAGCAATTATCGCCTCGGATTTTCTTTTTTTGAACCGTAGGCTCAGGTGGAAGAATACAAGCAACTCCGGGAAACCCTCAACAAAATGCCCAGCCTAAGACAGAGTGAACAAAAGCCTCCTCCCTTCAATGAACATGATCCACATCAAGGAGGAGCTGACCCAAGACCATATCAGGAGGGGCAAGGAGAGCGTGGCCAGGTTCCTTATAGGGCTGACGATAAGGAGGTACGTCAAAGTGTCAACAAGGTGGTGGACAGCCATAATTGCAAATTTCATTTCAAGGGGTCGGCCATTTTGGACTGAGATGAGGGAAAATTTTTTCACCCAGAGAGTTGTGAATCTGTGGATGTCTTTGCCATAGAAGGCAGTGGAGGCCAATTCACTGGATGTTTTCAAGAGAGTTAGATATAGCTAGCGGAATCAAGGGATATGGGAAGAAAGCGGGAATAGGGTACTGATTGTGGATGATCAGCCATGATCATATTGAATGGCGGTACTGGCTCGAAGGGCCGAATGGCCTACTCCTGCACCTATTTTCTGTTTTTAATTTAATTACCTTAAGGGCGGCACGGTGGCGCAGCGGTGGAGTTGCTGACTCACAGTGCCAGAGACCCGGGTTTGATCCCGACTACGGGTGCTGTCTGTACGGAGTTTGTACGTTCTCCCACACTCCAAAGGTGTACAGGTTTGTACGTGAATTGGCTTGGCATAAAATGTAAAATCAAAACATAGGTGCAGGAGGAGGCCATTCGGCCCTTTGAGCCAGCGCTGCCATTCATTTTGATCATGGCTGATCATCCCCAATCAATAACCCGTGTCTATCCTCAACATAAAAATGAGATCGGCATCTTCAAGAACTTGACGTGAAAGGAAGATAAGTTTGGTGGCCGTTTGCGTGAGCAAAAGGTCCAAGGATTGGTCTTCTCAAGCGCTGGTCTTATCAGCACAGGGGGAAGGAAGAGAGGTTGGGTGGTCGGACGTTTAATGGGAACAGGGTTAGTGGAGCATTGAGAGGAGGAGTTTGAAGAGTATAGAAACAAAGAAAATAGGTGCAGGAGGAGGCCATTCGGCCCTTCGAGGCAGCAGCCATTCATTGTGATCATGGCTGATCATCCACAATCAATAACCCGTGCCTGCCTTCACCCCATAATCCCTTGATTCCACTAGCTCCTAGAGCTCTATCTAACTCTTAAATCCATTCAGTGATTTGGCCTCCACTGCCCTCTGTGGCAGGGAATTCCACAAATTCACAACTCTCTGGGTGCAAACGTTTTTTCTCACCTTAAATGGCCTCCCCTTTATTCTAAGACTGTGGCCCCTGGTTCTGGACCCGCCCAACATTGGGAACATTTTTCCTGTATCTAGCTTGTCCAGTCCTTTTATAATTTTATATGTTTCTATAAGATCCACCCTCATCTTGGTTCTTGGTTACTTGGTCCTCCAAAATATTCCAACTGGAATTTAAACTGGAGGTGGTGAAGGGAGGGGTTTAGCCAGAGAGGGTTATTGGGAAGAAAATGCCACTTTAAATTTAGTTGCATCTGGCTGGGCAACCGTGGCTTGGTGGAGATTATTCCATGCTTTAATAGTGCGTGGGAAGAACTAATTGCTGTACACATCTGTCTTTGAGGCTGGGACCACAAATTGGATCGAATGCCCTCGTCTGCTCCTAATTGGTTTGGGGTTGGTGTAGGTCTTGTGATCTATGTCTAGCTGACCATTTCACATCCTTCTAAACTCCAGTGAATACAAGCCTAGTCTTTTCAATCTTTCCTCATATGACAGTCCCACCATCCCAGGGATCAATCTCGTGAACCTACGCTGCACTGCCACAAACACAAGGATGTCCTTCCTCAAATTAGGAGACAAAAAACTGTACACAATACTCCAGATGTGGTCTCACCAGAGCCCTGTACAACTGCAGAAGAACCCCTTTACTCCTGTACTGAAATCCTCTTGTTATGAAGGCCAACATTCCATTAGCTTTCTTCACTGCCTGCTGTACCTGCACGCCAACTTTCAGTGACTGGTGTACAAGGACGCCCAGGTCTCGCTGCACCTCCCCCTTACCTAACCTAACCCCATTGAGATAATATGATGGGTGACATTTCAGTTCAGGACCCCTCTTCATTCTGCTTAAACCAACCCAAAGCATCACCTATCCATGTTCTCCTCAATGCTGCCTAGCCCGCTGAGTTGCTCCAGCACTTTGTGTCTTTGTTTGACAACCAGCATCTGCAGTTCCTTGTTTCTACATTGGTAAAAAAAACTTTTGGATAGAAACCTTTCCCTGACTCTGTGTAGAGATTGATTGAAGCAAAGATTCTTATTGCAGGGGCTGATGGTGCTACTGTATATTTCTGCATTTTATTTGTGGATCTGCAGCTGGGTTATGTCATTGAGGCATTGGTCAGGCTTATAATGTAGAAATGTTATTCTTTTAAAGCACCAAGTTCATTGTTTGTAACTTAATCTCAAAGCCTAGAAACCTGTGCGTATATTTTATTAATTTAATTTAAACTTTAATTAAAGAGGGGCGGCACAGTGGCGCGGCAGGTTGAGACCCCAGGATCGATCCATACTACGGCTGCTGTCTGTGCGGAGTTTGCATGTTTTCCCATGTGACCACGTGGGTTACCTCTGGGTGCTCCGGAGTCCTCCCACACACCAAAAATGTGCAGGTTTGTAGGTGATTGGCCTTCTGTAAATTACCCCTGGTGTGTAGGCAGCAGATATGAAATTGGGACAACACAGAACTTGTGTGAACGGGTGATCGATGGTTGATGTGGACATGGCTGGCTGAAGGGCCTGCTTCCACACAGCATCTCTGAACTTAAAAAGCTATCCATTTATTAGAATTGGGTTAAGATGTCAGATTAGAATTGGGTTGAGAAATTATCAGAAGATAGACACAAAAAGCTGGAGTAACTGCAGGCGGCATCTCTGGAGAGCAGGAATGGGTGATGTTTCGGATTGAGACCCTTCTTGAGACGTTATTAAGCAATTATTATGCAGAAATATGTTATGAAGAAATATATTATACATATGAGGCTCAACGAGGCTTTGTAAAGTCCAAGTTGCCATGGCGATGGATAAATCCTATATTTAATTGAGTTGAAGGTAGACAAAAATGCTGGAGAAACTCAGCGGGTGAGGCAGCATACAGGTACCTAACCTTAGTTTCAGGCACAGCAGGCAGTGAAGAAAGCGAATGGCATGTTGGCCTTTATAACAAGAGGAATCGAATATAGGAGCGAAGGAAATGGGCAACGTTTCGGGTCGAAACCCTTCTTCAGAAGTTGAGTTGAGTTAAGTTTATTGTCACGTGTACCGAGGTACAGTGAAAAGCTTTTTGTTGCGTGCTGGCCAGTCAGGTGGAGGACAATATGCGATTGCAATCGAGCCACATACCGCGTACAGATGCGTGATGAAGGGAATGATGTTTAGTGCAAGATAAAGCCCAGTCGTGTCCGGTCAAAGACAGTTTGAGGGTCTCCAAAGAGGTAGATAGTAGTTCAGGACTGCTCTCTGGTTGTGATAGGATGGTTCAGTTGCCTGAATACAGCTGGGAAGAAACTGTCCCCGAATCAGGAGGTGTGCGTTTTCACACTTCTATAACATTTGCCCGATGGGAGAGGGGAGAAGAGGGAGTGGCCAAGGTGCGTGACTCTTCCTTGATTATGCAGCTGGCCTTGCACTGGCCTGTTGCGTATATTGATGACCTGGGAGGAAAAAAATATATGATTAGTGCGGGCGTCAGGGGTTACAGGGAGAAAGCAGGAGAATGGGGTTAAGGAGGGAGAGATAGATCAGCCATGATTGAATGGTGGAGTAGACTTGTTGGGCCAAGTGGCCTAATTCTGCTCGCATCACTTACGAACGTGTGAGGTTATGATCCACAAGCGAAACTAAAATACCACAGATAATGTGAAACAGAAATAGAACCGGAAATGCTGGGGATACTCAGCGAGTCAGACGGTATCCAGGGAGAGATAAACAAGGTCTCTGTCTCGTGATGCTGTTTGATCTGCTAGCTTTCCCCACTATGTACTGTTTGCACAGCTGCTATTGCTTACGTTCATTTAACAAAGGCTCTTCTATAGAATATCCATCCAGTGGTCCATGTAAATATTGGGCTACCTGCTAGAAATCCCTGGCCAAGGCTTCTCTGACATTTCTTGGCATGGGAGAGGGAGGGAGGGGGAGAGGGGGAGGGAGGGAGAGGGAGAGAGATCGAGAGAGAGATTTCAACTATTTTTTATTGGCTGGGAGGATACAACTCATGGACTTCCCCAAGGATCAGATCTTGGCTCGAAATTATTTATTTAAAAAAAAGACTTCGAGAAGGGGGCAAAGGTTAAGCCAAGTCAGCCAATGAGACGGAGGCGGAATGAAGTGCGGCGCGGTGGTGCAGCGGTAGAGTTGCTGCCTCGCAGCTCCAGTGTCCCGGGTTCCATCCTGACTACGGGCGCTGTCTGTACGGAGTTTTTGTATGTTCTCCCCGTGACCCACATGGGTTTACCCCAGGATCTCCGGTTTACTCTCACACGCCAAAGGCGAAAATTTTGTCGGGTAATTGGCTTGGTATAATCGTAAATTGTGGCCCACTAGTCCAGTCGCCGGTTTTTCGGCAACCTGCTCGGACAGTCGCACAAAAAAATCGCCTAGTGGGACAAGCCCTCAAGTCCTCAATGGATTTTGGGAGATTACAGAAGAGGTAATGAGTTGAGAGCGGGGATACTGAGCGGAGGTCATGCTGGTCTCTGTTTCAGAGGGAAGGTGAACCGTCGCACGTCAAGCCAACGGTGGAGGAAGATGACGTCCCCGAAATGAGGGGAGGTGGCGGGGAGGAGGTGAGGGGGCAGCACCCTCAACATGAGAACTGGCACCGGAATCCCCAGCCGGCGGAGGCGGAGGGCGAGCAGACGGAGGAGGAAGGGCGGGAGCACCGTGAGTGGGAGCGGGAAGATAAAGACCACGCGGTGGACCAGCGAGACGTCCACGGACAACCTGACGAGGGAGAAGACGCGGAAAGTCGCCCGCCCGACGGCCAGGACGTTGGGAACGTTGAGGATGAGCACACGGAGGAACACGATCAACCCACAAATAGCCCCAGTGAGGTAATGCGTGTGTAGATGTGGATATGTTTAAGAAGGAACTGCAAATGCTGGAAAAAAATCGAAGGTAGATAAAAATGCTGGAGAAACTCAGCGGGTGAAGCAGCATCTATGGAGCGAAGGTATTGGTGAGGTTTTGGGTTGAGACCCTTCTTCAGACCTCCTTCAGTCTCGACCCGAAACGTCACCTATTCCTTCGCTCCATAGATGTTGCCTCACCCGCTGAGTTTCTCCAGCATTTTTATCTATCTATATACGTGGATATGTCGCCCCTCTCTTTGACCTCCTTTCATTTATTTGTTCCAAGGACAGGACTTGATTGCCAAAGTAACCCAAACTCTCAATCCCACCACTCTGAGCTTCATTCCCAGTAGCAAATGTGGGAGCTCAGGGACCTCTTTGTGTCTGTTGCCCATCTCGCTAAAGTATGTTAAATGCCACTGTTGTAGACTCCTCCACCACCACCCCGTCCCTGGCAGCCTGTTCCAGGCAATCGCCACCCTCTGTACTTAGTTTAGAGATAAAGCACGGAAACGGCCCATCCGGGTCCGTGCCGACCTGCGATCCCCGCACATTAACACCATCCTACGCACATTCGGGACACTTATTACATTTACCATCTAGCCTACAAACCTGTACGTCTTTGGAGTGTGGGAGGAAACGGGAGAACTCGTAGAAAACCCACGCAGGTCACGGGGAGAACGTACAAACTCCGTACAGACAGCGCTCCTGGTCAGGATGGAACCCGGGTCTCCAGCGCTGCATTCGCTGTAAGGCAGCAACTCTACCGCTGCCCAACTGTAAACAAAAATGTCCTTCACACTTTGCCCTTCGCACCTTAAAGATATGCCCTTTACTTTAAATTTGGAGATACAGCGTGGAAATAGGCCGTTCAGCCCACCTAGTCCGCGCCGACCAATGATACACTAGTTGTATCCGACAGTGGGGACAATTTACCTACAAACCTGCACGTCTTTGCAGCGTGGGAAGAAACGGGAGCACCCAGAGAGATCCCCCTGGGGAGAACGTACAAACTCCGTACAGGCAGCACCCGTAGTCGGGATCGAACCCAGGTCTCTGGAGCTGTGAGGCAGCAACTCTACCGCTGCGCCACCGTGACGCATAAAGCCCTCTAGTCTTTGATATTCTAATCCCGGGGGAATAAAAAGACACTGAAGTATCAACCAGCGTCTCCAGTTCCTTGTGTGACCATGTCGCTTATATTGTTTGTAGTTCCATGCATCAGTAATTCAGTGTCGTTACAGATATCTGGCATCAGGGGGCAGCAGAGGAGTGATATGCTGCCTTATAAAAGTCCCGTTCCCCCCCCCCCCCCGGCCCCACATCCTCATAGATTAGACACAAAATGCTGGAGTAGCTCAGCGGGACAGGCAGCATCTCCAGAGAGAAGCAATGGGTGACATTTCAAGTCCGGACCCTTCTTCCACCTCATAGAATAGAGACTGTTTCAGGAAGTGAATGGTAGTGGATGAATCGAGGGCACTCTTGAAGCAGAATTGAAAGATATTGGACAAAGGTTTGAGCGGCAGGGTGGCACAGTGGTTGCTGCCTTACAGCGTTAAAGGCCAGGGTTCGATCCCGACTACGGGTGCTTGTCTGTGCGGAGTTTGTACGTTCTCCCCGTGACCCGCGTGGGTTTTCACCGAGATCATTGGTTTCCTCCCACATTCCAAAGACGTACAGGCTTGTACTCGCTGGAATTTAGAAGATTGAGCGTGGATCTTATAGAAACTTACAAAATTCTTAAGGGGTTGGACAAGCTAGATACTGGAAGATTGTTCCCGATGTTGGGGGAGTCCAGAACAAGGGGTCACAGTCTAAGGATAAGGGGGAATTCCTTTAGGACCGAGATGAGGAAAACATTCTTTACACAGAGAGTGGTGAGTCTCTGGAATTCTCTGCCACAGAAGGTAGTTGAGGCCAGTTCATTGGATATATTTAAGAGGGCGTTAGATGTGGCACTTGTGGCTAAAGGGATCAGGGGGTATGGAGAGAAGGTAGGTACGGGATACTGAGTTGGATGATCAGCCATGATCATATTGAATGCAGGCTCGAAGGGCCGAATGGCCTACTCCTGCACCTATTTTTCTATGTTTCTATGTTTGGAGGTTAAATGTAAAAATTGTCCCGAATGTGTGTAGGATAGTGTTAATGTGCGGGGATCGCTGGTCGGTGCGGACACGGTGGATCGAGGGGCCTGTTTCCACGCTGTATCCACAACCAAAGTAATTCCAAATTCATCCTTAGATTAAGCCTGTATTTCTTTTGTAACCTAATGATATCGGCTTCTATAAAGTCCTATAGCAGCTGGTTCCAGGTGTAGACTACTCTCCCAGTGTAAACGTTTCACCTGAGGTCCCACTTAAATTACTCCCTCACTTCGCCTATGCCCTCTCGATGCACCAAGCCCAGGTAACATCACAGTGAATCTTTCCTGCAGCCTTTCCAAGTTAATGACATCCATTCCGTATCTGAGTGGCCAGAACTGCTCATGGTACACCAGGCGTGATCTCACCAATTCAGCAGTGGTTTTGTGGACGTAGCCCAGACCATCACACAAACCAACCTTCCTTCCAAACCAGTAAAGTCCGGTCAAAGTTAGCCCAAGGGTCACCAATGAGGTAGATAGTAGTTCAGCACTGCTCTCTAGTTATGGTAGGTAGGATTGTTCAGTTGCCTGATAACAGCTGGGAAGAAACTGCCCGTGAATCTGGAGGTTATAGCGATGATGATGTATTTAATTCAAGGTGTCTTTAGTTTAATGTTGTGTAGCGCAGACAATGTGGGCTGATGGGCCTATTTTTTTTGCTGTACTGTTTTATGTTGTAAATATGTGTTTTCCTAATGCTGGGATATATTTTGTACAAGAACGCACAATTTAAAATTCACATTGGATCGACAAAATGGCACAAAGTGCTGGAGTGACAGCGGGTCAGGCAGCATCCCTGAGGAACTTGGATAGATGATGTTTTATGTCAGGTCCCTTCTTCAGACTTGGTCCACACAAGGTCAGCAGAAAGGTGTAGCTGGTAGTGCCACTACCTCACAGCGCCAGAGACCCAGGTTCAATCCCGACCTTGGGTGCTGTCTGTGTGGGGTTTGCACATACTCCCTGTGACTGCGTGGGCTTTCTCCGGGTGCTCCCACATCCCAAAGACGTACAGGTTTGGGATGTCAAGAAAATTGGATAGGACTATTGTGAACGGGTGATTGATGGCCGGAGAAGGCTCGGAGGGTTTGTTTCCATGCTCTTTTATCTCTCTGTCATAGTCATACTCATGCAGTGTGGAAACAGGCCATTCGGCCCAACTTCCCCGTGTCGCCCAACAAGCCCCATCTACATTAATCCCACCTGCCTGTGTTTGGCCCATATCTCTCTAAACCTTTCCCATCCATGAATCTGTCCAAATCAATACGAGCGGTCACGGTGGCGCAGCGGTAGAGTTGCTGCCCCACAGCGAATGCAGCGCCGGAGACCCGGGTTCGATCCCGACTACGGGTGCTGTCGGTACGGAGTTTGTATGTTCTCCCCGTGACCTGCGTTTGGATTGCTCCCTCACTCCAAAGACGTACAGGTTTGTAGGTTAATTGGGTCGGTATAAATGTAAAAATTGTCTCAAGTGTGTGTAGGATTGTGTTAATGTGCGGGGATCGCTGGTCGGCGCGGACCCGATGGGCCGAAGGGCCTGTTTCCGCGCTGAAAGTAAACAAATGGTTCAATGGCTCTTTTACTGTCACAGAAATAGTCCACTGATCCGGCAACATTTAAAAAACATTTAAAAAATATATATTTTTATTTATTAGAGGTAAATACATCAGTGTACATCACATATATATTGTTACAATCATTGTACCTCATAATTTTATGGCTTTTAAAGAAAAATAATAGAAAGAAAGAGAGTGAAGTGGGTGAAAAGAGTTGTGAAGGTGAAAGAGCGTGCCAAAGGGGAGAAGAAAAAACCCTTGGTCAAAGAATTAGAGAAAGGGGGTTAAGAGATAGACCCTAAAAAAGAACAAAGAAACAAGAAAGAGAAAAAAGGGAAAAAAAGCCAGTTACTATATTATATATATCACGCAAAAGGAATTCACGAACTGGATAGTTTTTCATCCCCCCCCTACCAAGGCCCGAGGTACTCCTGCACCCTATCTTTGTAGCAATTCTATAAATGCAGACCACATCTGATAGAAGCGTTCTGATTTTCCTGCCAGGCGGAGTCTCATATCTTCCAGATGCAGTGTTTCAAACATAGTTGAAATCCGCATATTTAATGTTGGTATAGGAGCATTTTTCCAGAATTTTAAGATTAGCTTTTTTCCTATTTTTAAGCCGTAATCAAATAGATTATTTTGATACACATTTAATTCCGAACTACCTTCTGTCATTCCGAAAATAATGCATTCTGGCTTTGGTGTCGTTTTTATTTTAAACATTTGTTAATGGACAAGGAAGACCACATTTGGGATACAATCAGAGTCCAGCACCAGGGGCCACAGTTTAAGAATAAGGGGTAAGCCATTTAGAACGGAGACGAGGAAACACTTTTTCACACAGAGAGTTGTGAGTCTGTGGAATTCTCTCCCTCAGAGGGCAGTGGAGGCCGGTTCTCTGGATACTTTCAAGAGGGAGCTAGATAGGGCTCTTAAAGATAGCGGAGTCAGGGGATATGGGGAGAAGGCAGGAACGGGGTACTGATTGGGGATGATCATCCATGATCACATTGAATGGCGGTGCTGGCTCGAAGGGCCGAATGGCCTACTCCTGCACCTATTGTCTATTATTTAATTGTGGTGGGAGGAACTGCAGATGCTGGTTTACACCGAAGATGGACACAAAGTACTGGAGTAACTCAGCGGGACAGGCAGCAACCGGAGAAAAGATAGGTGACGTTTCAGGTTGAGACCCTTCTTCAGAATTGACTCGTTCAGACGAAGTGCATCGATCCGGAACGTCACCCATTCCCGCGCTCCAGAGATGCTGCCTGACCCGCTGAGTTACTCCAGCATTTTGTGTCTGTCTTCTGTTTATTTAATTGCTTTGCGGGTTTTTTTTTAATTTGGGGAACAGAAGAAATACAAGTCGCCTTACGAGGAGCAGTTGGAGCAGCAGCGTCTGGCGGAGTTACGGGAAGAGGAGGCACGTAGGCTGAAGGAGCGCCAGGATGCCCTGCACCAGCAGAGACTGCGGGAGTACATGGATCGCCAGCAACGGATGCAGCAGGAGGAGAAACGCAAGGAAGAGCTGGCGCGGCAAGAGCAGTTCAGGTGAGCCTCGGAGAAACAACTCTCCAACAAGTTCTCCGACAACTCTCACCAACTTCTACAGATGCGCCTTAGAAAGCTTCATGTCGGGACGCATCACAGCACGGTTTGGGGAACAGCTCCGTCCCAAGACGGCAAGAGATTACGCAGAATTGAGGGACGCAGCCCAGACCGTCGCGCAAACCAGCCTCCCTTCCATTGACTCAATTTACACCTCCTGCTGCCTCGGCAAGGCCAGCAGCGTAATCAAGGACGAATCGCACCCTGGCCACTCCCTCTTCTCCCCTCTCCCATCGGGCAAAAGGTATAGGTGTGAAAACGCACACCTCCAGATTCAGGGACAGTTTCTTCCCAGCTGTTATCAGGCAACTGAATCATCTTCTTAAGGGGTTGGACAGGCTAGATGCAGGAAGATTGTTCCCGATGTTGGGGAGGTCCAGGATAAGGGGTCACAGCTTAAGGATAGGGGGGGGGGGGGGGGGGGGGGGGGGGGAATCCTTTAGGACCGAGATGAGAAGGACTTTTTTCACACAGAGAGTGGTGGGTCTCTGGAACTCTCTGCCACAGAGGGTAGTTGAGGCCAGTTCATTGGCTATATTTAAGAGGGAGTTAGATGTGGCCCTTGTGGCTAAGGGGATCAGAGGGTATGGAGAGAAGGCAGGTACAGGATACTGAGTTGGATGATCAGCCATGATCATATTGAATGGCGGTGCAGGCTCGAAGGGCCAAATGGCCTACTCCTGCACCTAATTTCTGTGTTTCTATCCACAACCAGAGAGCGGTGCTGAACTACCATCTACCTCATTGGTGACCCTTGGACTATCCTCGATCAGACTTTGCTGGCTTCAACTTGCACGAAACGTTATTCCCACATCATGTATCTTTACACTGTAAATGGCTCGATTGTAATCGTGCATTGTCTTTCCGCTGACCCGTTAGCGAGCAACAAAAGCTTTTCACTGTATGTCCAAAGTCTAAAAGTTACGGGTTGCAATCCATACAATTATTCTCTCCTGAGGTCCATCTTTGTAATCTCTATTCCAAATTCTTAAAATTCACCTGCGGCAGCTGGTCAGTTTTCCTGCCCATGACTTTTAATCTCGTCACAATTACTGTTTCGTTACTTTGGAGATGCAGCGCGGAAACGGGCCCTTCATCGCTCCGTGTCCTTGCTGAACACCGATCACACCGTACACGAACACTATCCTACACGCTGGGGACTATTTACAGGCACAATGTACAGTTTACAGATGCTGCACAAACCGGCACATCTTTGGAGTGTCGGAGGAAACCGGAGAATCTAGGAAAATGTCATGCCGGTCACGGGGAGAACGTACGAGCCAAGAGTGTCACATGTCCCGGATAGGACAATGAAATTCTTACTTGCTGCAGCACAACAGACTATAGAATCAAAATAAATTATATAACAAAACTCAGAAACAAAAGAACAAGCAATAACAGTGTAATAATAATAATGGTCTATCGTGGTTCATAGCTTATGAGGTTGTAGTGTTTAATAGCCTGAAGGCTGTGGGGACAAAGCTGTTCCTGAACCTGGACGTTACAGTCTTCAGGCTCCTGTACCTTCTTCCCGATGGCAGTGGTGAGGTGGGTGTGTGGCCAGGATGGTGTGGGTCTTTGATGATGTTGGCTGCCTTTTTGAGGCAGTGTCTGCGATAGATCCCTTCGATGGTGGGGAGGTCAGAGCCGGTGATGGACTGGGCAGTGGTCACGATTTTCTGCAGTCTTTTCCGCTCCTGGACGTTCAAGTTGCCGAACCAGGCCACGATGCAACCGGTCAGCATGCTCTCTACTGTGCACCTGTAGAAGTTCAAGAGAATTCTCTTTGACGTACCGACTTTCTGTACATAGAGCCCCCGCAGTCAGGATGGAACCCGTGTCTCTGGCGCTGCGAGGCAGCAACTCTACTGTGCCGTTCCACGGGGTCTGCTGTGATGGTGGGTTTATTGTAATAGACAATAGTTGCAGGAGTAGGCCATTCGGCCCTTCGAGCCAGCACCGCCATTCAATGTGATCATGGCTGATCATCCACAATCAGTACCCCGTTCGTGCCTTCTCCCTTTCTCCCCTTGGCTCAGCTATTTTTAAGAGCCCTATCTAGCTCCCTCTTGAAAACATCCAGAGAACCGGCCTCCGCCGCCCTCTGTGGCAGAGAATTCAACAGACTCGCCATTCTCTGTGTGAAAAAGTGTTTTCTCGTCTCCGTTCTGAATGGCTTACTCATTCTTAAACTGTGGCCCCTGTTTCTGGACTCCCCCAACATCGGGAACATGTTTCCTGCCTCTAGCATGTCCAAGCCCTTAACAATCTTACATGTTTCAATGAGATCCCCTCTCATCCTTCTAAACTCCAGAGTGTACAAGCCCAGCCGCTCCATTCTCTCAGCATATGACAGTCCCGCCATCCTGGGAATTAACCTTGTAAACCTACGCTGCACTCCCTCAATAGCAAGAATGCCTTTCCTCAAATTAGCGGACCAAAACTGCACACAATACTCCAGGAGTGGTCTCACTAGGGCCCTGTACAACGCTGTACTGCGCTGGTTATTCATTGTTAACTATCGTTCCACAGGCGACGGGCCGACTACCATCGTGATGATGCAACTGCTGAAACTGAAGATGAACATGGTGTGCGGGAGGAGGAGGAGGAGGAGGAGGAAGAGGGTAAGGTGGACATCTAGGAATGGTCTCTCTTAGCCATCTCTACTCTTTATCACTCACTCCACCCCTCTGTCGTTCCCCACCTGTATCCACCTATCACTCGGCAGCCTTTGTCCCGCCCCCACCTCTATTCCATCTCCTCCCCACTCGGCCCAGTTTGAAGAAGGGTCCCGGCCTGCAACGATGCCTTCCACGGATGCTCCCAAACCTTACAGATGTAGCAGAGAAAGCCACTGTCGGATAGCGTCACAGTGAGGTATGGGAACAGCTCTGCCCAAGACCGCGGGCAATAGCAGGCAGTTGCAGATGTGTCCCAGTCCATCGCCCAGCCCAGCCCAGACTCCCCACCATCGACCCCAGCTCCACTTCACGCTGCCGACATAAATCAAAGACTCGTCCCGCCCCGGTCATTCCATCTTCTCCCTGCTCTCGTCTGGCAGAAGGTACGGAAGCTTGAAAGTGCGCACCACCAGACTCAGGAACAGCTTCTTCCCCTCTGCTATCAGGCCCTTCCATAAGCTGGGGTGCTGTCCGATTCACCTCAGCCCCATTGCCGACATTGGACTTTGTCTCTGGAACTGATGCACTACGATGCTGAGAACGATATTCTGCACTCTGTATCTTCACCTTTGCTCTACCTACAGTACTTGAGTTTGTCTTGATAGTATTGATGTGTAGTATTATCTGATCTGATTTGATAGTATACAGAAGGAAGTTTTTCACTGTACCTCGGTACACGTGACGATACTAAACCTTCCTGCAGCAGCTGCTCCCAAACAGCTGAACAAAATGGCTTCCCCTCATGCCCACAGCGAGCGTTAATAGTGCCCCCTACCCCCTTATAAAAATGGTCTTTTGCACAGGGGCGCAGCGGTAGAGTTGCTGCCTCACAGCGCCAGAGAGCCGGGTTCGATCCCGACTACGGGTGCTGTCTGTACGGCGTTTGTACGTTCTCCCCGTGACCCGGGTGGGTTTTCTCCGGGTGCTCCAGTTTCCTCCCGCACCTCACAGGATTGTAGGTTGATCGGCTTCTGCAACCCTGACAAACTGCCCCTCGTGCGTGCGGGGACGGTGCTGGCGTACGGGGTGAACGCTGGTCGGCGCGGGCTCGGTGGGCTGAAGGGCCCATTCTGTAGCTGTATCGCCAAAAGTAAAGTAGACTGAAGTACAGATTGGGCGAGTTGAGTAACAAAGCTTTCCGTTGTTTGGATGTCAGCCGATGAAGACCACAATCATCACGAGGAGGCTGATGATCAAGACCCAGAGATCGTGAACGAGCAACACCAGACCGAGCATGAAGCTCTCAAGCAGCAGGTGAAGACATCCTCAAAGTGATTTATAAATTGTGTCAGGCAGCTTGTTGCCAAATATAATGCATTCAAACGGTGCAGCACAAGAACGGGCCCTTCAGCCCGCCCTGGCATAGAAACATAGAAAATAGGTGCAGGAGGAGGCCATTCGGCCCTTCGAGCCAGCACCGCCATTCAATGTGACCATGGCTGATCGTCCCCAATCAATAACCCGTGCCTGCCTTCTCCCCATGTCCCTCCATTCCGTGCATGTCCTAGTGTCTACCCAAATGTCTTTTCAATGCCCCCTTCGTCTCTGCCTCCACCACCACCCCGCAGTGTGTTTCAGGCACCCACCACGCTCTATGTAAAACAAAAACTTCCCTTTCTAGTTTCTACCTAATAATGTCAAAGTTATAGACAATAGGTGCAGGAGGAGGCCATTCGGCCCTTCGAGCCAGCACTGACATTCAATGTGATCATGGCTGATCATCCACAATCAGTAACCCGTTCCTGCCTTCTTCCCATATCCCTTGACTCTGGTATCTTTAAGAGTTCTATCTATATCTCTCTTGAAAGCATCCAGAGAATTGGCCTGCACCGCCTTCTGAGGCAGAGAATCCCACAGATTCACATCTCTCTGGGTGAAAACGTTTTTCATCATCTCCGTTCTAAATGGCCGACCCATATGGCCTCTAGAATTTGATTTCTCCATCCTGGGGAAAAGGTGGTGGCTGACAATCCTTTCCCTGCCTCTCTAAAATGTATACACTTCTGTCATATATTCCATGATCACATTGAATGGTGGTGCTGGTTCGAAGGGCCGAATGGCCTACTCCTGCACCTATTGTCTATTGTCAGGTCGCCCCGTGACTTCGAGCATTCCAGAGAAAACTGTTCAAGTACGTCCAAACTCTCCCTGCGGCTAATACCCTCAAATACCTCCTGATACAGGCGTCATTCAGATAAGATGGGCACAAAATGCTGGAGTAACTCAGCGGGACAGGCAGCATCTCTGGTGAGAAGGAGAGAGTCCAGAGATAGAAGCATCGAAACATGAAAAATGGGCGCAGGAGTTGCTGAAGAAGGTTCTTGCCCCTGAAACGTCACCCATTCCTTTTATCCAGCGATGCTGCCTGTCCCGCCGATTTACTCCAGAATTTTTGCAGTTCCTTCCTAGAAATGTTATTCTGATAAACCCCCTCTGCAGCCTTTCCAAAACCTCCACATCCTTCCGGGGATGATCCAATCAGCACCGCGCTCAATACTCCAAATGCTGCCTAAATGACATGTGATAGAGATGCAAGGTGACCTCCTGTTCATTATTTTCAATAACCATATAACCATATAACAATTGCAGCACGGAAACAGGCCTTCTCGGCCCTTCCAGTCCGTGCCGACCATTTATTTTCCCCTAGTCCCATCTACCTGCACTCAGACCATACCCCTCCATTCCCTTCCCGTCCATATACCTATCCACTTTACTTTTAAATGTTAAAATCGATCCTGCCTCCACCACTTCTGCAGGAAGATCATTCCACACAGCCACCACTCTCTGAGTAAAGAAGTTTCCCCCTCATGTTACCCCTAAACTTCTGTCCCTTAATTCTCATGTCATGCTCTCTTGTTTGAATCTTCCCTACCCTCAATGGGAAAAGCTTATCCACGTCAACTCTGTCTATCCCTTTCATCATTTTAAAGACCTCAATCAAGTCCCCCCTTAACCTTCTGCGCTCCAAAGAATAAAGACCTAACTTGTTCAACCTTTCTCTGTAACTTAGTTGCTGGAACCCAGGCAACATTCTAGTAAATCTCCTCTGTACTCTCTCTATTTTGTTGACATCATTCCTATAATTAGACGACCAAAATTGTACACCATACTCCAGAATTGGTATTACCAATGCCTTGTACAATTTTAACATTACTTCCCTACTCCTATATTCAATGCTCTGATCAATGCCACAACCTGTAAAAGCTTGCACGCTTTTCTACCACTGTCTATCTGTGTCGCCGAAATGTTACCTGTTCCTTCTCCCCGGAGATGTTGCCTGACCCGCTGAGTTATTCCAGCCTTTTGTGTCTTATGTTGGGTATAAATCAGCATTTGCGGTTCATTCCTACACTTTCAGGGAGTTTTAGGTCTTGGACTCCAAGATCCACCTGAGCAGCAATGCCATTAAGGATCCCTCTGTACATCAATGCTGTTAACACAGACTTGTCCACCAACACGTTTATACCCCAGTGGTATGAATATTGATTTCTCTAACTTCAAGTCACCCTTGCATCCCCACTCTCTCCGTCCCTCCCCCACCCAAGTCGTGTTACCAGCTTCAAAGTCGTCATGTTGACTCTCATTGCCGGTAACCCATTTTCACCTCGCCCACACTGACAATGGCCTGTCTCCTCCGTCACCGTTACTTGTTCGCATGTCCTTCAATCATTCGTTCTACATCTCTCTACATCGCCATCTGTATCTCTTGTTTCCCTTTCCCCTGCCGCTCAGTCTGAAGAAGGGTCTGGACCCCAAACGTCACCTATTCCTTCTCTCCAGAGATGCTGCCTGTCCCGCTATGTTGCTCCTGGTTTCTGTGTCCAACAAGTTTCATTAGTTCGGAGTCCTGTTGCAGCAGAGATGGCTACATTCCCGTCCCGTTACTAGAAAATGCCGGATAAACAATATCTGAGTGTAGTACATGCAACTGGGCAAGGTGTAAAGAGTGAAGCATCTGCTGTAGTGTAATTCCCCTGCTGTATATGATCATAACATTGTCAGAGCACAGGCATTTTGCTGTGACCATGATAATTTGATTTTTATTTTATGCATGGGCAGATATTATTGGGTTACTTAAAATTAAATGTTGCAATGCATCTACTGTTGCTTGTGCTAAATGTGCAGTGTTATTGTGTGTGTGTGTGTGTCGTAGATTCACACGACACGGAAACAGGCCCTTCGGCCCAACTTGTCCATAACCCCTCGAGACTAGTCCCATTTCCCCGCGTTTGGCCCACATCCCTCTCACCTCTCCCATCCATGTACCCGTCCAAGTGCCTTTTGAATGCTCATAACTGGTAGGAGCAGAATTAGACCATTCGGCCCATTGAGTCGACTCTGCCATTCAGTCATGGCTGATCAATCTTTCCCTCTCGACCCCATTCTCCTGCCTTCTCCCTGTAACCTATGACACCCCTTAACAATCAAGTACCTGTTATTCTGTCTCCATCCCCTGCCCAGTTCTCCCACTAGTCTTACTGTCTCCGCCTACATTCTATCTTCAGACTGATGTCGCCCCCTCCCCCGACATCAGTCTGAAACATAGAAACATAGAAATTAGGTGCAGGAATAGGCCATTCGGCCCTTCGAGCCTGCACCGCCATTCAATATGATCATGGCTGATCATCCAACTCAGTATCCCGTACCTGCCTTCTCTCCATACCCTCTGATTCCCTTAGCCACAAGGGCCACATCTAACTCCCTCTTAAATATATCCAATGAACTGGCCTCAACTACCCTCTGTGGCAGAGAATTCCAGAGACCCACCACTCTCTGTGTGAAAAAATTCCTTCTCATCTCGGTCCTAAAGGGTTTCCCCCTTATCCTTAAGCTGTGACCCCTTGTCCTGGACGGCCCCAACATCGGGAACAATCTTCCTGCATCTAGCCTGTCCAACCCCTTAAGAATCTTGTAAGTTTCTATAAGATCCCCTCTCAATCTCCTAAATTCTAGAGAGTATAAACCGAGTCTATGCAGTCTTTGCTCATAAGACAGTCCTGACATCCCAGGAATCAGTCTGGTGAACCTTCGCTGCACTCCCTCTATGGCAATAGAGAAGAAGGGTCTCGACCCGAAACATCGCCCGTTCCTTCTCTCCAGAGATGCTGTCTGACCCGCTGAGTTACTCCAGCATTTTGTGTCTGTCTTCGAAGTACCAGTTAATTTCCACTTTAAAAATACCCAAATTGCCTCCTCAGCCACCCGTTGTTAAAGTACCTGCCTCCAAGTACCTTAAACTACCTCCTCCGGCAGCTCATTGCAAACACCTTAAAGGCCTGTCCCACTTGGGCAACCTACTCCGTGAGTTCTAGCGCATTTGCCCTTGACTCATACTCGCAGCATGGTCGACACTAGGTCGTAGGAGGTCTTCGTAACTCTCCTTCATGCTCGTGAGTGGTCCCCATGTACTCGAGGTCTCAGCTAGGTCGCGGCGTTTTTTTCAATATGTTAAAAAATGGCAGCGAGTAAAAAAAGGTCGTCATGGAAAAAATCAATACTTTTTTTACTCGTAGTTTTAGTCGTAGTAGATCGTAGTAGGTCGGCATGTTAGTCGTAGGTAATCGCGGGTAGTCGTAGATAGTCTTCATCATAGTCGAAGGAGGTCGTCTTCACTCTCCACTATTCGGTGTCCAATTTTCCCGAAGTTAGTCGTAGCTGGTCTTCTACATAGTCGAAGGAGGTCTTCAACATGCCATTTTTTCAAACTCTTCTAAACTCACCAATTACGTCGCCCAAGTGGGACAGCCCCTTTAGTGTGGAAAAAGTTGCCCCTTCGGGTTCCTATTAAATCTTTCCCCTGTTTTTGATTCTCCTGGCCTGGGTAAAAGACTCTGTGTTCACCCTCTCTATTCTCAGTGTATGTGTTTGTTCTCTGTTTTCAAGATCAGAACCTAGCACTGGGAGGACTTGGCACGGGAGATTTGTGCCACCACATTGATCATTCACCCCATTTGGCCAAGTGCTATCTCCTGTGTTCCCTCTGATACCAATCGCATCTTCATTTGGATACCTCCTTTAGTAATCGAATGACAGTGGCAGCGATTGCCTGGGTAGAGTGGATGTGGAGAGGATGTTTCCGTTGGTGGGAGAGTCCAGGACCAGAGGTCATCGTCTCAGAATTAAAGGACGTTCCTTTAGGAAGGAGATGAGGAGGAATCTCTTCAGTCAGAGGGTGGTGAATCTGTGGAATTCTTTGCCGCAGAAGGTTGTGGAGACCAAGTCAATGGATATTTTTAAGGCAGAGACAGATAGATTATTGATTAGTACGGGTGTCAAGGGATATGGGGAACAGGCTGGAGAATGGAGTTGGGAGGGAGAGATAGATCAGCCGTCATTGAATGGCGGAGTAGACTTGATGGGCCAAATGGCCTAATGAAATGGATGCAATGTAATGGTAGAATGGGGAGAGAGTGATATCATTTGGAGTATTGTGTTCAGTTTTGGTCACCCTGCTAGAGGAAGGATGCCATTAGACTGGAAAGGGTGCAGAGAAGTTCTACAAGGATGTTGCCAGGACTCGAGGGCATGAACTATAGGGAAAGGTTAGGCAGGCTAGGGCTTTATTCCTTAGAGCGCAGGAGGATGAGTGGCGATGGTTTGGATCTGAGGTTTGGAACTTAGCTCAATGTTGGACTAGATCGTGAGGGTGCGTCTAGGACCAGAGGCCACCACCTCAGAATAAAAGGACATACCTTTAGGAATTTCTTTAGTCAGAGGGTGGTGAATCTGTGGAATGAATTGCCACAGAGGGCAGTGGAGGCCAAGTCGGTTAATTTTTTTTAAGGCAGAGATAGATAGATTCTTGATTAATACGGGTGTTGGGGGTTATGGGGAGAAGGCGGGAAAATGGGGTTAGGAGGGAGAGATTGATCAGCCATGATTGAATAGCGGAGTAGACTTGATGGGCTGAATGGCCTAATTCTGCTCCTATCACTTATGAACTTAATGGAGCAGCTGAAGGTTGCATGAACTCTGAGACCAAGCTGATGAAATATTGACAGATTAAAGTGGCTTTGATTTTAGTCACGTTAAATAATAGATGGTCCCCGGAATGATTGCGAGGGAGGAAATTGTTAAACATTATCTATTTAATGCAGACCCATCTTTTTTTCTGATTGTATTTTTTTTTTAAACTGCTGTGTCGTCAATTTTGTGTTTTGATTTTTCTTTAATATTCTAAGCTGTAGCAGTGTATGTCACATTGAGCACAATTATGAATCCATTATCGAGATACAAGAAACTGCAGATGCTGGTTTTACAGTCTGAAGATGGGTCCCGACCTGAAACGTCGCCTATCCATGTTGATATCTAACGGAGATAAGGAACAACTTTTTCACCCAGAGAGTTGCGAATCTGTGGAATTCTCTGCCTCGGAAGGCAGTGGTGGCCGATTCACTGGATGCTTTCAAGAGAGAGTTAGATAGAATTT
Source organism: Raja brachyura (assembly GCA_963514005.1). The sequence goes on along the minus strand of OY740794.1, from coordinate 59,036,144 downwards.
TAAAGATAGCGGAGTCGGGGGATATGGTGAGAAGGCAGGAACGGGGTACTGAATGTGGATGGTCAGCCATGATCACAGTGAATGGCGTTGCTGGCTCAAGGGGCCGAATTGGCCTACTCCTGCACCTATTGTCTATTGTCTATTCTCCAGAGCTGCTGCCTGACCCGCTGAGGTACTCCAGCACTGAGCCTTTATTTATATATTATCTTCTGTTCTCAAATCTGGTGCTTTATCAACAAAGCCTGGCCTTTATCCGTTGCTGCAGCCGTTGCTGGATGCTTCATGCCTACACTGTTGGTGCTGTCAGCAACTTAAAATAAAGCTCATTGTACAAGGTGGCCCATTTAGTTTGTCTTTCATGCTTGTTTACTGTGTGTCGGTCTTTCTTTCTCTTGTTTGTAACTGTGGACGTCGGTCATCTTCTGAGTCTGTCCATTTTAGTGCAGAAATGTGTGTTGACTATGTTGTACTACAGGGAAGTGCCACTTGGTTAGCAGTTCCACCTTAAGGATGAAACGTAAACCAAGGCCTCTCTTGTCGATGTACAGTATCCCACGTAACTCCATCAAAGTAGAGCAGGGGGTTTTAATCCCTGGTGACCCTACATCTAACATCTACCTCGTTGCGGACATTGGACTTTGTCTACAGAGCTAGTGGGAGAGTCTAGAACTAGAGGGCACAGCCTCGGAATAAGAGGACATACTTTATCCTTGATCAATTCCTCTGCGTTCGGTGTGTGGTTGGGTTAACTTGTGGTGAGCGTTTGTCGGCACTGGGCCTGTACTCGCTGGAGTTTAGAAGGATGAGGGGGGACCCTCATTGAAACGCACCGAATAGTGAAAGGTCTTTGTAGAGTAAATATAGAGAGGATGTTTCCACTAGTGGGAGAGTCTAGGACCAGAGATCGTAGCGTTCGAATTAAAGAACGTACTTTTAGAAAGGAGATGAGGAGGAATTTCTTTAATCAGAGGGTGGTGAATCTGTGGAATTCATTGCCACAGACAGCTGTGGAGGTCACGTCAATGGATATTTTTAAGGTGGAGATTGACAGATTTGTGATTAGTACGGGTGTCATGGGTTATGGGGAGAAGGCAGGAGAACGGGGTTAGGAGGGAGAGATAGATCAGCCTTGATTGAATGGCGGTGTAGAATTGATGGGCCGATTGGATTAATTCTGCTGCTGGAACTTGGGAACCTATGAAATGTTGCCCCTCTTACCTTAAAGTTATCCCCTCTAGTCTTTGACATTTCCACTCAATCAGCTTCGGTTTTCAATTTCATTTCGGAGTCACGTGAGTGACTTCGTGAAGAGCCCGCCGGCGCGCATGCTCGACATATCGTCGTACCGCGTTGCTGCGACGGCTGACGGAGGAGCGTGCTCCTCGCCAGCCCTTCATAAGGGAACCACGCAGGTAAGTATGCTACCTTAAGTTGGTGGTTCTTGTTGTGTTTGCTTCACAGCAAGAACATGGATGGGAGTTTAAGAGGCCGGAGTTCGAGGAGAAGTCGCCGGCCAGCAGTTCCGGAGCGAGAGTTGTCGGGGGTACCTGCAACGCAGACCGGAACGAGGGCGGAGATGTCGGTGAGCTCTGTTTTTTCAGGTCCGGACCCGCCCGCACACCACAGCTCGGAGGAGTTCGACGAGGAGGAGTGTGGTGTGCTGCCAGAGCAGGACGACCCTGCCGTGGCAGTCAGGTCGTCAGCAGGCTTGCTGACGGCCTCGAGCAGAAGGGTCCGTGCGGCTGCATGGCCCGCTTCACGAAGCCCCCTGAGGAGGGGAAGGGCAGGAGCCCAAAAGCCTAACCCTGTCGGGGCTAAGGCTCTGCCTGTCGCCAAGGAGCGGTCAGGTTCTAGGACGGGACCCGGGGCAGCTGTGAGGTCCAGCCGTCGCCCCCCAACTTCCGACGCCGGGACGAGTCAGTTGGGGGTCCCGTCACGGTCGCCGAGCCCCCCATGGATGGGTGGGCGAGACCATGCGTCGGCAAGGTCCACGATGTGGGCAGCTGGCAAGCCTGCACGGGCCCAAGGTATCCAGGCTTCGGCTGGTGCCGACACCATGCCGCATCTGCCCTTAGAGGCAACGGCTTCCGCTCCCGCTATACGGAGGCGGTTGAACACGCCCGTGCAGGAATCGCGCAGTTTCGCCTCGGCGGCTGTCGACGACAACTACCGGCACCGGCAGGGCCTCGACTAGGTGCGGGCCGATGACAGGAGCCCCGGCCAATTTTCAGAGCTGGAGGACTCCGACCACCTGAGTGTTCAGGGTGAAGGGCGTATTGACCGTATGGAGCGGCTGCTGGAGCTTCTCATACAAGGTCAACAACAACAGGCATCCAGCAGCGACAGGCACAGGGCTTCATCACCAGCTTCGTACACCAGCCTGGAGCAGCAGGACGAGGAGGCAGTGGTCGATCCCATCCCACCCCCGCCTGAGTTACCGGCGGAGGACCTCCTCGATGTGGCCACCAAGTTTGCAGCCCCTCATTCCTTGGGGCTTCCTATCAATACAAAACTGGCAGCCACTGTGGACTTCCTAAATAATCACCAGCTTCAGGAGGAAGTTCTACTACAAGCCATGAGCCGTCACAAGGCTCCATCAAACTGCAACTCCCTCAACGTGCCTGTGGTCAATACGCCAATATGGGGCAACATCAGTGCGGCTATCCGTCAGCAGGAGCTAAAGATTCAGCGGATGCTGAAACTCCTCACGGCCGGGATTACTGCTTTTGTGCGGTCGGTCGACGGAGAGGAGCTTAATTTGGACCAGGAGGATGCTCTGGCGCTTCTATGCGCTACTCAAAATGAAATCAACGGCTTTCGGAAAAATAGCATCCGCCCAGCGCTCAACCCCAAATTTGCAGGGTTGTGCAAACCACCGCCGCCGCCGCCGCCCCGTCAGCTCTTTGGCGAAGACCTTGCCAAGAGGGTCAGAGAGCTTGATGAACAAGCCAAGACCGTGGGGCTCATGCGCTCTCAGAGTGCCCCCACGCCATCGAGCTCCAAAGCTCCGCTTGGCCGCTCACGAGGGTCTGCCAGGAATTACCCTCCAGCTCCAAACCGATATCAACCACCCCAACCACAGGGGTCTTTTTTAGGACAGGCTCGGCAGAAGCCGAGATGGAAAATGAGGACGCCACGACCTCAAACCAACCCAGCACCTCTACGTCCACCCACTCGTGTCAGGGACCGCCGGTAACCACAGAGGTGAGGCGGTCTGGTTCTCTTTTTTCTCTTTGTTTAACCTCACATGTTGGTGGGCGTTTGCGGTTGTTTGCGGGTGCATGGGGTGATATTACCAGTGATGAGTATGTGTTACGGAATATTCAGGGCCATAGCATTGAGTTTATTAATGGGGACATCCCTCCGTCTCAGCATAGACCGGGTCGTATGTTTAAACTAACGGCTGCGGAACAGTCCGTAGGCTATAAGGAAATTTTAAGGTTGGAACAGAAAGGGGTCATAGAGAAAACGGTTCATGAGCCCGTTGAATTTGTTTCCAATATTTTTACCCGACCTAAGAAAGATGGAGGCTGTAGAGTCATTATTGATCTGACCACTCTGAATAACTTTGTAACATATACTCATTTTAAAATGGACACGTTTGAAACGGCCAAATCATTGATCTCACAAGGGTGCTTTATGGCATGTATTGATTTACAGGATGCGTACTATACCGTACCCATGCAAAAATATTACAGAAGGTTCTTAAAATTTATCTGGATGGACCAGCTGTGGCAATATAGGGCGTTGCCTAATGGGCTCACCACAGCCCCTCGATTATTTACTAAATTGGTGAAGCCAATTATGGCTTATTTAAGACAACGACATCATATCGTTATGGCCTATTTAGATGATATTTTAATTATCGGACACACCTTGGAATCAGCTCAACAAGGGGTTGCAGCTGCGGTCAATTTGTTCCAACAGCTTGGGTTCATTGTTCATCCAGAAAAATCTAAGTTCTGCCCCACCCAGGTAATTAATTATCTGGGGTTCCAGGTGAATTCCATTAGCATGAGAGTCACCATACCAATTAACAAAATTGAGAAGGTAACACAGGTGTGTACAGATTTACTCAATACTCGTATACCATCGATTCGTCACACAGCTACTGTCATTGGCAAGATTGTGGCTTTGTTTCCGGCAGCCCGGTATGGACCTCTGCATTATCAAAACTTGCAGAGAGCCAAGATTGCTGCGCTGCGACGGCATGCTGGTCATTATGATCGATCAATGCAGCTGCCGCCTGCAGCATTGGATGAGTTACGATGGTGGGTTTGCCACATTAGTAACTCGTTTAAAACTATTATTGAGGCGAAACCGATGATATACTTACAAACTGATGCGAGCTCTGATGGCTGGGGAGCTACGAATCACCATTCTAGTTGTGGGGGCCGATGGGATACCCTTGAGAATACAATGTTGGTATCACAAGGGATCAACTATTTGGAGCTGCTTGCAGCGTTTCACGGACTTCGTGCATATTGTTCCAAGATCTTCGGAGCACATGTCCGGCTCCAAATAGACAACACCACAGCGGTGGCGTATTTAAATCACATGGGCGGTACCAGGTCAGTTTCATGTGATAAATTGGCTAATTCAATTTGGCTCTGGTGTGTCAAGAGAGACATTTGGATTTCAGCCACCTATTTGCCAGGTGAGCTTAATTTTGTGGCGGACGCCAGGTCACGCAAGTTCAATGATAATATTGAATGGATGTTACATCCTGAAATTTTTGCAAAAATCACAGCCAAATTTGGGAAACCGGACATTGACCTTTTTGCGTCCCGGTTGAACCATCAGGTACCAACCTACGTCTCGTGGGAACCAGATCCTGGGGCTATAGCGTTAGATGCATTCTCGCTAGACTGGGGGAATTGCTTTTTCTATGCATTCCCTCCGTTTTGCCTCATCAGTCGGGTATTACGAAAAATTCAGATGGATGGTGCCAAGGGCATCCTTATCATACCCGACTGGCCTACACAGCCGTGGTATCCGATGGTCTTTGACACGCTCAGTGAACCTTGGGTCCGTTTGCAGGGTAGCCCAGAATTAGTTACTCACCCTGTATCAGGGGAGCCACATCCCTGCCATGGCTATTTAAATTTGTTGGCTTGCAGATTCTGAATCGGCCTTTAGTTGGATACGGCCTTTCTACCCGGACCATGGATACCATTGCAGCGTCGTGCCGAGAGTCTACAAGGCGAAGATACCGCTCTCACATCAGGAAGTGGGAAGCCTTCTGCAGCCGCTCTCGCATCACGTACGATGCCGTGACTATAACCGACGTCCTGGAATTCCTCGCGGGGTTGCACCATGATGAACACTTAAGCTACAGTGCCATCAACAGCGCCAGGAGCGCTCTATCATTCTACCTCAATATTGAGGTGGGATCCAACAAGCTAGTGTCCAGGCTCATGCGGGGTATTTTCAATACGAATCCACCTACACCACGCTACAATATCACCTGGGATGTCAGGGTAGTTTTAGCTCTGCTCAGGACGTGGTCCCCCATGGAAGGGCTCCAGCTGGACAAACTCACCATGAAGCTGGTGATGTTACTAGCGCTGACTTCAGCACAGAGGGTACAGACACTCCATAAACTACGTGTCGACAGAATGATGCCTACCCCCACAGAAGTAGTTTTCTTTGTTGACGAGCTACTAAAGCAGCATAGACCTGGGTGCACAGGGCTGCAGCTGAAGTTCCCGGCATACCCCGCAGATGCTAGGCTATGTTTAGCCTCCCACATCCGTTACTACGTCAAGGTGACGGCAAGCATCAGAGGAAAGGAGAGATACCTGCTTGTCACTTATAAGAGACCTCACCATCGAGTGACAACACAGACGATATCCAGGTGGCTTCGAGTCGTCTTGGGTAAGTCAGGTATCGACACTAATGTGTTCAAATCTCATTCCACCAGGGCTGCATCGACGTCGGCGGCGAGGGTCATGGAGGTGCCCATGGACCATATTCTCGCCACAGCAGGATGGGCTAATGAAGCGGTGTTCCAGCGTTTCTACAACTGGCCCGTCGCTGCGCCTCTACAGTTCGCAGAAGCCGTACTAGATGCGGGGCAAGAACGTGGAGATGTCCCCGAATAAGGGGTTTTGATTTGTTGTTAATAAATATGATTTGTTTTGCAGTATGGACTAGTCAGCACGTTATTCCTCCCATCCATCCCTGGTAGTGGTGTGTCAGCATGGACGTGGTCCAGGGCGTGTCATCACAGAAGCTTTGAAGTCTTCACGAAGTCACTCACGTGACTCCGAAATGAAATAGTAAGATTGAACGAGAACTTACCAGTTCGAAGGTTGATCTTTATTTCATGAGGAGTCGAAGTGAGGGATTTCGTGCCCTCCTCGCCCAACCCTCAATCACCTTCATCTGGTAATCTTAGTCGTTTTCATTCTTACTATGTGAAGTCATTTCTTTTGATTGTTTTCTGTGATTCCACGCCGCTACTTTGAAGTATGTCGAGCATGCGCGCCGGCGGGCTCTTCACGAAATCCCTCACTTCGACTCCTCATGAAATAAAGATCAACCTTCGAACTGGTAAGTTCTCGTTCAATCTTACTATTCTCAGGATATTTTAAATGCTTTTGATGACACAAAAATCGTGAGCAGAAATCACCGTGCTGGAGGAACTCAGCGGGTTGGGCAGCATCTGTGGAGGGAAACTGACAGTTGGTGTTTCGGGTCAAGACCTTTCATCTGAACCAAAAGGACTAACTCCAATTCCTTTTGACTATTTCCTGCTCAGTTTTTGACTGCAAAAAAATCCTTGGTCCTTACCTTAAAAACCTTTTCAGATAATGGATGGGGAAAAGTTGGCATATGCGTCCATTAGTTTAGTGTGTAAGAAGGAACTGCAGTTGCTGGTTTAATCCGAAGATAGACACAAAAAGCTGGAGTAACTCAGCGGGTCAGGCAGCATCTCTGGAGGAAAGGAATGGGTGACGTTTCGGGTCAAGACCTTTCTTCGGACATGTACGTGTCACGTGCACCGAGTTACAGTGAAGAGCTTTTGTTGCATGCCATTCAGTCAGTGGAAAGACTACATGATTACAATCGAGCCGTCCACACTGTACAGATACAGGATAATGGGAATGCAGTTTAGCGCAAGGTGAAGCCCGATCAAAGATAGTCCGAGGATCTCCAATAAGGTAGATGGTAGGTCAGGACCGCTCTCTAGTTGTTGATGGGATGGTTCAGTTGCCTGATAATTTGCTGGGAATTAACTTTTCCGAGAATCTGGAGGTTTTGTTAGTGTACGTATCGTTAGTTGTGTATGTTAAAATTAAAAAAAAGTAAACATCTCCCTGGCCGTATGCACTCGATTCATATTTAAACAAAAACTGCAGATGCTGGAAAACTGAACATAAAATTCAACAAACATTCAGTGGGTCAGGCAGCATCTGTGGAAAGAGAAGCAGAACAAAGGTTACAGGTGGAGACTTGCCCCTGTTTCAGCTTTTTCTGGACAAAATGCATGATGTGGAAGCATTTGCAAAATTGTACCTGGCTTCCAAAGTTGAGTTCCATTGACTTCACTAGGGTCATAGAGTCTTTCATTGACATCACGAGGGTCACTAGATACACTAGACTCATGGGGGGAAAAAAAGGCCTTTTGGCCCAACTTGCCCACGTCGACCTACATGCCCCATCTGCACTAGTCCCGCCCGCCAGCATTTGGCCCTTATCCCTCTGAACCAGTCCTATCCATGTACCTGTTCAAATGTGTTTTCAGACACAAAATTCAGCAAATTTATGATCTGTACGGGTGTCAGAGTTTGTGGGGAGAAGGCGGGAGAGTGGGGGTAAGGAGGGAGAGATAGATCGGGCATGGTTGAATGGCGGAGTGGACTTGATGGGCCGAATGGCCTAATTCTACTCCTGTCCCTGATGACCTTAAAACTAAACCATCATATTGCAAGCTTAGCACCCGAGCCCAGGAATAAATTCCCACGACTGTTAAAATTATGCCAAAAATGTAGAAATTCAATGACTCGATACACACGCAGGCACACATAAATATGAATCATATACTCTATATGTTGACATATGTGAGCTGGAAGGGCTTAGAGACAAATAGAACTACCTATATAGTTGTATATAATATGGAGAGATATATAGAAAGGAAAGGTGTAGAAGGCTATGGGACAAATCAATAACATAGGACCAGCTATATTTTTATGTAGAATACAGGCATATACTGTATGGAGATTGGGAGGATTTATGAGGCTATGGGGCTGAGTGCAGGCTAATCAGGTGGGCGCAACATGCCAACTTGGTCAGCATGGACGAGATGGGCCGAAGGGCCTGTTTCTCTGCTGCGAATCTATGAGCAACAGTGTTCACAATATATGTGAACAATAGGTGCAGGAGTAGGCCATTCGGCCCTTCGAGCCAGCACCGCCATTCAATGTGATCATGGCTGATCATCCCCGATAAGTAGCCCGTTCCTGCCTTCTCCCCATATCCCCAACTCCTCTATCTTTAAGAGCCCTGTCTAGCTCACCAATGCTAGAACACCAATGATTCTAGCACATATTCATTTCGTAAGTGATAGGAGCAGAGTTAGGCCATTCAGCCCATCAAGTCTACACCGCCATTCAATGATGGCTGATCTATCTCTCCCTCCTAACTCCATTCCTCAGCCTTCTCCCCATAACCCCTGACCCCCACACTAATCAAGAATCTATCTATCTCTGCCTTAAAAATATCCACTGACGTGGCCTCCACAGCCTTCTGTGTCAAAGAATTCCACAGATTCACCACCCTCTGACTAAATAAATTCCACCTCATCTCCTTCCTAAAAGAACTTGTATCAATTCTGAATGCGCAGTTGGTTGCGGCACTGGAATCTCTCTGGCCCGAGTGTGGGCTCTCATTGCACGTCAGTGTGGTTCCTTGTGCGTGGGGCGGCCTCAACTGGAACTGGAAATCCGTCCAGACTCTGGTCGGCAGGTTGCTAGAAGTGTTGTGGCCCACTGCCCAGTCAACCAGTACTGTGCAGGAAGGAATTGCAGATGCTGGTTTAAACCGAAGACGGACACAAAATGGTGGGGTGACTCAACGGGTCAGGTAGCATCCCTGGAGAGAAGGAGTGAGCCTCATTTCAGATCGAGGCCTTTCAGACCGAAATGTCACCCATCCCTTCTATCCAGAAATGCTGCCTGGCCCGCTGAGTTACTCCAGCATTTTGTGTCTGTACCTTTAGTCAACTCCCTGCCTCTGCCGATCTGCCCCACAATCGTCCCCATTTCCACCTCCTGCACAAGAAACCAGCTGGGTGGGACACAAAGTGCTGGAGTAGCTCAGCGAGCCAGGCAGCATCCCTGGGGAACACGGATAGATGATGTTTCAGGTTGAGACCCGACCTCAGATTCTGATGGATCTACAACCAGATCCCATACATTGAGCAGCACTGGGTGTAAGTTAAGGGCCCGTCCCACTTGGGCGACATTTTCAGCGACAGCGAGGTTGTCGGGGCGTGGTCAGGGCGTGACGCGTGTAGTGACACGCGGTGTCTCCCTGCCGCCCTGGATTTTGGGATGTTCAAAATCTTCAGGCAACATCTGGGTGTCTTATCATAACGTGCGCCCTGTCACACGCTGACGTACGCTGTCCTGCGGGTGACGCTGACGTTGAATAAACAATTTATTTCTTAAAGTTAGTTGTCCTTAGATTTATTGTAGACACGTTCATTTCCAATGTGATTATTATACTTTGGTGTAACCTTCTTGTGTTGCGAAGGCGGGTGACGCAGAGTGTCGTAGCGTGACGTGTCAGTGACGCGGTGTGTCGTACATCTTGACGGTTTTTAAGGCAACTACGGGCGTCAGTCGCTGAATAAAATCGCAAAGTGGGACAGGCCCTTTAATGGTTCAGAGGTTTAAGAGAGAAGAGCTTGTGTCACTTGCAAAACGCGAACAGGTGGCGTTTTAGGTCAGGACCATTGCCCGTCCATGTTCTCCAGAGAGGCTGCCTGACCCGCTGAGTTGCTCAGCACTTTGTGTCTTTTTTTGGTACATCAGTAACTCCAGTTTCCCGTGTCCACATTTACTTACGGTCTTGTATCAACTGTTGGGCTACGATGGTGAGAACTATATTCACTGTACCTCGGTACACGTGACAATAATAGAACTAAACTTCAAGAGACATTTTTCTTCAATCTAGAAGGTTTCTTGTTTCTGGAACAAACAGTAAAAAAAACTCTACATTTTTGATGTTCACAGATTGATGGGAATCCTGACCAACAGGAAGACAATCTAGATGAACAATACCAGGATGAGGAAGAGGTAGGGACATGCACGCTAGTTAGTTCCAAAGATCCTATAGCGGAGCAAGATAGACCACTCCTGCTAAATGCAATGGGCTGACGTGTAGTACGCAACGGAACGGAACGTGGGCCTTTTTTTCATCCATTTCTGTAACCGGACCCGACCCGACTCGGAGTGTAATCAATGTTGCGGGGGAAACAGTTTGTGTTAATAAATTTAAATTCTGAAAATGAGGAGAAGATTTTTACCAAATAACTTTTATTTTTACGGGGACTATTATCCTATTGGTGCGGAGACGGAAGCCGGTTACGGAAATGGGGCCTTAAATTACCCATGACCGTACTACGTCTTTTTCGTCGGGAGGACTATCTTGCTCGCTATAGGATCTTTGGTTAGTTCTGCTCGGAGAATCATAGAGTGATACAGTGTGGAAACAGGCCCAACTCGCCCACACCAGCCAACATTGTCACATCTACACTAGTCCCACCTGCTTGCGTTTGGTCCATATCGCTCCAAACCTGTTCTATCCATGTACCTGTCTAACTGTTTCTCAAACATTGGGATAGTCCCAGCATCAACTACCTCCTCTGGCAGCTTGTTCCATGCACCCACCACCCTTTGTGTGGAAAAAGTTAGATTCCTATTAAATCATTTCCCCTTCACCTTGAACCTATGTCCTCTGGTCCTCGATTTCCCTACTCTGGGCAAGAGACTCTGTGCATCTTATCCGATCTATTCCTCGACATGCTGGTACTATTTTACTAATTTCTTGAAAGACTACTGCTTTGTTGTGGCAGTAGGCTTGAAAGAAAATATGTTGCTTACCTTCTCTAAATTTACTCTGAGAATATTATTTACTACCACACTGAAGCACACACTTAATTCATATATGTTCATTAGTGATAAGAGCAGACTTGGCCCATTTGGCCCATCAAGTCTACTCCGTCATCCAATCATGGCTGATCTATCTCTCCCTCCTAACCCCATTTCTCCTGCCTTCTCCCCATAACCTCTGACACCCGTACTAATCAAGAATCTAGCAAGAGAGCAATTTGTGCAGCATCTTCTCACAGGGTAATCGTTAGAAAGGGGATTCTTTTGGCTTTATAAGGTAGGAAAAAAAAACCTTTCTTTGCAGTGTCTTAATCTAAAAAAAAATAGACCTGACTTTGTTCCATCACCATCTTTGTTGTGATGAATCCTTGCATTGATTTACATTAAGCAGTGCCTGTTGTTATTGTAAAATCAGATGTTGGCTGATAAAATATTAACCGTGACCTGATTTTCTTGGAATTTCCCAGGGACAACCGTTCTAAATATCTAATTTGAGATGAGTAGCACGTATTGTGAGTGCAGAACTAAATTGAATGATATTGAGATCGCGGCCTAATCAGTCGTTGTAATGGATGATGGGTTCCATGTTTCTGGCAGCCATCAGTGTTGGTCCAGCAACCTGCCATTGATGTTGCACTGATTTGTTTGAGTATGACCTGGGTTTCCCAGGAAGGGATGGAGTGTAAGCAGGTTGTTGCTGTTGGCATCATTCTTTCATTCCGTGGGCGGCACGGTGGCGCAGCGGAAGAGTTGCTGCCTTACAGCGCCAGGGTCCCGGATTCAATCCTGACTACGGGTGCTAGATGTACGCAGTTTATACGCGCTCCCTATGACTGCGTGGGTTTTCTCCGGGTGCTCCGGTTTCCTCCCAAACTCTAAAAATGTGTGCGGTTGTAGGTTAATTGCCTTCAGTAAAAATTGTAAATTGACCGTACGGTGTTAGGATAGCGCTAGTGTGTTGTGTAATTATTGGTCGTTGCGGACTCGGTGGGCTGTAGGCCCTGTATCTCAAAGCTAAACTAAACTTTGAAACTCCATGCATCTCAATCGTTAGCTTTCCAGTCTTGCCTGCCCTTCCAATTCAACGGGCTCCATCTTGTCAATGGAAAAAAAAGGAACTGCAGGTGCTGGTTTATACCAAAGATGGACACAAAATGCTGGAGTAACTCAACGGGTCGGGCAGCATCTCTGCAGAACATGGACAGGTGTTGTTTTAGGCTGCAAATCTTCTTTAGACTGCAGAAAGGTCCTGACCCCAATCATCGCCTATCCATGTTCTCCAGGGATGCTGCCTCATCCACTGAGTTACTCCAGCACTTTGTCTCCAACTTTGGCTCTACCTCATGCAGTGCGCCAGTCATTGAAAGTAGGCATGCAGGTGCAGCAGGCAGTGAAGAAAGCGAATGGTATGTTAGTATTCATAGCAAAAGGATTGAGTATAGGAGCAGGGAGGTTCTACTGCAGTTGCACAGGGTCTTGGTGAGACCACACCTGGAGTATTGCGTACAGTTTTGGTCTCCTAATCTGAGGAAGGACATTCTTGCCATAGAGGGAGTGCAGCGAAGGTTCACCAGACTGAATCCTGGGATGGCAGGACTTCGATATGAAGAAAGACTGGATAGACTCGGCTTGTACTCGATAGAATTTAGAAGATTGAGGGGGGATCTTATAGAAACTTACAACATTCTTAAGGGGTTGGACAGGCCAGATGCAGGAAGATTGTTCCCGATGTTGGGGGAATCCAGAACAAGGGGTCACAGTTTAAGGATAAGGGGGAAGTCTTTTAGGACCGAGATGAGAAAAAAAAAATTCACACAAAGAGTGGTGAGTCTGTGGAATTCTCTGCCACAGAAGGTAGTTGAGGCCAGTTAATTGGCTATATTTAAGAGGGAGTTAGATGTGGCCCTTGTGGCTAAAGGGATCAGGGGGTATGGAGAGAAGGCAGGTACGGGATACTGAGTTGGATGATCAGCCATGATCATATTGAATGGCGGTGCAGGCTCGAAGGACCGAATGGCCTACTCCTGCACCTAATTTCTATGTTTCTATGTTTGTTTTGGTTGAAATGTGTTTCTGTACGTCAAACAGAAGCAGATTTTATTTCAACTTCCCATGTGCCCTGTTAGGAGTGCCACAGCAGGTAGAGCTGCTACCTCACGGCTCCAGAGAGCCAGGTTCGATCCTAACCTCCGGTGCTGTCTGTGTGGAGTTTGCTCCTACTCCTTGTGACCGCGTGGGTTTCCTCCGGGTGCTCCGGTTTCCTCCCACGTGCCAAAGGCATGCGGGTTTGCAGGTACCCCACGCTGTCACGGGGGGACGTGCAAACTCCAAGCACAGATAGCACCCTAGGACAGTATCGGACCATGATCTCCAGGCCTGTAAGACCACAGCTCTACCAGCTGAGCCACTGTGCTGCCTTTAACTGTGAAGGCAATTAATAGTAAGATAAGGATCCTTATTTGGGCCAATGCTCACTGCTAGTGTATGTAAAAGTAGACAACACTTCAGGGCACCAGTCCATGTCTGCACTCGGGCACAGTTGCGCAGCGGTAGAGTCACTGCCGTACTGCGTCAGAGACCTGGGTTCAATCCTGACTAGGGGTGCTGTCTGTACGGAGTTTGTACGTTCTCCCCGTGACCTGCGTGGGGTTTCACCGGGTGCTCCGGTTTCCTCCCACACTCGATGGAAGTGCAGGTTTGTAGGCTAATTGGCTTCCGCAAAATTGTAAATTGTGTCGGATAGTGTGAGTGTGCAGGGATCACTTGTCGGGGGGGGGGCGAAGAGCCTGTTCCAACGCTGTATGTCTGAGGTCTACGGTAAAGACATCAAAGCAGTAAGTCGACATCTACAGAATATTCTTCTCCGCACAGTTGAAGCCATCTGCGTCCTGCAACTGCTCTCTCTACACAACAAGCCTTGCATCGTCAGTGGCAGGCAAGGTCAAGCCTGTAGTTAACCCTAGATAGACGCAACAAGCTGCAGTAACTCAGCGGGTCAGACAGCATCTGTGGAGAGAAGGAGTAGGTGACGTTCTGGGTGGAGACCCTTCTTCCTCTCAGTCCACCCAGCTTCCAGCTCCCTTTCCATTCTGTGAACCGTTTCCATGGTGTATCTGTCAATCACTCGATATTGGACGGCATGGAGGCGCAGCGGCAGAGCGCTTACAATGGCAGTTTTTACAACATTCTCCAACTCCAACTTCGATAGCCATTAATTATCGGAGATGATTTGAAGGTATAGCCTAACGCACTCACGGCACACATAACACAGCAAAGATGAATCTTCCAGATGTCATTTCTTGATTAATTAGTTGTTTATTGTATTGGTTAGTAGGACTGGATGTTACAATCCCTAAGATTTCACTACAATTGACATTCTTGGGTATGACCACCAGGTGAATGTTACTACCAATCAGACACATCTTCAGTTGTGTACCTCAACGTCACTGGGTGTTTCGGCCTTTTATCACAAGACACCCTCAGTCGAGGCAGGCCCACCACAGGTTGATCAGACCTGTGTGTGTGTGTGTCTTATTGCTAGATTCTAGATGGTCACATGGCAGCCCAGACAGCATCTTTACTCTTCAGCCACAGCCAGTGACTGCTCCGTTCGGCGGCATTGGCAAGTTCTTTTATTGCCCTCCTTTGTGCCTGCCCTTTGACTCCTACTCTTCTCAGGAGCCTTGCGGTGGAACTGGCTGCAAAGCCCCTGCACCCCATCTCCACTGGACACAACCAACTTCGATAGCCATTAATTATCGGTGATGATTTGAAGGTATAGCCTAACGCACTCACGGCACACATAAGACGGCAAAGATGAATCTTCCAGATGTCATTTCTTGATTAATTAGTTGTTTATTGTAGTAATAACTCATAACTTTCCGTTCTTAACCGATGTTCCATTCACGTCATATAAATCACGTAAAAGCTGTTTCTTATAAAGATATGTCGTCTCGGAACATGCGTGTCGCGATCATGGTAGACAACTATCTGCCCTCATACTCCGACACAAACGAAACCTAATCTGCGAGTCTGCGCAGACTCCTCTAACAAAAAAACACACCTCCTCTATGTATCAAATCTCACCTACAAAAGTATCGAACATGATAATAATACTGTCTTAGGCATAATGGCTCCTACAGCGCCAGAGACCCGGGTTCGATTTTGATTACGGGTGCTTGTCTGTACGGAGTTTGTATGTTCTCCCTGTGAACTTTGGTTTCCTCCCGCGCTCCACAGGTTTGCAGGTTAGTTGGCTAGGTGTACACGTAAATTGTCCCGTGTGTGTGTGTGCGTGGGATAGCGTTAGTGTGCGGGGTGATCGCTGGTCGGCGCGGCCTCGGTGGGCGGAAGGGCCCGCTTCCGCGCTGTACCTCTAAGCTAAAACGAATTGTGTTGACTCTGCTGCAGGCTGATGAGAAGGAACGGGGGGCGAATGAACAGGAGGAGGAGCCTGTAGTTGAAGACCCCAACCAGGGAGAGGAAAAAGAAGATGAAAATTATGAAGAGGAGCCAGAAGAGGAGGACGGGGAAGAGGATGGAGAGGCCCTTGCGGTGAAGACGAACCAGCGGGCAGAAATGTGACGTCTTTATAAGTGACTTTATATTATTTTTGTTTCATTACCCTATATTGTTGAACAAGCCAGTCTTTTATATATATATATACTTCCATGCAAATGTATTTCATGTGGTGTTCTTCTAGGTTAATTTAAATTTGGAGATATTTAAAGGTAATGAATTAAAGACTTTTAAATGCAATAAAGGCATGGCATTCAGATGATATATAATTTATATTCGCCTCAGTGTAAAATTATGGTCCAGAAAAATTTCAAATAAGCTTTTTAAAAAATGTTGAAATGTTGGATCATATGTGGTGTTTAATGATATGTTTTCGACAGGAAAGCATTTATTTTGAAGTGATCTTAAATTAAGCAGCGATCTAAGACTCCTAAAGTACTTCCAAATCTGTCTTCGCCTTGTGTGATATTTATCAATGTTATGGTGGTTTGAAAGATTCACCATGGAAACGGGGCCCTTCCACTGAATCCACGCCGACCATCCATCTCCCGCCAACACTAGTTCTATGTTATCCCACTTTCTCGTCCACTCCCTGCACACTAGGGGGGTAATTTACAGAGGGCCAATTAACCTGCTAGCCCGCACGTCTTTGGGATGTGGGGGGAAACCCAAGCAGTCACAGGGAGAACGGGCAAACTCCACACAGACAGCACCCTAGGTCAGGATTGAACCTGCGTCTGTGGTGCTATGAGGCAGTGGCTCTACCACTGTGCTGCCTTAAGACCATCTTGTTCACACTAGTTCTACTGTATGTAGATGTTAATGTTTATACATTGGAAATGAAGAGGCACCTTCTACACTGCATATAGTGTGCAAGTGATGGCCTCGGGCTATGGTCTAAAATTATTTTATACTTTCCCAGCATTTCTTCCCAATAGTCTGTTAAAATGACAGCCAAGCAAGATGTTACATGGGACATAGAGTCAAGAATACCCATTTTACACTAACACAGAAAATAAAAGTAACTGCTAGTTAAAGTGGCTGGCTCAACTTCCTCTGCACAGCAATACAAAACATGTTTCGCACTGGCCTATTTTGTATACAGATCACATTCGTTAGTTTGGCCTTTCTCAAATCCAATCCGAAATCACCCAGAAGATAGATGCAAAAAGCTGGAGTAACTCAGCGGGTCAGGCAACATCTTTGGGGGGGGGGGAAAGGAGTGGGGGACGTTTCGGGTCGAGACCCTTCTTCAGATCGCAGTCTCGTCCCGAAAGGTCACCCATGCCTTTTCTCCGGAGGTGCTGCCTGGCCCGCCGAGTTACTCCAGCTTTTTGTGTCTATCAGTTTGTGAATGCTCTTCACTTTTACTGCTCCTGAATAAAGTGGTGCACGTCAAATATGCTGTTACATTTATGGTGATAAAATAGGACGTGTGTAAGTTTCGAGATTTGTCTATGGAAACTGACCTTTGAAATGTACCAATGTGCCATAAACACTATGGTGCTGATATTCGAATAATTATGATGCATTAAAATTTGAAGTTGTTAAAATATTGCTGTAAAACCCATAAACGTCAATGATAGGGGGATGATAGACATTGTTATGAAGACAGATTGTTTACTTTCCCTGGTGGATTTTTAATGAAATATATTAATAAGTTACGTTGAATCAACAAATATTTGTTCATGTTTGTGAAACAAAATAATGGCTATTTTCAATATTGTGTGTTTTATAAGTGCTATAAGTCACAATTAAATGATGTAGAAAATGGCCGAGTCAATTAGCGGGTTCCTACACTTGATATTAAAAAAAAACCCTTCCCTGTAATGCGTCAACACTGGCCACCTCAGATCAGTTCAGCTTGTTGTCACGTTTACCGAGGTACAGTGAAAAAGCTAATGACCAAATACAGGTCGTTACAAACTCCCCATTCTAACTACTTTCTGCGGCAAAAATTCCTTCCAGTATCTTTCTGCAGTTCATTCACGGATACACTTAGACATTTGACCTCTGATGCTGGTCACTCCGTGACGGAACTATCGCCCCCAAAAAGCTCTCACTTTGCGCAGTCATTGCGTTGCTCTGTGAAATTGATATTGATATCAGTTCATACGTCATCGGAGCAGAATTTGGCCATTCGGCCCATCCCTGGCATTTAATCGTGACTGATCTATCTCTCTCAACCCCATTCTCCTGCCTTCTCCCCGTAACCTTTGAACCATTATATGGAGGCAGAATGCACCAGTAGTTAACTGATGTAAATTAGATGTCATGTGTACAACGTACGCCTGCTGGGCAGCACGGTGGCGCAGCGGTACAGTTGCTGCCTCACAGCGCCACAGACCCAGGTCCGTGGCCGATTACGGGTGTTGTCTGTACGGAGTTTTTACGTTCGCCCCGTGACCTGCGTGGGTTTCCTTTGGGTGCTCCGGTTTCCTCCCACTCTCCAAAGACGTGCAGGTTTGTAGGTAAATTGGTTTGGTATAATTGTAAAGTGTCCCTAGCATGTGTAGGATAGTATTAATGTGCGGGGACCACTGGACGGCATGGACCTGGTGGGCCGAAGGGCCTGTTTTCAACCTGTATCTGTAAACTAAACTAAACTAACAAGGTCACCTGGTGTGCATCGTGATACAAAATGGTGTGTGATTCATATCTTGACTTAATATTATTTTGCACATAGCAGGCTTTCCTGAAGACCGTTTCGACTGGAAAATTGACACCTGCTTCAGAAAAGGGGGGTGTAGTCTTAGCTGGTTCTACCTTAGTCCTTGTTTCTCAGGTAGGACCTCCCATTCTGTCACCAACCAAACCACTCCTCCCCAATCACTCGAATGGCCTTGGGACCACATCGTTGCCTTATTGACCAGTTACTCATACCTGAATGGCTTTATATTTCACCCCTCTTCTATCCTTGCCTCACACTTTTAATCTTTTCATCTCTGGCCTTTGTCCAACCATCAGCCGATCACCCTCGCCTGTATCCACCCATCACTCGCCAGGCTCTGTCCCGTCCCTCGCCTCTCTTCCAGCTTTCTCCCCACCCCGCTTCTACAACCAAGACATAGGAAACGTCGGCCCACCATCTCCTCCAGAGATGCTGCCTGACCCGCTGAGTTACTCCAGCGCTTGGTGTCTTTTTTGGTTGACCAGCACCTGCAGTTCCTTATGTCTGTTGACACCCAATTGACCAATCACAGAAGCCAGCCCAAAGCTAAATGAACCCCTCAACACCCTGCCTCTGCCCACTTCCTGCCCCCCCCAAAGCTCCTCTTATTAATCCTGAAGACCCTTCTATTTCCCCCCCCTGATCTATCTGTCATAACATCATCTGCAGCCCCCATACCTCCTTGCTTCACACCAATGGGGGAAAGAGGATGTTCTGTCCGTCCTGTCCAACGTGTTAAAGCCCCTCTGACCCACACTGCCTAGAGCCGACACTTTATGTCCACCTTTTCAACATCGACTTTCAAAACTCTTTTAACAATAAGTGAGGTCACATTTGGGGTGTGGCGTGCGGGGTCTGGTCGCCCCATTACAGGAAGGATGTGGAGGCTTGGGAAAGGGTGCAGGAGAGGCTCACGCTAGAGTGGTGCCCGGATTAATTCCTTGCATTTGTTTCCCTGGAGCCATCGGAAGCTGAGGGGAGTATTTACGATTCTGAGAGGCGTGGATACGGTAGACAGTCAGAACCTTTCCCCCCCCCCCCCCCCAGGGTGGTAATGTCAAGTACTAGAGGGCATAGCTTTAAGTTCACAGGGGAATGTTTTAAAGGGGATGTGCAGGGCAGGTTTTTTTTTACAGAGGGTGGTGGGTGCCTGGAACGCGCTGCCAGGGGTGGTGATGGAGACAGATACGATAGTGGCGTTTAAGAGACTTTTAGATGGACATGTAGAGAATGGATGGATATGGAGCCTGTGCAGGCAGTCGAGTCTGAAGAAGGGTCTTGACCCGTAACGTCACCCATTCCTTCTCTCCAGGCATGCTGCCTGTCCCGCTGAGTTACTCCAGCATTTTGTGTCTATCTCAGGATTAGTTTAAATCCGTGTCATGTTCGACACAGACATTGTGGGCAGAAGGGCCTGATCCTGTGTTGTGCCATCCTATGTTTTGTATCCTTTTATAATGTAGAGGCCAGAGCTGTTCTTTTACTCCAACTGTGGAACAACCAAGATCACACATGGGTTTTTAATGTCATTTCCCTGCAAGTGACCACGCGTTTTTGCTGAAGATAGACACACAATAAATGGTGGAGTAACTCAGCGGGACAGGCAGGATCTCTGGATAGAAGGAATGGGTGACCTTTCAGGTCGAGACTTCGCAATACCCTAGTTTCTTGAATAATTCAATGAGTCTGCTTGTGCATAACTTACTATTTTGAAATCTGTGCTGCCGACTCTCTTGTGTGTTACATAACAAGTCGTGTATTATCCCTTTGAATCTTCCATTTCCCCGACCCTCAATACTAAACTTAATTCTCCGTCGTTTCTCAAACCTTTATACACAAAAAAAATCTTAGGTCAGTTTTAAATTGTGCGTGAAATGTGATAATTTGAAATAACTAACTGAAACGCCATCCGTTTTCCAAGATGTTAACTTTACATGTATAAATGGGCAGTTAATATTCTGTTGTAAACTGAAATGTATCATTATTCTCCTTTGCCTTTAGGTGTGATAGGTTGGCAGTATTGTGTTTTAATAGTCCCTGCGTATATTTCTATTAATAATAATAATAGCTCTAGCCTGATATTCCTCTTTTGCTAAATAATTTCTCTGCTTTACATAGAAAACATAGACAATAGGTGCAGGAGGAGGCCATTCGGCCCTTCGAGCCAGCACCGCCATTCATTGTGATCTTGGCTTTACCACTGCAACCAAAGTATGTAACGTAATGCTGTTACAAGAAAAATATGCAAAGATTTCTAACCAAACGGAGGCATAGAAGCACATTTATATCTTGCTTGTTAATTTTGTATTTTATAGGGAACAGTCGGCTTGGGTGGGGCAATAATGCCAAAAACCTTTCATAGAGATTTCTGCTAAGATTTGCTGTCTTAGAAAATTGTCAGCTATTTTGTTTAGCGGCCAGGTACAGATAAGTGCACCTGCTTCCTGGATTTTATATCAGTGTAAAATGTATATTATGTAAATACTTATGCTGATCAACAAAAATGGAGGTATATATGGTAAAATGCAAAGATTTCTAAAGAGAACATGATCTTGTGAAATTTCTGGTCATCGTTAAACTGAATGATTGAGCAACGATCTGTATTTTGTGCATATTTTGCAATTGAAGCATAAATCTTTCAAAAATCTGTGTTTTTGTCGTGCAGTCCTATTTATTATTTAATTTTAGACCAATATATCTGTCATAAAATTGAGCTGGATAATTATATGCAAATCATGCCCTGCATATTCATGTGGCTATTTCTGAGTACGCATATAGGCACATAGGCAAATGTGATTTAACACTGGCACCACGGTGGGGTCGTGGTAGAGTTGCTGCCGAAAGGGCCTGTTCCACTTCGGCCACTCTTTAGGCGACTGCCAGGGACTAGTGTTAATGGAATGCACCTACGACACCTGGCGGCAACCTACGACAGCAAAAATAGCCGCCACTGTCACCGAAAAATTTCCAACACGTTGAAAATGTTTTGCCAGTCGCCTGTGTTCGCCCAAAAAAAATCACTTGATACAGGCCCATTACAGCACCAGGTTCGATCCTGACTACGGGTGCTGTCTGTACGGAGTTTGTACGTTCTCCACACCGACCCGTGCATCCGACTCTCGACACAAACATCTATATTTGCATAATTATATGATTGTGTAATTATATAATAGAATGATTAGGATGGGCATGTGTAAATGCAGGGAGTGGATTGTGTGTAGGCAGATGTGTGTTGGGCTTGGCATCAGATGATGCGGGCCGAAGGGCCTGTTTCTGTGCTGTACTGTGATAGAGTCATACAGCATGGAAACGGGCGCTTTGGCCCAACTTGCCCACACCGACAAATCTGCTCCACCCATGCTAGTCCCACCTGCCTGCGCTTGGCCCGTATCCCTCCAAACCAGTCCTGTCCAACCTCCTCTTAAAAGTTATCATACTATCTTCCCCAACCACCTCGTCTGGCAGCTCGTTCCATACACTCACCACTCTTTGTGTAAAAAGGTTACCCCTCAGGTTTCTATTAAATTTCTTCCCCCCCACCCCTTTTAAACCTATGCCCTCGGGTTCTGGATTCACTACCCTGGGCAAGAGACTGTGCATTTACCCAATCTATTCCTCTTATGATTTTGTGCAGCTGTATCAGATCAGTTGTATAGGGCCCTAGTGAGACCACACCTGTAGCATTGTGTGCAGTTTTGGCCCCCTAATTTGAGGAAGGACATTCTTGCTATTGAGGCAGTGCAGAGTAGGTTTACAAGGTTAATTCCCGAGATGGCAGGACTGTCATATGCTGAGGGAATGGAGCGGCTGGGCTTGTCAACTCTGGAGTTTAGAAGGATGAGCGGATATCTTATTGAAACATATAAGATTGTTAAGGGTTTGGACACGCTAGAGGCAGGAAACATGTTCCCGATGTTGGGGGGGAGTCTAGAACCAGGAGCCACAGTTTAAGAATAAGGAGTAAGCCATTTAGAACGGAGACGAGGAAACACTTTTTCACACTGAGATGTGCGAGTCTGTGGAATTCTCTGCCTCAGAGGGGTTGTGGAGGCTGGTTCTCTGGATACTTTCAAGAGAGATCTAGATACGGCTCTTTAAGATAGCGGAGTCAGGGGATATGGGGAGAAGGCAGGAACGGGGCACTGATTGTGGATGATCAGCCATGATCACATTGAATGGCGGTGCTGGCTCGAAGGGCCGAATGGCCTCCTCCTGCACCTATTGTCTATTATCACCCTCTCATCTTCCTGCACTCCAAGGAATAAAGTCCTCGTTTCTCAACCTCTCCCTTTTCTAACTGTGGCAATATGTTTGCTCTCTGGTTTAATTGGTAATCAGTCTTCCAGCAGATGCTGACGAGAGACACAATTTTTCCATTTTAACAATTCGATCGACCGGATTCTTGAACATAAAGCTGCAAGTTAATTCCAGTTCAACGAAGACACAAAACACAGGTTTCAGCTGTGTATTTGATCTGACTCTAATTATAACTGCGGGGATTAAACAAATGACCAAGCACTTAATCACTTGCTAGTTGAACAAATACCGGCTGCGAAAATCAGTTAAGGACGGCGAAAGCAAAGACTGGTGATTGAGCCCACATAAAATGTACTGATGATTAGATATAACGTTAGAACGAGAGTAGATAGACTATCTTCCTGTTTTGATTCACTGATTTTTTTTTTTTACCTTTCGTGTTTAATTTAAGTCCCAGGGAATTATCAGGATAGAGAAGGTTCCTGTTAATTATTTAGTTTATCATTTATTGTTAATATTTGTAACCGAGGTACAGTGAAGAGCGTTTGTAGCGTGCTAACCAGTCAGCGGAAAGACAAAACGTGATTACCGTCGATCAGTTTACAGTGTACAGATACATGATAAGGGAATAACGTTTAGTGCAAGGTAAAGCCAGCACAGTCCGACCAAGGATAGTCCGAGGGTCACCAAAGAGGTAGATGGTCGTTCAACACTGCTCTCTGGTTGGGGTAGGATGGTTCAGTAGCCTGATAACAGCTGGGAAGAAACTGTCTCTGGATCTGGAGGTGTGCGCATTCACACTTCTCTACCTTTTCCCCGATGGGAGAGGGGAGAAGAGGGAGTGGCCAGGGTGCTGAAGCAAAACACTGGTAGACCGGGGTAAAGAAGTTACCCGCATGTTGCCACAACAGTTAGTCTCGTATAATTTGCCACCCAAGCCGGCCTCTGCTCTCTACTGCCCAGTGCTGTGGGACTTTTTGCAGAAATGATCAAGGAGAGACAGAGGTAAGAATTTTAAACATTGGTGTACAACGGGTAAACAAATAGAAACTTGTGGCAGCAGGAGTTTTCCTGAACTTCTCAGTGGTCGGGCGAACGGAACGATTTTGCGCGTAGAAGTACGCGTGAGACGCGTGAGTCCAGCAAATGTTTGAAGAGAAATAAAATGATGAAAGTGAGAGTTTTTTAATATGATTTTTTAAATTTGGGTATCCACGTCTTGAAGGAAACACACCATTGCCCCATTTGCAATATTAATTTAGAGTTAGCTGGAAAGTATGAATTATTTTTGCTTTCATTTGTTTATTACTGTGATACACTTGAATTATTGTTCATCTTGTGCATTTTTAAATACATTAAAGGTATAAGTATTGAAAACAGTTGTCAAAGTAGATAGATTAAACAACTGTAGAGAACGGACGTCAAAGTAAAAACTAAATCTATCATCAAGATGTTCGGGTGGTATTTTTAATTTATTTTCATCTTAAATTTAAGATTTTTTTTGCTAATTTCACCTCAATGCAGGGTCTGCCGTTGAAGCCTGTGCTGGCATTTTAATACAGGACAAGATTTTAATACAGGACAAGATTTAGTTTGGCTCTAAAGATTATTTATTCCTGTATTTCCAGCCCTTTAAAGAAATTCACTGGAAATCCACTCGGCTAAAGCCTCAGTCACCGTCCAGATGCATGTCACTATGGATATCGACAAGACAAGGAGGTGACTGCATAAATATCAATGACAATAATTACAGATCGACAATTGGTTAAAATAGCACGGCGGCGCAGTGGTAGAGTGGCTGCATCACAGCGATCCTGACTACGGGTGCTGTCTGTACGGAATCTGTACGTTCTCCCCGTGACCTGCGTGGGTTTTCTCTGAGATCTTCTGTTTCCTCCCACACTCCAAAGACGCGTTGGTTTGTAGGGTAATTGGCTTGGTATAAAATGTAAACTGTCCATAGTGTGGGTAGGGTAGTGTTAATAGACAATAGACATAGGTGCAGGAGTAGGCCATTTGGCCCTTCGAGCCAGCACCGCCATTCAATGTGATCATGGCTGATCATCCACAATCAGTACCCCATTCCTGCCCATATCCCCTGACTCCGCTATTTTTAAGAGCCCTATCTAGCTCTCTGTTGAAAGCATCCACAGAACCTGCCTCCACCACCCTCTGAGGCAGAGAATTCCACAGACACCATTCTCTGTGAGAAAAAGTGTTTCCTCGTCTCCGTTCTAAATGGCTTACTCCTTATTCTTAAACTGTGGCCCCTGGTTCTGGACTCCCCCAACATCGGGAACATGTTTCCTGCCTCTAGTGTGTCCAAACGCTTAACAATCTTGTGCGGGGATTGATGGTCGTCGAGGACTCGGTGGGCCGAAGGGCACAGTGTACCTCTAAACTAAACTAAAAATTTTTTGAAATTAAAAAAAAATTCACCCTGCAAAAAAGCAGTGCTAATTATTTTGGAACCTGGGGGTGAAGAGATGAGAGAATACAGTCGCAATAACTGAATGCGATGTGATTTACAAAACAGTTTTTACATCTATCATTCACATTAGTATCCACATTCTCTATTTTCAACGAGTCACCAAATGCTGGAGTAACTCGGTGGGTCAGGCAGCATCTCTGGAGAAAAATGATAGGTGATGTTTTGGGTTGGAACCCTTCTTCAGGCAGCAAAATAAAATAGCATGCTATTTTCAAACGTACCCACTGGAATTTTGGTGGCTGTATCCCATATTCCCGATGTTGGGGGAATCCAGAACCAGGGGCAACAGTTTAAGAATAAGGGGTGAGCCTTTTAGAACGGAGACGAGGAAACACTTTTTCCTCACAGAGAGTTGTGAGTCTGTGGAATTCTCTGCCTCGGACAGCGGTGGAAGCCAGTTCTCTGGATACTTTCAAGAGAGAGGTAGATAGAGCTCTTGAAGATAGCGGAGTCAGGGGATATGGGGAGAAGGCAGGAACAGGGTACTGATTGGGGATGATCAGCCATGATCACATTGAATGATGGTGCAGGCTCGAAGGGCCGAATGGCCTACTCCTGCACCTATTGTCTATGTTTCTAAGGCCATAGCGCACTGACAGCTGAATTGACTTCAATGCAGCAGCACGTATATTGAGGTGTAAACTGGTGTTTGATTTGATCCAAAGCTAGATAACCTTGTCACAAAATGCTGCAGTAACTCAGCGGGACAGGCAGCATCTCTGGAGAGGGTGATGTTTCGGGTCAAGACCCATCTTCGGACCCCATCCCTTCTCACCAGAGATGCTGCCTGCGATGCTTAGTTACTCCAGCATTTTGTATCTTATCTTTGTAGTCAAAGTCTGCAGTTTCTTCCCGAACAATAGATAACCTTGTCAACATGGTTTAAAACTGGGGAGTTGGTTTCACAACCCATCACAATTACTTGCATTGGCAGAAGATATGCAACCTCAAGAAAATGTCCAGGCCAGCAATGTGGCCCATTATCCACTATTATTCATTGACTTTAGAGATACAGCGCGGAAACAGGCCCTTCGGCCCACCAAGTCCGCACCATCCCCACGCACTAACACTACCCTACACACACTAAGGATAATTTACAATTTTACCTGACCCTATTAGCCTGCAAGCCGGTTTGCCTGGAGTGTGGGAGGAAACCGGAGCTCCTGGAGAAAGCCCACGCAGGTCCCCGGGGAGAACGTACAAACTCCGTACAGACAGAACCCGTGATCGGGATCAAACCTGGGTATCCGGCGCCGAGAGGCAGCAACTCCGCACCACCGTGCCGCGCATAAACTCGTAACGCAATAACTGTGATGCAACTTGATAAGAGCGCAGCAATGATTTTCTTGCATTGCTAAAATTACCTGTGCAAAATAAAAAGAGATTACAATTGCTGCTTTATCTTTTTGAATAAATGAAACAATATAATGTTTACAGACCTAAGGAAGAGTTTTTCAAGGCAGCTCACTTGAATGACACCAACAGCATGAAAGCCTTATTGATGAGTGAAGATTTTGACCCTTGCATTCGAGGTATTTATACAGTAGAGGTTATAAATTGTATTTCTCTTGACTTTTAGCATTAGTTTTATTTTTATTTTGTCCAACCATTTACTCATTAACAAGCTATTGATATAGTCCCGTGGCTTTCTAAGTTTTGCCTCAGAATGTATGCATGAATATGAAAGGTGTCCGCTGTTATCAGGCACCTGGATCACCCTGCCACAACCAGAGAGCAGTGCTGAACCACTATCTACCTCATCTGTCCCCAAAAAAATCTTTGTCCAATATTTTACTGTAAAGGTTCATCAGTAACTAATGCTCATCAATTACTGCCTGAGAAACATCGTGGAATTCAATGTCTGTAAAAACATTTTTGACTTTGATTGTGTTGATATTTAATATTGTCTATCAAACTACAATAATATTCAAAAATATTCTCCAAAGGAGATTTAGAAGAAACCATCCTACACACAGCTCTGTTCAATGGCAATAAAGAAATAGCAGAATTCATTCTGGATCGGATACCAGCGCTGATTGATGAACCAATTACGTCTGATAAGTACAGAGGTAATTGTCCATTGATTATTGGCGGTTTAGTAATCAATGGCGAAGCCCTATCTGATTTTATAAGTAGATATTTACATTATTACTGCCAATATGATATATTGTAGGATATTGAAGGATATTGAACTCTGAGGTAAGGGAAAAAAGTAGAGTAGCTATGGAAACTATTAGATTCAAAGAGGAGGAAGTACTGACACTTTTGAAAAATATAAAAGTGGATAAGTCTCCAGGTCCTGACAAGATATTCCCTAGGACATTGAGGGAAGTTAGTGTAGAAATAGCAGGAGCTATGACAGAAATATTTCAAATGTCATTAGAAACGGGAATAGTGCCGAAGGATTGGCGTACTGTGCATGTTGTTCCTTTGTTTAAAAATGGTTCAAAGAATAAACCTAGCAATTATAGACCTGTTAGTTTGACGTCAGTGGTGGGCAAATTAATGGAAAGGATACTTAGAGATAATATATATAAGCATCTGGATAAACAGGGTCTGATCAAGAACAGTCAACATGGATTTGTGCCTGGAAGGTCATGTTTGACAAACCTTCTTGAATTTTTTGAAGAGGTTACTAGGGAAATTGATGAGGATAAAGCAGTGGATGTTGTCTATATGGATTTCAGTAAGGTCTTTGACAAGGTTCCCCATGGAAGGTTGGTTAAGAAGGTTCAATCTTTGGATGTTAATGGCGGAGTAGCAAGATGGATTCAACAGTGGCTGAATGGGAGATGCCAGTGAGTAATGGTGGATGGCTGTTTGTCAGGTTGGAAGCCGGTGACCAGTGGGGTGCCTCAGGGATCTGTGTTGGGTCCACTGTTGTTTGTCATGTACATCAATGATCTAGATGATGGGGTGGAAAATTGGATAAGTAAGTATGCAGATGATACTAAGATAGGTGGTGCTGTGGATAATGAAGTAGATTTTCAAAGTCTACAGAGAGATTTGGGCCATTTGGAAGAGTGGGCTGAAAGATGGCAGATGGAGTTTAATGCTGATAAGTGTGAGGTGCTACATCTTGGCAGGACAAATCAAAATAGGACGTACATGGTAAATGGTAGGGAATTGAGGAATGCTGTGGAACAGAGGGATCTAGGAATAACTGTGCATAGTTCCCTGAAGATGGAATCGCATGTAGATAGGGTGGTAAAGAAAGCTTTTGGTGTGCTGGCCTTTATAACTCAGAGCATTGAATATAGTAGGGATGTTAAAATTGTACAAGGCATTGGTGAGACCAATTCTGGAGTATGGTGTACAATTTTGGTCGCCTAATTATAGGATGTCAACAAAATAGAGAGAGTACAGAGGAGATTTACTAGAATGTTGCCTGGGTTCCAGCAACTAAGTTACAGAGAAAGGTTGAACAAGTTAGGTCTTTATTCTTTGGAGCGCAGAAGGTTAAGGGGGACTTGATTGAGGTCTTTAAAATGATGAACGGGATAGACAGAGTTGACGTGGATAAGCTTTTCCCATTGAGGGTAGGGAAGATTCAAACAAGAGGGCATGACATGAGAATTAAGGGACAGAAGTTTAGGGGTAACATGAGGGGGAACTTCTTTACTCAGAGAGCTGTGTGGAATGATCTTCCAGCAGAAGTGGTGGAGGCAGGATCGATTTTAACATTTAAAAGTAAAGTGGATAGGTATATGGACGGGAAGGGCAGAAGGGCCGAATGGCCTCCTCTTGCACCTATTTTCTATGTTTCTATGTTTCTCAAAAACATCAAATATAAAAGTATACCAGCAGGATGACACGGCGGTAGAGTTGCTGTCTTGCAGCGCTAGAGACCTGGGTTCGATCCTGACTACGGGTGCTGTCTGTACGGAGTTTGCACGTTCTATCTGTTACCATGTGGGTTTCCTATGGGCGCTCCGGTTTTTGTCCCACTTCCCAAAGATGTGCAGGTTTTTAGGTTAATTGGCTTTTGTAATTTATCAGCCATTTAAAGGTTAATTATGAAGTGGGACTTGCAGGAAATGATAACCAAGCAGTGGGTCATAAGAGATAGGAGCAGAATTTGGCCATTCGGCCCATCAAGTTTATTCTGCCAATCTATCTATCTCTGCCTTAAAAATATCCATTGAATCCAGGGTGGGAATCCAGAAGGTTAAATGCTCAGCTGATAATGGAGTGTTTGAACTCCAGGTTTGGTGATTTTTATTTAGATTGAAATACTGCAGAAGTGTTAACTGGGACATTTTTACTTGGGCTTCTGGTGTATCAACTAAATGTTAACAATGGCAGCCCTTGTTCAGCACTGTATGGGCGACTGAGTCACTTATCTAATTGATAAAAAATTTAGCAGAAAAAGGAGGGGAGAGTATGTTACGTAGATCTTGGAAACAGGCCCTTTGGCTCAACTTGCCCACAGCGACCAACATGCTCCATCCACACTAGTCCCACCTGCCTGTGTTTTGCCCATATCCCTCTAAACCTGTCCTATCCATGTGGCTGTCTAAATGTTTCTTAAACATCCGACAGTACCCAGCCTCAACTACCTCTTCGGGCAGCTCGTTCCACATGCCAACTACCCTTTGTGTAAAAAAAGGTTGTCCCTCAGGTTCCTATGAAATCTTTCCCCCCTAACCTTAAACCTATGTCCTCTGGTTCTCGATTCCCTAACCCTGGACAGAAGACTTTGTGCGTTTAGCCAATCTATTCCTCTCATGATTTTTGTATTTTCGGCCTACTCAAGGATTAGGCGCATTTGCTGCACTGTGCAAATGCAGTGATCCTTCCAATTCTCATTGCACGAGTTGTTTACCGCATCTTTTTTGGGGCCGTGTGCAGGTGAGACTCCGATGCACATTGCTGTTTTGAAACAAGATATGGAAATGGTGAAGGAACTGTTGAATCGAGGAGCTGACGTGATCACCTCACGGGCCACCGGCTCCTGCTTTGTCCCAGGAGAAGACTGCCAGTGTTACTATGGTGAGGTTTTACACTTTGTGCTGGGAACTGTGCAGGCATGTCGGGATATTACTCAGAATGGTCGCGGTATTATCCCGACTACGGGTGCTCGTCTGTACGGAGTTTGTACGTTCTCCACGTGACCGCGTGGGTTTTCTCCGAGATCTTCGGTTCCTTACCACACGCCAAAGACGTACAGGTATGTTGGTTAATTGGCTCAGTGTATGTGTAAATTGTTCCCAGTGTGTGCAGCGTAGTGTTAATGTGCGGGGATCGCTGGTCGGTGCGGACTCGGTGGGCCGAATGGCCTGTATCTCTAAAACTAAAAGCTAAAACTGTCCGATGCAGGTTCTGTATTTGTAAAAAATGGGTGTTTTGATATATCCTCATACAATTATTGCTGCCAAATATATTCTTCACTAGGGCAGAATTAGGACATCAGGTCTACTCAGCCATTCAATCATGGCTGATCTATCTCTCCCTCTCAACCCCATTCTTCTGCCTTCTCCCCATCACCCTGACCCTTAGAATCTGTCAATCTCCACCTTAAAAGTACCCAATAACTTGGCCTCCACCGCCGCCTTTTCAATGAATCCCACAGATTCACCACCCTCTGACGAAATAAATTCCTCCTCATCTCCTTGCTAAAGGAAGGTCCTTTTATGCTGAGGCTGCGGCCTAGACTCTCCCACTAGTGGAAACATCCTCTCCACATCCACTCTATCCAGGCCTTTCAATCTTTGGTAAGTTTCAATAAGGTCCCCCTCATCTTTCTAAACTCTGGCGAGCACAGGCCCAGTGTCACCAAACGCTCATCATATGTTAACCTGCCCATTCCTGTTTCCTAGAAAGTTAGTTCTCTTCCAGCAGTACAACATATATATAAACATATACTCTGTGCTGTGACAACGTACTCTGAACGAGCCAGTATGTCACACAATCATTCCATTGATAATTGGAACCGATCTAAAGTTCTGAATTCTATGATTTGGATTTGGATAGAAACATAGAAAAACACAGAAAATAGGTGCAGGAGGAGGCCATTCGGCCCTTCGAGCCAGCACCACCATTCATTGTGATCATGGCTGATCGTCCGCTATCATAACCCGTGCCTTGCCTTCTCCCATGTCCTTCATTCCACTAGCCCAACCTATCCAACTCTCTGTTAAATCCATCCAGTGATTTGGCCTCCACTGCCCTCTGTGGCAGCGAATTCCACAAATTCACAACTGTGAGTGAAAAAGTTTTTTTCTCACCTCAATCTTAAATGACCTCCCCTTTATTCTAAGACTGTGGCCCCTGGTTCTGGACTCATTCAACCGTTGTGGTGTAGCGTGTGGTAGAGTGATCACTCGTGGAGCAAGTGATTAAATGTCTCACTCTTAACAGACGAATGTTGATTGCAATGTACATCTTTAAGTCAATTATAGCAATCTGGTCCCGAGCCTGTTATGTCAATGGCTCCGGACCAGAAATGATCGGCGTGGTCTCGGTAGGGCGAAGGGCCTGTTTCCATGCTGTATCTCTAACCTAACCTAACCTAAACTAAACTAAACTAAACCGAGATCATGGGTATGGGTTTTAAAATGCTTAACGACTCAAAATTGTCGAGATATCTACTCCAATCTTGTTACTTTTATAATGTAATTAAACCTTTTTTTAAACAAACTTAAAAAACAATCTTTTATTTGGGAACCACTGGGAAGAGAGGGGCGGGGAGAGGGAGGGGAGGAAAGAGAGAGAGAGAGAGAGAGAGAGGAGGGGGGAGGGGAGGAAAAGAGAGGAGGGGGGAGGAAGAGGGAGAGGAGGGGGAGGAAGAGGGAGAGGAGGGGGGAGGAAGAGGGAGAGGAGGGGGGAGGAAGAGGGAGAGGAGGGGGGAGGAAGAGAGAGAGGAGGGGGGAGGAAGAGGGAGAGGAGGGGGGAGGAAGAGAGAGAGGAGGGGGGAGGAAGAGAGAGAGGAGGGGGAGGAAGAGAGAGAGGAGGGGGGAGGAAGAGGGAGAGGAGGGGGAGGAAGAGAGAGAGGAGGGGGGAGGAAGAGGGAGAGGAGGGGGGAGGAAGAGAGAGAGGAGGGGGAGGAAGAGGGAGAGGAGGGGGGAGGAAGAGGAGAGGAGGGGGAGGAAGAGGGAGAGGAGGGGGAGGAAGAGGGAGAGGACGGGGGAGGAAGAGGGAGAGGAGGGGGGAGGAAGAGGGAGAGGAGGGGGAGGAAGAGGGAGAGGAGGGGGAGGAAGAGAGAGAGGAGGGGGGAGAAGAGAGAGGAGGGGGAGGAAGAGGGAGAGGAGGGGGGAGGAAGAGGGAGAGGAGGGGGAGGAAGAGGGAGAGGAGGGGGGAGGAAGAGGAGAGGAGGGGGGAGGAAGAGGAGAGGAGGGGAGGAAGAGGAGAGGAGGGGGAGAGAGAGAGAGAGGAGGGGGAGGAAGAGAGAGAGGGGGGGAGGAAGAGGGAGAGGAGGGGGGAGGAAGAGGAGAGGAGGGGGGAGGAAGAGGGAGAGGAGGGGGAGGAGATGGAGAGGAGGGGGGAGGAAGAGGAGAGGAGGGGGAGGAGAGAGAAGGAGGGGAGAGAGAGGAGGGGGGAGAAAGAGGGAGAGGAGGGGGAGGAAGAGAGCGAGGAGGGGGGAGGAAGAGAGAGAGGAGGGGGGAGGAAGAGAGAGAGGGGGGGGGGAGGAAGAGAGAGAGGGGGGGGGGAGGAAGAGAGAGAGGAGGGGGAGGAAGAGAGAGAGGAGGGGGAGGAAGAGAGAGAGGAGGGGGGAGGAAGAGAGAGAGGAGGGGGGAGGAAGAGAGAGAGGAGGGGGGAGGAAGAGAGAGAGGAGGGGGGAGGAAGAGAGAGAGGAGGGGGGAGGAAGAGAGAGAGGAGGGGGAGGAAGAGAGAGGGGAAAGAGAGAGGGGTGGGGGAGAGAGAGACGGGGGGAAGGGAGAGGGGAGAATTTCACAGTGATTTGTCACGTGACATTAAAAGGATTCCTTCCGTTCCGTTCCAGTCAGACTGGGGTCAGAGAACTGGGAAGAGGGGGGGGGGGAGGGAGGGTTGGGTGGAGAGAGAGGGAAGTTAGAAAAGTCAATGTTCACACCGCTGGGGTGTAAGCTGACCGAGCGGCACGTGAGGTGGTGTTCTCACCAATTTGCACTGGGCCTCACTCTGACAATGGAGGAGCGCCAGGGCAGACAGAAAGGTCAGGGTGGGAACGGGAGGGGGTGATAAAATAAACAACCTTCCTGCGACAGTCGTCGCTGTTTCCACAATCTATCGATGCGTGAGTCACCTACATTAAATGACTCATTCGTGACAGAGACATGTATATTGGAATGTATACCATGTGTGTTGTACAGCTGTTTTGTATTATGTCAATAAGATTAAAATGGCTCGGCACCAGAAATATATTTCACTGTCTATATCATTTGTTTGATAATAAGAGTTTTGACCACATTTTTATTGCTGGCAGGTGAATTTGTGTTGTCCTTTGCTGCATGCATTGGCAATGAAGAGATTGTTCGAACTCTTATTAAGCACAATGCACCATTAGATGCACGGGATTCTTTGGGTAAATATTTCATTGGCCATCTGCCATTAGATGATTATCTTCACACTCATGTGGAATTATCACTTGTATTTATCTAAGAGACGACAAGCGAGTTCCGGTATTCCGGCTGCGCATGCCCAGGTCATAGGTCACTCGAGGTAAACGTTCTCGGCAACGGTGGTGCTGCGTTGTGCGCAGGCTTGCGTTTCGTCCGTGGTCGGGGTCGGCCCCGGGTCTCCGGCGCTGCGGGTGCTGTTGAGCTGTCGCTGGGCCGTCCCCGTCCCCGTCCCCTCCCGGGTGTCCCGTCCCGTCCCTGTCCGGCAGCGCTTGCGGCGCTGGGGACCCGGGATCGATCCTGGCTGTGGATGAGGCGCGGGTCTGTGTGTCGAGAATGTCTCTCTGCCGGTCCAGTCTCTCCCGCTGTCTTCCTCTCTCTCTCTCTCTCATTGTTACACCCCGCTCTCCCGCTACCTGGCACCCCCCTTCCTCAGATTAAATATATTTTTACGCATAAATTATGAATAAAGAAAATAATTTACATACAGTTGATACAGCCAGCACTTTGTTCGCTTTTTATTTGTAGCGAGTGACCTTTGACAAATCCCATGATTCCTTGCGTTTTTTGGAATACCGAACTCGCTTATTGGATGGGCACATGGATATGCATGGGATGGCGGGATATAGATTATGTGCAAGCAGGTAAAGGTCGGTCTTACGATATGATATGATAACAATAAAACTTTATTTATCCCAGGAGGGAAATAGCTCTGCCAACAGTCATAAAACACAACAAGGTACACAAATCATGAAATTAAAGTGACGAGTGGAAAGGATTGGGGGATGTGCGAAGATTAGAGAGGGGGAGTGGGGGAAGGGGAGTCGGTCTACACCATGACTAAAGGGGGAGGAGTTGTACAGATTGTACAGTTTATAGTTCCTGGCATCATGGCCCATAGACACTGTGGGCCGAATGGCCTTTTTCCTGTAGGAAAGAACTGCAGATGCTGGTTTAAATCAAAGATAGACACAAAATGCTGGAGTAACTCAGCAGGACAGGCAGCATCTGTGGAGAGAAGGAATGGGTGACGTTTCTGGTCGAGACCTTTCTTGGGCCTTTTTCTGTGCAGGTTTCCAACTATGGAGGCGAATTGGCTTCTGTGAATTGTCCCCAGGATAGAACTAGTGTGTGGGTGATCATTGGTCAGCATAGAATCATAGAGTCAAACAGTGTGGAAACAGGCCCTTTGGCCCAACTTGCCCACATCGACCAACAGGTCCCATCTATACTAGTCCCACCTGCCTGCGTTTGGCCCATATCCCTCTAAACTGCTAATGTAACCCCACTTTTTAAAAAAGGAGGGAGAGAGAAAGCGGGGAATTACAGACCAGTTAGTCTAACATCGGTAGTGGGGAAACTGCTAGAGTCAGTTATTAAAGATGGGATAGCAGCGCATTTGGAAAGTGGTGAAATCATTGGACAAAGTCAGCATGGATTTACGAAAGGTAAATCATGTCTGACAAATCTGATAGAATTTTTTGAGGATGTAACTAGTAGAGTGGATAAGGGAGAACCAGTGGATGTGTTATATCTAGACTTTCAGAAGGCTTTCGACAAGGTCCCGCATAAGAGATTAGCATACAAACTTAAAGCACACGGTATTGGGGGTTCAGTATTGATGTGGATAGAGAACTGGCTAGCAGACAGGAGGCAAAGGGTAGGAATAAACGGGTCCTTTTCAGAATGGCAGGCAGTGACTAGTGGGGTGCCGCAAGGCTCAGTGCTGGGACCCCAGCTATTTACAATATAGATTAATGATTTGGACGAGGGAATTCAATGCAACATCTCCAAATTTGCAGATGATACCAAGCTGGGGGGTATAGTTAGGTGTGAGGAGGATGCTTGGAGGCTGCAGGGTGATTTGGATAGGCTGAGTGAATGGGCAGATGCATGGCAGATGCAGTATAATGTGGATAAATGTGAGGTTATCCACTTTGGTGGCAAAAACATGAGGGTAGACTATTATCTGAATGGTGGCAGATTAGGAAAGGGGGAGATGCAACGAGACCTGGGTGTCATGGTACACCAGTCATTGAAAGTAGGCATGCAGGTGCAGCAGGCAGTGAAGAAAGCAAATGGTATGTTAGCATTCATAGCGAAAGGATTTGAGTATAGGAGCAGGGAGGTTCTACTGCAGTTGTACAGGGTTTTGGTGAGGCCACACCTGGAGTATTGCGTACAGTTTTGGTCTCCAAATCTGAGGAAAGACATCCTTGCCATAGAGGGGGTACAGAGAAGATTCACCAGACTGATTCCTGGGATGGCAGGACTTTCATATGAGGAAAGATTGGATAGACTCGGCTTGTACTCGCTGGAATTTAGAAGATTGAGGGGGGATCTTATAGAAACTTACAAAATTCTTAAGGGGTTGGACAAGCTAGATGCTGGAAGATTGTTCCCGATGTTGGGGGAGTCCAGAACAAGGGGTCACAGTCTAAGGATAAGGGGGAATTCCTTTAGGACCGAAATGAGGAAAACATTCTTTACACAGAGAGTCGTGAGTCTCTGGAATTCTCTGCCACAGAAGGTAGTTGAGGCCAGTTCATTGGCTATATTTAAGAGGGCGTTAGATGTGGCACTTGTGGCTAAAGGGATCAGGGGGTATGGAGAGAAGGCAGGTACGGGATACTGAGTTGGATGATCAGCCATGATCACATTGAATGGCGGTGCAGGCTCGAAGGGCCGAATGGCCTACTCCTGCACCTATTTTCTATGTTTCTATGTTTCTAAACCTGTCCTATCCATGAACCGTTTCTTAAACATTGCGTTTGTGACCGCACATTGACTTGGCCTCCACAGCCACCTGTGGCAATGAATTCCACAGATTCGCCACCCACTGGCTATAGAATTGGGTAGGCAAATAGATTGTTCGGTTTACTGAGGGATGAGCAAGGGACACAGATGGGCAATCATGGCTAGAAGATACACACACAAGGAAAATGTCATTTGCCAATTTTGCATCTGCAAGCACAGTACACCCCCTGCTATAATGGGCCACGGGAGGAAGGATGGTGGCCGTTATTTCTGATGGTCCGCTATAACCGAGAGAGGGGGGTAGAGGTGAACCCAAGGCGGGGTGGGAAGAAACGCAGCATTGGGGAGGGGGGGGTGGTTAACTCGTGGGTATTCCCAGTCGGGGAGCCGCAGGGCCCCACACGTGGTGTGCGGGGGACGGGCCCGGTACTCACGTGGCCTCCGCCGCTCGCTCCCTCCGCAACCTCACGCCACGTGGCGCCTTCTCGAATGAATGAATGAGTGAATTAATACTTTATAGTCGCATGTGACAAGTCACAGCAAAATTCTTTGTTTTGCACGCCCAAGGTGTGCAAATACGCAAGGTATGCAAATACCCAAGATATGCAAATACCCAAGGTATGCAAATACCCAAGATATGCAAATACCAAAGATATGCAAATACCCAAGGTATGCAAATAGTCGGCACATAAAGGGTGTCGACAAAGTTACAAAGTTTCCCATGCCGGCCCCTCCCTCATGGAGGTCTCCCCACATCCGGTCCGCCTTTGCCCCCCACTCCCCCCACCCCCTCCCCACACCTATCCCTCTCGTTGGATAACTGGAAGACTGAGGGAATGATGCAATGGGAGCCTCGTCCTGCTATGACCTAAATCCACTTTATGGGGACTCGGGCTATCCTTGAGCGGACTTGCTGGCTTTACCTCGCTCTAAACATTATTCCCTTATCATGTATGTATCTATACACTGCAAATGGCGCGATTGTAATCACGAATTGTCTTTCTGCTGACTGGACAGCGGGCAACAAAAAGCTTTTCACTGTACCTTGGTACACGTGACAATAAACTGAATTGATCTGGAACTGAGAGGACCGTTATTGCGAGGGTTTTACTGCATGCTGCTTTTATTTGATGAGGACTCCAAATTCCTTTGACCAGGCAATACAGTTCTCCATTTGCTGGTTCTACAAGAGGAAGCCAGCCACGCATATTCTATGTACGATCTCATCATGTCCTTGATGACTGAGAAGCAACAGCCAAGTCTCGACTGCATCACAAACAATGACGGCTACACTCCACTGAAGCTGGCCGTCGCTGAGGGACAAATGGAGGTAAATGTTCGCATTCATACATGATCATGGTTTTTGTGAATAAAATCGTCCCCTTATCGAAACCACTCCTTATCGACGGGCAACTGTTCAACAATTGTATGCATTGGGTTTCTCGTTAGAGTCGAGTTAATTCAAACCCACACTCATCAGTGTATTACAAGGTTAATTCCCGGGATGGCGGGACTGTCATATGCTGAGAGAATGGAGCAGCTGGGCTTGTACACGCTGGAGTTTAGAAGGATGAGAGGGGATCTCATTGAAACATATAAGATTGTTAAGGGTTTGTACACGCTAGAAGCAGGAAACATGTTCCCGATGTTGGGGGAGTCCAGAACCAGGGACAACAGTTTAAGAATGGATAAGCCATTTAGAACGGAGACGAGGAAACAATTTTTCTCACAGAGAGTGGTGAGTCTGTGGAATTCTCTGCCTCAGAGGGCGGTGGAGGCCGGTTCTCTGGATGCTTTCAAGAGAGAGCTAGATAGGGCTCTTAAAAATAGTGGAGTCAGGGGATATGGGGAGAAGGCAGGAACGGGGTACTGATTGGGAATGATCAGTCATGATCACATTGAATGGTGGTGCTGGCTTGAAGTGCCAAATGGCCTACTCCTGCACCTATTGTCTATTATCTATTGTCTATTGTCTGTTTTAGTTTGAGTTCCGTTTGTTGTCATGTGTCCCGAGGTGCAGTGAAAAGCTTTTTTTATTGCGGGCTAACCAGCCAGCGGAAAGACTATACGTGATTGATTACAATCGAGCCATTCACAGTGTACAGATACATGATAAAGGGAATAAGCATTTAGTGCAAGATAAAGTCCAGTTAAGTCCGATTAAAGATAGTCCGAGGGTCTCCAATGAGGTCGATAGTAGCTCAGGATCGCTCTCCATTTGTTGATAGGATGGTTCAGTTGCCTGATAACAGCTGGGAAGACGTTTTAGAGATGCTGCCTGCAATGGGCCTATTTCCATGATGCAGCTTCCAAACAAGGGCGGCACAGTGGTGCAGTGTTTGAGCTACTGCCTTACAGCGCCAGAGACCCGGGTCGATACTGACGACGGGTACTTGCCTGTACGGAGTTTTTTACGTTCTCCCCGCCACCTGCGTGGGTTTTCTCCGAGATCTTCGGTTTCCTCCCACACTCCAAAGACGTACAGGTTTGTAGGTTAATTGGCTTGGTATAAATGTAAATTGTCCCTTGTGTGCGGGGCTTGCCGGTCGGTGAGGACTCGGTGGGGCGAAGCGCCTGTTTCCACGCTGCTTCTCTGAACCAAACTAAATAAAGAATCAATCAATCAATCGATCAATTAATGATCTAACTTATATTGCATTTAGGGCAGCCATTATTCATAGGCCTGAGCTGAGATGGCGTATTTACCAGAGGGAGTTTAAATCAAATCTCTCCTTAAATGTCTTCGATGTATTCAATGTAACACGTGTTTTAATGTATTAATTGAATTTTAATTTGTAGATGTTCAACCATTTGCTTGAAAAACAGAAGAAACCGTACTGGCGCATGGGAACAGTTTCTTACTGTACTTACGACCTCACGAGCATTGACACCTGGGAAGATCAAAAATCAGTTCTGGACATCATAACCAAAAGCAAGGACACCAAGGTAATCAATAGATCTGATTAGGCTGTTCTCGGCAATCAGGGCAATTACGTGGGCAATTATCCCTGGGTGATGTACGCTATTAAACATCATGTGTTGGAAGGAACTGCAGATGCTGGTTTACACCGAAGATGGACACAAAATGCTGGATAACTCAGCGGAGAGAAGGTTTGGGCAATGTCTCGGGTCGAGACCCGTCTTTGGACTGAGAGTTAGGGGGGGAACAGATAATCTTCAGACCATTTACACCAGGCCATAATCTTCAGACCATTTCTGATTTGATCACTTCCAGCTGTCGGCTCTCTGGCCTCCAACCATAACTCATCTGAGCTCATCTGTGCTCCCCTGGCTGAGGAAGGGTCTCAACCCGAAACGTCACCCATTCCTCCTCTCCAGAGATGCTTACGTTGAGTTACGTAGGGTTTTAAGATCATCAGTGATAGGAGCAGGATTAGGCCATTCGGCCCATCAAGTCTACTCCACCATTCAATCATGGCTGATCTATCTTTCCCTCTCAACCCCATTCTCCTGCCTTCTCCCCATAACTTCTGACACCCGCATTAATCAAGAATCTATCTATCTCTGCCTTAAAGATATCCATTGACTTGGCCTCCACACCATTCTGTGGCAAAGAATTCCACAGATTCACCACCCTCTGACTAAAGAAGTTTCTCCTCATCTACTTCCTAAAGGAACATCCTTTATTTCTGAGGCTGTGACCTCTGGTCCTAGACTCTCCCCCTAATAGAAACATCCTCTCCACATCCGCTCCATCAAGGCCTTTCACTATTTGAGCATTATTACTCCAGCAATTTGTGTCTATCTTTGCTATTAAACAAATATTCACTCTCTTCACATCTGTACTCTGTAAAGGTAACAATCCCCTGCTTCAACAGCTCAGCAATTTAATTGTAATGTTTCTTCAAATTTTATTTTTAACTATTAAGTGTTTTCTTTTAGTCAGTTTAGTTTATTGGCACGTTTATTGACAGTGGAAATGTACAGATATAGGACAATAGACAATAGGTGCAGGAGTAGGCCATTCGGCCCTTCGAGCCAGCACCGCCATTCAATGTGATCATGGCTGATCATCCCCAATCAGTACCCCGTTCCTGCCTTCTCCCCATATCCCCTGACTCCGCTATTTTTAAGAGCCCTATCTAGCTCTCTCTTGAAAGCATCCAGAGAACCGGCCTCCACCGCCCTCTGAGGCAGAGAATTCCACAGATCATATTTAGTGCAAGATAAAGTCTAGTAATGTTTGATTAATGATAGTCCGAGGGTCTCCAATGAGGCAGACGGTAGATCGGGACTGCTCTCTAGTTGTTGAAAGGATGGTTCAGTTGCCTGATAAGAAACTGTAGATAGGCACAAAATGCTGGATTAACTCATCGGGGCAGGGGGCATCTTTGGAGAGAAGGAATGGGTGACGTTTTTCAGGTCGAGACCCTTCTTCAGACTAGAGTCAGGGCAAAGGGAAACGAGAGATATAGGCGGTGATGTAGAGAGATACAGAACAAATGAACGAAATATATGCAAAAAAGATGATAAAGGAAACTGGCCATTGTTAGCTGTTTGCTAGGTGAGAACGAGAAGCTGGTGTGATTTGGATGGGGAGGGATGGTGAGAGATGGAACGGCGGGGTTACTTGAAGGTAGATGAATCAATATTCATAGAAGCTGGTGCGACTTGGGTGGGGGAGGGATGGAGAGAGAGGGAATGCCAGCGTTACTTGAAGTTAGAGAAATGGCCCTGAACCTGGAGGTGTGCGTTTTCACACTTCTGTACCTCTTGCCTGATGGGAGAGGGGAGAAGAGGGAGTGGCCAGGGTGAGACTCATTCTTGATTATGCTGCTGGCCTTGCCGGGGCAGCGTGATGTGTAGATGAAATTCTAATCCAAAGACCTGAATCTTAACCTGCTTTTGCAAAACATAATGAGATGTGCACGGAACATGAAGAGGCGCAGCACAGGAACAGGTCCTTTTGGCCGCAGTGTCTGGGTGGAAAGTGGTGTCAATTTAAGCTGATCTCCTCCACCTGCACGTGATTCACATTCCTCCATTCCGCACGTGTCCAGCTGCCTGGGGTCTCGGTGTCAGGGGTTGCAGGGAGAAGGCAGGAGAATGGGGTTGAGAGGGAAAGGTAGATCGGCCATGATTGAATGGTGGAATAGACCTGATGGGCCGAGTGGCCTAATTCCGCTCCTATCACTTGTGACCTTCTGACCTTTGATGATGAGAAAGGGGGATAACAGAACTAATGTGCGTGGGCGATCGATAGCCGGCATGGACTTGGTGGGCCGAAGGGCCTGTTTCTGCGCCATGCATCTTTCCATCAACCAAAGCAAGAGACTGTTCAGCTCAACGATCACTTCTTTTTTTGTTAAATATTTTTATTAGAAGTAAGTACATATCAAAGGAAGAATGTACATATCACATACATTCTTAATATTATTAATATTAACAATTATTTCTATACATTTTTCATTTTTAATATAGGCAGGAAGAAAAAAAATAGAAAAATAAAGTAAAAATAGAAATTCAAAAAGATGAATGAAGTATTAAGCGGTTTATACATCATTGGAGATATATCCATGGGTTATTTTGTGTAAATCTTCATCTATTCCTTCGTTCAGGCTTCAGTCAGGATCTCGCACCAAACCATTTTGACCCTTTAAATATTCAATAAATGGAGACCATGTCCCTCTGAATTGATCCAACTTGCCCAGAAGGACAAGTCTTAATCTTTCCAGCTGAAGTGTCTCCGACATTCCAGTGATCCACATTTTGATTGTGTGGGATGTAGGACCTTTCCAAAATTTCAATATTAGTTTTTTTTCCCAATTATTAAACTGTAATCGATAAAAATTATTTGATTAATTGTTATTAATTGATCTGTTTCTAATATTCCTAATATTATTACAACCAGACTGATTCCTGGGATGTCAGGGCTGTCCTATGAACAAAGACTGCATAGACTCGGTTTATGCTCTCTAGAATTTAGGAGATTGAGAGGGGATCTTATAGAAACTTACAAGATTCTTAAGGGGTTGGACAGGCTAGATGCAGGAAGATTGTTCCCGATGTTGGGGAGGTCCAGGACAAGGGGTCACAGCTTAAGGATAATGGGAAAATCCTTTAGGACCGAGATGAGAAGGAATTTTTTCACACAGAGAGTGGTGGGTCTCTGGAACTCTCTGCCACAGAAGGTAGTTGAGGCCAGTTCATTGGCTATATTTAAGAGGGAGTTAGATGTGGCCCTTGTGGCTAAGGGGATCAGAGGGTATGGAGAGAAGGCAGGTACGGGATACTGAGTTGGATGATCAGCCATGATCATATTGAATGGCGGTGCAGGCTCGAAGGGCCGAATGGCCTACTCCTGCACCTAATTTCTATGTTTCTATGTTTCTATGTATTAATTTTGAGTCAGGAGCCAAATTCGTATTAACAACATTCAAAATTATCTTTACAAATTTCTGTCCAAAAGTTAGAAGTTTTTATACAGTTTGTGAATGAGTGCGTTAAGTTAGCTTCTGAGTGCTGACATTTATCGCATATGGCAGATATATTTGAAAAAATTCTATATAATTTGGATTTGGAATAATGCAATCTATGTAATACTTTAACTTGTATCAAAGAGTGTCTAGCATTTAACGAACAGTGGTGTATATGTTGTAAACTTTCATTCCATATTTCTGGTCTAATTATTTGACCTAATTCGTTTTCCCATGATTGCCTGTATGTTTCTGTCATTGGTACGTCGTTTTCCAAAAAGCAACGATCACTTCTGACACATTAATCTTTTCTTCATGGCTCACCACAAAACCACTGACATTTCAAACTTATTAATTCATTATAAAAACGTTCAGATAGTTGTCTTTTTTTGTAGGTTCACAAATTCATCGATACCAAACCAGTGAAGGAGCTGGTGGAGCAGAAGTGGATTTCATTTGCGAACAAATATTTCTTCATGTGGATGGTCTCCTACAGTCTATACATCATGATATTCACCGTCGCAAGCTTGCACCGACCATTAAAACCAGTTCCTTATGGGGTGTTTGGCTTACATGTTGTTAAAATCCAGAAAACCTTAGCAGTAAGTCTAATTTGGTGCCAAGGATCTCCAAGCCAACGTTTGTGGTGGACGTCCAGTTATAGTATCAGTTC
Organism: Raja brachyura; assembly: GCA_963514005.1. The sequence goes on along the minus strand of OY740794.1, from coordinate 58,992,683 downwards.
AGTTTTAGTTTATTGCCAGCTGTACCAAGGTGCAGTGAAAAGCTTCATGAAGACTTCATTGAGATTAGAAAACCTTTGGACAGGTACAATGGTAGGAAAGGTTTGGTGGGGCGTGGGCCAAATGCGGGCAGATGGGACTAGCACAGATGGGGATATTGGTCGGCAAGGTGCAAGTTGGGCCCGAAGGGCCTGTTTCTGTGCTGTATGACTCTCTAAGAATCTTAGACCACGTGAATTGGTCATCAATCTTTCTGTGCGATATGCATTACAAGTGAAAGTGCGTGCGAGCATCGTGTTATCGGGATATCGAATAATCTTCACATCTCATTGGGAAATAACACGGAATGAGGCATCATGTCGGGAAATAAATTTTGGTTAATTGCTAATACATTTTACATGAAGGACCAAGAGGATTACCACAAAAGACCCGGCAGTAGAGTTGCTGCCTTACAGCGCTTGCCTTACAGCTGCCTTACGGGCGCGCCCCCCCCCCCCCGTGACCTGCGTGGGTTTTCTCCGAGATCTTCGGATTCCTCCCACGCTCCAAAAACGTGCAATTAATGTAGGTTAATTAGCTTGGTGTATGTGCAACTTGTCCCTAGTGTGTGTGTAGGATAGTGTTAGTGTGCTGGGTTTGCTGGTGGGCGCGCGGACGCGGTTGGCCGCAGGGCCTGTTTCCGCGCTGTATCTCTAAACTAAACTTTAAAAAAATCAATTTTTGAGGGACTCTTGATGGAATGCATTTGAAACATAGAAGCACGCTGTACACAAACGGGCAACGCGCTCATGCTGACCAAGGTCCCTCAGTGGTTCACTACCTCATTATCACATCTAATGAGGTAGTGAAATATTTTTTTTTTGCATACAGTTCAGTAAAATTATCGCCATACATAAGTACGATCACAGATTAAGTACAAAGTGTATAGAAATAGCCGACTGAGACATGTACGAAGGGACTCGACCCAAAGCGTCACCTTTCTCCAGAGTTTCTCCAGAGATGCTGCCTGCCCCGCTGAGTTATTCCAGCATTTTGTGTCTATCTTCTGTGTAAACCAGCATTCGCACTTCATTCCGACAGATGTTAAGGGCGGTGCAGCGGTAGAGTCACTGCCATGCAAGGCTGACGGCGCCAGAGCGCTGGGTTCGATCCCGACTACGGGTGCTGTTTGTACGATCTACACGTGACCTCGTGGGTTTTCTCCAGGTGCTGTGGCCTCCTCCCACACTCCACAAATGTGCAGCTGTGCGGGCCAGTCGGCTTGGTGTAAATGTAACATTGTCCCTAGTGCGTGTAGGGGTAGTGTTAATGTGCGGGGGGGGTCGGATCGCTGGTCGGTGAGGGACTGAGGGGCCTGTTTCCACGCTGTATCTCCAAACTAAACTAAACAAAACATGCAGGAGTCACCATTTTCAAAGTCCCGGCTACAACTGACCATAGCGGCCCGTTGCAGCCGTCGCCTCCGGCCGTAACGTCCAGCGAACCGTCGACCCTCTCCTCCCCTGCCCGTCCACCTTCAACCTTCATTCTCCAGGGTCCCTGTCCCATTTGCCCACGCACCTCTTAACCTTTACATCTGCCCATATGTATTTTAAAGGTTGTCATCGTACCTGCAGCGGGCAGGTGTTACAGACCTGCACGGGAAGGTAGTCGTTCCCGCCCCCACGAGTCTCGGGCAGATGGAGCTCATCATCCTGGGAAGGCGGTCCATCTAGGAGAGGGAATACTCTGATTTACAACCTCCACTGCCTTGTGGCCATATCCAGTCATGGAAAAGGCTCCAGGAGTAAACCTCAAGAAAACCCAGAGTCGGAGCCCCTAAGGCAGTTCATCGTTGTCTGCAACCTCGCTCTGGCAGCTCCTGCGACAGCGCTGGTGCCAAACTGTAACGGCCCTGCTGTTCCTTTGGATCGATCAGCGACGTGGAGAGGGGGGGACGTGCTGCATGGGCAACAGCCTGTCCTCCACATGACATCGCCCAGACTTGCATCCGACCACACAACACCTGTTGCTCCAGCCGAGGGTTGGAGCTAGCACCCAACAACTAGGATGCATCACCCATGCTCAGTCATGACCGAGGGGGGGGCCTACATATCGTACCTCCTTTGTGCAACGCCTCCCTCTGACAGCTCCTTTTACATACCAGAAACACAGATAAAATATAGATAATTTGTGTGCAAGCTGATCTGTGTGAACACAAACTATTCCAAGTCATTGCCAATATGCTCTTGTTAGTTTATCGATCAGTATACAGTTGCCAAGTGTCCATGTATGGTGTAGTTAGCACCTGGAGGAGCACCTTCAGCAACAGACTGGTCCCACCAAGATGCAGCACACAACGCCACAGGAGACCTCTATCCCTGTGGCCATCAAACTGCACAACTGTACACCGTTTGACCTGTTTTTACAAAATGTTAAAAGTTCAGCTAGACATAGATCACAAGACCTACACCAACCCCAAACCAATTAGGAGCAGACGAGGGCATTCGATCCAATTTGTAGTCCCAGCCTCAAAGACAGATGTGTACGGCAATTCGTTCTTTCCGCGCACTATGAAAGCATGGAATAATCTCCATGGAAGATTATTATTCCAAAGCATGGAATAATCTCCACCAAGCCACGATTGCCCAGCCAGATGCAACTAAATTTAAAGAGGCACTTTCTTCCCAATAACCCTCTCTGGCTAAACCCCTCCCTTCACCACCTCCAGTTTAAATTCCAGTTGGAATATTTTGGAGGACCAAGTAACCAAGAACCGAGAACCGTCCTGTCATGGGGTACCCCGTTCTGTCATGGGGTAGACCGACCCCCCCCCCCCCCCCCAATGTATAATGGCGAATTTTCCCAGTTGCCATTAATACGCAGGTACAGTAGAGTGATCGTACGCAGACCCAATAGAACAGACCTTCCAGTCGTTATTTCCAGTTGAGTTGGTTGTTTATTGAAGTAGCCGTACAAACAAAGAGATGAACGTTTTGAATTCTGCATGCAGGTTGTAGCTGGCTGCTCGGTCCCTGGTCTGGAGAGACCTGTATGCGCTCCCTCCCTGTGCCTGCCCCTTCCTGTCCCCTCTGCCCGTACATATACACCACCCTGTGCATCCAAAAATAATATATATCCAAGCAAACTAATATGATATGCCAACAATAAACATAGATGACCCCCAAGTTGTGCTTTAGGACTGTTGGCAGACCAATCTTCCTCCTGGCATAAGTAAAATTCTATCGTATTGTATTTTAAGTTGACATGGCCACTCAAGAAAGGCACACAAAAACCTGGAGCAAGGCAGTAGGTCAGGCGGCATCTCTGGAGAAAAGGAATAGTTTTGGGTCGAGAGTCGGTGGAAAAGGAAACGAGGGATATGGATGACAATATTGAGTGTGTTGAAAATCTTATTCATGTTCAATTCATGTTTGGTACTTTGCTGTTTTATGGTTGTATTATGTTGTGCGGGGAAATAGTTCCAACAAAACTATAATCAATTGCAAAAAAAAAAACACATTTGTGAGGATGTCGTCAGGACTTTAGGCCCCGAGCTGAAGGGAAGAGGTTGAGTAGGCTGGGTCTCTATTCCTCATAGGCTGAGGAGTGATCTTATAGAGGTGCATAAAATCCTGAGAGGAATAGATCGGGAAGACGCACAGATCCTCTTGCCCAGAGTAGGGGGGAATCGAGGACCAGAGGACATAGGTTGAAGGTGAGGGAGGATAGATTTATGACTGTTGGCAGACCAATTTCCCTCCTAGGATAAATAAGGTTCTATTGTATCTATTGTATTGTATTTTAAGTTGACATGGTCACTCAGTGACGAAAGACACACAAAAACCTGGAGCAGCTCAGCGGGTTAGGCAGCATCTCTGGAGAAAGGGAATAGGTGAGGGGTAAACGCTTTGACCCAAAGGTCGGTGGGGCGTGTGTGGAACGAGCTGCTGGAGGAGGTGGTCGAGGCAGGTACAATTGCGACGTTTGAGAAACAATTAGACGGGTTCATGGATAGGACAGGTTTAGAGGGATATGGGCCAAACACAGGCGGGTGGGACTGGTGTGGATGGGCAAGTCGGGCCAAAGGGCCTATTTCCACGCTGTAAGACTCAATGACTATGATCTTCTGACTATTTTAGGAATCCTATCAAACAAAGGAAGACTACGTGAGACTTGTGGGTGAACTTATAACTGTTGTCGGCGCTTTGATAATACTCATCAGTGAGGTGAGTTGAGATATTACCTCGTCAACCCAAAATCCGGACCGACCAATTCTCTCCTGTGGTTGCATTTAACATGATTATAATGAAACTATCACCTTTGTTTCAGCTGATCTTTTTATCCAAGATAGGACTTAAAAATTACTTGGCGAACACATCCAATGGAGGTCCATATCCATTATTATTGTAAGAACATCAACTTTCTTTTGGTCTCTTTGCTCTTTGTGTAGTTTTGTTGGAAAATATCAGAACGTAGAAGAGTATAGCACAGGAACAGGTCCCCTCCGCCCAGAATGTCCATGCTGAACTTCTTGCCAAGTTAAACTGATCTCAAAAGGAAACACATACCCTAGGTATGCGGACACAAGGAACTGCAGATGGTGGTTTTTCAAAACAAAATAGTCACACGGTGTTGGAGTAACTCAGCGGGTCAGGCAGCATCTCTGGAGAAAAGGAATAGGTGACGTTTTGGGTGGGGACCCTTCGTCAGACTCTTGTGCCTGGTCTCAGTGGGATGTTTCTGTACACACATTGTTTGATCGGTTATCTTTGGGGTCGAGACCCTTCTTAAACTAGTCTCCTCTGCCCGCATGAGGTCTATACCACTCCATTCCCCGTACACCAACGTGCCCATCTAAATGCTTTCAGTTCAAAATTAATAATTTGTGGGCGGCACGGTGGCGCAGCGGTAGAGTTGCTACCTCACAGCGCTTGCAGCTCCAGAGATCCGGGTTCGATCCCGACTACGGGTGCTTGTCTGTACGGAGTTTGTACGTTCTCCCCGTGACCGCGTGGGATTTCTCCGAGATCTTCGGTTTCCTCCCACACTCCCAAAGATGTACAGGTAGGTATGTTAATTGACTTGTTGTATATGTAAATTGTCCCGAGTGTGTGTAGGATAGTGTTTATGTGCGGGGGCCGCTGGTTGGCACGGACACGGTTGGCCGAAGGGCCTGTTTCCACGCTGTATCTCTACAGTAAACTAAACTGAGATTAATAATGCTCCATATTTCCACTGCACAACCCTTGCCATAGGGAGAAGGCAGGGGAATGGGGTTAGGAGGTAGAGACAGATCAGCCACGATTGAATGGCAGAGTGGACTTGATGGGCTGAATGGCCTAATTCTTCCCCTGTCTCTCATGACCTTACGACCTTGTGACTAGGTGAGAACAAATCGGGGCTGGCAACAGGTGACTTCAGGAAGGGTGGAACCCATAATGAATGAATGAATGAATATCGGCCAAGTATTCACATACAAGGAATTTGCCTTGGTGCTCCGCCCGCAAGTGACAACATGGCATACGGTGACAGTTAGGAATGACGCATCAAACATTAAAATTAATAATAAAATATTATCGATTAAACATGTGATTGAATTAAATACCAGAGCAAAAGGAAGCTTCAGATTTATGGTTATAATAATGGCCCATTGGTGGTTGGGTTAGGTGTGCGAACAAGAGAGATACATGAATATTAAACTTATCCATGTTCTCCAGAGATGCTGCCTGACCCGCCGAGTTCCTCCAGAGCTTTGCGTCACATTTGGATCTTATAGGAACATCTAAAATTATAAAAGGACTGGACAAGCTAGATGCAGGAAAAATGTTCCCAATGTTGGGCGAGTCCAGAACCAGGGGCCACACATTCTTGGAATAAAGGGGAGGCCATTTAAGACTGAGGTGAGAAAAAACTTTTTCACCCAGAGAGTTGTGAATTTGTAGAATTCCCTGCCACAGAGGGCAGTGGAGGCCAAATCACTGGATGGATTTAAGAGAGAGTTAGATAGAGGTCTAGGGGCTAGTGGAGTCAAGGGATATGGGGAGAAGGCAGGCACGGGTTATTGATTGGGGACGATCAGCCATGATCACAGTGAATGGCGGTGCTGGCTCGAAGGGCCGAATGGCCTCCTCCTGCACCTATATTCTATGTTTCTATTTAATGTTTAACAGGCGTTTACTAATTCTCATATTGTTCCAGGATCTGCTACTCACTCCTGATTATCGCGGCAGTTGTCATGAGACTCCTTTCTGAAGATGAGGAGGCATTTCCAATGTCCTTTGCTCTGATCATTGGATGGTGCAACACTATCTATTTTGCCAGGGGCTTTAAAACACTTGGGAAATTTTCCATTTTGATTCAAAAGGTAAGGAAATGGTCTGAGATCAAGAGCTGCAGATGCTGGAAAAATCGAAGGTAGATAAAAATGCTGGAGAAACTCAGCGGGTGAGGCAGCATCTATGGAGCGAAGGAATAGGTGACATTTCGGGTCGAGACCGTAGGTTAACACTGAGTCGTTTAACTTCATAGTAAGTATTTTAATAAGATCGCATAGAGACAGCATTACATAAGCAGTTGTAGGCTCTGAGTCCTAGATCAAACTGAGAACTGTTAAAGGCCTGTCGCACTTGGCCGTCATTTGCGCGCCATTTACGCGACCAAAAATGTGGTCGTCGCGTTGTGACGCACGGGTAGTGTGTGGGTAGCACGGGATCGGCGTATGGAAAGGCGTGGAGGAGTGTGGAGTTGCGCGTGGTATCGCGCGGCGCTCCAGGATTTCGTGTTGCACTAACTTCTCGTGCGCCAGCTGCGTGACGCATTGGGTACGCACGCTGACGCATTGGGTAAGCACGCTGATGCATTGGTGTCGCACGCTGGTGTCCCGGCGTCTCATGTGTATCGCGCGGTGACGCATGGTTACGTCACCGTGCGTAACCACGTGTCGCCGCGTGCCGCAGGGTATTCTAATGACATCACGCGCACCAGACGGCCGTGATGACGCGTGATTTGCGTGCGACATCGCACGTAACGTCGGCCAAGTGGGACAGGCCCTTTAGACACACACCACCAGATGGTATAGTGGAAACCCGAACTGGATTTTGGATCGGTGAACAACAGCAAAGCCAGACATGGATCAAATCAACAATAGTGATTGATCCAGAGAGACCCGGGTTCAATCCTGATTATGAGGAATCGGGTTTCCTCCCACATTCCAAAGACATAGAGGTTTGTGGGTTAATTGACTGGTAAAGACAGTAAATTATCCCCATGTGTAGGATAGTGCTAATGTATGGGGATCGCTGATTCGGCGCAGACTCAGTGGGTTGAAGGGCCTGTGTACATATTTGTCCTTTACTATTAGGAAAGTACTATTAGGCTATTTTTAGGTGACTGCCAGCGTCGGTCATAGTTGTAGCAGGTCGCTGAAAATCCGCCGACTGGACCTCCCCTTCGACATAAAATTTGAAATAGAATCATGACTTTAACAAACAAAAAACGGAAGTCAGCACTGGCGACAACGTACGTTAACCTGGCGACAGCTACGACAGCACCTACGTCAGGAACAGTCAAGCTACGCTCATTGGCGTCAAACTCACGGTCGCCGACTGTCTCCGAAAAATTTTCAACATGTTGAAAATCCAAGGACGACCAGAAAGACGCTACGACTCTTTGGGCGCCGGAGGAGACGACTCACGACCATACAGGCGACACCCTGGCGACCATGTGGCGACAGCCTAGTCGCCTGTAGTCGCCTAAAAAATAGCCTAAGTGTGCAGGCTGTTAATTGTGTGAGGATCGCTGGTCGGTGTGGACTCGGTGGGCCGAAATACCTGTTTACATACTCATCCTTTACCATTAGTCTATTACTGTTGAATGTTGGATCATCTTTGATATTGAGAGAAATATACAAAATGACAGTTGTAAATTTGTATCTTTATGCCTGAGCATCACATTTGTGGATGTTAATTTCCTTACAGATATTATTTGGAGACCTTATGCATTGGTGTAGTCTGGTATTCATCTGCATCATTGGATTCACATTCGGTACGTAATTCATCTAAATAACCAAATAGCTCGTTTAAACTGATGGAAATAAAACAACGTATTGAAAGGCTGACCTACTGCTGGAGTAAAAGTAAAATTCTTCGTGAAATTATTCCCTCATCAATCTACTTAGTAATTGCTTTGGAAACCCATATTAATGGTATTAATTCATGGACATATTCCATGCACGGTTATGGTAAATGCCACAATAATGTTTGCAGTTCGTCAATTTAACACCATGATATTTTTTAGTCAAGCCAAGTCAAACAAACTTAATTGTCATTTAGAAATACATCGAAATATGCAATTCCAAACGAAATTCCGTTGCATTTGGCTCCCTGTGCAACACGATAATAAACAGAAGGTTAAAATGGGAAAAAAAATGGATAAAAGGATAAATAGACAATGGTGGCAGCCCATTACATGGCATTCAGGAGTCTGACGGCTCGTGGGAAGAAGCTGTTGCAGAACCTTGATGTTCTGCTCCTTATGCTACGATATCTTTTGCCCAAGGACGGCAGAGTGAACAGTCCGTGATGGAGATGTGTGGGGTCTTTTATAATACTGCTGGCCTTAGGCACGCAACGTTTGGTCGCAATATCCCCGATTGAGGGGAAAGAGGTCCCGATGATTTTTTCCGCCGTCCTCACCACTCTCTGCACGGACTTCCAGTCGGAGGCTTTACAGTCCCCAAACCAGACAGAGATACTTTCATTATACTTTAATTTTAAGATTTAATGTATTTTTTATGTTCAGACTACTTAACCTATTTAAAATTCCTTTACCTTACACTGCTCCAAATATTAAAATATGTGATTATTATCATCATCATCATTGGTTCTTAACTGCCTGTAAAATATTTAGGAATAAATTCTGCTGATCTCAGCAAGGTGATGTGATGTGCAACTTAAAAGCAATGACGTGTGGGAAGGAGCTGCAGATGCTGGTTCACACCGAAGATAGATACAAAATGATGGAGTTACTCAGCGGGACAGGCAGCGTCTCTGGAGAGAAGGAAAGGTTGATAACATTTTGCATCCACTAGTTACCACTAGATGTTTCCACGAGTGGGAGAGTCTAGGACCAGAGGTCACAGCCTCAGAATTAAAGGACGTTCCTTTAAGAAGAAGATGAGGAGGAATTTCTTTAGTCAGAGGGTGGCGAATTTGTGGAATTCTTTGCCTCAGAAGGCTGTGGAGGTCAAGTCGATGGATATTTTTGAGGCCGAGATAGATAGATTCTTGATTAGTACGGCTGTCAAGGGTTATGGGGAGAAGGCAGGTGAATGGGGTTAGGAGGGAGAGATAGATCAGCCATGATAGAATGGCTGAGTAGACTTGATGGCTAAATTCTGCTCCTATCACTTGTGACCTTACGACCTTATGCATCCGATTTGTGCTTATCCTCTGTAAACCTTGCTTTACAACAATAATTTAAACTCTTTATTGAAAGTTGAGTTAAAAGTTAAGTTGTGTTTATTATTGTCACGTGTACTGAGGTACAGTGAAAAGCTTTTTCGTCGAGTGCTCTCCAGCTGGCGGAAGATTACAATCAAGCTGTCCGCAGGGTACAGGTACACGATAAACGTAAGTCCAGTGAAGTCCGGTACAAGATAGTCTGTGGGTCTCCAGTGAGGTCCGATGGTAGTTCAGGACCGCTCTCTAGTTGGTGTTTGGATGGTTCAGTTGCCTGAAAGTAAACAAAATCACTTTCATAGGTATGGTACTTTATTGTATGGTATGTGAAATTCATTTTTGTATTCATCTCAGTAGAAGTATCACTATATATACGCACTTAGATACATCTTAGATGCACATCCCAGACACAGTACACGTGTATGTACAGCAGTTGTGCACTGAGGCAGTATACAGAATCGCCGGTTTGGCGCCATTTTCAAGTTCCCGTTGGTGTAAGTGCAGGGATCTGGATCTGACCATGAAGGTCTTTCTTTCATATACCAAACCATATAACAATTACAGCACGGAAACAGGCCATCTCGGCCCTTCAAGTCCGTGCCGAACAACTTTTTTCCCTTAGTCCCACCTGCCTGCACTCATACCATAACCCTCCATACCCTTCTCATCCATATGCCTATCCAATTTATTTTTAAATGATACCAACGAACCTGCCGCCACCACTTCCACTGGAAGCTCATTCCACACCGCTACCACTCTCTGAGTAAAGAAGTTCCCCCTCATGTTACCCCTAAACCTCTGTCCCTTAATTCTAAAGTCATGTCCTCTTGTTTGAATCTTCCCTATTCTCAAAGGGAAAAGCTTGTCCACATCAACTCTGTCTATCCCTCTCATCATTTTAAAGACCTCTATCAAGTCCCCCCTTAACCTTCTGCACTCCAGAGAATAAAGACCTAACTTATTCAACCTATCTCTGTAACTTAGCTGTTGAAACCCAGGCAACATTCTAGTAAATCTCCTCTGTACCCTCTCTATTTTGTTGACATCCTTCCTATAATTGGGCGACCAAAATTGTACACCATACTCCAGATTTGGTCTCACCAATGCCTTGTACAATTTTAACATTACATCCCAGCTTCTATTCTCAATGCTCTGATTTATAAAGGCTAGCATACCAAGAGCTTTCTTTACCACCCTATCTATATGAGATTCCACCTTCAAGGAACTATGCACGGTTATTCCCAGATCCCTCTGTTCAACTGTATTCTTCAATTCCCTACCATTTACCATGTACGTCCTATTTTGATTTGTCCTGCCAAGGTGTAGCACCTCACATTTATCAGCATTAAACTCCATCTGCCATCTTTCAGCCCATTTTTCCAACTGGCCTAAATCACTCTGTAGACTTTGGAAATCCTCTTCATTATCCACAACACCCCCTATCTTGGTATCATCTGCATACTTACTAATCCAATTTACCACCCCTTCATCCAGATCATTGATGTACATGACAAACAACAAAAGACCCAACACAGTTCCCTGAGGCACCCCACTAGTCACCTGCCTCCAACCCGACAAACAGCCATCCACCATTACCCTCTGGCTTCTCCCATTCAGCCACTGTTGAATCCATCTTGCTATTCCTGCATTTATACCCAACAGTTGAACCTTCTTAACCAACCTTCCATGAGGAACCTTGTCGAAGGCCTTACTGAAGTCCATATAGACAACATCCACTGCTTTACCCTCGCCAATTTCCCTAGTAACCTCTTCAAAAAATTCAAGAAGATTAGTCAAACATGACCTTCCAGGCATAAATCCATGTTGACTGTTCCTAATTAGACCCTGTTTCTTTCTTTTAAAATCTTTTTATTGGTTTTTTTTCCAAAGAAAACAAAAAATAAAACATGAAAAAACAGAGCAAAAAGGAATAATGATAAACATAACAATGATATTGATACATAGGGACCAGGGTTACATTAATAACAGGTAGAACCTGATATGAGGCCAGTGTCAAAATACACATTGAGTATAGACCTCCCGGTCTCTATGGAAATATAGTTAAATCTTTAAAAGAAAGCTTATAAATGTAGAAAATAAACACAAAAATAAAAAAGACAAAAAGAAAATGAAAAAAGGAAAAAGCCCCCTAGACTAAAAATAAAATATGAAGGTCTGTTGTCCTGGCGACGTTGCAGGGTTGTCCTGGCCAAGTGTAACGGTGGTGTCCTCTGCCGCTCCTCTGTAGAACCTGCAAGCCCAGTATATTTTGATTGAAGTCTTTATATTTTCTCAAATTAAGTTGTTTTCTTTCTTTCTTACAGCTTTTTACATTCTGTTTGTCACTCTGGATTTGACCGACTATCCTTATTTTAGAAACTTTGCAATGACGCTGCGTACTACATTTGAACTGATGATGGGATTATTGGATATCCCTCTTCCTTACGATAAGCCAACACCAAGCAATGTCTTTGTCATCTATATCCTGTACATGCTCTTTGTCTATCTTCTGCTGTTAAATTTGCTGATAGCCATGATGGATGACTCGTACTGGAGAATAATTCCAGAGGCCGAGCTACTGTGGAAAGTCCAGGTACAACTTTATCTTAAAACACTCTTTCTGGGATGCAGCAGATAAAATAAAGCAATTGATTTAATTGGTACGGGTGTCAGGGGTTGTGGGGAGAATGGGGTTTAGGAGGGACAGATAGATCAGCTATGATTGAATGGCGGGGTAGACTTGATGGGCCGAATGGCCTAAATCTGCTCCTATCATTTAGGAACGCGAAGTTTAGTAGACACAATGAATGTTGGACGCTGGTTTGCAAGAAAAGTCCCGAAGTGCTGGAGTAACTCAGCGGGTCAGGCTGCAATTCTGGGGAACATGGATAGGTGATGTTTCAGATCGGGACCCTTCTTCAGACTAATTGTAGGGGGGGGGGGAACTGGAAGCAAGAAAAAGTCCAGGACAAGTCGGGGCCGGAATCAGATGGCATTAGGCAGGGAGGGTTCCTGATAGGCCAATTGTTGCCTAGGGATGGTGTGATCCCAAGACAGATACACCGTTGTGAACTGTGGAACTGGCTAATGGACTTTCAATGGAGAAACAGGAGGTGGGGAGCGTTTGTGTAAGTTATCTAAAATTAGAAAATTCAACGTTGTAAATGTTTAGAAACATAGAAAATAGGTGCAGGAGCAGGTCATTCGGCCCTTTGAGCCAGCGCTGCCATTCACTGTGATCATGGCTGATCATCCACAATCTGTACCCCGTTCCTGCCTTCGCCCCATATCCCTTGACTCCGTTAGCCCTAAGAACTATATCCAACTCTCACTTGAAAACATCCAGTTAATTTGGCCTCCACCGCCTTCTGTGCCGGAGAATTCCACAGATTCACAACTCTCCGGCTGAAAAGCATGGGCAGGCAAAGTTTTGGGTCGGGACAAAATGAATGAACCAGGTAAGCACTCCATAGTGAGGTAGCACCACTTCACTGTTTGGAAGCATCTATCTTTGGCAGTTTTTTAAAATGATTAACTTCAACCGTTTTCACGTGGGAGGACATATTTGTCACCAAGGTAATGCAAACGGTACTGGGCAGGCAGTCAGAGTTCTGGACCATCGACGTGCTCTTAAGTCCCACCACAGAACATGAAACTATACAGAAGATTGACACAAAAATACTGGAGTAACTCAAAAGGGATGGGCAGCTTCTCTCCAGGGATGCTGCCTGTCCCGCTGAGTTCCTCCAGCATTTTGTGTCTATCTTCGATTTAAACCAACATCTGCAGTTCCTTCGTACACATGGAACTATACAGCACAGGTGCGGGCCCTTCAGCCCACCATGCCTGCACCGACCATGATACCAACTGACCATGATGCACGACCTCATCTGCCTGCAAGTGGTCCAGATCCCTCTATTACCTGGTAGACAAAAGTGCTGGAGAAACTCAGCGGGTGCAGCAGCATCTATGGAGCGAAGGAAATAAGCAACGTTTCGGGTCGAAACCCTTCTTCAGACTGATGGGGGGGGGGGGGGATGGGGGGGGCGGCGAGAAGAAAGGAAAAAGGATGAGGAGGAGCCCGAGGGCTGAGGGAGAGGTGGGAAGGGGAGGAGACAGGACGGGCTAATAGAATTGGGAGAATTCAATGTTTTTGCCACTAGGGTGCAGACTGCCCAAGCGGAATATGAGGTGCTGTTCCTCCAATTTCCGGTGTTGCTCACTCTGGCCATGGAAGAGGCCCGGGACAGAGAGGTCGGATACGGAATGGGAGGGGGAGTTGAAGTGCTGAGCCACCGGGAGATCAGTTGGTTATTGCGGACGGAGCGGAGGTATTCGGCGAAACGATTGCCAAGCCTACGCTTGGTCTCACCGATCTCACCGATCAGCTAACATCTAGAGCAGTGGATGCAATAGATGCGGTTGGAGGGGATGCAGGTGAACCTCTGTCGGACCTGGAAGGACTGCTTGGGTCCTTGAATGGAGTGGAGGGGGGAGGTAAAGGGACAAGTGTAGCATCTATTGCGGTTGCAAGGGAAAGTGCCCGGGGAGGGGGTGGTGCGGGAGGGAAGGGAACAATTGACGAGGGAGTTGCGGAGGGAGCGGTCTTTGCGGAAAGCAGACGGGGGGGAGATGGGAAGATGTGGCGAGTGGTGGGGTCACGTTTGAGGTGGCGAAACTGGCGGAGGACTATCTCTTCCCTCTATTCCTGCCTGTTCAAGTGTCTTCCAAAAGGGCCTGTTCTACTTTTATGACCTTATTTAATCGTGGGCATTTTTCATCATGCTAGAAAAACGCCCCAAACTACTTGATGCCACGAGTACCTACGACTAACATCACGACCCACCTACGACCTACCTACAACCTTGTAACGACCATGCTGCGAGTATGAGTCAAGGGCAAACTCGGCAGAGGTCGTGAATTAGGTCGTGAAAGTGGGACAGGCCCTTAAATGCCCCGTAATCATTGCCACAGTATCTGCTTAAAAAAAAAATTCTCTAATTCTCAAAATTTGCAGATACTGTAAAATAGGAGATGGCACGGTGGCGCAGCGGTAGAGTTGCTGCCTTACGGCGCCAGTGACCCAGGTTCGATCCTGACTACGGGTGCTATCTGTTTGTACGTTCTGCCCGTGACCCGCTTGGGTTTTCTCAAGATCTACAATTTCCTCCTACACTCCAAAGACGTGCAGGTTTGCAGGTTAATTGGCTTGGTGTAAATGTAAAAATGGTCCCAGATCATAGAGTGAGACAGGTTTGAAACAGGCCCTTCGGCCCAACTTGCTCACCCCGGCCAACAATGTCCCAGTTACACTTGTCCCACTTGCCTGCGTTTGGCCCATATTCCTCCAAACCTGTCCTATCCATGTACCTGTCTAACTGTTTCTTAAATAATGGGATAGCCTCAACTACCTCCACTGGCAGCTCATTCCATACCCCACCACCCTTTGTGTGAAAAATTACCCCATCAGATTCCTATTAAATCTTTTCCCCTTCTACACTCGGCAAGATGCTCAATAAACTCTTGTGTGTAGGATAGCATAGTGTGTAATCGCTGGTCGGTGTGACTCAGTGGCTGAAGGGCCTGTTTCCGCACTGTATCACAATAGACAACAGGTGCAGGAGTAGGCCATTCGGCCCTTCGAGCCAGCACCGCCACTCAATGTGATCATGGCTGATCATCCCCAATCAGTGCCCTGTTCCTGCCTTCTCCCCATATCCCCTGACTCCGCTAATTTTAAGAGCCCTATCTAGCTCTCTCTTGAAAGCATCCAGAGAACCTGCCTCCACCGCCCTCTGAGGCAGAGAATTCCACAGACTCACAACTCTCTGTGAGAAAAAGTGTTTCCTTGTCTCCGTTCTAAATGGCTTACTCCTTATTCTTAAACTGTGGCCCCTGGTTCTGGACTCCCCCAACACCGGGAACATGTTTCCTGCCTCTAGCATGTCCAAACCCTTGATAATCTTATATGTTTCAATAAGATCCCCTCTCATCCTTCTATACTCAAGAGTATACAAGCCCAGCCGTTCCATTCTCTCAGCATATGACAGTCCCGCCATCCTGGGAATTAACCTTGTAAACCTACGCTGCACTCCCTCAATAGCAAGAATTGAGGGCGTGCAGCACTAAACTAAACTAAAGGTTCCCTTCTTACCTCAAAGCACTGCCCTCCAAATACAGTGCACGAGTATCTCTAATGTGACACAAGATAGACACAAAATGCTGGAGTAACTCAGCGGGACAGGCAGCATCTCTGGAGAGAAGAAATGGGTGACGTTTCACGTCGAGACCCTTCTTCAGAGTCAGGGGAAGGGAAATGAGATGTGCATGGTGATGCAGAGAGATGAAGAACAAATGAATGAAAAATTTGCAAAAAAAGTAGCAATGATAAAGGAAACGGGTTATTGTTAGCTGTTTGCTAGGTGTGAACGAGAAGCTGGTGCGACTTGGGTGGGGGAGGGATGGAGGGAATGCAGGGGTTACTTGAAGTTAGAGATATCAAAAATTGTACCACTGTGCTGCAAGCTGCCCAAGCGAAATATGAGATGCTATTTTGGCCTCACTCTGACAATGAAGGAGGCCTTGCACAGTAAGGTTGGTGTGGGAATGGGAAGGGGAATTAAATGTTTAGCAACCGGGAGATCAGGTGGGTCCAGGCGGACTGAGTGAAGGTGTTTAGTGAACCGATCGCCCAGTCTGCGTTTGGTCTCGCCGATGTGTAAGAGTCGACATCTCAAACAACGGATACAGTAGATGAGGTTGGGGGAGGTGCAAGTGAACCTCTGCCTAACCAGAACAGCACCAGAGACCCAGCCTCGATCCTGACCACGGGCGCTGTCTGTACAGAGTTTGTACGTTCTCCCCGTAACTTGCATGAGTTTTCCCCGGGATCTCCGGTTTCCGCCCACACTCCAAAGACGTACAGATTTGCAGGGTATTGGCTTGGTATAAATGGGATTAGCCCCCAGTGTGTGTATGATGGTGTTAATGTGCGGGGATCGCTGGTCGTGCGGACTCGTTGGACAGAAGGGACCTGTTTCTGTGCTGTATCTCTAAACTAAACTAAACTGAAGCATCTCATATTTTGCTTGAAGGGAGACAGAAATACTGGAGAAACTCAGCGGGTGAGGCAGCATCTATGGAGAGAAGGAATGGGTGATGTTTCAGGTCGAGACTCTTCTCAGACTGATGTGGAGGTGGGTGGGGAAGAAGAAAGGAAGAGGCGGAGACAGTAGGCTGTGGGAGAGCTGGGGAGGGGAAGGAGGGAGAAAGCATGGACTACCTGAAATTGGAGAAGTCAATGTTCATACTGCTGGGGTGTAAACTACCCAAGCGAAATATGAGGTGCTGCTCCTCCAATTTGTGGTGGGACTCACTCTGGCCATGGAGGAGGCCCAGGACGGAAAGGTCGGATTCAGAGCGGGAGGGGGAGTTGATGAGCTGAGCAACCGGGAGATCAGGTTGGTTAGTGCGAACCGAGCGGAGGTGTTGGGCGAAGCGATCGCCAAGCCTACGCTTGGTCTCACCGATGTAGAGCAGCTGACACCGAGAGCAGCGGATGCAATGGATGAGGTTGGAGGAGGTGCAGGCGAACCTCTGTCTCACCTGGAAAGACTGCTTGGGTCCTTGGATGGAGTCAAGGGGGGAGGTAAAGCGCCAAGTGTAGCATTTCCTGTGGTTGCAAGGGAAAGTACCGGGGAGGGGGTGGTTTGGGTGGGAAGGGACGAATTGACCAGGGAGTTGCGGAGGGAGCGGTCTCTGTGGAAAGCCGAAAGGGGAGGGGATGGGAAGATGTGGCCAGAGGTGAGATCCCGTTGGAGGTGACGAAAATGTCGGAGGATTATCTGTTGTAAAATTATTTGTCATATTTTGCTTGGGGAGCTTATAATCCAGCGGTATGAACATCGAACTCTAATTTTTTATTTAAAAAATATATGTATTTATTAGAAGTCTGTATTGTAGTATAAACCAAGAATAACATAATACATTTCATGTACAACTTCTTGTTTTTAAATTTAATAATAGAAAAATAGCAGAAGCAGGAAAAAGAGAGACAGAGGAAGTTAGGTAAGGTAGTGGTATTGATGGTTCGTGAAAAAGAAGAGAGAGACCATGGCCCTGATAAGTCCGGGTCTTTTCTCCCTCCCACTTTCAGATTGAAGAAGGGTCCCGACCCAGACCGTCACCCATCCTTTTCCTCCAGAGATGTTGCCTGACCCGCTGAGTTACTCCAGCACTCCGTGTCTTTCAATGCGTTCTAGTCTTATTCTCCATCCTCTTGTGTGGCTCATTCAAGAGAGAGTTGGATTTAGCTCTTGGGGCTAACGGAATCAAGGGATATGGGGAGAAAGCAGGAACGGGGTACTGATTCTGGATGATCAGTATGAATGGCAGTGCTGGCTCCAAGGGCTGACTGGCCTACTCCTGCACCTATTTTATATGCTTCTATTATTAAAAGGCTTCTGAAAATCAAATATAACCCCTCCAGTAAGTTCACCCTCGTCCACGCTACTGGATATGGCCTTGAGGAATCTTGATTGAGCGGGACATTTCCATGTTTCCCAGTCTCCGTTGTTCTACCTCCTTGGCAGTAGCGTTAGTGTAGATGGTCCACGACAGATCATTGGCAGTATTAATGCCAAGGACCTTGAGGCCCTCAACCATTTCCACGTTGGCACCACTGATGCTGATTGTTTCTTTCGTGTCCATCTTCCATGTTTCAAATGTTGACCTCGCTGTCATCGTCCGTCCTGAAAAGGACGCAAGCTTCCGGCGACAATCAGTGGGAGCCGTCACTCGTTGCAATAGATGATGATGGTGGCAACAGAATTAGCTCGGGATACGTCCAGTTTCCAGCCCCGCGACGTGGACGCTTCTGCTATGGGGCCAGCGATGCTGATTGGGGCACATGGTTTTCCACATTGCTTCCAGAGGTCGACAACTAGCTCCTGAGAATTTTATCATAACACTGCATCGCAGCGGTAGAGATGCTGCCTCACAGCCCCAGAGACCCTGACTGCGGGTGCTGTCTGTTACGGAGTTCGTACCCGTGATCTGCGTGGGTTTTCTCCGGGTGCTTCGGTTTCCTCCAAAACTCCAAAGACGTGCATGTTTGTGGGTTAATTGGCTTGGTATTGTTTTAGATTTTCCCGTGTGTGTGTGTGTGTGTGTGTGTGTGGGATAGCGTTAGAATGCAGGGTGATCTCGGATCGGCACGGACTCGGTGGGCCAAAGGCCCTGCTTCCGCACTGTATCTCTGAACTAAACCAAACTAAAACTAATCAGTTTGCAGCTGTTATCCTCCTTCTGGAGCAGCGAGTGCCGGCATTTCTCAAGGTTCGCTCTGGAATTCCAGGATCATCGCTGGGCTTCGACGATGACAAGTGGTACATCGGGTATTCAGAAAATTACTTTTCAACATTATTATCCCATTCATAATCCGTCTCAAGTGTGTATCTTTCATCTGAGCCTTTTTTTTTTAACGCAGGGTTGAGGAGATTCTCCCGGAGACGGAAGGAGATACCAGTGCACCAATCCAGAGACACTACAATGTCAAATGGAATAGAGTCCGAAAAAACCTCGGGAAAATCATAAAAATGAAAGAATCTGCGGAATCGACCATACTGTAAGGAACGCCGTCCATCCCATCTGTTAACTTATATCTTTTCTTTAAAATCGCTAAATCTGTGTTAGTTATTTTCAATGAATAGCGAGGTTAAAAAAAAAAATCGACAACTACAGTGCCGCGTCATTGGTGATATTTATTTAGACCAAGGAACTTGGACCTCTCAACCATTTCCACTTTGGCACCATTGCTGTCGATTCCTTGAACAATTTTCTGTCGGAAGGAACTGCAGATATAGGTTTCAACCGAAGATAGACACTGGAGTAACAGGCAGCATCTCTGGAGAAAAGGAATGGCTCGAGACCTTTCTTCAGGAATGGGACGAGACCCTTCTTCAGACTCTGAGTCCAGAGTCTCGACCAGAAACCTCACCCGTTCCTTCTCTCCAGAGACGCTGCCCGTCCCGCTGGGTGACTCCAGCATTTTGTGTCCATCTTCGCCTTGAACAATCTTATTTGAACCATTTTAAGGTTTGGTGGAGGCACAAGAGGCGGCAGATGCTGGAATCTGGAGCGATCAACAAACGCTGGAGGAAGTCAGCGAGCCACACGGCGTTTGGGATGACAAATGGGTGGCTGACAGTTCGGGTCGAGGCCGTGCATCATTCCCAATGCTGGGTCTCGATCCAAAATGCCAGCCTTCCTTCTCCCTCCACAGATGCTGCTCGGTCCACTGCAGCCCTTCTACTTAAAATGTAGAGGATAAGGTTACTTTTGCTGAGAAGGTCAATCTTTGCCCATCCCTTTGTGTTGGGCCTGGAGGTTTCTATATCTCTATACAATCAGGTCTCAAGACTGAACGTGGCAATTTACTGTTGTTTGCTCATAATTAATTTAATTTTATTAAAAGATATTTGGACAGGTACATGGAGAGGACGGGTTTAGAGGGATATGGGCCAAAGAGCAGCTGATGTTTCTTTGCATCAATCCAGTTGTGAATCTGGGGGCGGCACATTTGCACAGCTGGTAGATGGTGTAGCTTGGTCGGCATGGGCAAGTTGGGCCGAAGGGCCTGTTTCCGTGCTGTGTGACCCTAAGAACATTTCTGTCTATTTGTGGCAGTAACATCCACAAAACACAAAACAGCCGATGGCTATTAGGAAAATACACAATAGACTCTTCTCCACAATCGACCAAGTTCAACTCCTTTGTCTGCATAATTCATGTTCAGAAGTTCTAGGAGCAGAATTAGACCATTCGGCCCATCAAGTCCATTCAATCAAGGCTGATCTATCTCTTCCTTTCAACCCAATTCGCCTGCCTTCTCCCCATAATGCCTGACACCCGTACTAATCAAGAATTGTCACGGGCTCTGGTTAGTTTTACTAGTGCTTGATAAGTCAACACTTATCTAAGCCTAACCCTGATATCCAATGAAGGTTTTCATTTTCTTTCTTTATTGAAAAGATTACAAATCTTTTCTTTGTTGTTTTTTGCAACCAACAATTAAAATGTTAGGTACCTGTCATTTTTCATTTGTAAAGTTGGGTTCAGTGATTATTAAACTGAAACCTGATTTAAATTTGATGGTCAACGTGGACTTGATGGGCTGAGCGCCTGTTTCCACGTTGTATCTCTACAAGAAATATAGGGCGGTCACGGTGGCACTGCGGTAGAGTTTCTGCAGCACAGCGAATGCAGCGCCGGATTCGCGGGTTCAATCCCGACTATGGTTGCTGTCTGTGCGGAGTTTGTACGTTCTCCCCGTCACCACATTTCAAAGACGTACAGGTTCGTGGGTTAATTGGCTTGGTAAATGTAAAAATTGTACCCGGTGGGTGTAGGATAGTGTTAATGTGCGGGGATCGCTGGTCGGCGCGGACCCGGTGGGCCGAAGGGCCTCTTTCCGCGTTGTATCCCTAAACTAAAAAACAAAACATAAATAATATATATAGGAAAAAATGCACCATTATTGACCATTAATCACCATTTATTTTAAACCAGGGTTTATCCGCAAGATGTGGTATTATTCATACTTTCAAATAATAATGTTTTAATGTGGCAGGGAGCATCACCAATAATTCAGAACATTTTGTTTCAGTTAATTAGCACTTTATTTCTCTACAGTTTCCACACACTCATTATGTGGTATTATGATTATTTGTGACGTTTGACTATTTTATATATTCCTGCTTTGTAGAGAAGGAACCGGACAATAACAAAGCAAAATGTTTCTGAAACTCTATGTATGTAAATAATTTGCATTTCCATCTCTGCAGTGCTTAACTTGATGAATCAACACTATCACGGTGGCGCAGCGGTAGAGTTGCTGCCTCACAGCACCAGAGCCTTGGGTTCGATCCTGACTACAGGTGCTGTCTGTACGGAGTTTGTACGTTCTCCCCATGAGCTGTGTGGGTTTTACATAAAAAACATAGAAAACATTGAAAATAGGTGCAGGAGGAGGCCATTCGGCCCTTCGAGCCAGCACTGCCATTCATTGTATTCATGGCTGATCATCCCCAATCAATAACCCATGCCTGCTTTCTCCCCATATCCCTTGATTCCACTAGCCCCTAGAGCCCTATCCAACTCTCTCTTAAATCCATCCAGTGATTTGGCCTCCATTGCCCTCTGTGGCAGGGAATTCCATAAATTCACAACTCTCTGGGTGAAAAAGTTTTTTCTCACCTCAGTCTTAAATGACCTCCCCTTTATTCTAAGACTGTGGCCCCTGGTTCTGGACTCGCCCAACATTGGGAACATTTTTCCTGCATATAACTTGTCCAGTTATTTTATAATTTTATTTGTTTCTATAAGATTCCCCCTCATCCTTCTAAACTCCAGTGAATACAAGCCTAGTCTTTTCAATCTCTCCTCATATGACAGTCCCACCATCCCAGGGATCAATCTCGTGAACCTACGCTGCACTGCCTCAATCACAAGGATGTCCTTCCTCAAATTAGGAGACCAAAACAGTACACAATACTCCAGATGTGGTCTCAGGGAACTCCAATTTCTTCCCACACTCCAAAGACGTACAAGTTTGTAGGTTAATTGGCTTGGTAAAATTGTAAATTGACCCTAGTGTGTGTGTGTGTGTGTATGTAGGATAGTGTTAGTGTGCATGGGGATCGCTAGTCAGTGCGGTTCAGGTGGGCCGAAGGGCCTGTTTCCGCGCTGCATCTCTAAACCAACCTAAACTGTCTATAACATCACCCACATGTTTCTTTGCATCAATCCAGATGTGAATCTTGAGGGGTGGCACAGCTGGTAGGGCTGCTGCCTAACAGTGCCAGAGTCCTGGGCTCAATCCTGACCTCGGGTGCTGTCTGTGTGGAGTTTGCACGTTCTCCCCGTGACCACGTATGTTTCCTTCAAGTGCTGCGGTCCAAACATTCAAATCTATTTTTTCCTTTAAAACGTATATAATAAAGTATTTTACAATGCTAATGTAGTTTGGAAACATAATTAAATAGTATTTATAATCTGTCCTAATTTTGAATTTAATTTCTTATATATGTTACCCAATTCATTGTTTCTGTATTATATTCAAATGCTTTGAAACAGACCCACCGGTCAGTGAAGCAATCCAGTGTGTAAATATTGATTTCTCTAACTTCGTAATCCTTGCTTTCCCTCTCTCTCCGTCCCTCCCCCATCCTAGTTCTCCGACTAGTTTCACTGTCCTCCTGATTATATATTACTCATTGTGTGCCTCGTCGACACTTTCCCCTCAGCTCACAATGAACCGTTCTACATTTCCTTAATCATCTTCCCCTTTGATCTGTGTTTTCACACCTTACCCTTCCATATCTCCATCTCCCCTGACTCGCAGTCCTGAGGGTCTCGACCCGAAACGTCACCCATTCCGTCTCTCCAGAGACGCTGTCTGTCCTGCTGAGTTACTCCAGCATTTTGTGTCTACCCTCCGTCAGTGAAGTTGCATTCTGATGTATCACTTCTCCCCTTTTTCATTCATCTTCCTGTTTTTCCAAACCACCAGCCCTTTATCAAAAAAGTCCTTTCCCATATTTAAGATCATCTCTCGCCAGTTCCTCATGTTTCTGTGCTGCAGATCATTTAGATTAGTTTAGAGATACAGCGCGGAAACAGGCCCTTTGGCCCACCAAGTCTGCACCGACCAGCGATCTCCGCACATTAACACTATCCCACGCACATTGGGGGCAATTTTTACATTTATATTAAGCCAATCAACCTACAAACCTGTACACCTTTAGAGTGTGGGAGGAAACCAAAGTTCTCGGAGAAAACCCACGCAGGTCATGGGGAGAACGTACAAAGTCCGTACAGACAAACACCCGTGGTCAGGATCGAACCCGGGTCTCTGGGGTTGTAAAGCGTTGTAAGGCAGCAACTCTACCACTATGCCACATCGCTGCCCCAGCCAACAATGGCAGATTTATACAAACTACCTGTTAAATGCTGAATTCAATGGAAAGGGCTATTGGGAAGTGCATGCAATACTTTATACAAATATTCTACACGTTGGTGATGGTGAAGTTCTGCTTTGTTTTTCCTGAAAGTCCTATTCAATTTCAATTTAATTTCTTCAATATTTAAAAATGATGCAAAATGAACAATTGACTTTCCCTTCTGCACAAGGTGGTTTAGCGTAGGTCAAATAAAATGCAATCTGTCCGAAGGACAATTGATTAATTGTTCCTGCCCGAACTTGCTTAATGTCGAAACTACGGGTTATATTCAGCCAGTTCACTTCTTGCACTACCATGGACTTGTTCCTTCTCTCAATTATGTTTTTTGCACTAATGTCTGTTTGTTTTGCACAGTTTTCTTCCCTTTGGAAATTTTATGAGTGAGTTTTGTATAGTTTATGTATGTTTTGTTTGGCTGTGCTGTGATGTTGCTGCAAGCTGAATTTGTCCATCCTTACCCAGACCTCCTTGTGTCTATACATACGACTTAACTTGAGACCAGTCTTTTGTAATGGATTGTTTTGTTGACAGAAATTGAGTTCATTATGAACTGATTAATACTTGTCTGATCTTATATGCAACAGCAAATTTCTGAGTTTCAATTGATACTGTTGCGATAGTAATGAAATGAGAAAGCAACTCCGAGATTTCCTTTGTTGTAAGGGCCTGCCCCACAAATAGAAAATAGGCGCAGGAGGGGGCCATTCGGCCCTTCGAGCCAGCACCGCCATTTATTGTGATCATGGCTGATTGGCCGCTATCAATAAGTTCTTTAGTAACTTGTCAGTTTCTTTGGTGAACTAAATTAAGGCGCATGTTGCAATCAAAAGCGCTTGAACAATGGGTTGGGAAGAAAGCCAAACTGTAAGAAAGAGGACCGTGCCTGCCTTCTCCCCATATCCCTTGACTCCACTAGCCCCTACCACTTACCCGACTTTTTCTGCGATAGCCAGCACCCGTCATAGGTCGCCGAAAATTTTCAACATGTTGAAAATTCAGCGGCGACCAGAAAGACGTTATGACTCTTTAGATGACTGAGGGGACTACTCACGACCATACGGGGGACACCCTGGCGACATGTCGCGGGGTGAAGCCTGTATGGTCGTGAGTAGTCCCCTCAGTCGCCCAAAGAGTCGTACCTTGTTCTGGTCACGGCTGGATTTTCAACATGTTGAAAATTTTCGGAGACCTGCTGCAACTGTGACGGGTGCCGGTAAGTCGTCGAAAAAGATCACGTATGTGTGACAGGCCCATTAGAAATACAGCGTAGAAACAGGCCCTTCAGCCCCAGCGTGACCAGGCCTGCCAGCAATCACCCCAGCACACTAGCACTATCCTACATACAGAGGGCAATTTACAATTTTTACCGAAGTCAGTTCACCAACAAACCTGTACGTCTTTGGAGTGTTGGAGGAAACTGGAAAACGCGGAGAACGTGCATACTCCATACAGACAGCACCGGTAGTCAGGATTGAACCTGGGTCTCTGGCGCTGTAATCATGGCAACTCTACCGCAGCGCCCCGTTGGAGGTGAGGTGCAATATTGCAGCAGGAAAATGTGGACAATAGTTGGGGCAAAACTGTAGCCTTGCTTGTCAGAGATGGGAAATGCAATGGACTGTAGACGTGCTGGAGTCTTAAGTAAAACGCAAAGTACTGGAGAAACCCTGCAGCTCAGGCAGCATCTGTGGAGGGAATGGCTAGGCGATGTTTTGGGTCAGGACAACTTTCATCAGGCTTGAAGTCTGACGAAGGGCCCCGACCCGAAATATTGTCAGTCCATTTCCTCCACAGATGCCGCCTGACCCACAGAGTTCTTCCAGCACTTTGACTCTTCCAGTTTATGACCTTAGGACCTTACTGGAGAGGAGGATGAACTAAGATGAACAAGAAGGTTTTTTTTTCAGCCATAATTACCTTGCTATTGAGGGAGTGCAGCGTAGGTTTACAAGGTTAATTCCCGGGATGGCGGGACTGTCATATGCTGAGAGAATGGAGCAGCTGGGCTTGTACACTCTGGAGTTTAGAAGGATGAGAGGGGATCTTATTGAAACATATAAGATTGTTAAGGGCTTGGACACGCTAGAGGCAGGAAACATGTTCCCGATGTTGGGGGAGTCCAGAACCAGGGGCCACAGTTTAAGAATAAGGGGTAAGCCATTTAGAACGGAGACGAGGAAACACTTTTTCTCACAGAGAGTGGCGAGTCTGTGGAATTCTCTGCCTCAGAGGGCGGTGGAGGCCGGTTCTCTGGATACTTTCAAGAGAGAGCTAGATAGGGCTCTTAACGATAGCGGAGTCAGGGGATATGGGGAGAAGGCAGGAACGGGGTACTGATTGGGGATGATCAGCCAAGATCACATTGAATGGCGGTGCTGGCTCGAAGGGCCGAATGGCCTTACTACTGAACCTATTGTCTAGTGTCTATTGCAAGCTATTTGCAAACATTTTGAACAAAGCCGTCAATGGTACTTGATTGTCACATGTATTGAGGCCCAGCAAAATTCATTTTTGTACACAGTTCAGTCATTCTACATTTAATCTTATCATGATTATATAAATATTATGTTTATTGCACAAAGAGTAATGATATGCTGCATGAACAATCTTGTAAACACGGTATTAATGGAAGTTAAAAGTATAGTTGATAAAAATACATAATAAACTGATACAAAAATACTCAAAACT
This sequence comes from Raja brachyura, assembly GCA_963514005.1. Next base: position 58,966,536 of record OY740794.1, on the reverse strand, counting down.
ATTTATTTATTGGTGTGGGTATTAAAACATTTTTGCATTGCCTGACAATTAAAAAAATTAAAGATGATAAAGGCAACTCCATAGGAATGTTCGTGGAGTGGTCGGCATGGGTGAGTTGGGCCGAAGGGCCTGTTTCCGTGCTGTGTGACTCGACGACTCTAAGAGCTATGAAACTGTGCACATTTTGGACTTCACAGGAGTCTCTGGTCGTGAACAATCAGCTGGCAGTTTAGGAATTCCGTCTAATGTCTTTAGGTTTGGCAATGAGGAGAAAACTCTTTAAAAAAAACATAAAATAAGAAAGCGCACAATTCAAACGTGAGTTTTATTTTGTAGATAAGACACAAAAAGCTGGAGACACAAAATGCTGGAGTAACTCAGCGGGACAGGCAGCATCTCTTGGAGAGAAGGAATGGGTGATGTTTCGGGTCAAGACCCTTCAGACTGATGTCAGGGGAGTGGGGTTTTTTTTTTCTGGTTCAGACTGACCTTTCAGGATTTTAACCAGCTGCCCGTAAACCGGCTGTTCAACTCGGTAATAGTCGGCATTTTCTCAACTGCGAACCTCGCAGGATGTGATTGTAAAACACGTCTAACCATGCGCACACAAAGCAGAAACAAACAAGCCTTTGTTCCCCCCACCGCCCTTGGCCCACCTTGGCCCACCTTGAGTCACCCCTACCATAATTTGATGTGGTTTTCCTGAGCTCTTAACAAATGTACGGCAGGAAGAAGACTTCAGCCACAGGGTATCTGTTTCACATGATATCCAGGCTACTTGTATGAAAGAAGAATTGTATTGGGGCGGCACGGTTGGCGCAGCGGTAGAGTTGCTGCCTTGCAGCGCCAGAGACCCGGGTTCGATCCCGACTGTACGTTCTCCACGTGACCTCGTGGGGTTTCTCCAGGAGCTCTGGTTTCCGCCCACACTCCATAGACGTACAGGTTTGTAGGTTTTAAAGAAGGAACTGCAGATGCTGGAGAATCGAGGGTTACACAAAAAGCTGGAGAAACTCAGCGGGTGCAGCAGCATCTAAGGAGCGAAGGATATAGGCGACGTTTCGGGTCGAGACCCTTCCTCAGCTGGGTCTCGACCCGAAACGTCGCCTATCTCCTTCGCTCCTTAGATGCTGCTGCACCCGCTGAGTTTCTCCAGCTTTTTGTGTAACCCTAGGTTTGTAGGTTAATAGGCTTGGTGTAAATGTAAAATGTAAATGTGTCCCTAGTGTGTGTGGATAGTGTTAAAGTGTGTGGATCGCTGGTCGGCGTGGACTTGATGGGCCGAAGGGCCTGTTTACCCGCTGTATCTTGGAACTAGTAATAAATAATTCTAATAATCATATTTTTAAATTGTATCCACTGACTGTGTTAATGGTTAGTCAGGGCGGTCACGGTGGCGCAGTGGTAGAGTTGCTGCCTTACAGCGCTTGAAGCACCGGAGATCCGGGTTCGATCCTGACTACGGGTGCTGTCTGTACAGAGTTTGCACGTTCTACCCGTGACCTGTGTGGGTTTCCTCCGAAATCTTTGGTTTCCTTCCACACTCCAAAGACGTACAGGATTGTAGATGAGTTGGCTTGGTATAAAATGTAAATTGTCCCTAGTGTGTGCAGGATAGTGTTACTGTGCAGGGATCGCTGGTCGGCGCGGACTCGGTGGGCCGATAGGTTGTATCGACGCTGTACCACTAAACTACCATCAAGCATGAAATAGATATTGCACATAAGCAATTAAATGATTCCATCGCCCCACAATATTACTGTGCACATACCTGCATCTATACTTGTCCTGAAATTCACACGGATTCCGTTTCAACGTAAGGGACTGTATAGGAGATGGTCCTAGATCACGAAGTCCACACAAAGTCGTTATGTTGTTTTCAGTTAGTGACAAGTGCTGGATTTGGGGAATTTTCGGCAGTTGTTGAAACGATGATAAATGATTCTTGTTCAGATTCAGTTCTTTACACCTGCAAAATAAAGTTGGAATCTGTCACACAGCCACGTTTCGGGTAACTTTATGCAAAATCAAATTAGTAGCTGCATAAGATTCTCAAAAAACGAGACAAAATAAAATCAGGTGTCTGCTGGAAAACAATAAAATGTTAAGAATTAAAGCCAGAACTTCTTTACAATAGATAGAGCAAAGGGGAAGATACAGAGTACAGAATATAGTTCTCAGCATTGTAACGCATCAGTTGGAAACATAGAAACATAGAAAATAGGTGCAGGAGGAGGCCATTCGACCCTTCGAGCCAGCACCGCCATTCATTGCGATCATGGCTGATCGTCCCCAATCAATAACCTGTGCCTGCCTTCTCCCCATATCCCTTGATTCCACCAGAGCTCTATCTAACTCTCTCTTAAATCCATCCAGTGATTTGGCCTCCACTGCCCTCTGTGGCAGGGAATTCCACAAATTCACAACTCTCTGGGTGAAAAAGTTGTTTCTGAACTCAATCTTAAATGGCCTCCCCTTTATTCTAAGACCGTGGCCCCTGGTTCTGGACTCGCCCAACATTGGGAACATTTTTCCTGTATCTAGCTTGTCCAGTCCTTTTATAATTTTATATGTTTCTATAAGATGCCCCCTCATCCTTCTAAACTCCAGTGAATACCAGCCTGGTTTTTTCAATCTTTCCTCATATGACAGTCCCGCCATCCCAGGGATCAATCTCATGAACCTACGCTGCACTACCTCAATCACAAGGATGTCCTTCCTCAAATTAGGAGACCAAAACTGTACCCAATACTCCAGATGTGGTCTTACCAGAGCCCTATACAACTGCAGAAGAACCTCTTTACTCCTATACTGAAATCCTCTTGCTATGAAGGCCAACATTCCATTAGCTTTCTTCTGCTGCTGTACCTGCATGTCAACTTTCAGTGACTGGTGTACAAGGACACCCAGTTCTCGCTGCACCTCCCCCTTACCTAACCTAACCCCATTGAGATAATAATCTGCCCCCTTGTTTTTGCCACCAAAGTGGATAACCTCACATTTATCTATATTATACTGCATCTGCCACGCACCTGCCCACTCACTCAACCTGTCCAGGTCACCCTGCATCCTCCTAACAGCCTCTTCGCAGTTCACACTGCCACCCAGCTTTGTGTCATCCGCAAACTTGCTAGTGTTGCTCCTAATTCCCTCTTCCAAATATGGTAAACAGTTGCGGCCCCAACACCGAGCCTTGCGACACTCCACTCGCCACTGCCTGCCATTCTGAAAAGGTCCCGTTCACTTCTACCCTTTGCTTCTGGTCTGCCAACCAATTTTCTATCCACGTCTACACCCTACCCCCAATACCATGTGCTCTAATTTTAGTCACCAGTCTCCCGTGCGGGAACCTATCAAAGGTTCCATAGACGACATCCAATGTCCGTAATGGGGTAGAGATGAATTGGACAGTACCCCAGCTTATGGAAGGACTGTTCAGACCAGAGGGGGAAGAAGCTGTTCCTGAGTCTGGTGGTGCGCGCTTTCAAGCTTCTGTATCTTCTGCCAAACATGAAGGGAGAGAAGGAATGACCGGGGTGGGACAGGGCCCTAGTGACACCACACCTGGAATATTGTGTGCAGTTTGGTCTCCAAATTTGAGGAAGGATATTTTTGCTATTGAGAGAGTGCAACGTAGGTTCACGAGGTTCATTCTCGGGATGTCGGGACTGTCACATGTTGATAGAATGGAGCGTCTGGGCTTGTATACACTGGAATTTAGAAGGATGAGAGGGTATCTTATTGAAACATAAGATTATTAAGGAATTGGAAATGTTAGAGGCAGGAAACATGTTCTCGATATTGGGGGGAGACCAGAACCAGGGGCCACATTTTAAGAATACAGGGTAGGCCATTTAGAACGGAGATGAGGAAAAACTTTTTCACCCATAGAGTTGTGAATCTGTGGAATTCTCTGCCACAGATGGCAGTGGAGGCCAATTCTCTGGATGCTTTCAAGCGAGAGTTAGAGAGAGCTCTTAAAGATAGCGGAGTAAAGGGATATGGGGAGAAGGCATGAATGGGGTACTGATTTTGGATGATCAGCCATGATAGGGCTGCCAACATTTGGTGAGGGTTAGCAGTGAGAAATTTTGGGGGGGGGGGTGCCCCCCCTCCAATGGTACGGAGCTTTTTCATTTTTCAGCTTGAAATTGTGCAATCTGGTGCATACTGTAGCGAGTCTTTTAACTTACACTTGAATGCAACATTTATGCTTTACATTGGATTCGCTATGAATAAGGTTAGGCTAAATTACATTCTAATTACATTCCACAGTAGAGCCAGGCTCTGATCAACAGGTGCAACAGATGGCTGATCTTAATGTAATCATGTATGGAAATCAGATTATAATCAAAGACTTGGCCCATGTCGACCAACCTGGGTCTCACTGCACACCTGGCACTACTCCTGACCCTGACTCCAGTTGCATACCTTCTCTCATACCTGACCCTGAGTCCAGCCTTACACCTGACTCTCTATTCTACCCTGACCATAGCTGCTTACCTGCTTAGGATCCCAGTGCAGAACACTCCCATTATCCCAGGTTTGACTGCACACCTAGTACTATTCCAGACCTTTCTCCTATCCCCTCTGCACTGACAATATATCTGGTCCACACATAAAGCCCCATGTCTGACCCCCTGGACTTAACCTATTACGTTCAAGTCCACTGGTGCTTATCTAATGCGGTCACCTTTTATGGGGCAGTTCACGGGCCACATTTTGTATAACAAAATTTGCTACATCCATTGGCTTCCTTGTTATCTAACATGCTAGTTACTTTGTCAAAGAAGTCATGAATTGGTTGAACGCATTTTCTCATCCATAAAATTATACTTACTCAGCTGTATAAGTATTCTGTTACCATTTCCTTCATTTTCCTAACAAACTGTCCTAAAGTCATTTTCACCTCTAATATTTTCAGTATTTTGCTGCTCCCTCTCAGCTGGGACTTTCGAAATGCAAACTCCAATAACTATATATTTAAGCAATATTATTCTATTAACTGTGATCTTGAAAGTACATAATATTTTCTGGTATTCATAACACAGCAATGATAAAAAAGATCTTTGTTTTGATTGCACCTTCCAACATGCATACATTATTATATTCCAGTTAATGTATCGAGGGCAAATTTTTGTTCCAATGCTCCCCTTTCCATATTACTTTTACATTGAAGTGATTGAAATCCAAGTGAAGTTTAAATGGCACCAGAAAAATAAAACCTCCGGAATTGATGATATTCATTACATGGTTGGTTGAAGTCAGTATCAGCACAATTACTATATTAAACTTTGAATCTTCAGATGTCCTGGTTCAAGCTAAAGCTAAGGACAAATAATAAACTCCTCACACATTCCCCTGCACGTATCTGTCACTCCTTTAAAATATGCCCCTTCTTTGAACAAGCTCTTAAACATCACATCTGAATCAGTTTCCATCTGACTACACTCCTTGTGGATGTTCATCTACGTGTTCAATTAATAAAACAATGAGTTCGGGGACATTTCTATTCAACCTGTCAAAGGAATTTGGGGGGGGGGGGGATATAGTCAGTGAGTTAAACAAACATAATATTGAGTGGCAAATGACAATAGTCTACCGTCCCAATATTTAACTGAAGGAAATAATGGGTTATCGGGCCTGTATGTTGTGACAGACAGCCTGACACCTTGCATGCCATTTTAATATTTTAAGGGGTAACTTTTTCCACGCCAAGGGTGGTGGGTGAATGGAACAAGCTGCCAGAGGAGGTAGTTGAGGCAGGGACTATTCCAACATTTAAGAAACAATTAGACTGATACATGGATAGGACAGGTTTGGAGGTATGGACCAAAAGCAGGTAGCGTAGCTGGGACATGTTGGTGGGTGTGGGCAAGTTGGGCCGAAGGGCCTGTTTTCATACTGTATCATTCTATGACTACATTATATCTCCACCATCCATGAATGCTTGAAAATCAAGTGGTCGAGTTTTATTGCCATATGCTCAAGCATAGAAACATAGAAAATAGGTGCAGGAATAGGCCATTCGGCCCGTCGAGCCAGCACTGCCATTCAATATGATCTTGGCCGTTCATCTAAAATCAGTACCTCTTTCCTGTTTTTTCCCAATATCCCTTGATTTCGCTAGCCCCAAGAGCAAAATGTAACTCTCTCTTGAAACCATCAAGTGAATTGGCCTCCGCTGCCTTCTGTGGCAGAGAATTCCACAGATTCACAACTCTCTGAGTGAAGAAAGTTTGTCCTCATCTCAGTCCTAAATGGCCTGCCCCTTATTCTTAAACTGTGAGCCCCTGGTTCTGAACTCCCCCAACATCAGGAACATTTATCCTGCAGTTACCGTAAGTGAAAATCTAGCAGGCAAGCAGGATGCTTTCCCCAACCACCCCCATTTGAAGGCCACTATCTTCCACCGCTTCTACCCAGCAGCCAATGGTTGTCCTCCAGGATGCACCGAGCCGCAGCCTGGTCCATGCCGGTCACCCCTAGGGTGAATTTGGCACAGAGACTCTCACGGCCGCGGCGTAACGCTTCCGACACCCCCGAAAGCCCGGGACTCTTGCACAGAGGCTGCTCCATGGCCAGAGCTGCAGTGAGCGACTCGCCAGCCCGGCAAACACCCGCCAGCCCCGGCTCCCCGTCTGTATCTGCCCCCGCCGCTGCTTCTGCATCCATCCCTCCCTCCGCCCCGGCTGTCCAACACCCACGACCAGTTTGCTCAGAGCACAGCAGCGCCTCGCCCAAAGCCTCACTCATGTCAGCTGCTTCCCGCAAATCCTTAAATTCCGACTGCCGCCGGGAGCAGGACATGGCCTTACTTGCTGCGATGGGTGACACTCATTAACTGCCCGGACCGTGCCTTTCAATGTAAATTTGCATGGGGACATGGTTTGGAGGTGCGTGTCGGTTCGGTCAAGTGAGAATAATGCTGTCTTCTCAACAGACGCGCACACAAACAGTTGATATTAGTTTTGAGATTCTCGTTGATCACAGAATTTCTCACGACAGAGCGCAAGAAATTCTGTGATCAGCGTGAGAGCGCGAGAATTGGGCGAAATGCGTGAGTCTCACGCTCAATGCGTGAGAATTTGGCGAAATGCGTGAGTCTCACGCTCAATGCGTGAGAATTGTCAGCTCTGGCCATGATCACGGTGAATGGCAGTGCTGGCTCGAAGGCCTACTCCTGCACCTATTGTCTATTGTCCATTGAGTTTGGTCCGAGTTGACGGACTGGGCTACCTATCTGTGGAGCTGAATATAAAGAACGCTGGTCTTTACCTTGGGAGTCTGACAGAGCTGAGATCAGTCAGGAAATTGTCAGCCAGTTGAAGCTTTTCCACTCGGATCAACCTGCGAAGAATCTTATAAAGGTTTTCCAGCTGATAGGGGTCACCAAGGCCTTGATAAGATAGGTTCACTTCCTATTTGGTGAAAATTAAAGCTTCATCAGAGAGCAAACTTGCTTTTACAAAAAAAAAGCCCCCGATTTTCACCAAAGTTGCAAAAAAGGTCAGAGAAAGTTCAGCATTGAAATGTAGCCTGCAATGTGATTCTAGCCAATATGAAATTTTATTGAAGATAGACACAAAAAGCTGGAGTAACTCAGTGGGACAGGCAGCATGTTGTTTAAGAAGGAACTGCAGATGCTGGAAAATCGAAGGCAGACAAAAGTGCTGGAGAAACTCAGCGGGTGCAGCAGCATCTATGGAGCGAAGGAAATAGGCAACGTTTCGGGACGAAACCCTTCACTGGAGAGAAGGAATGGGTGACGTTTCGGGTCAAGACCCTTCTTCAGAGAGTCTCGTTCCCAAACGTCACCCATTCCTTCTCTCCAGAGAGGCTGCCTGCCCCGCTGAGGTACTCCAGCTTTTTGTGTCTATCTTTGGTTTCAACCAGCCTCTGCAGTTGGCAAATTGGTGAAACCAAGCATCGACTGGGCGATCGTTTCGCCGAATACTTGAGCTCGGTCTGCCAAGGCCTGCTGAATCTTCGAGTTACTAACCATTTTAACTCCCCTTCCTATGCCCATAGTTATATTTCTGGCCTGGGCCTCCTCCATTGTCAGAGTTAAGTCGCAGGCAAACTGGTGGAACAGCCCCTCATATTCCACTTGGGTAGCTCACATCCCAACGGTATGAACATTGCATTCTCCAATTTTAGATGACCTCCAACAAACAGCCCTTCCCCTTTCTTCTCCACACCCCCTCTACCCACTTCCTCCCCCCCCCCCCCTCCCCCCCCGTCCCCTCCCCCGACTCAATTTCTCCAGTGCCCAACCTGGACTCCACCTCCCTCCTCCTCATTCATTCCTTCCTCTGGCTTCACAATTTGCAGCTCTTCATCCTTTTGTCTCACAGCTTCTGGTTGTCTCCATCTCTGGCTTCTGTTCCAACCGTTTGTCTGTCAACACCGCCTCCCCCCTCCCCCCCCAACTGTGTCCACCTGTCACCTGCCACACCTCGTCCCGCCTCTCTCTCACCCACATTCTGTCAAAAGAAGGGTCCCAACCTAAAACATCACCTATTTCTTTTCCCCACAGATGCTGCCCAACCCGCTGAGTTACTCCAGTTTGTACTTTCTTCCTGTGCCGGTTTTCTCCAAGAAACTCCGGTTTCCGCCCATTCTCCAAAGACGGGTGCAGGTTTGTAGGTTAATTGGCTTGGTCCTTAGTATATGTGTCGGATAGTGTTAGTGTGCGGGGATCGCTGGTCGGCACAGACAAGGCGGGCCGCAGGGCCTGTTTCTGCGCTGTATCTCCAAAGTAAAACTAAACATTTTTAGCTGTTGAAAAGATCTTGGAATTTGAAAGCAACCCGCTGTCTCACGGAGTGAACGTCCAGGGGCGGAAAAGATTGCAGAAAGCTGTGACCACTGCCCAGACCATCATCGGCTCTGACCTCCCCACCATCGAAGGGATCTATCGCAGTCGCTGCCTCAAAAAGGCTGCCAACATCATCAAAGACCCACACCATCCTGGCCACACGCTCATCTCTCCGTTGCCATCGGGAAGAAGGTACAGGAGCCGTAAATCTGGAACATCCAGGTTCAGGAACAGCTTCTTCCCCACAGCCATCAGGCTATTAAACTCGACATCAAACAAACAGTCTATTGCACTTTATCTGTTTATTTATTGAGTACATATATGGTCTAAGCTATCTAGACACACTGAACTTTTATCTCCTGTTCTGTGTTATGTTTACATATTCTGTTGTGCTGCAGCAAGCAAGAATTTCATTGTCCTATCTGGGACACATGACAATAAAGCACTCTTGACTTGACTTGACTCTTGAATGACCACTAGGTTGCTGGAGTGAATGCCTTGCTTGGTTATAGAGGACAATCGGCAATAAGGGATACCATTATAACGAGGGTTATCTGAATCACCTGTACTGTGATATAATGAAAAGTTTTTGTTCCTGTGCTGTATTAAAGTTTCTTTAATATCCATTATTAAGCGGTTTAGTTTAGTTTAAAGATACAACATGGAAACAGGTCCTTCGGCCCAGCGGGTCCGCGCCGCCCAGCGATCCCCGCACGTTAAACTACTCTACGCACGCACGGGAAATTTTTACCAAGCCAATTAACCGACAAACCTGTACGTCTTTGGAAGGAAGGCGAAGATCCCTGAGAAAACCCACCGCTCCGCACTTAATGGATTGCTTTATTATACAATCGAATGCCCCTATTGCCAACCCTTACCAGACAGTTCTCCCAGTTTTCCAGCCTTCTTTGTTTCATTGCCTCTTCATCCCGACTTTCCTTCTTCACGAGCGCAACTCTTTCCCTGTCTTTGGGAAAGAGATCCCCAGGGGGAGGACCTATGAACGTGGAATTGGATTGAGATCATATTTTTTGTTTAGTTTAGACATACAGCGTTGAAACAGACCCTTTGGCCCACCGGGTCCATGCTGACCAGCGATCACCCCGTACACTAACACTATCCTACACACACACACTAGGGACAAAGTACAATTCACAGATGCTAATTGACCTACAAAACCTGTACATGTTTGGAGTGTGGGAGGAAACCGAAGAACTTGGTGAAAACCAACACAGGTCACGGGCAGAACGTACAAACTCCGTACAGACAGCACCCGTGGTCAGGATCGAACCCGGGTCTCTGTAAAGGGCCTGTCCCACTTTCACGACCTAATTCATGACCTTTTTTTACTCGTGGACATTTTTCATCATGTTGAAAAAACGCCCCGACCTACTTGATGCCACGAGTACGTACGACTAGCATCACAACCTACCTACGACCTATCTACCACTTCCTACGACCTCGTGACGACCATGCTGCGAGTATGAGTCAAGGGTAAACTCGGCAGAGGTCGGAATTAGGACGTGAAAGTCGGACAGGCCCTTAAGGCAGGAACTCCACTGTTGTGCCACCCTGCTGCCCCTATTCCTATTCCTTCTCTCCAGAGATGCCGCCTGACCCGCTGAGTTACTCCAGCACTTGATACAGGTGTATGACCTACAAGCCTGCACGTCTTTGGAATGTGGGAGGAAACCGGAGCACCCGGAGAAAACTCATGTGGTCACAGGGAGAACGTACAAAATCCGTAAAATATGTATTTTGACGGCTGGTCTTTGGAGTCTTGCAAGTTTTATAACCATCGATGGGTTGTGTCTTCACCAGTTCAATTGGGAAAGTTCTGTGCATGTTTGCACTCGCTTCAGTCTCTGTATTATAATGCGCATATCTCCAGAAGCTCTGTTAAAAACCATATAACACAGAATGGAGCAACAACACCTCATATTTCGCTTGGGCAGCTTACAACCCAGCGGTATGAACAGAATTCTCCAATGTCAGGTAATTAATCAACTCACCACCCAACCCCCTCATCGCTCAATCATTAGGATTGACTCCGATATTTGAAAATTATTTTACTCACCTTCATCAGTTGGGGCATTGGATATAAGAGTCAGGAAGTCATGACGCGGCAGTCTAAGACATTGATCAGGCCACATTTGGTGTATTGCGTGTAGTTCTGGTCGCCCCATTACAGGAACGATGTGGGGGCTTTGGAGGGGGTGCAGAAGTGGTTTACCAGAATGATGCCTGGATTAGGAGGCATTAGCTAGAAAGAGAGGTTGGACAGACTTGGATTGTTTTCTCCAGAACGTCGGAGGATGAGGGAGAGACCTGGTAGAAATATACAAAAGATGAGAGGCGCAGATTGGGTAGACATTCAGAACCTTTCCCGGAGGTGGAAATGTCAAAGACGAGAGAGAGCATAGTTTAAGGTGAGAGGAGCAACGTTTAACGGAGATGTGCGCGACAGGCTTGTAACACAATGTGGGTACCTGGAATAGAATGGAACGCGCTGCCAGGGGTAGTGGTGGAGGCAGATACGACAGACATTTAGTAGGTTTATAGAATTGCATTTACCTGATCTACCGCTGCGCCACCGGGTGGTCACGGTGGCGCAGCTGTAGAGTTGCTGCCTTACAGCGAATGCAACGCCATGGATCCAGGTTCGATCTCGACTACAGGCGCTGTCTGTACGGACTTTGTATGTTCTCCCCGTGACCTGCGTGGGTTTTCTCCGAGATCTTCGGTTTCCTCCCACACTCCAAAGATGTACAGGTTTGTAGGTTAATTGGCTTGGTATAAGAGTAAAAATTGCCCCTAGTGGGCATAGGGTGGTGTTAGCATCTGGTGGGCGCAGACCCAATGGGCCGAAGGGCCTGTTTCCGCACTGTATCTCTAAACTAAATTTAACAAAATTCCGCTCATGATTTTATACACCTTAGTTTAGTTTGGAGATACAGGGTGGAAACAGACCCTTCGGCCCACCGGGTCTGCGCCGACCAGCGATATCCTACACCCACTAGGGACAACCTTTTTTCAGCATTTAACAAGCCAATTAACCTACAAACCTGTACGTCTTTGGAGTGTGGGAGGAAACCAGAGATCTTTCCTGGACCCAGCGCACTGATGCAAACATAAAGAAGGCACATCAGCGCCTCTACTTCCTGAGAAGATTACGGAGAGTCGGTATGTCAAAGAGGATTCTCTCGAACTCCAACAGGTGCACAGTAGAGAGCATGCTGACCGGTTGCATCGTGGCCTGGTTCGGCAACTTGAACGTCCAGAGGTGGAAAAGATCGCAGAAAATCGTGAACACTGCCCAGTCCATCACCGGCTCTGACCTCCCCACCATCGAAGGGATCTATTGCAGTCGCTGCCTCAAAAAGGCAGCCAAAATCATCAAAGACCCACACCATCCTGGCTATACACTCATCTCACCACTGCCATCGGGAAGAAGGTACAGGAGCCTGAACACTGTAACGTCCAGGTTCAGGAACAGCTTCTTCCCTTCAGCCATCAGGCTATTAAACACTACAACCTCATAAGCTTTGAACCACGATAGACCATTATTCTTCTTATTGCACTGTTATTGCTTGTTCTTTTGTTTCTGAGTTTTTGTTATATTATTTATTATTTATTATGACTACATATTCTGTTGTGCTGCAGCAAGTAAGAATTTCATTCTTCTATCTGGGACATATGACGATAAAACACTAATGACCCTTGATTCATGAGTCTTCTTCCAGCATATCACTGCAACACGACCTCCCAACTTCTATACTCAATACCTCTATACTGTGTCTTTTCTGTTAATGTTGACGTACCTTCTCTGACCCTTGGAGAATGTAGTTGAGTTCCTTTGATGTTGTTTCCTTCAATCTCGTGCCAGGTTTTAAACTTGAATTTGCCAGATGGTAACTGCGAAAAAACCAAGAAGAAATTCAGAGGTTTTAATTGTCCAGCGTTTCACTGTTAATTAATCACCATTATATTTAATTCATCCAACCATTCATTCATCCATGATTTGCTCAAAAGACACAAAATTATTCCACATTAATTGCTTAAATCAATGCTGATTAATTAAAAAAACATTTTCTTGGCTGTATCTTGTGGATAAATAAATAATCTTGCCTCCCAGCTACTTATTAATACGTGGTCTCGGCCTATCAAGGCCTACGAGATCTCCCAGTTGCCAACCATTTTACCTCCCTTTTCCATTCCCCTTTCTGTCCTGGGCCTCTTCCATTGCCAGAGTGAGGTCACATGCAAACGTCTTCTTCTTATCGAGTCCACACACAAGATTAGAAGTTGTTCAGCCAGAGCTGAACACGCTTCTCGGCATCTGCACACAATGGTGTCAGACTTGTGGCTTCTTGTGTGTGGTGGTGGAAAGATTGGTGGAAACAGGGCCGCGACCTGAACGCTCTTCCCTTGACCCCACATGCAAACCGGAGGAACAGCACCTCGTATTCCGCTTGGGTAGCAGCAGGGTAGAGTTGCTGCCTCACAGCGTTTGCAGCGCCAGAGAGCCGGGTTCGATCCCGACTGCGGGTGCTGTCTGTACGGAGTTTGTACGTTCTTCCTGCGACCAGCATGGGTTTTCTCCAAGATCTTCGGTTTCCTCCCACACTCCAAAACTGCACTGGCTTGTAGGTTAATTAGCTTGGTAAATGTGTAAATTGTATGTAGGATAGTGTTAGTGTGTGGGGATCGCTGGTCGGTGCAGACTGGGTGGGCTGAAGGGCCTGTTTCTGCTCTGTATCTCTAAGCTAAACTAAACTAAACTAAACTAAACCTAGTTCAATTCCCCAATTTCAGATAACCAACTCCAACTAACCTAGTAACCACCCACCCCCCCTTGTTGCTCAATCAATCAACAACCAGTTAATGCCACCATAGAGTGCGCTGAACTGTTAGAGCGCTCTTGGTCTCTGACTTTACTCAAGTGTGTAGGAGGCGGATGAGACGATGTAGAATAACATAGAACTCATGTGAACAGGTGATCGAAGGTTGACGTGGACTGGGCGGGCCGAAGGGCCTGTTATCATTGCTGCATCTTTAAATTAAACTAAAATATCTAAACTACCTGTAATAAAAAAGCAATTAAGGGGCTGGATAAGTAAATTTTAACGGTTTACATATTTATGTCGATTTTTGATAGAGTACAGAAACAAGCCCTTCGACCCACCTAGTCTGCGCTGACCAGTGATCACTCTGTATATATATATATATATATATATATAAGAAGATGACTAAGCAACAAAAAAAGTTAAGTTGAAAAGACAACACTGTTGTTTTGTTTTTTATTCTTGACCTTATAGAGGTGTTCAAAATACTGAGAGGAATAGATCGGGTAGATGCACAGAGTCTCTTGCCCAGAGTGGGTGAATCGAGGACCAGGGTACAAAGGCTTATGGCGAGGGGGGGAAGATTTAATACCTGAGGTATTGAGAGGTTCCCGAGGGGTAACTTTTTCTCATGAAGGGTGTTGGGTGCCGGAGGAGGTAATTGAGGCAGGGACTATCGTAACATTTTAGAAATATTTCAGACAGGTACATGGATAGGACAGGTTTAGAGGGATGTGGGCCAAACACAGGCAGGTGGGACTAGTGTAGGTGGGACATGTTGGTCGAGGGGGGGGGGGGGGGGCAGGTTGGGCCGATGGGCCAGTTTCCATGATGTTAGAGTCTGTGGCTCTATTACAGATTTTACAGAGTACTGTGAAGAAGGGTCTTGACCCGAAACATTACCTATTTCCTTCGCTCCATAGATCCTGCCTTCTTTTTCTTCTGTCGTATGTCTTTTAGACCTGCAGCTCCGTTGGGGTGAGCCAGGCCAACGTGTCATCGTCCAGGTCAATCAGACCTCGTTCACCATTCGGTGGCTGGTGTTTGAGGCAACTGGTGACATGTGCTCCACTGTCTGTGTTGGGTCCCCACACTCGCAGGAGGCGCTGTTCACGAAGCCCCACCTCTTCATCACTACTCCATAGCGTCCGACGCCCGTCCTCAAGCTGTTGAGGGTTGTCCACTGCTTTCGGGGCAGCTCCTGGCCAGGGATGTCCATGGGGTCATCGATGTAATGGTGTAGCCTAGATGGTTCCACTGACCGCCACTGGTCTCTCCATCTCGTCTTAACCCAGGCGGCCTTAGAAGCATCAGCCGGTGTTGTGCAGAGCAGCTCTTGGGCTTGCGTGGCAAAGGGGCGCCGTGACTTGAGGCGCACTCGTCGTGCTGTCTCTGTGACAATCTGATGGAGGAGGTGGGATTCACTGGTCTGTGCCTTTCGAGAGAGGGCCAGCGTGGCTGCTTCTCGTCTGATGTTGGCCGGGGCGATGCCAGCGAGGACGGGCAATTGGTTTACTGCGGTGGCTTGTTGGCATCCGGAGACAGTCCGCAGGGCGCTGTTGAGGGCAGCATCCAGCTTCTTGGCGTGATGGCTAGGGCACCAGACTGGGGTTGGTGGCTGAGAACACCAGGGCCACTGGGGACATGCGCAGTGTCTTTGTCGTGGCTCCCCATGTGGTGTCGGCTAGATGCTGCCTCACCCGCTGAGTTTCTCCAGCACTTTTGTCCACCTTCGATTTTCCAGCATCTGCAGTTCCTTCTTCAACATGTTTACACACCAGTCGTGCCGCTGCAGGTAAGAATGTCATTGTTCCGTTTCGGGACATACTTTATGGCACTAAAACACTCACAACTCTTCAACAATATTCAATGTGACCTCTTATTATTAGACAAGTCCCTCTCTTGCCTTCACGTGATATTTTATTATCAAATACGACCTTGTTTCCGCAAGCAGGTTGCGCAGTCTGAGCAGGCAGTATGTTTCCAAAATAAAGACCAAGCTCGTAAATGGAAAAAGGCAACTCCTTTTGTAGGTTCACAATCACAACTGCGTTTAAGTGACGGATTATTAACCATCGTTGAAAAGAGGAGAAGTACACGTGAAGGCAGTCAAAAATGCAGGAGAAACTCAGCGGGTGAAGCGGCATCTATGGAGCGAAGGAATAGGTCGAGACCCGAAACGTCACCTATTCCTTCGCTCCATAGATGCTGCCTCACCCGCTGAGTTTCTCCAGCATTTTTGTCTACCTTCGATTTTTCCAGCATCTGCAGTTCTTTCTTAAACAAAAGTACACGTGAAATGGCCGAATAACCTAAATTACACAAAAAAAATCGAACTTAAATGTTTTGCATCGGTTGAGTGAGTAACCCCAAATCTATTGTTTGAAATTTCTTCCTGGTCACATTTATTTGCGGTTACAATATGGAGGTTAGTTTGTCGATAAATCAAATATGATTTACACACAGACATGGAATTATATTTTATTATATGTCCGATCAAAAGAATCAGAGCTCAAGCAAAATTAAATAAATCAAAGAAAGGTTCCGATACATTCTATTTTTTGTCAGCAAGTCTTTCTTTACTTTCAGACTTTAGACTTCAGAGATACAGAGCAGCCCCTACACAAACACTATCCCACACACACTGGGAACTATTCACAATTTTACCCAATTAAGCAATTTCACCTACAAACCTGTACGTCTTTGGAGTGTGGGAGGAAGCCAGAGCACCCGGAAGAAACCCACGCAGGTCACAGGGAGAACGTACAAACTCCGTACAGACAAGCACCCGTAGTCAGGATTGAACCTGGGTCTCTGGCACAGTAAGGCAGCAACTCTACCGCTGCGCCACTGTGCTGCCCCTTGAAGGTTGTTTGTCGTGTTCTTGTCGGATTTTTCCTGGCTATAAGCTGACCGTACAAACAACTTCTCTGAACGTACCCAGTGTGCTGGTCAACCGGGCTTTGGACTTTGAATAATGGTTCCTAAAATGGCGGAGCCTGCATGTGTTATGTACGCAAAAGGAACCTCACTGCGCGGTTGCATATGTAACAAATAAGGCACCATCGCACCATTACACCATGTCAAATAGTACTCTGTAAAACCCATAATAAACAACAATAAAAAGCTCAGTAGGCATAAAAAATAACAAAGAGGCAAAATAAATAGTCAATAGCAGTGCATATACCTAGCTAGTATATTTATCCCCATCTCTTAAAAATATACCAGAAAGGAACAGGCAGTGAACTATGGGGTTACACAAAAAGCTGGAGAAACTCAGCGGGTGCAGCAGCATCTAAGGAGCGAAGGAGATAGGCGACGTTTCGGGTCAAGACCCTTCTTCAGACTGCAAGAGAACTAAACCTCTCCATTCAAGTGAACTTTGTAGTTTGAATCACTCTGACTTAGTTTTTAATTTAGTTTAGAGATGGGATACGGCTCTAATGGGATTATAGTTTAGAGATGGGATACAGCTCCCATACATCGTGGAAACTGGCCCATCGACCCACCGAGTCCGCACCGACCAGCGATCCCCGCACATTAACACTATCCTACACACACCAGGGACAATTTTATATTTATAACCAAGTCAATTAACCTACAAACCCCGCACGTCTTTGGATCGTGGGAGGAAAACGGAGATCTTAGAAAACCACGCAGGTCATGGGGAGAATGTACAAATTCCGTACAGACAAGCACCCGTAGTCAGGATCAAACCAGGGTGCATGGCGCTGTAAGGCAGTAGCTCTACCACTGCGCCACCGTACTTTGAAAGAAAAGATGCTCTCTGGGTATCCCAGCCAAGGTTATTCTATCCCTAAAGTAGATTATCTAGGTGGCCACACTTTAAAGCTTGGTTCATTGGCTATACAAACTTTGGGCCAGCTAAAATTCCCAAATTCCCTATCTCCAAGCCACTGTCTAATTTCCCCTTAGCATAATGCACAGAACTATGAGAAGCACTTCACCCCTGGCCCTTGCACAAAACATCCAGTGCTTCAATGGCTCTTCATTGTCACGTGTGCAGGTCAGCGACAATTTCTTCCCAGCTGTTATTCCAGATTTGGGACATTTTCTTCCCAGCTGTTATGAGGCATCCGATCATCAGCTATTGAGCTGTCCTGACCTACTATCCATCGCATTCAAGACCCTCGGACGATCTTTTATCGGACTTCACTGGACTTTATCCTGCACTAAACGTCATTCTCTTCTCCTGTATCTGTACACTGTGGACAGTTTGATTGCAACCATGTATAGTCTTTAGTCAGAGGGTGGTGAATCTGTGGAATTCATTGGAGGCCAAGTCAACAGATATTTTTCAGGCGGAGATTGACACATTCTTCATCAGTACGGGTGTCAGGGGTTACGGGGAGAAGGCAGGAGAATGGGGTTGAAAGAGAAAGATAGATAAGTCATGAATGAATGGCGGAGTGGACTTGATGGACTGAATGGCCTAATTCTGCTCATATATTCATTCCAAAGAGGAAGAAAAATTCTAAGGGGAGTAAGAGGGAACCGTGGCTGACAAAGGAAGTTAGGGATGAAATAAAACTAAAAGAAGAGGTGTATAAGCTAGCAAAGAGTAGCGGGAAGCCAGAGGATTGGGAATCTTTAAAGGACAACAGAAGGTAACAAAAGGGCAATACGGGGTGACAAGTATGAGGCTCGAAGGGCCGAATGGCCTCCTCCTGCACCTATTTTCTATGTTTCTACGTTTCTATAACTTATGAACTCCACTGACTGGATTGAACCCGGAACGTGACAACAGTAGTGAACTATACTGAACATCAGGTTATCTTTTCATTCAATATCCCACAAAATATATGATCTTTCAGAGCACTTCCCTTGTATAACAACGCTATTGTTACATAGCAGTGATTTTTTTATTTTTCTATCTGCAAAACCATCTGAAAATGTCTGACATTCTAGGTTCTATTCTCTTCCATTGCTGCCGCCGTCCGCATGTTTGGTGAGGGAGGGCAAGCCTTTGCGGGACTTACAGGTGATGCTATTCCGGAATCGCTGTGCTGTTGCAAGGAGTCTTTGCGTCGGTTGCAGGGCACGGCCCGTGGGTTGCTGCGGTCACTGAGGTCGGGCCACGGCGAGGGTTGTGTCTTAGACCGAGTCCGACGACCCGTGTTCACCCCTGAAGAACTGCAACAGAAATTTATTCGAGCACGAGTTAACATCGGTTCATAAGACAAAAGAGCAGAATTAGGCCATTCGGCCCGTCGAGTCCACTCCGCCATTCTATCATGGCTGATCTGGCGCACCCTCTCAACCCCATTCCCAATGACCTTTCTGTCCTGGGCCTCCTACACTGTCAGGATGAGGCCACACGCAAATTGCAGGTATGTTACAATACCTACCTTTAGCAGCGCTGCAGTTCTGCCGCTCCCCGTGTGCGCGACTTTGGCGCCTTTCAGAGGGGGGCGGGTTTAAAATGCCGATTTTTTCTAGGCAGTCCAAGTCGATCCATGTCGGGCGATTTCGTCGCTAAAGAGAAATCGTTCCGACATTTCATTCATAAAGGTATTTTTAAACTACGCTAGATTATTTATTAACTAGAGTTTAAAAATCATCTTCTAAAGCTCTGAACGGTGACAGCGGAACAGACCTAACGTAGGCGATAAAAGAAGCTACACAGTTTATTTTTACATAAAAACTTGGTTTTTAGGAAGGCTTTAATCACATTTTCATGTTGCGAAAAGGGGACAAAAAAAAATGTATGAACCGGCTGTATTTTTCATACTGACTTCACCGCAAACCGCAACGTTCCAATCCACCGCATTCCACTAAAACCCACTCGCTAGTTGATTTAAATGGCCATTATTTTACAGGCATTAAACACTAAATTCCTTCCATTTGGCCTATAAATTCATGAAAATGAGATTTAAAAATTATGTTATATTGTGGATTATTGTGTGAATGTTATTTGGACACTTAGGCAATTTAAAAAAAGTTTATCTTTTCTTAAGAAATGGATAGATGTTTAGATCTACTCATTAAATTTGGTAATTAGCTGCAATTTGATAAGTAACTAATTATATGCTTTAATTTCAGGTCATCCAAGTAAGATTGTTTCATATTTGTTTCAGAATGCTTCAATCTATAATAACTGAAAATTTCATTGAGTTCTCTTAATTTTTAAGAAAGTTATGGGTTTTTGACTGTTCTAGATCACAGCTTTTGAGTTAAGTCAATTGAAAGACAATGGGGAACAAGATGCTAATTTCCGAGTATGAAAATGGTCATAACTTTATTAATACTGAAGATATGAAAGTGAATTAGGTGTCAAATTAAACTTCTATTTATGCTTTATCTGACGGGACAAATTGCAGACTTGATTTTTAAAATCTCAACATTTTGTAACATTGCTACAAATTGGAGGAACACCACCTCATATTTTGTTTGGGCAGCTTACACCCCAGCGGTATGAACATTGATTTCTCTAATTTCAAGTAACCTTTGTGTAAATAAGCAATTTACAAACTCTAAAAGTGTTCAACACATTTTAATGATAGCACAAGGTATTACATACATCCTCAAATACTGGCTACATTCTTCTAGTGAACCGTATCCAGGAAGGGGAAGGCGTTATGATTGATGTTAACTAGGCGGGGTTAATGGTACTGAGGTAACTATGTTATTGGTTGCATGCAAAACCATCTACATCCTTCCCCTTAGAAAATTTAAAAGAAACAGACCGTTGTCACTACAACAGAATTAAACAGAATTAAACAGAATCGCCATAACGAACAGGTGGCTTGCTGATCCGGCCCGAGCGCGTACGGATGCCTCCCCCTTCCCCCGGAGGAGCAGAAAAAACAGGGGAACCCGAGACAGCAGGGGAACCAGGGAAGGGCGGTGGGGTTGGAGGAACAGGAGAGGGAGAACCGCGACCGCCAACAGGTGACCCGCGCAGAGAGGAACCGGGCGCTCGATACGGGGACCGAGGCATGCAGGGAACGCTGGCTGGGACAGGAGCCGGCTGCTGGTATGAGAGCGGCGGGGCATAGGGGCCCGGGGCCTGCGGCTTCGGCTCATTAACCGCAAGCAGGTGTTGTCGGCTTCTACGGTAGATGGTTCCCTCATATTCGACCAGATACGAACGAGGTGAGTCGGCCACCCCAACCACAGTAGCCAGACGGGAGTGACCACTGGCGGTTTGCAATCGAACAACCTGTCCAGGCAACAGAGGATCGAGTGGTCTGCACGACCGATCGTGGGAACGCCGCTGGCTGTCATGTTTCTCTTGAATGCGCCTCTGCACAGAGGCAGGCTCCAGCACCCGAGGTTTCAGCTGGCGCTGGGCAATCGGGATGGTAGATCTGGTTGTTCTGGACATCTGACGCTGAGCAGGGGACCCCATGGCCGGATCTCTGGAAACATTCCTGAGGTTCAGGAGATCCAAATACAAATCAGAGTTAGACAGTCTCGCTTGTTCCATCAGAAGCTTGGCACGTCGGTGGGGGCTGCCATCTCAGAGATGGCCGCTGCCTTCAAAGGGTCGGGTTTTAGTCCGTTAGAGGTGAAAACGTGTCCAACATACGTGACTTCTGAGACACAAAACCGGCACTTCTTTGGGTTCAGCTTCAGGTTGGCCTTTCGCGCCCGATCCAGGACGCGGCGGAGGTTCTGGTCATGTTCGGCAATGTCCTTCCCATAGACTAAGATGTCATCCACGATGATGGCACATGGCAGGCCCGAGAATATCTGCTCCATCGTTCGCTGGAACACCTCACTAGCGGAATTGATGCCGAATGGCATTCGCAGGAATTTGAATCTGCCGAATGGTGTGGCGAAGGTTGTCAGGTCGGAAGATGCTTTGTCCAACGGGATCTGCCAGAACGAGTTCTTAGCGTCTAGGACCGAAAAGACGGTGGCTTGCCCGACCTGAGCCGCCACGTCCTCAACAGACCGCATGGGGTAGTGTGGTCGCCTGATGGCAAGGTTTAAGTCCTTGGGGTTGATACACACACGTATTTCATTCTTGTCTTTCTTTATCGTGGCAACCATGGTGGAGACCCAATCGGTGGGCTCGCTGACCGCTTCTAGCACCCCCTTGTCGACCATGTTGTTAAGCATCGCCTCGACCCTGTCTTTCATGGCGTGGGACACCCTGTGAGGTGCGCGGACCACGGGTTGTACATTTGGGTCAATGGAAATATGGTATGTCAGTGGTAACTTTCCCAGGTCATCGTTGAACAGGTCCTGGTATTCTGCAATCGGGTTAAATGACAGTAGCACTTTGTGGACCGTGTGGTCGAAGGACACCAGGCCAAGATCTTGGCACGCACGGTTTCCCAGCAGGGTAACACAGTCAGAGTTCAAAACATAAGAAATCAAGTTTCTCGTGGCCTTCTGTAGCCTGCAAGTTAAAGTGGCCCTCCCCACAGGCCTGAGAATTTCTCCACCATAGGCGTGCAGAGTAGCATTGTCAGCGACCAAGGCCTCATTAGTCCTTATCTTGTTGAAAAGATTTATTGACAAAACATTGACCTTTGCCCCAGTATCTAACTTCGCAAGGAAGGTTACATTGTTGACAGTCACAGACACGGAGGGATCAAGACGTTGGCCAGGTGCCTGGAGGAGGGTAAACACATTCGAATCCTCGGGAGAATTAATTGGATCTGCATCATAGGATTCAGCAACATCGGGCTGTGGGTTGGAACAGCTATCAGATTGTTTAAGCATGTTTAGACTGGGTCTGGAAATCTGTACCTGTCTCCCACGAGAACGGAATAAGCGGCAGGCAGAAGCGAAATGATTCAGTTTGTTACAAAAATTACAAGCCTTGCCATAGGCAGGGCACGTCGACCGTCTGTGGTGCATGTAGTTACAGTTAGGGCACCTTTTTGGGGGCACATCATCAGGACCAGGGTTGGCAGGGGTAACCACCACGTTGTTGTCGTCCAGGACCGCTGGAGCATAGACGAAAGTTCTGGCTCTCTTCATGGCATCAGGTCCGACAAGGTTGAGTAGGAGGGAGGCTTTGAGGGAGTCAGGATCATTGCGGTGAGCGACGTTGACAAAGTGGGTGAAATCAATTTCAAACGTAGCCCAGCGCTCAGAAATATCAGCATCAAAGACAAGCTGCGCGGGCTTTCTGCACGAGGATGCCATGGTCAGAGAGATAAAGCACAAAAGGCACAAATCAAATAAAAGAAATAAACCCGATAGACAGGTAGGCGCAAGTATCTTCCAGCTCTGACACCATGTAAATAAGCAATTTACAAACTCTAAAAGTGTTCAACACATTTTAATGATAGCACAAGGTATTACATACATCCTCAAATACTGGCTACATTCTTCTAGTGAACCGTATCCAGGAAGGGGAAGGCGTTATGATTGATGTTAACTAGGCGGGGTTAATGGTACTGAGGTAACTATGTTATTGGTTGCATGCAAAACCATCTACACTTTGCATTCAATGCCCTCCCCCCTCCCGTCCCCCACCCTAGTCGTCCTACTAGTTCCTCTGTTCTCATCCTTGTAGTGCTACATTTTCACCTCTTCCCCAGCCAACAATGGGCCATTGTGGGCTCCAACCTTCCTTGGTCATCTGTGGCCGGCCCTGATTTGTTCTGGCCTTTCCTTACCTCCAGTTCCCTCCCCTCTACTTTCAGTCTGCAGAAGGGTCCCGACCCGAAACGTCACCCATCCCTTCTCTCCATTGATGCTGCCTGACCCACTGAGTTACTCCAGCACTGTCTATCTCAATAATGTTGAGTTGGTTTGAATCAACTTCATTTGATTCAAATCAAAGAGGATATCTGATTTAAGATAATCCCTATCAAATTTCAAAAAAATATCCAGACTATAAGTATCCAAAGTGAAGTTGGTTTTATCTCCTTGTCCGTTCATTACTTTGTAAACTCGAAACACAAAACCCAAGCAATGAGTATTTCAGGGACATCTGATTTTCCTTCTGCCACCAAGACTATCCTAGTCCATTTCGCCGGGGTACAGTTGCTGCCTTATAACGCCGGAGACCAGGGTTCGGTCCTGACTACGTACGGAGTTTGTACGTTCTCCCTGTGACAGATTATTATCTGAATGGTGCCAAGTTAGGAAAAGGGGAAGTACAATGAGATCTGGGTGTCCTTGTACATCAGTCACTGAAAGTAAGCATGCAGGTGCAGCAGGCAATGAAGAAACCAAATGGCACGTTGGCCTTCATAACAAGAGGCGTTGAGCATAGGAGCAAAGAGGTGCTTCTGCAGTTGTACAGGGCCTGTGTGAGACCACACCTGGAGTATTGTGTGCAGTTTTGGTCTCCAAGTTTGAGGAAGGACATTCTTGCTATTGAGGGAGTGCAGCGGAGGTTCATGAGGTTAATTCCTGGGATGGTGGGACTGTCATAGATTGAAAGAATGGAGTACTGGGCTTGTATACACTGGAAATTAGAAGGATGAGAGGGGATCTTATTGAAACATATATGATTATTAAGGGTTTGGACACCCTAGAGGCAGGAAACATGTTCCCGACATTGGGGGAGTCCTGTACCAGGGGCCATAGTTTAAGGAAAAAGGGTAAGCTATTTAGAACGGAGATGAAGAAAAACATTTTCATCCAGACAGCTGTGAACCTGTGGAATTTTATGTCTTGGAAGGCTGTGGAGGCCAATTCTCTGGATGCTTTCAAGAGAGAGTTAGATGGAGCTCTTAAAAATAGCGGACGCAAGGGATATGGGGAGAAGGCAGGAACGGGGTACTGATTGTGGATGATCAGCCATGATCACATTGAATGGCGGTGCTGGCTCGAAGGGCCCAATAGCCTACTCCTGCACCTATTGTCTATTGTCTATTGTGTGCGGGGAGTGGATGAGAAAGTGGGATAACATGG
The DNA here is from genome assembly GCA_963514005.1 of Raja brachyura. The sequence goes on along the minus strand of OY740794.1, from coordinate 58,942,023 downwards.
AGCGAGCGTGAACGGGTGACCGATGGTCGGCGTGCATTCGGTGAGCCAAAAGGCCCGTTTCCAGATTGTATCTCTCTAATCTAAATACAAAACTGCTGATGCTGGAATTTGATCTCTAAGTTCACCGATGGTATAACAATGAAACAAAGTATAGGAAATAAATCATTTCAGCATGTCCACAAGGTATCGGCCAAACATCTACCCATGCACGTTAGAAAGTGTTCTGATGAGATGAACCCCCACTGATGGCAACCGGTCTGTTCTCGGCTGTCTGGGAGACGTACACTGCCCCAATCATCATCGGCTCCCATCTAAAATGTAACAGAAATGAATTGCAGATGCTGGCTTATTACCAAAGATAGACACAAAATGCTGGAGTAACGCAGAGGGTCAGGCAGCATCTCTGGAGAACATGGATAAGTGATTTTGCGGGTCGGGATCCTTCTTCAGTCCGGACTAACTTCGGGAAAATTGGACACAGAATAGTGGAGAGTGAAGACGACCTCCTTCGACCTCCCTTCGACTATGGTGAAGACTATCTGCGACTACCTTCGACTACCCTCGATTGCCCACGACTAACTTGCCGACCTGCTACGACTTACCACGACTAAACCTACGAGTAAAAAAAGTATTGATTTTTTTCCATGACGACCTTTTTTTACTCGCGGCCATTTTTTAACATATTGGAAAAAACGCCATGACCTAGCTGAGGCCTCGAGTACGCGGGGACCACACTCGAGCATGAAGGAGAGTTACGAAGACCTCCTACGACCTCGTGTCGACCATGCTGCGAGTAGGAGTCGAGGGCAAACTCGCCAGAACTGGCGGATTAGGTCGCCCAAGTGGGACAGGCCCTTTAGACTGTCTGCTCGGGTGTAGATTACAATTATGCTTCAGTACTCTGCATGAAGTAACCATAGTAACTGGATATTTGAGCAGATGTAACTGAATGAAGAATGTAAAGGGCTTATTTAACCAGAACCAAACTCACAGTTGTGAAACACAATACCAATATATATACAACCTTGACAAGATAACAATTGTTCTCGCTGCGTCAGTTAGTAACTCTACAAATTTATGCTTGGAGATATCAAGTAATGAACCTACTAGACTTTATCTCCAGTAGGTCCCATCGAGATGTCTTTGCCTCATACGATGTTGCAACCGTGTCATTCTAACTATCTCTTTTGCAGCTCTTACCTTTCTGACATGTCGGGCCACTTTTACCGTTGCTTTCTGAGCTGTTTGGACATTGACAACCGAAGGAAAGAAGATTAATTGTGCTGACTCCATGAGGCGGCCAAGCGGCCTGGTCTGTTGCCTGGCAACGTCGTGAAGCTGAGGTGCCGGACACATGAGATGGACGTTAAGATGCAGCTTGAGTTGCACGTCGGAACGAGGTGATGATTAACGCAGCTCATAATGAGGGTAGACACTAAATGCTGGAGTAACTCAGCGGGGCAGGCAGCATCTCTGGAGAGAAGGAATGGATTCAGACTTCAGACTGAAGAAGGGTCTTGGCCCGAAACATCACCCATTCCTTCTCTCCAGAAATGCTGCCTGTCCCGCTGAGTTACTCCAGCATTTTATATCTGAGAGAGTACAGAGGAGATTTACTAGAATGTTGCCTGGGTTCCAGCAACTAAGTTGCAGAGAAAGGTTGAACAAGTTAGGTCTTTATTCTTTGGAGCGCAGAAGGTTAAGGGGGGACTTGATTGATGTCTTTAAAATAATGAAAGGGATAGACAGAGTTGACGTGAATAAGCTTTTCCCATTGAGGGTAGGAAAGATTCAAACAAGAGGGCATGACATGAGAATTAAGGGACAGAAGTTTAGGGGTAACATGAGGGGGAACTTCTTTACTCAGCGAGTGGTGGCTGTGTGGAATGATCTTCCTGCAGAAGTGGTGGAGGCAGGATCGATTTTAACATTTAAAAGTAAAGTGGATAGGTATATGGACGGGAAGGGAATGGAGGGGTATGGTCTGAGTGCAGGTAGATTGGACTAGGGGAAAATAAATGGTTGGCACGGACTGGAAGGGCTGAGAAGGCCTGTTTCCGTGCTGTAATTGTTATATGGTTATATGGTTATCTGGTTATCTACCTATAGATCATTGTTAGTTGTGAGAAGGTAACAACAAAGCAAACAGATGTAGTCGGAGACTGTAGGACTGGTCAAGGAACTGGGAAGGGGGAGGGGATGGAGAGAGAGGGAAAGCAAGGGCTACTTGAAGTTAGAGAAGTCAATATTCATACCGGTGGGGTGTTAGCTGCCCTTGAGGAAATATGTTTTCTGGGAGAGTCTAGGACCAGAGGGCACACCCTCAGAATCAAAGGACAAACCTTCAGAATGGAGATGAGGGGGAATTTCTTTAGCCAAAGAGTGGTGAATCTGTGGAATTTATTGGCATAAGATATTGGGCACTTTTAAAGCGGAGATTCACATGTTCTTGATTAGTCATTGGTTTTGTTTGTTTAAGATCATGGGAGGAATAGATCGGGTAGACGAACAGGGTCTCTTGTCCAGAGTTGGTGAATCGAGGATCATAGGTTTAAGGTGAAGGGGAAAAATTAAATAGGAATCTGAGTGGTAGCTTTTTCACACAAAGGGTGGTCGATGTATGAAATAAGATGCCAGAGGAAGTAGGGACTAGCCCAACATTTAAAAGCAGTTAGACAGGTACATGGATAGGACAGTGTTTAAGAAGGAACTGCAGATGCTGGAAAATCAAAGGTAGACAAAAGTGCTGGAGAAACTCAGCGGGTGCAGCAGCATCTAAGGAGCGAAGGAAATAGGCAACGTTTCGGGCCAAAACCCTTCTTCAGACTGCTGTGGGGAGGGGGGGGCGGGGATGTAGCTGGGTTGACTGGTGTGGGCAAGTTGGGCCGAATGGCCTGTTTCCATGCTGTATGACTCTATGAGGGAGGTGGCAGGAAAATGGGATTGATAGAAAAAAATAGATCAGCCCTGATTCAGTAGCGGAGCGGACTCGATGGGCTGAATGGCCTCATTGTGCGCCTATGTTTTTTTGTGGTATTGTTATGGTCTTATGGTCTTGCAGGACATTTTGGAAGCGGGCACTAAAGATAACTTTGGTTTAAACAAATGGAATTCAATGATACTTAATTGTCATTTGTACCTTAGATGCAGTGAAATAGTCTGTTTTACTCAGAACCCGTTAAAATCAAAGTAGCAGTCCTCACTGGGACAGTACACAGTCGACAAAGTGCCAAAAAGTTAATTGAATCATTTAATATTGCATAAATAAACCCATGTGTATATAGTGCAATAAATATTCCTGCAAGTTATTGCCCAGTCTAAAGAAATTTGGATTCCTTATATGGCACGGCGGCACAGCGGTAGAGTTGATGCCTTACAGAGACCCGGTCGACTACGGGTGCTGTCTGTACGGAGTGTGTACGTTCTCCCCATGACCTGCGCGGGTTTTCTCCGAGATCTTCGGTTTCCTCCCACACTCCAAAGATGTACAGGTTTGTAGGCTAATTAGAAACAGAGAAACATAGAAAGTAGGTGCAGGAGGAGGCCATTCGGCCCTTCGAGCCAGCACCGCCATTCATTGTGATCATGGCTGATCATCCACAATCAATAACCCGTGCCTGCCTTCTCCCCATACCCCTTGATTCCACGAGGCCTTAGCGTTCTAACTCCCTTATAAATTCATCCAGTGAATTGGCCTCCATTGCCCTCTGTGGCAGAGAATTCCACAAATTCACAACTCTCATCTCATGTTAGTCGTAGGCAATCGAGGGTAGTCGAAGGAACTTGAGGGTATTCGAAAGTAAAGCTCGTTGAGAAAAAAAGCGAAGTAAACTGACCGGTAATGTTAAATGCCCGCTAAACTTTATTAAAAGTTGTCTGGCGTGTCTCCACTCTTTCTCCCCCCCTCTTGCCCATTCTCCCCCCCTCTTGCCCATTCTCCCCCCCTCTCTCCCCCTCTCTCCCCCTCTGCCTCTCCACACTCTCTAAAGGACTTACCGTTATGTGCCAGCCATCTTTTACCTTCCTGTTCATCGCGGGTGTGAATTTCAGGCAGCGCTCCCCCGCGTTCCCTGGCCCCCGCCTTTGCAATGCGTTTGTGTGAGTGTGTGTGAGTGTGTGTGTGAGTGTGTGTCGGTCGATCCAGCTCGTGGTTTCATCGCTGACGGTCGATCCAGCTTGAGGCTTTCCAGGCGAGTGCCCTTGAGCGTGAAGGTCGAAGAACTCGCGGATTAGGTCGCCGCAGTGGGACAGCCCCTTTAGGAGTTTACAAGATGTTGATACTCCAGGTTAAATGAGTCAGAGCATGAAACATGAACACTGATTGATTCAATTTCTTAATAATTGACTTTAGACTTCAGGCTTTAGAGAATTGCGTAAGAAATTCACAACCATAGAACTGTTCTCCTACGGGTGCTGTTTTTCTGAAACAAATATGTTTTTAATTAAAGTGTAGGAAGGAACTACAGATGCTGGTTTATACCGAAGATAGACACAAAATGCTGGAATAACTCAACAGGTCTGGCAGCATCTTTGGGCGAAGGTATAGGTGACGTTTCAGCTCGAGACCCTTCATCAGACTGAAAGTTAAGGGAAAGGGAGACTAGAGATATAGACGGTGATGTGGAACAAATGAATGAAAGAGATGCAAAAAAAGTAACGATGATAAAGGAATCAGGCCACTGTTAGCTAGGTGAAAACAATGAGACCCAACAAGACGACTTTGAGGGTTACACAAAAAGCTGGAGAAACTCAGCGGGTGCAGCAGCATCTAAGGGGCGAAGGAGATAGGCGACGTTTTGGGTCGAGACGACTTTGAAGCTGGTACGACTTGGGTGGGGGAGGAATGGAGAGAAAGGGAATGCGGAGGTTATTTGAAGTTAGAGAAATCAGTATTCATACCATTGCGTTGTAAGCTGCCCAAACGAAATATGAGGTGCTGTTCCTCCAATTTGTGTTTGGCCGTAGTCCACTGTCAGAGTATGTTTTACTTCAACTGATACTATATGATACTTGCCGCCTTACAGCGAATGCAGCGCCGGAGACCCGGGTTCGATCCCGGCTACGGGTGCTGTCTGTACGGAGTTTGTGTGTCCTCCCCGTGACCTGCGTGGATTTCCTCCAAGATCTTCGGTTTCCTTCCACACTCCAAAGACGTACAGGTTTTTAAGTTGTTTAAGAAGGAACTGCAGATGCTGGAAAATCGAAGGTAGACAAAAGTGCTGGAGAAACTCACCGGGTGCAGCAGCATCTACGGAGCGAAGGAAATAGGCAACGTTTCGGGCCCAAACATGGCCCATTTCCTTTGCTCCATAGATGCTGCTGCACCCGCTGAGTTTCTCCAGCATTTTTGTCTACCTTCAGGTTTGTAAGTTAATTGGCTTGGTAAATGTAAAAATGGTCCCTAGGGTGTGTAGGATAGTGTTAGAATGCGGGGATCGCTGGTCGGCACGGACCCTGTGGGCCGAAGGGCCTGTTTCCATGCTGTATTTCTAAACTAAAAAAAAACCATTATTTATCCCAGGAGGGTAAACTGATCCGCTGACAGTCATAAAAACACAAAAACATATTGCTGATTCGCTGATCAATAGTAGCTAAGGCGAGCGATAATGTTAAAGCTGTCCAAATATCCTTTCCGCAGGTCATTCCTCCTGTTTATTGTCACTTAGATGCAACTACAAATATGCTTCCACAATACAATTCAAGAATGCCAAGTAGTTGACCTGATTGTTTTGAAAACAATTAGACAGATAAAAGCCCTCCTTCAAGCAATGATTCAGGAGGCATTATCACACTGGACTGTAAGATCTTATGCAAGCATGATCAAGCATAGTACCTAAGGTAAGAACGCTAATCCTAACTTTATAAAGTAAGATTCTGCACTTCAATGTAATAAATATAAGTTACCAATGTTAAAAAAAATCAAATTTGATGTGTGGGATGGAGCTGCAGATTTACACTGGTTTTACACAGAAGGTAGACACAGAATGCTGGAGTAACTCAGCGGGACAGGCAGCATCTCTGGAGAGAAGGAATGGGTGGCATGTCGGGTCGAGAACCTTCTTCAGACTGAGAGTCAGGAGAGATAGAGACATGGAAGGGTAAGGCGTGAAAACGAGTGATCGGATGGGAAGATGTTCAAGGAACATGTAGAATGTATTAGCTGACGGGAAGGTGACAACGAGGTGTACACGGTAAAATTCAACCAGGAGGACAGCGGAACTGGCCGGAGAACTAGGACGAGGAAAGGACAGAGAGAGAGGGAAAGCAAGGGTTGCTTGAAGTTAGAGAAGTCAACGTTCACACCGCTGTGTTGTAAGCTGCCCAAGTGAAGTATGAGGTGCTGTTCCTCCAATTTGAATTTGATGTTGTGTATCCTTAATAAGAATTCATGTTTTGACCTTATGAGCAAAACATGAATTCTTATTAAGGATTCTGTAAAAATCTTTCAGGGGATAATGTATAAGATGTGCACAAAACACAAGGTGCTGGAGTGCTTCAGTGGGTCAGGCAGCATCTGTAGACGGAATGGATAGGCGACTTTTGTGAATTGGGACCCTTCTTCAGACTGATCAGTCCGAGGAAGGGTCCCACCCTGCCACGTCGCATGCCCATTCCTTCCACAGATGCTGCCTGACCCGCTGAGTTACTCCAGCACCTTGTGTTTTGTCCAAGACGCTATCATCAAGAATCCCTTGTGTCTCCATAACTGGTGGACCCACAACTTAAGCAAACAGTTAGAAAATTAATTTTATTAATTTGCTAAAGTAGTTATTTACATCCAAGCAATGACGATTTGCCTCACAATACGACCAGATATTGAAATACAAGGTCATTAGGGAAATTAAAATTAAGCATAACCCATCAGGTCTGAAGGAGTCTCAATAGACAATAGGCAATAGGTGTAGGAGTAGGCCATTCGGCCCTTCGAGCCAGCACCACCATTCAATGTAATCATGGCTGATCGTCCACAATCAGTACCCCGTTCCTGCCTTCTCCCCATATCCCCTGACTCTTTAAGAGCCCAATCTAGCTCTCCCTTGAAAGAATCCAGAGAACCGGCCTCCATCGCCCTCTGAGGCAGAGAATTCCACAGACTCGCAACTCTCTGTGTGAAAAAGTGTTTCCTCATCTCCGTTCTAAATGGCTCACCCCTTATTCTTCAACAGTGGCCCCTGGTTCTGGACTCCCCCAACATCGGGAACATGTTTCCTGCCTCTAGCGCGTCCAAACCCTTAATAATCTTATATGTTTCAATGAGATCCCCTCTCATCCCTCTAAATTCCAGTATATCTCGACCTGAAATATCCCCCATTCCTTCTCTCCGCAGGTGCTGTCTGACCCGCCGAGTTACTCCAGCGGTTTGCATCTTTCTTCAGCATAACCTTGAACTTTACTTGCTATTTTTTTACTTATGGGTAATGGATAGGAAAGGTTTTGAGGGATATGGGCCAACCGAGGGAAGGTGGGCCATCCTAGTCGGCATCGACAAGTTGTGCCGAAGGGCCTGTTTCCGTGCTGTACGACTATGTGTCTCTATGTGCTGCAATAATTCAATAGATAATTTTGAGTTGGAATAAATGTAATAATCCCCAGTGTCGCCGACAGTGGTGCGCGTTGATAAACTGATGTTTGTTCGTCCGTCAGTATCTCACACAAGCACACATTTCCTTCCTCACATTTAAATAAATGAAAAACAAAAGTGAATTTTTTAACGAATGCACATGTGATGCACCAAAACAATAAAACGGTGATGGCTTAGTATTTGTGGAGGAAAGAACTGCAGATGCTGGTTTAAATCGAAAGTAGACACAAAGTGCTGGAGTAACTCAGCAGGACAGGCAGCATCTCTGGAGAGAAGGAGTCTTCTCGGGTCGAGACATAGACACATAGAAACATAGAAAATAGATGCAGGAGGAGGCTACTCGGCCCTTCGAGCCAGCACCACCATTCATTGTGATCATGGCTGATCGTCCCCAATCAATAACCCGCACCTGCCTTCTCCCCATATCCCTTCATTCCACTAGCCCCTAGAGCTCACTCTAACTCTCTCTTAAATCCATCCAGTGACTTGGCCTCCTCTGCCCTCTGTGGCAGGGAATTCCACAAATTCACAACTCTCTGGGTGAAAAGTTTTTTCTCACCTCTGTCTTAAATGGCCTCCCCTTTATTCTAAGACTGTGGCCCCTGGTTCTGGACTCACTCAGCATTGGGAACATTTATCCTGCATCTAGCTTGTCCAGTCCTTTTAAAATTTTATATGTTTCTATAAGATTCCCCCTCATCCTTCTAAACTCCAGACCCTTCTTCAGACTTCAGGTTATAGAAGGATCTCGACCCAAAACGTCACCCATTCCTCCTCTCCAGAGATGCTGCCTGTCCCTCTTAGGATTTGTAAGTCTAGATTACAAGAGATAAGCAAACCAGTATTCGTTTTAATTGAAGATTGTCACAAAAAGCTGGAGTAACTCAGCGGGTCAGGCAGCATCTCTGGAGAAAAGTGATTACATTCAATTAAAGCAGAACTATGATCGGTGCTGATCATAGTTCATATTTGTAATATATATAGTATTATGGGGAGATTTGAATATTAATTTTTCAAATAGTCTCATTTAGTTTAGTTCATTGTCACGTGTAGAGGTGCAGTGAAAAGATTTTTGTAGAGCGCTATCCAGTCAGTGGAAGGACAATACGTGATTACAATCGAGCCGTCCACAATGCACAGATACAGGATGAAGGGAATAACGTTTAGTGCAAGATAAAGTCCAGTGAAGTGCGTGCAGGGATAGTCTGAGCGTCTCCAGTGAGGTCACTTGTAGCTCACGACCACTTTCTAGTTATTGATAACATTGATAAAACACCAATAGAATTATTATACTGAGAATATTTTGAAAGCATCCCGTTTGAATACATCCAATTGGTGTAACTTGTGTGGTTGGTAAATTTTAATGGAGTGTTGAGTTGAAGCAAAGTTAAAATTGTTGAATATTTTCAACTTTTTCATTCGTACAATAAGTTTCATTCCTGGAAGGAACTGCAGATGCTGGAATCTTGAGTAGAACACAAAGTGACTCAGCAGGTCAGGCAGCATCCGTGATAGGCATAGGAAGGAACTGCAGATGCTGGTTTAAAACGAAGATAGACACAAAAAGCTGGAGTAACTCAGTGGGACGGGCAGCATCTCTGGAGAGAAGGAATGGGTGACGTTTCGTGTCGAGACACTTCTTCAGACTGGCTGGATGGGTGAATGTTCAGGTCACAACCTTGCTTCATTCTGGAATTCTCTGCCACAGAGGTAGTTGAGGCCAGTTCATTGGCTATATTTAAGAGGGAGTTAGATGTGGCCATTGTGGCTAAAGGGATCAGGGGGTATGGAGAGAAGGCAGGTACAGGATACTGAGTTGGATGATCAGCCATGATCACATTGAATGGCGGTGCAGGCTCGAAGGGCCGAATGGCCTACTCCTGCACCTATTTTCTAAGTTTCTATGTTTCTATTCTGAGGATCGCAACCCAAAACGTCACCTGTCCATTCCCTCCACAGTTGTTGCCTGACCTGCTGAGTTCCTCCAGCATTTTGTGTCTTGCATGAGTTACAATCCTGGCTTCAATAAGGCTTCCAAATTAAAATGTATTAACCTATTCTACAAGAATGGCAGTGAAAATTAGTCTATTTTCACTGGTCGTATCTCTGTGTCCAATGCCTAATAGATTTACTTAATATGAATTGTTAAAATGTGAGTTCACAATACATGATCTCACACTCCCAACTAAATTTATGTATCTAAACACTGAAAGTGGCTCTATTGTAATCATGTATTGTCTTTCCGCTGACTGGTTAGCACGCAACAAAAGCTTTTCACTGTACCTCGGTACACGTGACAATAAACTAAACTGCTTACGGAACTGAAATAGATATTGCTAGGTATCCCTTTTTGGTTTTCAGTTCATTAATTTGGTGAGGAGGTGATAGACAATAGACAATAGATGCTGGAGTAGGCCATTCGGCCCTTCGAGCCAGCACTGTCATTCAATGTGATCTTCTTCTTGCGTATGGCGTGCACAGCCTAAAGTTGCAGGACAACTTATTCTATTTGATCTTTTTTCATTGTGCACGCCGGGTTGATTGCATTCGTCGAAACAGGGCGGACCAGGTGAAGGTTGCAATCTCCCACCCCATTCAATGTGATCATGGCTGATCATCCCCGATTATCTGGACATTATGATAATTATTGCCCATAAATGCGGTCTGATACGACGAGTGTGTCGCTGTAACATTTTCACATCCTTAAAGCTATTCTTTCTTTTTTTTTTAAAGAATCAACAAGGGCCAAAGTTGCTCAAAGTCTTCAAAGAAATCCATATGTATATCACAGTGAACATGAACGATACAGCAAGGTGATTATATTTAAAAATACATGTACATATACATATATATATCAGCGTAAAAATAGAACAATGTGCTATGACAATAGGTTAACTTTTACCGAATATATTGTCAGACCAAGCAATGATTGATAAAAGACATCCCTTGATGCTCCTGAACACATCATCAGTGACGTAACCTGGGGTCATTGGGTGTTTCGGGTCTTTCAACATCAGACACCCTCACCCAGGTGACCCAGCCGTGGTTGCTCAGACCACGACTTGTGTTCAGGTGGCATTCGCACCTCCCCATGGACCTCTTCTCCTGATCCAGAGCCATCTCAAGGCCTTCTCCGCTGTTTCTGTTGTGTTCTTGATGGCTCTTCTCCTCTCCATTCCGTTGATGCCCAGTGCGCTCAAGGCTTTGGAGAGCGATTGCCCTGCCAAACCTCTGCGGCCAATCTCGATGGGCATACTCCTTGCCTTCCAGCCCTGCTCATGTCAGTCCATGACCAGCTCTTCACACTTGGTCAACTTCCTCTCGTGCGCCTCGTCCAGACGGTCCTCCCACGACACTGTCAGTTCCAACAAGACAATGCAACCAATAAAACCCTACAATTTAGGAATGAATCATGGATCGATCAAAACAAAATGGCCACCAACCCAGGCGACATTTTGGGCCCTTGTCACAGAAGTGGATCTGCAATCACGCACTACAATTGCTCCACTCATCCAAACCTCTACTCCTACAGCCCCATATCATGTACCTACACACTGTGAATGGCTCGATTGTAATCATGTCTTGTCTTTCCGCTGACTGGAGAGCACGCAAGTTGACGCAACAAAAGCTTTTCACTGTACCTTGGTACACGTGACAATACACTAAACTCAATTCAACTACTACAGTGAACTACAGGCCTGTAAGTCTGAGCACCGTGCTCTGGACAATGCTCAGAACTATTATTAAGAAAGAGGAAGCAAATCATTTAGAAAATAAGAATATATTTGGCTAGTATCAACATTAATTTATTAAAGGGCAATTATGTTTACCTTTGACACTGTAATCTCTGGAGTGCTTTATTGCCTTGGGTCCTCAAGCGAAACTATAACATTCTTACGTTGTAGGAAGGAACTACAAATGTTGGTTTACACCGAAGATAGACACAAAATGCTGGAGTAACTCAGCGGGACAGGCAGCATCTGTGGAGAGAAGGAATGGGTGATGTTTTGTGTCGAGACACTTCTTCAGACTGGGGAATGGGTGACGTTTCGAGTCGAGACACTTCTTCAGACTGGCCGGATAGGTGAATGTTCAGACCTTTCTGAGGACTGTCAATAAAATTCTTACTTGCAGTAGTACAACCGATATTTAACCATTAAAATAATTTATATATATATATATATATATATAAATCTGACCCGTCTGAAGAAGGGTCTCGACCCGAAACGTCACCCATTTCTTCTCACCAGAGATCCTGCCTGCCCCGCTGAGTTACTCTAGCATTTTGTGTCTATCTTCGGTTAAGACCAGTATCAACAGTTCCTTCCTGCATATATAATTCTGATGAGTTATTCTTTGAGTTACTGGAAATTCTTTCTTTTACAGACATGGCAGTGAGTTTTTTAAAGCAGCTCACATAAACGACACTGTCAGCATGAAGTCCTTGCTGACGAGCAAAGATTTTGATCCTGCGATTAGAGGTAGGTACATCGTATCTGACTAAGCAGCAGGGTCTCAGCCCAAAACATTAAGCCCCCGTCCCACTGTGGAGACCTAACTGGCGGCCCTCGACTCATACTTGCAGCAGGGTCGACACGAGGTCCTAGGATGTCTTTGTAGCTCTCCATCATGCTCGAGAGTGGTCTCCGCGTACTCGAGGCCTCAGCTAGGTCGCGGTGTATTTTTCAACATGCTGAAAAATGCCCGTGAGCAAAAAAAGATCGCCATGGAAAAAAATCGATATTTTTTTAACTCGTAGGTTTAGTCGAAGTAGCTTGTAGTAGGTCAGCATGTTATTCGTAGGTAATCGAGGGTAGTCAAAGGTAGTCGTAGATAGTCTTCAACATAGTTGAAGGAGATCGAAGGAGGTCTTCTTCACTCTCCACTATTCGGTGTCGAATTTTCCAGAAGCTAGACAAAGATAGTCTTCACCATAGTCGAAGGAGGTGGAAGGAGGTCTTCAACATAGTCGAAGGAGGTCTTCAACATGACACTTTTTCAAACTCTCCTAATCTCTTCTAAACTCGCCAATTAGGTCGGCGCAGTGGGACAGGCCCTTTAGCCTCCCGAGCCTCAGAATAAAAAGTTGTTACCTTTGGAAAGGCGATGAGGAGGAATTCCTTTAGTCAGAGGGTGGTGAATCTGTGGAATTCATGGCCACAGACAGCTGTGGAGGCCAAGTCAATTAATATTTTTGTGAAGGTTGATAGATTTTTGATTAGTATAGGGAAGAACGGCAGGTGCTATTTTAAACTGTAGATAAACACGAAATGCTGGAGTAACTCAGCGGGACAGGCAGCATCTCTGGAGAGAAGGACGTTTTGTATCGAGACCTTTCTTCAGACTGATCAGACCTAAGAAGGGTCTTGACTTGAAATGAAACCCATTCCTTCTCTCCAATATTTTGTGTCTATCTTCTATTTGCTCAGAATGACTGTTTGTGAATATTTCCAAATAATATTGCCAACGTTTGCTGCTCGGTTGTGCACTCATCTTTAAAACAATTTTAATTTAAAAATGTGTTCTTTGAAGGAAACTTGGAAGAAACGATATTACACACTGCATTGTTAAACGGCAATAAGGAAATTGCTGAGTTCATTCTGGATATGATGCCCTCACTGATCAATGAACCGATGACGTCTGACATGTACAGAGGTAATACTGCTCATTAGTTATATAGCTTTGACGATAGTTACAGTTACAGTTGTCACTCTGTCTTGAACTGTCTGGATCTTATTGATGGTCCCTTGTGTGAAATGATCCCGCACGGAGCCGCAATATTCAACATGTAGCTAGTTGTTTCACCAGCCAATGTCATTGGTGATAACATACCACAGTGATAACATTCCAGCAACATATAAGGTGCTACGCATGTAAAGGCAACAAAGAAAGTGGAAGATATACTTGGCAAGTCAGGCACAATCTGTGGGTAGAGAAACAGAGTAACTCAAAGGGTCAGGCAGCATCTCTGGAGAAAAAGGATGGGTGACCTTTTGGGTTGGGACAATGTCTTTTAGTTTTGTTTAGTTTAGTTTAGATTAGTTTAGTGATACAGCGTGGAAACAGGCCCTTCTGCTCAATGAGTCCGCACCGACCAGCGATCCCCGCACATTAACATTATCCTACACACTCTGGGGATCATTTTACATTTGCACCAAGCCAATTAACCTACAAACCTGCACGTCTTTGGAGTGTGGGAGGGAAACCAAAGATCTCGGAGAAAACCCACGCAGGTCACGGGGATAACGTACAAACTCCGTACAGGCAAGCACCCATAGTCGGGATGGAACCCGGGTCTCCGGCGCTGTTTACACGAGGGAGATGTCTATATGTCCCAATCCTTATCTCAACCTGCAGGTGAAACGCCCATGCACATCGCGGTGCTGAAACAAGATGTGGAAATGGTGAAGGAGCTGTTGAAACGAGGCGCTGATGTGATGAATGCACGAGCAACCGGCTCCTGCTTTGTCCCTGGAGAGGAATGTCAGTGTTACTATGGTGAGTATATGTCCGTATGACTCGCTATCACCAAGCCCACAGCCAGCAATGGACCATTGGAGGTAGACACAAAATGCTGGAGGAACTCAGTGGGACAGGGGCATCTCTGGATAGTTACGGGTCGAGACCTTTCGTCAGACCGGTCCCGACCCAAAACATCACCCATTCCTTCTATTCAGAGATGCTGCCTGTATGGCTGAGTTACTCCAGCATAAACCAGCATCTGCAATTCCTTCCTACACAATGGACCATTGGACCTACCACAACCAGAGAGCAAGTCCTGAACTACTATCTACCTCACTGGTGACCCTCGGACTATCTTTCATTGGACTTTACTGGCTTTAACTTCCACTAAATGTTATTCCCTCATCATGTATCCACACACTGTAAATGGCTCGATTGTAAACGTGTATTGTCTTTCCGCTGACTGGATAGAACGCAACAAACCTTTCACTTTTTCATCGTTACTTTTTCGCATATCTTTCCTTCATTTGTTCTATATCTCTCTATATCACTGTCTATATTTCTCGTTTCCCTCTCCCCTGAATCTCAATCTGAAGAAGGGTCTCGACCCGAAACGTCACCTACTGCTTCTCTCCAGAGATGCTGTCCGATCCGCTGAGTTACTCCAGCATTCTGTGTCTATCTTCAGCTTAATCCAGCATCTGCAGTTCCTTCCTACATATTTACCATGGTGAGACCACATTTCTGTGCACTGCGATGGGCATTTTTCCATTAAAGCCATGGCTGGATAGGTATTAGCCACTGGTCAAAGAGTCATAGAGTCACACAGTATGGAAACAGGCCCAACGTGCCCAAACCGACCAACATGTCCCATCTATTCTAATCCCACCTCTCTGCGTTTTGGTCCATATCCCTCTAAACCTATCCTATCCATGTATCTGTCTAAATGTTTCTTAAACATTGTGATAGTACCTGCCTCAACTACCTCCTCCGGCAGCTCGTTCCATATACCTACCACGCTTAATGTAAAAAAGTTTCCCCTCAGGTTCCTATTAAATTGTTCCCTCCTCCTACATCCTATGTCCTCTGATTCTTGATTCTCCTACTCCGTGCATCTACCCGATCTATTCCTCTCATGATCTTGTACACCTCGAGAAGATCACCCCTCCTCCTCCTCCTGTGTTCCGAGGAATAAAGTCCGAGCCTGCGCAGTCTCTCTCTACAGATCAGCCCTGGAGTCCTGGCAACATCCTCGTTATTCTTCTCTGCAGCCTTTCCACCATCACGACAACTTTCCCATGACAGGGTGACCAAACTGAACACAAGTGTGGCCTCAACAATGTCTTGCACAACTGTAAAGTGACTTGCTAACTTTGGCTTTCTGCATTTAGTTAACTTTTAAGTCCTGAAGATAGCCCAGCAAAAACGGCTGTAAGGCACTTGAATGGTTGTAAGACACAAAGCAATCCAGTTACCCTAATGACCAAAGCATAGTGTTGAATGATCCTTTTTATAAATTTCAATCATACTGAAATATCTGCTTGAATTATTGAAACTCGGAAGGATCTGTTCATGTATGTATTCTATTTAAGATAATTGAGTGATTTTCTTTGATTAAGATTATGCAACATTCACAAGGCCAGTCTGTGATTCATTATTGCATGGACATATTAATAAGAATATTAATAATAATCATATATTTTATTGTCATTGCACAGAGGTACAACGAGATTTGGTATGCAGCTTACAAGCGAATTAATAACTTAATTACCTAAAAATTTAGACACCCAGAGAAACAAGATTTTACAAAAAAACGGTAAAACAGTATAAGGTGCAAATTGATCTGTGCCGGGTCAATGTGTGACGTGACCATCCGAGGGAGACAGTTCATGGGGTGTGGGGGGCACTCAGCAGGGCCAGTTCAGAGCCACTATAGCTCTGGGGATGAAGCTGTTCCTACGTCTGGAGGTGCAGGCGTAGAAGGCCTTGTAACGTCTGCCGGAAGGTGGGAGTTCGAACAGACTATTGCTAGGGTGTGAGGAGTCTTTGTGGATGCTGCCGGCCTTCCTGAGGCACCGTGTGTGGTAGATGCCCTCCAAGGCTGGTAGCGGTGACCCAATCTAGTGTCTCTGTTTCGTTGTGTTTTGTTACGCAGGTGAATACCTGTTGTCTTTCGCGGCCTGCATTGGCAACGAGGAGATTGTCCGAACCCTTATTAAACACTGCGCTCCTTTGGAGGCCCAGGACACCTTAGGTGAGTATTCCACGAACATCTCACTAGTCGCCTTGTACATCAATCTAATTGTGCCTAATTTACATGTTTTTTAAAAATTAAAGCTTCCTAATGGGCCTTTCCCACTTAGGCGACTTTTTAGGCCAGTGCAGAATGCTCTGCTCTTGCCACATGTTCGCTGGTGGTCTCTGGTGAGTCTCCTTCATGGTCGCGAAGAGTTCACGCATTCTGGGAACTAGTCGCGGCCTCAGTATGATCACCGCAAATTATTCAACATGTTGATAAATTTTCTGCGACCAAATATTGGTGGCCATGGAGATGATCGATAATCCTGTAGTTGTACGTGCAGTTGTAGTGGGGTCACCATGCAGTTATAGGTAGTCGAGGTAGTCGTAGGTAGTTTTAGTTAATCGCCTTTGCTGACCAGGCGTTTTCATTGGCTCATTGGGGAAATAAAACGTAAGCACGAGTTTTCAGAGACGAGGATAACCGACCGGTAATGTTGAATGTCCGCCGAACTTCACAGCCGTGTATCTCTGGCTTCTTAAAAGTTGTCTGCACTCCTTCTCTCCCCCCTCCCTCTTTTAAAGGACTTACCGTACACTGTGCTGGCCGTCTTAATTACAGCGCCAACCTTCCTGTTCATCGTGGTGTGTGTCTGTATCACCTTGGCTTTACACCGTGTGAATTTCAGACAGCGTTTGCCCTAGCCCCCGCCTTTATGATGTGTTTGTGTGTGTGTGTGTGTTCCACTCTGACAGTCGCCGTTCCTGTTCCCAGTTTTTCAGGCGAATGCCGGCAACTTGACAGTCACCGGCAGTCCGCTGAAAAATCGCATAAATAGGACAGGCCAATTAGCGTGGGTTTTCTCCGGGTGCTCCGGTTTCCTCCCACTCTCCAAAGATGTACAGTTTTGTAGGTTAATTGGCTTCTGTAAATTGTAAATCGTCTCCAATGTGTAGGATAGTGCTAGCGTACGGGGTGATCGCTGGCCGGCGCGGACTCGGTGGGCCGAAGGGCCTGTTTCCGCGTTGTATCTCTTACAGTGAAGCTCACAGCAAATGCAAACGCACACTTTTATTCAGTTTGATTTTGCAAACTTCTAGCGAGCCGCACTTACAGTATGCCGGTGGTCCCCCAGAGAGTGGTGAATCTGTGGAATTCTCCGCCTCAGGAGGCAGTGGAGGCCAATTCTCTGGATAGTTTCAAGAGAGAGCTAGATAGGGCTCTTAAAGATAGCGGAGTCAGGGGATATGGGGAGAAGGCAGGAACGGGGTACTGATTGTGGATGATCAGCCATGATCACAGTGAATGGCGGTGCTGGCTCGAAGGGCCGAATGGCCTACTTCTGCACCTATTGTCTATTGTCTATTGTCTCTAAATCATCAGTAACCACACTGATGTTACCGTTTACATGCTTTACCTGTATGCAGGCGGTAAATCCCCATGACTACGGCTAGTATTGCGAATGCTTTTCTGCAGGTAACACGGTGCTTCACGTGCTGGTCCTACAACCAGAGAAAGAGCAGGCGTATTCCATGTACGATCTCATCACGTCGCTCGTGTCCGAGAAGCATCATCAGTTTGTCGAGAACATCGTGAACAATGATGGCTACACTCCGCTGAAGCTCGCAGCGGCCGAGGGCGACTTTGCGGTGAGTACCCAACGTCATTGCCATAAGCCCGTTCCTTTCCAGCTGTTATCAGGCAACGCAACCATCCCACCACAAGCAGCGAGCAGCCCTGAGCTACTATTCCTAATGTATCCTTCATGTTATAATGTTTTATGTTTCACTCTTAATTGTGTTGTTACTTGCGACTGGAGCACCAAGGCAATTCCTTGTATGTGTCCGTACTTGGCCAATACACTTATTAATTCATTCATTCTATCTATCTCTTCGGTGACACTCAGACTATCTTTGATCGGACTTTACTGGCTTTACCTTGCATGAAAGGTTATTCCCTTGTCATATATCTGCACACTGTGAATGGCTCGATTGTGATCACGTATTGCCTTTCCGCTGGCTGGTTAGACAATAGACAATAGGTGCAGGAGTAGGCCATTCGACCCATCGAGCCAGCACCGCCATTCAATGTGATCATGGCTGATCATCCCTAATCAGTACCCGGTTCCTGCCTTCTCCCCATATCCCCCGACTCCGCTATCTTTAAGAGCCCTATCTAGCTCTCTCTTGAAAGTATCCAGAGAACTGGCCTCCAAGGCAAAGAATTCCACAGACTCACAACTCTATGTGAAAAAGTGTTTCCTCATCTCCGTTCTAAATGGCTTACCCCTTATTCTTAAATTGTGGCTCCTGGTTCTAGACTCCCCCAACATTGGGAACATGTTTCCTGCCTCCGGCGTGTCCAAACCCTTAATAATCTTATATGTTTCAATAAGATCCCCTCTCATCATTCTAAACTCCAGAGTGTACAAGCCCAGCCGCTCCATTCTCTTAGCACGCAACAAAAGCTTTTCGCGGTACCTCTGGTGCTGTAAGGCAGCAACTCTACCGCTGCGCCACCGGGCTGCCCTGATGACGTGCGTTAAATCAATAAACTAAACTGAACAGAACTGAAACCAATGGACTAAGCAATTTCTAATGGGAGCAACAGATGAGATCCAAAGGTCTTGTCGGCCTTGGTATAGTTGGTAGCAAACTCGTCTCTGAGTCAAATGGTCTTGGCTGAATCTTGGCCACAGAATCAACACTAGACCGATGCAGCGCTGGCTAAATACAAAGGCATGTTACTGCTTCAGTACAATGTAAGATGAAAGAGAGATAAAGTTAGAGTCATGGAATCATTGGGTCATACAGCATGGAAGCAGGCCCTTCTGCCCAACTTGTCCATGCCATCCAAGATGCCCCTTCAACACAAGTCCTGCCTGCGTTTGGCCCATATCCCTCTAAACCTGCCCTTTCCATGCACTTGTCCACCTTGATCCAGGCTGATATTCATGCCTTGACAACAGAAATGGGGCATCTGAGGTCACTACGACCATGCTGTCTCTGATTCCTTGTCTACGCACATCTTATTTCACCACGTTGGTCTGCTACCCTCATTTCATTTTGTTTAAAGATTAATAGAGGCACCAAACTAGGACAAGTTTGGTCTTTTCACTCAAAGCACGAGGATGATTTAACGCACGTCATCAGGGCAGCACGGTGGCGCAGCGGTAGAGTTGCTGCCTTAGAGCACCAGAGGCCCCGGTTCGATCCCGACTACGTGTGCTGTCTGTACGGAGTTTGTACGTTTTCCCCGTGACCTGCGTGGGTTTTCTCCGATATCTTCGGTTTTTCCTCCCACATTCCAAAGACGTACAGGTTTGTAGGTTAATGAGCTTGGTATAAGACATGTAAAATAGTCCCTAGTGCATGTGGGGTGGCGTTAATGTGCCGGGAACGTTGGTCGTCTCCGTGTTGTATCTCGAAAATAAACTAAACAACAAAGGTACGTTTTCATTAAGTCTAAATCAATCTAAATCTCCCTTGCAGGAGAGTTCCTGATTTAATGCAATAGTTTTAATGCCTTTTTCTTCTGCAGATGTTCAACTATTTGGTACAAAAGCAGAAGAAAATATATTGGACCATGGGAACCATCTCTTACTGTGTTTACGACCTCACCAACATTGATACGTGGGGTGATCAAAAATCAGTTCTGGACATCATAACCACAAGCAGGAATAGTGAGGTAGCCACACCATCTGACCAGCCTGATGTCAATCATACAAATCATTTCTTCAGATCAGATCAGTGTGTCCATATACCATAGAATATATATATACACACATCAATAAACAGATAAAGTGCAATAGGCTGTTATAGTTCAGAGTTTGTATGAAGTTGTGATAATTGTCTGATGGCTGTGGGGAAGTAGCTATTCCTGAACC
Source organism: Raja brachyura (assembly GCA_963514005.1). Next base: position 58,921,854 of record OY740794.1, on the reverse strand, counting down.
TGGATGTTGCAGATTTCAGGCTCCTGTACCTTCTACCTGATGGTAGTGGGGCGATGAGTGTGTGGCCAGGATGGTGTGGGTCCTTGATGATGCTGCCAGCCTTTTTGTGGCAGCGACTGCGATAGATCCCCTCGATGGTGGGGGGGTCAGAGCCGATGATGGACTGGGCAGTGTTTACTACTTTTTGTCATCTTTTCTTCTCCAGGGCGCTCAAGTTGCCGAACCAAGCCACAATGCAATCGGTCAGCAAGCTCTCTACTGTGCACCTGTAGAAGTTAGAGAGAGTCCTCCTTGACAAACCGACTCTCCGTAATCTTCTCAGGAAGTGGAGACACTAATGCGCTTTCTTTATGATTGCATCAGTGTTCTCGGACCAGGAGAGATCCCAGGAAATATGCACGCCCAGGAATTTGAAGTTCTTGACCCTTTCCACTATCGACCTGTTGATATAAACAGGACTGTGGGTCCCCATTCTACCCCTTCCAAAGTCCACAATCAGTTCCTTGGTTTTGCTGGTGTTGAGGGCCAGCTTATTCTGCTGGCACCATTTGGTCATTCGGTCGATCTCTCTTCTATACTCGTCCCCATCTGTGGAATTATTTGCCACAGAAGGCTGTGGAGGCCAAGTCAGTGGATATTTTTAAGGCAGAGATAGATAGATTCTTGATTAGTACGGGTGTCAGAGGTTGTGGGGAGAAGGCAGGAGAATGGGGTTAGAAGGGAGAGATAGATCAGCCATGATTGAATGGCGGAATAAACGGTGTCCGAATGGCGTAATTCTATTCCTATTCCTTATGACCTTATAACAGGTCATCAAAGATGGCTGCAAGGTGAGGTGGTCAAGAGTGCTTTTTGATTTGCTTTTAGAATACTTCTTATTATTCACTTTACTTTTTAAGTAATGGCCTTTTGTACCCATTCACCCCATCTACACTGCCTGGGGTAAACAGGCAATATAATAATCAAAGACTTGTCCCACCCCCTGCCCACTCCCATCTGGCAGATTGAAAGCCCGCAGCACCAGACTCAGGAACAGTTTCCTCCCCTCTGTTATCAGGCTGCTGGGCGGTTCTTCGATACGCCAAGGCACTGTCTGATTCACCTCCACCCCGGTTGTGGACATTGGGCTTTGTCTCCGCAACTTGTGCGCTACAATGCTGAGAACTATATTCTGCAGATAGACACAAAATGGCGGAGTAACACAGCGGGACAGGCAGCATCTCTGGCGAGAAGGAATGGGTGACGTTGCAGGTCAGGGTCCTCCGTCTGAAGAAGGATCTCAACCTGAGGCATCACTCATTCCTTCATTACAGAGATGCTGCCTGTCCCGCTGAGTTGCTCCACCATTTTGTGTCTATCTTCAGTGTAAACCAGCATCTGCAGTTCCTTCCTACACACTAACTATATTCTGCACTCTGCATCTTCCCCTTTGCTCTCCCCATTGTACTTGAGTTTAGTTTGATTGTATTTACGTCTGGTATTATCTGCTTTGTATGGATAACATGTAAAATAAAGATTTTCAATGTACCTCAGTGCATGTGAAAATAATAAGCATAAAATCAAAAACTTAAACCTAAAACTGAGAAATAAAGGCATTGCCAACTTGAAACGATGGAAATTATATTGGATTCACGTCACCTTAGCTTAAGACGATCAGAGTAGAGATGCAACTGAACAGGCAACTGAACCATCCCACCACAACTAGAGAGCGGTGCTGAAATACTATCTACCTCATCGGTGACCCTCGGACTATCCTTGATCGGACTTTGCTGGCTTTACCTTGCATTAAACATTATCCCCTTATCATGTATCCGAACACTGTAAATGGCTCGATTGTAATCCTGTATTGTCTTTCCGCTGACTGGTTAGCTCGCACCAAAAGCTTTTCACTGTGACAATAATAAGCTGTAATAATAAATAAAGATATAAAATAAGATAATACATAAATAAACTAATAAACTAAACTAAAGATGCAAAAAAAGCAAAAAAAAGCAAGGGCAGTCACGGTGGCGCAGCGGTAGAGTTGCTGCCTTACAGCGCTTGTAGTGCTGGAGACCCGGGTTCGATCCTGACTACGGGTGCTGTCTGTCCGTTCTCCCCGTGACCACGTGGGTTTTCCCCAAGAACTTTAGTTTCCTCCCACACTCCAAAGACGTACAGGTTTGTAGGTTAATTGGCTTGCTATATATGTCAATTATCCCTAGTGTGTGTTGGATAGTGTTAGTGTGCGTGGACTCGGTGGGCCGAAGGGCCTGTTTCCATGCTGTATCTATCTCTAAACTAAAATCTGAACTAAACTACACAAGGCTGAATAAAAATGAACAGGCACTAATTATACTTATCTTCATAGGTTCGCAAACTTGTTGACGCCAAACCAGTTAAGGAGCTGTTGCATCAAAAGTGGAATTCATTTGGCTACAAGTATTTTCTCATCTGGATGTTCTCTTACATTATATACATAATTATATTCACTGTCTCCAGCTTATATCGGCCGCTGAAGCCCATCCCACCAGGGTTATCTGATAACCTTACTATTAGGACACAGAAGACGTTGGCCGTAAGTATTATTTGTTATTTGGAGAGTCGAGATATCGCAGATGCTGAAATTTGGGGTCAAACCAATCTGCCAGAAGAACTCAAGATAGACACAAAATGCTGGAGTATCTCAGCGGGACAGGCAGCATCTCTGTAGAGAAGGAATGGGTGGTTGCAATAAACAATAGACAATAGGTGCAGGAGGAGGCCATTTAGCCCTTCGAGCCAGCACTGCCATTCAATGTGATCATGGCTGATCATCCCCAACCCAGAACCCCGTTCCTGCCTTCTCCCCATATCCCCTGACCGCTATCTTTAAGAGCCCTATCCAGCTGTCTCTTGAAAGTATCCAGAGAACCGGCCTCCACCGCCCTCTGAGGCAGAGAATTCCACAGACTCACAACTCTCTGTGTGAAAAAGTGTTTCCCCGTCTCCATTCTAAATGGCTTAGCCCTTATTCTTAAATAACCCATCTTCAGACTTCACACTGTATCACTCTATGACTCTAAGTGTGCAGGAAAGAAATATTGAATGATTTTGTCATCTCTTTCTGCAAAAAATCTATGGGGGATAAATGTTAAAACTGTGGAGATCTTTTTTCACCGTTCTGAATATTTAAATAGAGCCATCGTGTTCGAAAACCGGACAGAGCCAGCTGAGATACAAGGAACTGCAGATTCTGGTTTACCAAAAAGAGACACAAGGTGCTGGAGTAGCTCAGTGGGAAAGACTGCATCTCTGGAGAGAAGGAATGGGTGGTGACCCTTCTTCAGTCATGGGGAAAGGGAGACTAGAGGTATATGGAAGGGTAAGGTGTGAAAAGGACAGATCAAAGCCAAGGAAATGTAGAATGGTTCATTGTTGGCTGGGAGGAAGGTGACAACGAGGTGGACACTCAGAAAAATTAATCAGGATTAATCAGGATTAATCAGCGCAGAAGGTTAAGGGGGGACTTGATAGAGGTCTTTAAAATGATGAGAGGGATAGACAGAGTTAATGTGGACAAGCTTTTCCCTTTGAGAATAGGGAAGATTCAAACAAGAGGACATGACTTTAGAATTAAGGGACAGAGGTTTAGGGGTAACATGAGGGGGAATTTCATTACTCAGAGAGTGGTAGCGGTGTGGAATGAGCTTCCAGTGGAAGTGGTGGCGGCAGGTTCGTTGGTATCATTTAAAAATAAATTGGATAGGCATATGGATGAGAAAGGTATGGAGGGTTATGGTATGAGTGCAGGCAGGTGGGACTAAGGGAAAAAAGTTGTTCGGCACGGACTTGAAGGGCCGAGATGGCCTGTTTCCGTGCTGTAATTGTTATATGGTTATATGGTTATAGGAGGATAGTGAAATTAGTCGGAGAACTAGGGTAGGGGAGAGACAAAGAGATTCAGTGGATGAGGTTTGAGGAGGTGCGAGCGAACCTCCTCCGCCTCACTTGCACGGCCAAGCAGCACCTGGTTTAATGGTGCTTTGCTGACACATGAGCAAAGTGCAAACGCACGGTGAAACTGCCTCCTTACTAAACAGTCCAGTTGAGGATCGCCGTAGCAAATTGTACAGAAATACAATTGATCACAGTTCTGAATATATTGAAGATAATCATCTTGTTTGAAAATCAGACAGAGCCAGCTGAGACACAAGGAACTGCAGATTCTGGTTTATTACAAAAAACCCACAAAAGTGCTGGAGTAACTCAATGGGTCAGGTAGTATCTCCAGAGAACATGGATAGGTGATATTTCGATTTGTTTTGGATCTGAAGAAAGATCCCGACCTGAAACATTGCTTGTCCATCTTCTCCATAAATGCTGCCTGACCCGCTGAGTTACTCCAGTACATGTGGCTAATATAGTGGAGGGTGTTATTCTCCTTTGGAAGGTCTATTATCGGAAGGTGCTTGATCCCTTTGGACCAGTTGGAATAAACCTATCTGGATGGCTACTAGTTCATGCCAAATTTTACATCTGATGAAGCACAATTCTGTTCGAAGCAAAACATATTTGTAAAAGTTTGGTAATACATGTTTCCTCTGTAGCTGAAATGAATCGGCTTTGCATACATAAGAATGACATGGCTGAATATATTTGAAGATGACAAGAAGTCTTCAGACAATTAAGAAACAGACTGAAGAAGGGTCTCGACCCGAAACGTCACCCATTCCTTCTCTCCAGAGATGCTGCCTGTCCCGCTGAGTTACTCCAGCATTTTGTGTCTATCTTCGGTGTAAACCAGCATCTGCAGTTCCTATTTCTAATAGTTGCGTTTGCTTTTTGTCCCTGTATTATTCTTGACGTGGACTTCCGGATGCAATTCTAATTGCACCAATGCCAAGCATTATACGGGTTATGTTTTAGTAATTTTGTATGCAATAGTTGTCTCCCTTTGCAATAACCCAGATCCTTTATTAAGTTAATTATTTCAGGAATCCTATCAGACTAAAGAAGACTACTTGAGACTTGTCGGTGAATTAACCACTATCATTGGAGCATTGGTAATACTAATCAGTGAGGTGAGTCGCAGACCTTTGAGTTGTTAAAGGGCATTAGAACATAAGACACAGTCTCTTGCCCAGAGTAGAGAACCAAAATGGAGAACCAAAGCAGATTTAAGGTGATGGGAAGAGGGGGGGGGGGGGGGGGGGGGGGAGGGGGGGGGGAGATTATTGGTATAGATATAGGATATAGGTATAAATACATATATATATACACACACACACACACATGTATATATATATACTGAACTTTTTTTTTTTTTTTCTCATTTATTCATGATCTTATAGAGAGGTACAAAAACATGAGAGGAATAGATCGGGTGGACGCACTGAATCTCTTGCCCAGAGAAGGAGAATTGAGAACCAAAGGACATAGGCTTAACGTGACAATAGACAATAGACAATAGATAATAGACAATAGACAATAGGTGCAGGAGTAGGCCATTTGGCCCTTCGAGCCAGCACTGTCATTCAATGTGATCATGGCTGATCAGCCCCAATCAGTACCCCGTTCCTGCCTTCTCCCCATATCCCCTGATTCCGCTATTTTTAAGAGCCCTATCTAGCTCTCTCTTGAAAGCATCCAGAGAACCAGCCTCCACCGCCATCTGAGGCAGAGAATTCCACAGACTCACTACTCTCTGTGAGAAAAAGTGTTTCCTCATATCCGTTCTAAATGGCTTACCCCTTATTCTTAAACTATGGCCCCTGGTTCTGGACTCCCCCAACATCGGGAACAGGTTTCCTGCCTCTAGTGTGTCCTGGCCCTTAACAATCTTATATGTTTCAATGAGATCCCTTCTCATCCTTCTGAACTCCAGAGTGTACAAGCCCAGCCACTCCATTCTCTCAGCCTTTGACAGTCCCGCCATCCTGGGAATAAACCTTGTAAACCTACGCTGCACTCCCTCAACAGCAAGAATGTCCTTCCTCAAATTAGGAGACCAAAACTGCACACAATACTCCAGGTGAGGGGAGGTGGGGGGGAGATTTAATAGGAACCTGAGGGGGTAACATTTGTACACAAATGGCGGTGGGTGTATGGAACGAGCTACTGGAGGAGGTAGCTGAGGCAGGTACTATCATAACATTTAAGAGACATTTGGACAGGTGAACTGATGGGGCAGGTTGAGAGGTATATGGGCCAAATGCAGGCCGATGGGATTAATGTAGAAGGGGCATGTTGGCCGGTGTGGGCAAGTTGGGCTGAAGGGCCTGTTTCCACGTTGGATGATGCTATGATTCTATGACATTGGAACAGAATTTGGTCATTCTTGTTGAGCAGTTAAATATACAGCATTATAGGTTTTTTTTTATCATGCACTAAATCGTAGAGATTGCTAACAGGCTCCTTCAGCTCACTGATTCTGTGGCTACTGCCCAGCGGCCATTTGTTCTAAACCCACTTTACTCAACGTGCATTTCCTGAACTTCCCCCCAAATTCCATGCCCTCCACGCCAAGTGGTGGCCAATTAACCTACCAACCTGTGCATCTTGGGGAAGTGGGAAGAAACTGGAGCACACGGAGGAAATCCACAGGTGGAGCATGCAAACTCCACACAGGCAGCACCAGAGGTTGGGATTGAACCTGGGTTTCTGGTGCCGTGAGGCATCGGCACCACCAGCTGCACACCGCCACTAGTAGAGCGACTATCAATCTACAATTGCACACTTCCAGGTTCAGGGACAGATTCTTCCCAACTGTTATCCGGCAACTGAATGATCCTACCACAACCAGAGAGCACTCCTGAACTACTATCTATTACTTTGGTGAACCTCGGACTATCCTTGATCGGACTTTGCAGGCTTTACCTTGCACTAAACGTCATTCCCTTATCATGTAAATGGTTCGATTGCAATCATGTATTGTCTTTCCACTGACTAGTTGGCAGTGGACAAAAGCTTTTCACTGTACCTCGGTACATGTGACAATAAACTAGAGGAAGGAAACAAAAATGGAAAAAAACACATGTTATTTAAGTGCAGGATAGATTGAAAGTTAGGACATGGAATCAAGGGATATGGGGAAAAAGCAGGAACGGGTACTGATTCTGGTTGATCAGCCATAATCAAAATGAATGACAGTGCTGACATGAAGGGCCTGCACCCACTTTCTATGTTTCTATGAAGTAGTATAATTATAAGATGTAAGATCCATTGATGATTTGAATAGCTTCATTTGAGCTTGTTTCCTTCTTAAGAGAACATGTTCTTCAACATTTATTTTATTTGCAGATCCCTTATCTGTATAGGATTGGTCCAAGGAATTATTTAGGGAATACTTCAATAGGAGGGCCTTTTCCATTACTCTTGTAAGTATAATGGCCTAATTTTACACTTCTTCTCTTGCAAATGAAACATAAACCAAAGGAATAGTTAGATCTCAAGCCGGGTGTTGAGCAGCCAGGTTGTTGTCTCTGTTGGCGTCAATGTATGCCAGGCCCTGACAGAGCTCCATTTGGTGGGTGGTAGAGCGGGCACCCAGAGATGACATGGTTGGCTGTCTGTTGTTCTGCTCCACATTCACAGGCTGGGCTCTGGCGGATGGAGCCCCCATCTCCACACGCTGGCGTTGAAACCCCCAACTCCAGTACCAAGTCTGTTGAGATTCACCCATGCTCCTCCAGGGAGGTCAGACCCTGGACAGCTTTTATCTGGTGAAGACCACTGGTCTAATCACAACACATACACACTCACATGCACACAGATCTTCTTCCCCTTTGCTTGACCTGTATTTGTATTTGAGTTTGACTTGATTGTGTTTATGTATGGTATTTCTGATTGGGTTGGATAGCAAGCAAAACTAATATTTTCACTGCACACGTGACAATATGTTATCAGATTTTGGAATGGTTCTTCCAAAAGCTAAAGTCCGATTCACCTCTACCCCATTGTGGACATTGGACTTTGTCCCTGGAAGTTTTACAACTATTTTCTGCACTTTTTCCTTTGCTCAACCTATTGCACCTGTTTGACTTGATTGTACGGTATTATAGACAATAGACAATAGACAATAAGCGCAGGAGTAGGCCATTCGGCCCTTCGAGCCAGCACCGCCATTCAATATGATCATGGCTGATCATCCCCAATCAGTACCCCGTTCCTGCCTTCTCCCCATATCCCCTGACTCCGTTACCTTGCCCTATCTAGCTCGCTTTGAAAGTATCCAGAGAACCGGCCTCCAGCGCCCTCTGAGGCAGAGAATTCCACAGACTCACAACTCTCTATGTGAAAATGTGTTTCCTTGTCTGTTCTAAATGGCTTACCCCTTATTCTTAAACTGTGGCCCCTGGTTCTGGACTCCCTCAACATCGGGAACATGTTTTCTGCCTTTAGCGTGTCCAAACCCTTAATAATCTTATATGTTTCAATAAGGTGTCCTCTCATCCTTCTAAACTCCAGAGTGTACAAGCCCAGCTGCTCCATTCTCTCAGCATATCACAGTCCCGCCATCCCGGGAATTAACCTCGTAAACCTACGCTGCATCCCTCAATAGCAAGAATGTCCTTCCACAAATTAGGAAATTCCTCAAATCTGATTGGTTTGGATGGCGTGCAAAGCAAAGCTTTTCGCTGTACCTCGGTGCATGTGACTGCAATAAACCTCAACCTTAACATGTACTTGCCACACATACACACACACCTGCAAACATGCACACGCACACTGATCATCCCGGCTTTTTTTTCTGTTGCAAATCCACAAAATGAACAGGTCCACTCTCATTTGGAAATAACCATATAATATAACCATATAACAATTACAGCACGGAAACAGGCCTTCTCAGCCCTTCCAGTCCATGCCGACCATTTATTTTCCCCTAGTCCCATCTACCTGCACTCAGACCATACCCCTCCATTCCCTTCCCGTCCATATACCTATCCACTTTACTTTTAAATGTTAAAATCGATCCTGCCTCCACCACTTCTGCTGGAAGATCATTCCACACAGCCACCACGATCTGAGTAAAGAAGTTCCCCCTCATGTTACCCCTAAACTTCTGTCCCTTAATTCTCATGTCATGCCCTCTTGTTTGAATCTTCCCTACCCTCAATGGGAAAAGCTTATCCACATCAACTCTGTCTATCCCTTTCATCATTTTAAAGACCTCAATCAAGTCCCCCCTTAAACTTCTGCGCTCCAAAGAATAAAGACCTAACTTGTTCAACCTTTCTCTGTAACTTAGTTGCTGGAACCCAGGCAACATTCTAGTAAATCTCCTCGGTACTCTCTCTATTTTGTTGACATCCTTCCTATAATTAGGCGACCAAAATTGTACAACATACTCCAGAATTGGTCTCACCAATGCCTTGTACAATTTTAACATTACTTCCCTACTCCTATATTCAATGCTCTGATTTATAAAGGCCAGCACACCAAAAGCTTTCTTTACCACCCTATCTACATGCGATTCCACCTTCAGGGAACTATGCACAGTTATTCCTAGATCCCTCTGTTCCACAGTATTCCTCAATTCCCTACCATTTACCATGTACGTCCTATTTTGATTTGTCCTGCCAAGATGTAACACCTCACCTTATCAGCATTAAACTCCATCTGCCATCTTTCACTCTTCCAAATGGCCCAAATCTCTCTGTAGACTTTGAAAATCTACTTCATTATCCACAACACCACCTATCTTAGTATCATCTACATACCTACTTATCCAATTTTCCACCCCATCATCTAGATCATTGATGTACATGACAAACAACAGTGGACCCAACACAGATCCCTGAGGCACCCCACTGGTCACCGGCTTCCAACCTGACAAACAGCCATCCACCATTACTCTCTGGCATCTCCCATTCAGGCGCTGTTGAATCCATCTTGCTACTCCGCCATTAACACCCAAAGATTGAACCTTCTTAACCAACCTTCCATGGGGAACCTTGTCAAAGGCCTTACTGAAATCCATATAGACAACATCCACTGCTTTACCCTCATCAATTTCCCTCGTAACCTCTTCAAAAAATTCAAGAAGGTTTGTCAAACATGACCTTCCAAGCACAAATCCATGTTGACTGTTCTTGATCAGACCCTGTTTATCCAGATGCTTATATATATTATCTCCAAGTATCCTTTCCATTAATTTGCACACCACTGACGTCAAACTAACAGGTCTAACAGGAAATATCATTGTGCATCGTCCGCCAACATAATCGTGCAAAAGTGCATAAAAGGAAAAGGTTCTGAATTTCTTTTCAGGTTTTAAGAAGCTATTAATTAAGGTTCAATTACAAAAAAAACGATTTGAGCATTAACATTTCCAAGGGCAGCTGGGGAAGAATTTGGAGTTACGGGTTCAAATAAAGAAAACACAGAATTAAACGTCACTCATCCACATTGCCTCCTGTAACAGTTCCTCCAACTGAGTGTCCATTTGTGATCATTTACGATAGACCCCACCGCAAGGTACGATGTTGAGGTTCGTCAGTCGTTAGTGGAAGCGCAGTCACTGGCCTTGTTAAAGTTTGCTTTAATTAAATCCATTCTGGCTGGATTTTTTACTTCAGAAATCTATCCTGAAGTGTGTGAACCAGTCACTTGTAATCCAGCCTTTCCTGCTATGTAATTTTAGATTTTAGTTTTAGCGTGGAATATTCGGCCCACCGAGCCCACGCCGACCATCGATCACCCGTACACACTAGTTCTATGTTATCCCACTTTCTTATCCACTTCGCCCGCACACACCAGGGGCAATTTACAGAGGCCAATTAACCTACAAACCTAAAGCAACCTACAAACCCGCACGCCTTTGGGATGTGGGAGGATGTACCTCAGTACACGTGACAACATGTTGTCAGGTTTTGGAATGGTTCTTCCAAACGCTAGGGTAAAGTCCGGATGTGGGAATGTGCATTATAATGTGGATAAATGTGGATAAATGTCAGGTTATCCACTTTGGTGGCAAAAACAGGAAAGTAGACTATTATCTGAATGGTGGCCGATTAGGAAAAGGGGAGATGCAACGAGACCTGGGTGTCATGGTACACCAGTCATTGAAAGTAGGCATGCAGGTGCAGCAGGCTGTGAAGAAAGTGAATGGTATGTTAGCATTCATAGCAAAACGATTTGATTATAGGAGCAGGGAGGTTCTACTGTAGTTGTACAGGGTCTTGGTGAGACCACACCTGGAGTATTGCATGCAGTTTTGGTCTCCATATCTGAGGAAATACATTATTGCCAAAGAGGGAGTACAGAGAAAGTTCACCAGACTGATTCCTGGGATGTCAAGACTTTTATATGAAGAAAGACTGAATAGACTCGGCTTGTACTCGTTAGAATTTAGAAGATTCTCACAATACCATTAGTTTCAATATAATTATGGAGAAGGACAGAACTGGGCCTAGGGTTGAGATTTTTGATTGGAGAAAGGCTAACTTTAACGAGATGCGAGATGATTTAAAAGGAGTGAACTGGGACATTTTGTTTTATGGGAAAGATGTAGAGGAGAAATGGAGGACATTTAAAGGGGAAATTTTAAGAGTACAAAATCTTTATGTTCCTGTTCGGTTGAAAGGAACCAGTAAAAATTGGAAAGAGCCCTGGTTTTCAAGGGAAATTGGACATCTTGTTTGGAAAAAGAGGGAGATCTCCAATAATTATAGGCAGCATGAAGTAAATGATGTGCTTGAGGAGTATAAGGAATGTAAAAAGAATCTAAAGAGAGAAATTAGAAAAGCTAAAAGAAGATATGAGGTTGCTTTGGCAAGTAAGGTGAAAGTAAATCCAAAGGGTTTCTACAGCTATGTTAATAGCAAAAGGATAACAAGGGATAAAATTGGTCCATTGGAGAGACCGAGTGGACAGCTATCTGCAGAGCCAAAAGAGATGGGGGAGATATTGAACAATTTCTTTTCTTCGGTATTCACCAAGGAGAAGGATATTGAATTATGTGAGGTAAGGGAAACTAGTAGAGTAGCTATGGATACTATGAGTTTCAAAGTAAAAGAAGTACTGGCACTTTTGAAAAATATAAAAGTGGATAAGTCTCCAGGTCCTGACAGGATATTCCCTAGGACATTGAGGGAAGTTAGTGTAGAAATAGCCGGGGCTATGACAGAAATATTTCAAATGTCATTAGAAACTGGAATAGTCCCCGAGGATTGGCGTACTGCGCATGTTGTTCCATTGTTTAAAAAGGGCTCTAAAAGTAAACCTAGCAATTATAGACCGGTTAGTTTGACTTCAGTGGTGGGCAAATTAATGGAAAAGATACTTAGAGATAATATATATAAGTATCTGGATAAAGAGGGTCTAATTAGGAACAGTCAACATGGATTTATGCCTGGAAGGTCATGTTTGACTAATCTTATTGAATTTTTTGAAGAGGTTACTAGGGAAATTGATGAGGGTAAAGCAGTGGATGTTGTCTATATGGACTTCAGTAAGGCCTTTGACAAGGTTCCTCATGGAAGGTTGGTTAAGAAGGTTCAACTGTTGGGTATAAATGCAGGAATAGCAAGATGGATTCAACAGTGGCTGAATGGGAGAAGCCAGAGGGTAATGGTGGATGGCTGTTTGTCGGGTTGGAGGCAGGTGACTAGTGGGGTGCCTCAGGGATCTGTGTTGGGTCCTTTGTTGTTTGTCATGTACATCAAAGATCTGGATGAAGGGGTGGTAAATTGGATTAGTAAGTATGCAGATGATACCAAGATAGGGGGTGTTGTGGATAATGAAGAGGATTTCCAAAGTCTACAGAGTGATTTAGGCCAGTTGGAAAAATGGGCTGAAAGATGGCAGATGGAGTTTAATGCTGATAAATGTGAGGTGCTACACCTTGGCAGGACAAATCAAAATAGGACGTACATGGTAAACGGTAGGGAATTGAAGAATACAGTTGAACAGAGGGATCTGGGAATAACCGTGCATAGTTCCTTGAAGGTAGAATCTCATATAGATAGGGTGGTAAAGAAAGCTTTTGGTATGCTAGCCTTTATAAATCAGAGCATTAAGTATAGAAGCTGGGATGTAATGTTAAAATTGTACAAGACGTTGGTGAGACCAAATCTGGAGTATGGTGTTCAATTTTGGTCGCCCAATTATAGGAAGGATGTCAACAAAATAGAGAGGGTACAGAGGAGATTTACTAGAATGTTGCCTGGGTTTCAACAGCTAAGTTACAGAGATAGGTTGAATAAGTTAGGTCTTTATTCTCTGGAGCGCAGAAGGTTAAGGGGTGACTTGATAGAGGTCTTTAAAATGATGAGAGGGATAGACAGAGTTAATGTGGACAAGCTTTTCCCTTTGAGAATAGGGAAGATTCCAACAAGAGGACATGACTTTAGAATTAAGGGACAGAGGTTTAGGGGTAACATGAGGGGGAACTTCTTTACTCAGAGAGTGGTAGCGGTGTGGAATGAGCTTCCAGTGGAAGTGGTGGCGGCAGGTTCGTTGGTATCATTTAAAAATAAATTGGATAGGCATATGGATGAGAAGGGTATGGAGGGTTATGGTATGAGTGCAGGCAGGTGGGACTAAGGGAAAAAAGTTGTTCGGCACGGACTTGAAGGGCCGAGATGGCCTGTTTCCGTGCTGTAATTGTTATATGGTTATATGGTTAAGATTGAGGGGGGATCTTAGAGAAACTTACAAAATTCTTAAGGGGTTGGACAGGCTAGATGCAGGAAGATTGTTCCCGATGTTGGGGAAGTCCAGGACAAGGGGTCAAAGTTTAAGGATAAGGGGGAAGTCTTTTAGGACTGAGATGAGAAAAACATTTTACACACAGAGGATGGTGAATCTCTGGAATTCTCTGCCACAGAAGGTAGTTGAGGCCAGTTCATTGGCTATATTTAAGGGGGAGTTAGATGTGGCCCTTGTGGCTAAGGGGATCAGAGGGTATGGAGAGAAGGCAGGTACGGGATACGAGTTGGATGATCAGCAATGATCATATTGAATGGCGGTGCAGGCTCGAAGGGCCGAATGGCCTACTCCTGCACCTAATTTCTATGTTTCTATGTTTCTATGAAACCGGTCGGAGCTCCAGGAGGACACCGGCTGGGTCACAGGAAGAACGTGTAAACTCCACACAGGCAGCGCCCGAGATCAGGGTCGTACCTGGGTCTCTGGCGGTGTGAGGCAGCGGTTCTGCCACTGTGGTGCCCTGTTTATATAAAACCGATGCATGACTCACTCTCCCGTATCGAGCGTGATGAGTGGTAATGTTGTTCCAGGGTCTGTTATTCCCTTCTGATTGCCGTGGCAGTAATCATGAGGATTCTCGGCAACGTCGAAGAAGCTGTTCCTATTTCCCTGGCTCTGATTATCGGCTGGTGCAACACCATCTATTTTGCCCGTGGATTTAAGATGCTTGGGCAATTTTCCATCATGATCCAAAAGGTAGGAAAGCCAAGCGAACTAATTTGGCAGAGATGAAAAAAAAATTGGAATATTTTCGAAGTCATTGTCTCCACTGAGCTGCCCTTTCACCGGTGGCGGGTTTAAATTGACGCCTCTTCCTGAGCTCTGTATATTCCGCATTCTGTACACTCCCCTTTGCTCTAAGATAGGCACAAAATGCTGTAGTAATCAGTGGGATGGGCAGCATCTCGGGAGAGAAGGAATGGGTGATGTTTCGGGTCGAGACCCTTCTTCACACTGATATCATGGGAGGGGGAGATACATAGATAAGGAAGTGTCCCTTTGTCCTGTTTTCACACCTTACCCTTCCTTATCTATGTATCTCCCTTTCCATTGACACCAGTTTGAAGAAGGGTCTCGATCAAATCGTCGCCCATTCCTTCTCTCCACAGGCGCTGCCTGTCCCACTGAGTTACTCCAGCATTTTGTGTCTATCTTCGGTGGAAACCAGCATCTGCAGTTCCTTCCTACATATTCCCATTTGCTCTACCTATTGTACTTGAGTTTGAACTGAATGTATCTATACAAGGTATGCCTGCTCTGTATGGATACGTGCAAAGCCTTCCACTGTATCTCAGCACATGTGACTGTAATAAACCTGTACCAATCCCAAATCATTTTCAATAATACCATCATATAAAGTTACAAAAAACGTAGATAGTCACTATCACCCTGTGAAGGGTGAAAGGGACAGGCAGCATTTCTGGAGAGAAGGAATGGGTGACGCTTTGCGTCGAGACCCTTCTTCAGACTGATGCCAAGGGAGAGGGAGATACACAGATAAGGAAGTGTATGGTGTGAAAACAGGACAAAGGGAATGGAGATCACCTTACACTTCCTTATCCATGTGTCTCCCTCTCCCGTGTGACATCAGTCTCGACCCGAAGCATCACCCATTCCTTCTCTCCAGAGATGCTGCCTGTCCCGCTGAGTTACTCCGGCATTTTGCGTCTATCTTCAGTTTAAACCAGCATCTACAGTTCCTTCCTACACATGGAACTGTACAGTACAGGAACAGGCCATTCGGCCCACAATGTCTGTGCCGAACATGATGCCAGCACCTGCACCTGATCAATATCCTGCCATTCCCTGCGTATCCATGTGCCTATCCTTTTAAAGCCTCTTAAATACCACTGTCATATCTGTTCCCAACACCACCCCTGGCAGCGAGTTAGAAGTCACTCGCAACCCTCTGTGTAAAAATAAACAGGCTACGTACACCTGCTTTAAACTTTGCCCATCTCACCTTGAAAGTATGCCTTCAAGTCTTTGATTTATTTTCCATTCATGGTTTGTTATTCCTTTACAGATCATTTTTGGTGATTTTATGCAATGGTGCTGTCTGGTGCTCATCTGTATCACGGGATTTACCTCGGGTATGTGTTTCACATTAAGTACACCATTCAGTCGATACGTGATAGGGAAGGAACTGCAGATGCTGGTTTATACTGGAGATGGGCACAACATGCTGGAGTAATTCAGTGGCGGCAGGCAGCATCTCTGGAGAGAAGGATTGGGTGATGTTTCGGGTCTGAAGGAGCGTCTCGACTCGAAACGTCACCCATTTACGATATGATACGATGCGATACGATGGAGCTTTATTGATCCCAGGAGGGAAATCGATCTGCCAACAGTCATAAAATACAAAACACATGAAACGTGATATTAAAGTGACGAGTTGAAAGGATTGGGGAAATGGAAAGGATTGGGGAGGGGGGGGGGGGGGGTGGAGTCACTCTATCCAGATATATCCTTCTATCCGGAGATGCTTCCTGTCTCGCTGAGTTACTCCAGCATTTTGTGTCTGTCTTTTAGTTGATACATGTTGGTTATCAATGAACTGATGGGAGGTCACGGTGGCTCAGAGTTACTGCCCTACAGTGAATGCAACGCTGGAGGCCTGGGATCGATCCCGATTACGGGTGCCATCTGTAAGGAGTTAAGTACGTTCTCCCTGTGTCCTGCGTGGGTTTTCTCCGAGATCTTCGGTTTCCTCCCACATTCCAAAGATGTACAGGTTTGTAGGTTGACAAAAGTGCTGGAGGAACTCAGCGGGTGAGGCAGCATCTATGGAGCGAAGGAAATAGGCAACGTTTCCGCCAAAACCCTTCTTGAAGAAAGGCTTTGACCCTATTTCCTTCGCTTCAAAGATGCTGCTTCACTCGCTGAGTTTCTCCAGCATTTTTGTCTACCTTCAATTTTCCAGCATCTGCAGTTCCTTCTTAAACAGGTTTGTAGGTTTATTGGCTTGGTAAATGTAACAAATTGTCCCTAGTGGGTGTAGGATGGTGTTAATGTGCGGGGATCGCTGGTCGGCGCGGACCCGGTGGGCCGAAGGGCACTGTTTCTCTAAACTAAACTAGACTAGAAACTCCTCCAAGGATGACATCTGCTCACCCCAGATTAATCATTGACCTTCAATAATTTTGCTTCGTTTAAAATTTTAGTGTTCAGTTTCCACGGAGTCTGGGCCATATGTTGAGGTGCAGGTCAAAGGTCAGCGTCTGTCTTGGTAGCAGTTAGGAACGTACAGTAGATCATGTTATGCACAGCCAAGTGTGCAACTGAACACCAAACACTGATGCCAGAATCTGGATTCATTTAGCAAGTGCAGATGCCAGAAGTTGCTGAATGTTCACAAAGAATGCCAGAGATCACGGATAACTTTCCTTCTCTCCCAACATGGCGGCATGGTGGCGCAGCGGTAGAGCTACTGCCTTACAGCACCAGTGATCCGGGTTCGAACCTGACCACGGGTGATATCAGTACAGAGTGTGTACGTTCTCCCCGTGACATGCGTGGGTTTTCTCCGAGATCTTCGGTTTCCTCCCACACTCCAAAGACGTGCAGGTTTACAGGTTAATTGACTTGGCATGAATGTAAATTGTCCCTAGTGCGTGTAGGATAGTGTTGATGTGTGGAGATCGCTGGTCGGTGCGGACTCGGTGGGCCAAAGGGCCTGTTTCCGCCCAGTATCTCAAAACTAAACTAAAACTAAAGTAAACAGCAAATTCTGGACCTTTGAGTTCCAATTTTAGAAGAGTCCTTGGTATGGATCTAGTGTAGTGCAGAGTCTGCGATGACCAGCGATCCCCGTAAAAACATACACGTCCTTGGCGTGTGGGAGGAAACCGGAGCACGTGGTCACGGGGAGAAAGTACACACTCTGTCCACACAGCACCCGTGGTCAGAATCGAACCCGGTTCTCTGGCGCTGTGAGGCAGCTCCTCTACCGCTGCGCCACCGTGCCGCTCAATGGGTGTGTTAAAATTGCATGGTTATTGAAGATGCAAATATAATAGCATCCTTCATGGAGAACGTAGCATCATGTGCAAGTAACATCGAGACAAGGAACTGCAGATGCTGGTTTCCAAAATAAAACATAGAGTGCTGGAGTAACTCAGCGGGTCAGGCAGCATCTCAGGAGAACATGGATAGGTGACGTTTGGGTTGGGACCCTTTTACAGTTGCTTGTCCGTAACCTCCAGAGATGCTGCCTGAGCCGCTGAGCTTCTCCAGCACTTTGTGTCGCCTTGACTCTCTTCCCTTTTATTTTGCAGCTTTTTATATTATGTTTCAGACTCTGGATTTGAGAAATTATCCGTACTTCAGGGACTTTTCGATGACCATGTACACCACAGTTGAGTTGATGATGGGCCTGATAGATCTCCCAGTTCCGTATGACAAGCCAACTCCCAGTATCATATACGTTGGCTACGTCTTGTACATGATCTTTGTCTATCTTCTGCTCTTAAACCTGTTGATCGCAATGATGGACGATACGTACTGGAGAATTGCGTATGAAAGGGAGGAACTGTGGAAAGTGCAAGTAAGTGTCGTGGTTTCGAATTTACTTTGTAAACTATACAAGACAATTAATATCTTAAACTAACCGTTGTTCTCACGACGTTGGAGCACCATCCCCTGGCGAGAAGGGCCTGAAACATCAGGGCCCCTTAGCGGAGACTGCGGAGGCCTCAATAGGCCCGACTATGGGTGGACAAAGGGATAGGGACTGGACTTTGTGCCTTCCCTCACGGTGGGAACCATTGTGGGGGGATGTTTTTATGTTTTATGTTCAATTTCTTTATCATGTTGTGTTGTATTCTTATTAGTGTGCTGCTATGGCAACTTGAATTTCACTACACCAATTGGTGCATGTGACAATACATTAACCTTTGAACCTTTGAACCTTTGTATCCTTTCGGGTTAGGATTAGGGTCTCAACCTGAATTAGATTAGATTTTATATTTGTCATTCGAACCTCAGAGAGGCTCAAATGAAACTCCGTTTCTACAGCCATACAAACAGAACAATTCATTACAAAACATACAAACAATTCAGTTTACACAAACATCCATCACAGTGAATCTCCTCCTCACTGTGATGGAAGGCAAAGTCTTCTCTATCCCCCGCACCATTTCTCTCCCGATGTCGAAGTCCCAGGCGGGCGGTGTTAAGTCCCGCGGCCATTGAGGCCGCGCCGGGTGATGTACGGCCCCACTCTAGGCCCAAAAGTCACAACGTTGGAGCCCCCGGCGGGCGCTGGAATGTCCCACGGCCATTGAAGCCGCGCCGGGTGATGTACGGCCCCGTTCCGGGTCGATCCAACCCCGCGACACGGGTGGGAGATGTTGCATTGCGGGAGCTCCGGAAAGTGGTCTCTCACCCGGATCCGCGAGCTCCCGATATCCCGACAGTCCACCGGCAGTAATCTGCAGCTGGAGCTGGAGCTGGAGCTCCGGAGTCGGGCCGCAGCGGCGAGCCACCACCGCTCCCCACGCTCCGAGGCCGGCCAGCCCCACGATGGTGAGTCCGCAGCTCCGCAGGCTCCGTGACTGGAGCCCCCAGGTCGTCCCGGTCGGAGGCCGCTCCACGGTGCTAGCCCCCAACGACAACGGAGACCCGACAGGGAAAAGGTCAGGTCTCCCGTGCAAGGAAGAGATTTTAAAGGTTTCCCCCTCCTCCCCACCCCCCACATATACACAGTTAGAAACAGTACCAAAAAAAACACGAACAACTACATTTAACTGGACAAAAATGTTTTAAAAAGATAGACAGGCTGTAGGGGCCGCTGCAACGTGAGTCACACCGCCACAAGGAAACGTCACCCATTCCTTCTCTCCAGAGATGCTGCCTGTCCCGCTGAGTGACTCCAGCATTTTGTGTCTATCTTGAGTTCTTCTGGCAGATTGGTTTGACTCCACATTTCAGCATCTGCGGTATCTCAACTCTCTAGATAAAAAGTTATATCTATAAGATGTTGGTACTTATGACCAATGTCTTCTGTGTCCTAATAGTGAGGTTGTCAGATAACCTTGGCGGAACTGTGCACAGTGGTGTTCATGTTTAAGGCCCTGTCTCACTTTCCCGAGTTACTCACAAATTCTCCCAAGTTTTCCCCTGGATTCGAACTGGGGGAATTATGGTAATAGCCATTCGTAGCTACCTGGGGCTATTTTTTTAAACTTGTGGACATTTTTCAACATGTTGAAAAAACGTTCCGACTTACCTGATTCCCTGAGTTCCTACGGCTGGCATCACGAGTCGCTACGAAACATCTACGGACTCCATCGTGCTCCTACGAGCTCGCGACCGACATTCCCCGAGTTCGAATCAAGGGGAAAAGTCGGAAGAGTTCGTGAGTAACTCGGGAAAGTGGGGCAGGGCCTTTAGACTTTCTGCTGACTGAACAACCACTTCGATGTAAGCCTCAGTGCATGTGAAAATAATAAACTAAACTGAACTAGTTAGGAAAAGAGTGTCGGAAGGAAC
The DNA here is from genome assembly GCA_963514005.1 of Raja brachyura. Next base: position 58,901,691 of record OY740794.1, on the reverse strand, counting down.
TGCAGATGCTGGTTTACACCGAAGATAGACACAAAAATGCTGGAGAAACTCAGCTGGACAGGCGGCATCTCTGGAGAGAAGGAATGGGTGACGTTTCCGATCGAGAAACTGAAGAAGGGTCTCGACTCCAGAGATGGTGCCTGTCCCGCTGAGTTACCCCAGATTATTGCGTCAGTCCTAGTTAGGGAAAGGGCCGCTCATAAAGAGGTGACCTAATTCAAAAGGGCTGCTGGGACTACTCTGAGCGTGAGGTTCTGGGTGTGATTATACATCAAGGTGCAGCAGCATACAGCATTGCTCTCCCCTGCCATGTCCTACTTAGAACATTGAGCCTTCATCCTTTACACAGAGGGTGGTGAGTGCCTGGAACTGGCTGCCAGGAGTGGTGGTGGAGGTACATGCGACAGTGGTATTCAAGAGAATTTTGGATATGGATTATGTACAGGCAGATAGAGTTGTTCATAGAGTCATGGCATTGAAACTGACCCTTCAGCCCAACTTGTCCATCCCACCCAAGATGCCCCCACCTGCACTAGTCCCACCTGGATGTGTTTGGCCCATATTTCTCTAAACCTTTGAAGAAACCTTCAGATACCACATTTGGCATTAGTCCTGAACTACTATATACCTTATTGGTGACACTCGGACTATCCTTGATCGGACTTTGCTGGCTCTACCTTGCACTAAACCTTATTCCATTATCATGTATCCATACACTGTGAATGGCTCAATTGTAATCATGTATTGGCTTTCTGCTGACTGGTTAGCACGCAACAAAAGCTTTTCACTCTACCTCGATACACGTGACAATAAACTAAATGACACTAAACTAAACTAGCATGGTGGATCTAGATTCGTTTTGCAATTTATTTTATTCGATTTGTATTCAAATGTCTGAAATGGCAATAGCAAAAAAAGTGCCATGATTTTGACTTTAAATGGTTAATTCTCCTCTTATAGATCGCGGCTACGATCCTGCTTCTAGAGCGAAGGGTGCCAGTGTTTCTAAAAATCCGATCCGGAGTGCCTGGAAGATCCTTGGGCTTTGATGATAACAAGTGGTACATTGGGTAATCCAAAAATCTCACTGCAGCGTTATCCTAACCTGTAACGGTGTCAGGGGTTATGGGGAGACGGCAGGAGAATGACGTTCAGAGCCAAAGATAGATCCGCCATTATTGAATGGTCGGCACGGACTGGAAGGGCCGAGAAGGCCTGTTTCCGTGCTGTAATTGTTATATGGTTATATGGTTATATGAATGGCGGAGTAGAATTGATGGGCCGAATGGCCTGATTCTGCTCCTAGAACTTCTGACCTCATTGAGCCTAGATGCTGTCAGACCTGTTAAGTTCTTCCCGTGCTCTGTTTCCCAGCCCAGATTCCAGCAATGGTCATTCTATGAATGACCATTGAATTCAAAATCTTGGTGACTACGTATTACTATCAGAATGTAGAACCTAGAAAAGCACGGCACAGGAACAGGCCCTTCGGCCCACAAAGTCTGTGCTGAACATAACGCCCCTAGTTAAACTAATCTCATCTGCCTACACATCCATCCTATTACAATGGCGGAGTAGACTTGATGGGCTGAATGGCCTAATTCTACCCTTGGTAACTTGGCAACTTACGAACATTATTCATTTTTTTGTGTTGTGTAAACGAGAGAGTGAACTGGATACATGTAGAGCATGGACTCCCGAACGTTTCCGTCCCGTTTACCCCAGGCAACTTTAATGGAGCATGTTATTTCATTTATTTATGAACAACTAATGATGACCAGATACCGGTATACCAGAACCAAGCACAGTCAGTCAATGAGAAAAAATATGTACAAATCCAGAATCAACAAATCCCATGGGGATGAATTTACCCCAGGTTGGGATCCCTTGATGTAGAAGATGTAATGAATCAGATTTTCAAAAGGTGTTTACATAGGATTCAATCGATAATAGATAATGTATTCAGAGTGATATTGATTAATTAGTACGAATTTTTTTTTGGGGGGGGGGGAAAGGCAGGAGCAAATGGGGTTGAGAGGGAGAGATAGATCAGCCATGATTGAATGGCAGACGTAGACTCGGTGGGCCGAAGGGCCTAATTCTGCTCCTATCACTTATGAACTTGTGAACTTATGAAAATATGGATAACCTTGTATCCTTCACAGCAGCAGATTATGTACTTTTGATTTCTATGTCGGGGGCAAGTTAACAGGGTGGGTAACAAACACACTTCAGGATAGATGTAACCACTCACATTTGCAAGTGAACAGTGGGATTGCCTTGCACATAAATGCTGTAACCATTATTGATGTTAACAATTTAGAATTTGATTTTTAAAATTGCCGGAGTAGAGTTGATGGGCCGAATGGCCTCATTCTGCCTCCTGGAACTTATGAATTCCAATTGCAAATTTATTCTCATTAAAACCTTCTTCATTACAGGGTTGAGGAAATTCTGAGTGAAACAGTGGGGACGAAGGTGCAGGTGCCAGCATTAGATGCACAGAAGTATTCGCATCACCTGGGCTGGGATGCAATCCGAAAAAATCTGGCAAAAATCATAAGCATGAGAGATTCATCGGAGTCCACGACATTTTAGCAGCGTTTGTGTTAAATGGATCACTACTGATGTGACCAAAATATCGTTCTTGGTTTTGAACCCTGCGGTATACAATACATTTCAAACGTTTAGAGGTGCAGCATGGGAACAGGACGCCGTGTCCACGCTGACCATCGATCTCCCGTTCGCACTAGTTCCGTGTTATCCCCACTTTCTCGTCCACTCCTTATGCACTTTGCCTATTCACCTGCAAACCTGCTCGTCTTTGGGGTGTGGGAGGAAACCGGAGCACCCGGAGGAAACCCACGCAGGTCACAGGGAGAAAGTATAAACTCTGTACAGACAGCACCCGAGGTTAGGATCGAACCTGGGTCTCCAGGCGCTGTGAGGCAACAACCCTCAAAGGGCGGGGTGGTGCAGCGGTAGAGTTGCTGCATCACAGCGCCAGAGAGCCTGGTTTAACCTTGACTGTGGGTGCTGTCTGTACGGAGTTTGTACGTTCTCCCTGTGACCGCGTGGGTTTTCTCCGGGTGCTCCGGGTTTCCTCCCACACTCCAAAGACGTGCAGGTTTGTAGTTTAATAGCCTTCGGTAAATTGTAAATTGTCCCTAGGGTGTAGGATAGTGTTAGTGTGCAGGGGACGATCGCTGGTCGACCCGGACTCAGTGGGCCGAAGGGCCTGTTTCCACGGCATATCTCTAAACTCTAAAAAAAAAACCACACAAGCACAAGGAGAACGTGCAAACTCCACACAGACAGCACTCGAGGTCAGGATCGAACTCTGGTGCCATGAGGCAGCAGCTCGACCAGCTGTACCACCGTGTTAGCCCACGTATTGTTTCTATAAACCTGTGATTTACTGCTAGCCATTACACATGTGCAGAGCCATTTCAAGTTGTTTTTTATTTTAATGTAACAGTGACAGTAACTTACATCAGATAGTTTTATTAGAATGACAGAGAGAAGAGATTTTATGCAAATGCATTAAAGTTACTGACGCTAATCTCCATTTAAATACGACAACGTGCATGGAAATTTAAGTGCCCTTTTAAAATAATTTAAGTATTTACTCTCAGAGATCACTTTTATACATTTCTGCAGACATTTGCCAGGGCTCCCAAAGGTAGATTTGTTGAAACCTAGAACTTGTGTCCCAAATAAAATTCATAAATGTCGGAAAAATATCCTTGGTAGACAAAAATGCTGGAGAAACTCAGCACGTGAGGCAGCATCTATGGAGCGAGGGAACATCCTCGGTCATAATAGGAATGACACGTAAGTTGTATGGGGGTGGGGTGGGGGCTGGGGGGGAGGGGGAATCGATTTTCAGTTTTTTAGACAATAGACAAAAGGTGCACGTGTAGGCCATTCGGCCCTTCGAGCCAGCACCGCCATTCAAGGTGATCATGGCTGATCATCCCCATACCTGCCTTCTCCCCATATCCCCTGACTCCGCTATTTTTAAGAACCCTACCTAGCTCTCTCTTAAAAGTATCCAGAGAACCCACCTCCACTGCCCTCTGAGGCAGAGAATTCCACTGACTCACCACTCTCTGTGAGAAAAAGTGTTTCCTCATCTCCGTTCTTGTCTGTAACCACTTACTAAAATCCATGTGTTTGCTTTCTGGTTTGTAGCTCTCTTCACATCCACCCATTGTTTGCTTTGGAAATGAACTGTTGTGGCGATCTGTGTGGGAAGGGGCTGCAGATGAAGACTGCAGAGGTCTGAAGAAGGGTCTCGTCCCGAAACATCACCCATTCCTTCCATCCAGAGATGCTGCCTGTCCGTCCCTTGTAGAGATCTATTCTGTAGAGGAATAGATAGACACAAAGTGCTGGAGTAACTCAGCGGGTACACCAGCATCTGCAGTTCTTTGTTTCTACACTATACAAGTTCACACGCTCACAAGTTATAGGAGTGGAATTAGGCCATTCGGCCCATCCAGTCTACTCCGCCATTCAATCATGGCCGATCTCTGCCTCCTAATCCCATTCCCCGCCTTCCCCCATATCCCTTGGCACCCAATCCAACCAAGAATCTATCTATCTCTGCCTTAAAAATATCCACTGACTTGGCCATCCACGACCCTCTGTGGCAAAGAATTCCACAGATTAACTACCCTGTGAATTACCAAAGAAGTTCCTTGTAGAAATTATCTATTTCTCTTACCAGTTGTTGATGATCGAAGGTCAATTTGGTTCTTATTTTTCTTTCACGTTTTAACTGGTTGGAAGGGTTTAGTTTTCACACTCCTAAGGTGCTTGGAATCTGGGGGGTCAACAAAGTTGAGCTGACATTTTTTTAGCTGCAGAACTGAAGAAGTGTCCCGAACCAAAATGTCCCCTATCCATGGTTACACAAAAGCTGGAGAAACTCAGCGGGTGCAGCAGCATCTAATATCCATGTTCTCCAGAGATGCTGTCTGACCCGCCGAGTTACTCCAGCACTCCAGACTATTTTTCAGCAGCCCCTCATTTATAGCTGGCTTCTCTCAGCCCTTCCGTTAACAAATTCGACCCGTTTTTGCTGCACAATTAGCGTTGATGAGATGATGAAGGACTCAACTTCAGTTTGGGTTTCATAAGGTAAATTGCTAGTTGGTTTAATAGACTCTAGAACAGGGGTCTGAAGAAGGGTCTCAGCCCACAACGTCACCCATTCCTTCTCTCCAGAGATGCTGCCTGTCCCGCTGAGTTACTCCAGCTTTTTGTGTCTATAATAGGCTCGAGAGTTGTCTGTAATAGTTCAATGGTGCTTTATTGTCATGTGCAAAACGCAGTGAAATTATTTTTGGAGTCACCAGGACATTGGACTTTGGGCTTTTGTCTCCGAAACTGAATCGCTACAATGCTGAGAACTATACTAGAATAGTGAAAGGCTTGGATAGAGTGGATGTGGAGAGGATGTTTCCACTAGTGGGAGAGTCTAGGACCAGAGGTAATTGCCTCAGAATTAAAGGACGTTCTTTTAGGAAGGAGATGAGGAGGAATGTCTTTAGAGGGTGGTGAATCTGTGGAATTCTTTGCCACATCAGGCTGTGGAGGCAAAGTCAGTGGATATTTTTAAGGCAGAGATGGACAGATTCTTGATTAGTACGGGTGTCCGGGGTTATGGGGAGAAGGCAGGAGAAATGGTGTTTGGAGGGAGAGATAGATCAGCCATGATTGAATGGTGGAGTAGACTTGATGGGCCGAATGGCCTAATTCTGCTCCTATCACTTATGATCTTATGATCTATATTCAGCACTCTGTATCTCCACCTCTGACTTGATTGTGTTTATGGAAAGTATATCTGATCTGTTTGGTCAGCAAAACAAATCGTTTCACTGTACCTCGTTACACGTGACTATAATCAACCTCAACCTAATCCTAGCACCTCACAGAACAAGCCAACTAACAAACAAGGCTTGTGAAGCTGAAGCCATCAGAGCTGAAACACAGTGAAGGGGAAACGCAGTCACAAACTCGCCACCGAGCGACAAACTCGGACACAGCGCCAAAAGATGGAATTGAGCCATTTTGGGCGGTCATGGTGGTGCAGCGGTAGAGTTGCTGCCTTACAGCGTATGCACGGCCGGAGACCCGGGGTCGATCCCGACTATGGGCGCTGTCTGTACGGAGTTTGTACGTTCTCCCCGTGACCTGCGTGGGTTTTTCTCCGAGATCTTCGATTTCCTCCCACACTCCAAAGACGTACAGGTTTGTAGGTTAATTGGCTTTGGTATAAATGTAAAAATTGTGGGCGTTGGATAGTGTTAATGTGCGGGGATCGCTGGTCAGCGCGGACCCGGTGGGCCGAGGGGGCTGTTTTCGCGCTGTATCTATAAACTAAAACTAAACTAAACTAAACAGGAAATACAATAAAGAAAAGAAAATGTTTTCAAAATTCACTCTGTATCACTTTCCATTTATTTAAAAATAAAATAAAAATGCACTTAAGCATCTGACTTAATTTGTTGAGTGAACGCACTGTGTTTATCCCAGGAGAGGGGAATCAAGAACTCGAGGTAATCGGCTAAAGGTGAGAGCGGAAATATTCAATGGCAACCTGAGGGGCAGGTTTCTCACTCAGCGAGTACTGGATATATAGAACAAACTGCCCAGAGGAGGTAGGTACAATGGTCGAGGGAGCATGGATAAGTTGAGCTGAAAGGCCTGTTTCTGTGCTATACGAGTCTAATACCATTTGAAGCAATCAAAACCGCACATCTGCCCCATGCCAACATATACCAGGCTACGCCAAAGACACTTCTAATCTGGCCAGATTACCATCAACAACAACCTTCTTGGCATTTTTATGTTTTATTTTTTTTATTTCAGAGATACAGCGCGGAAACAATTCCTTCGGCCAACCAGGTCCGCGCCGACCAACGATCCCCGCACATTAACACTACCCTATACACACACACACACACACACACACACGAGGAACATTTTTTTAACATTTATACCAATCCAATTAACCTGCAAACCTGCACGTCTTTGGAGTGGGGGAGGGAACGGGGAGAACGTACAAACTCCGTACAGACATGCACCCGTAGTCAGGATGGAACCCGGGTCTCTGGCATTGACTCTACCGCTGCGCCACCGTGCCGCCCAATTATTCTCCACTGTTGGGGAATAATGTTGCACTTCCACATTAGGAGGAGTTTCAAGAAACAAAGGGCGGCACAGTGGTGCAGCCGTAGAATTGGTAGCTCACAGCACCAGAGACCCAGTTTCGATCCTGACTACGGATGCTGTCTGAATGGAGTTTGCACGTTCTCCCTGTGACCATAAGGGTTTTCTCCAGGTGTTCCGGTCTCCTCCCACATACCAAAGGCCTGCAGGTTTGTAGGTTCATTGTCTTCCGTAAATTGTCCGTTGGGTTGTAAGATAGAACTTGCATCTACGGGTGATCATTCGCGCGGGTCCAGTAGGCCGCAGGAACTGTATCTCCAAATTAAAATAAGTCAAGATTCTGGAAGAGAAAATAAGAAGAACGCTCACGTGATTCCTTACCTCCTCTCACAAGCAAGGACAGAAACATTGACCAACAAAGGTGGACCTTAGTCAACAAAGTGGTTAGAAAATTGTGCCACCTCTTGGTTTCACTGGCATCACCAGTAAAACCTGGCTAGTTAGAACATAGAACAGCATCGCCCAAGACCAGACCGTTCAGTCCACAATGTCTTTGCTGAACATGATGCCAAGTTAAACTGATCCCATCTGCCTGTACATGATCCATATCCCTACATTCCCTGCACTTCCATGTGCCTGTCGTATTACTGTCTCCTACTGTCGTATCTGCCTCCACCGCCACCCCAGGCAGCATCTTCCAGGCCCCCATCACTCCGTGTGTAAAAAACCTGGCCCGCACATCTCTATTGAACTTTCCCCCTCTCACCTTACAGCTTGGCCCTCTAATGTTGGACATTTACACCCTGGGAAAAAGGCTCTGACTGTCTATCCTGTCTACGCCTCTCATATCAGGCAACTGAACCATCCAAGAGAACAGTCCTGAACTACTATCTACCTTATCGAAGACCCTTGGACTATTATTGCTCGGACTTTACTGGCTTAACCTTGCATTAAACGTTATTCACGTTATTCCTTTAATCAGGTATCTGTACCCTATGGATTGTAATTATGTATTGTCTTTCCGCTGACTGGTTAGCACGCAAAATAAAGCTTTTTGCTGTACCTCAGTACACGCCACAATAAATTGAACTCGAACTTTGAACGTTGAACTCATTATTTCATACACTTCCATCAAGTCTCTGATGTAGTATCAACAAGTACTTCTCAAATTTGCCGAAGTCCTGAATGCATTTGCTACGAGCTATTTGCAGGTTGATCTCAGTGAAAGGAATCAGTTCAGCCCTGCAGGTCTCTGGTCATCCTGGCCACAAGAAGCACGTTCAGAACTTTCCATGTGGGTTTTGGGATGCAAGAGGATAAATGAATGAATGAATGAATGAATGAATGAATGAATACTGTATTGTTACATGTGACAAGCCGCGGTGAAATTCTTTGCCTGCATACCCAAGGTATGTAAATAGTCGCCACATAAAGGGTGCAGACAAAATTACAAAGTACCCCCACACTCCTCAGTTGTTCTCCACCTCTCCTCCATCATGGCAGTCCTCCCACGCCAATGGGTCCACCTTTGTTCCCAGCAGCGTGTCCTCCAGCTGCCACGTGGCCCGTCCTCGACCGCCGGCACCCTCATCGACGGCCGCGCCGACCTCATCCCCGACTGCCGCAGGGTCCCCTCCTGCGCCTCTCTGAGGTCTGTCTCTACCCCAGTCCTGTTCGACATTCACTCCTCACGTGGAAACCTCTTCACAGCCGTGCCGATGACTTTACTGTCGACAGCAATCTCCCCCCACTACGATATTGTAGAAATGAAGCACGATCACTTCAGGCACATCTCTTGCCTACAACCGTGATGCCACCAAGACAAACTACATCTCCATGGAAACAAGTGAGAGGCGGCCATTTTGTACAGGGACTTGTCCCCCAACTCTTGGTCCTCTCAGTATCTATCGTCAGTTTAGTTTAGTTTAGCTTAGTTTAGTCTGGTTTAATCTAGTTTAGTTTAGTTTAGTTTAGATTAGTTTAGTTTAGTCTGGTTTAGTTTAGTTTAGTCTGGTTTAGTTTAGTCTGGTTTTGTTTAGTTTAGCTTAGTTTAGTCTGGTTTAATCTAGTTTAGTTTAGTTTAGTTTAGATTAGTTTAGTTTAGTTTAGCAGGCCCTTTGGCCCACATTGTTGGTGCCGAACATGAAGCCATGTTAAATTAATCTCCTCCATGTCATCCATACCTTTCCATTCTCTGCATATAGAAACATAGACATAGAAACAGACAATAGCTGCAGGATTAGGCCATTAGGCCCTTCGAGCCATTCAATATGATCATGGCTGCTCATCCAAAATCAGTACCCCGTTCCTGCTTTCTCCCCATATCCTTTGATTCCGTGAGCAATCTGTTGATTCAATATCTAAAACCATCGACAGTTCTAGCACTTTTTCGACGATAATATTTAATAATTTACCATCTTTCCCTTGTTGCAGTAATAAAACCCAGCATCCATTGTCCAAATCATCCTCCTGTCCTCGTTAATTCTACCTTTCATTATGAATGAAAACAGAAGTTGCTGGAAATACTCAGTTGGCCAGGAAATACCTGTTGTTGGAGAATCAAAAATTAATGTTTCCAGGTGGTTTCCTGAAAGGATTTTATCATAATTTGTATTGGTTAAAGAAATTAACCCAGGAATTGACATTATGATGCATCCTGCATTTTATGTTATCAATTACAATTTCCAAAACAATATTAATTTAATAATGCAATAGTGTAACTGAATAATTTAGGTTTAAAACAGATGGCACGGTGGCGCAGCGGTGGAGTTGCTGCCTAACAGCACCAGAGACCAGGGTTCGATCCTGACCGGGTGCTTATTTCAGTCCATTCTCCCTATGACTGCTTGTGTTTTCTCCAGGTGATCCGGTTTCCTCCCACACTCCAAAGATGTGTTGCTTATTGATCTTTTAATATTTATCGTTTATCTAATTTATATGTTTGATATTGGGGGTATCTACAGGAATTGAAACATGCCAGACACACAAATGGAAATTCTTAATATTAGCAAGGCAACACATGGGCCAAGATTTCTATACATTTCTCAATAATTACTGAATGGAAGGCAGGGAAACATATTCCTTTTTCTTCTACCTTCGAATTACTTAATTCAGGGAAATTAAGAGAAGGGTGGCACGATGGCGCAGCGGTAAAGTTGCTGCCTTACAGCGCTCGCAGTGCCAGAGACCCAGGTTCGATTCTGACCAAGGGTGCTGTCTGTACGGGCGTTTGTACGTTCTCCCCATGACCGCGTGGGTTTTCGCCGAGATCTCCGGTTCCCTCCCACACTGCAAAGATGTCCAGGTTTGCAGGTTAATTGGCTTGTGTTTGTGTGTAATGTTGGTATATGTGTAAATTGTCCCTAGTGTGTGTAGGCTTGTGTAAATGCGCGAGGATCGCTGGTCGGAGCGGACTCGGTGGGCCGAAGGGCCTGTTTCCGCGCTGTATTTCTGAACTTAACTGAACTAAACTAAAATTCACAGCAAATGTTTTGACCACTCATGCAATATTTTGTGCAGATATATCTTTAACCGGCTCAGTTATGGTAAATACTACACAACCTTTTCTATTTATGTCATAATAAAAAGACAAGAGAATAAAACAGGGCCGTATTTACAGCAGTTCTGTTGATAGTAAAAATGAAGTCAGACAGGTACTGCTGCAGCTGCTGTATTTCAGGCTGCTATCTTTCACTAACTGCAATGTCCTACTCGTGGGGTAAATAATACCCTTGTAGCACCACCACAATATCACCGGCACATCTTTGATGTTGTGTAAAGTTTGTGTTATCAAAGGGTGTTATGACTTAGCCACAATAATTACCCCAGTTATAAGAGTCCTAGTGTTGTACAGCACAGAAACAGGCTATTTGGCCCATCACATCTATCCCATCGTTCTGCCCAACTTCACCAACTACATTTGCCAGCATTTGGACAATATCCTTCTCTGCCTTGCCTGTTTAATGCTCTGTCTAAATGCCTCTTAAAAGTGGTAAACGAAATTAACTCTAATAATGGTTCAATGGTCAATGGTCAACAGTCAATGGTTCAATCGTTACTGGTCAATGGTCAATGGTTCAATGATCAATGGTCAATTGTTCAATGGTTAATGGTTCAATGGGTCAATGGTCAATGGTCAATAGTGAATGGTCAATGGTCAACAGTCAATGGTTCAATGGTTCAATGGTTAATGGTCGACAGTCAATGGTTCAATGGTTCAATGGTCAATGGTTCAATGGGTCAATGGTCAACCATCAATGGTCAATGGTCAATGGGTCAATGGTCAATGCTTCAATGGTCAATGGGTCAATGGTCAATGGTCAATGCTTCAATGGTCAATGGTCAATGGTTCAATGGTCAATGGTCAATGCTTCAATGGTCAATGGTCAATGGTTCAATGGTCAATGGTCAATGGTTCAATGGGTCAATGGTTCAATGGTCAATGGTCAACCATCAATGGTCAATGGTCAATGATTCAATGGTCAATGGTCAATGGTTCAATGGGTCAATGGTTCAATGGTCAATGGTCAACCGTCAATGGTCAATGGTCAATGGTCAACCATCAATGGTCAATGGGTCAATGGTCAATGCTTCAATGGTCAATGGGTCAATGGTCAAAGGTCAATGCTTCAATGGTCAATGGTCAATGGTTCAATGGACAATGGTTCAATGGTTCAATGGTCAATGGTCAACAGGCAAACAGGTCAACAGGTCAATGGTCAATTGTCAATGGTCAATGCTTCAATGGTCAATGGTCAATGGTTCAGTGGTCAATGGTTCAAAGGTCAATGGTCAATCCTTCGATGACCAACGATTCAATAGTTCAATAGTCCATGGTCAATAGATCAATGGTTCAATGGACAATGGCCAATGGTTGAATGGTCGATGGTTTCTTTATTGTCACGTGTGCCAGGTACAGTGAAATACATATATTGCATACAGCTCAACATGACCACCCCCCGTCCATAAACACAATCACCCTGGTCAGTACAGAATGTACAGAACAGCCCACTGAGTCTAAATGTAAGAGGCGTCATTTTGGGGCCATTTTACAGTCCCAGCTGCAGCCTGCTCAACTTAGTTCCATTCCTTGCTCTGGCAGTGCATTTCCACATATTAATCACTCTCTATGTGATAAACACCCCCCCCCCCCCAACATGTTTTAACGTTTCTTACTTGTTTGGAACTTCTTCGAATGGAAAAACACTGAATTAGAGTCATCGAGTCACACAGCACGGAAACAGGCCCCTCAGCCCAGCTCGTCCATGCTGACCAAGATGCCCCATCTGAGCCAGACCCGTCTGCCCTCAATTGGCCCACATCCCTCTAAACCTTTCCTATCCATGTACATGTGACCTAATGACACATGATTTTGGAGCCTAGTTGGACTGATGCCCATGCCACCATGTCTCTAGGTATGACATCACAGTGGCACTGTGGTAGAGTTGCTGCCTCAAAGCGCCAGAGACCCAGGTTCAATCCCGACTACGGGTGCTGTCTGGGTGACGTTTGTACTTTCTCTGGGAGCTCCAATTTCCTCCCACATTTTAAAGATGTTCAGGTTTGTGGGTTAATTGGCCTGTGTAAATGGGCCCAAGTATGCAGGATGCAAAAGTGGGATAACTCATTGCACTGGACGTTATTCCCTTATCACGTATCTGCACACTGTGAATAGCTCGATTGTAATGTGTTTCAGCTGGCTGGTCAGCACGCAACAAAAGCATTTCATCGTACGCGTGACCACGGGCAGTCACGGTGGCGCAGCGGTAGAGTTGCTGCCTCACAGCGCTTGCAGCGCCGGAGACCCGGGTTCGATCCCGACTACGGGTGCTGTCTGTACGGAGTTTGTACGTTCTCCCCGTGACCTGCGTGGGTTTTCTCCGAGATCTTTGGTTTTCTCCCACACTCCAATGACCTACAGGTTTGTAAGTTAATCGGCTTGGTGTATGTGTAAATTGTCCCTAATGTGTGTAGGACCGTGTGTTAATCTGCGGGGATCGCTGGTCAGTGCGGACTCGGTGGGCCGAAGGGCCTGTTTCCATGCTGTATCTTTAAGCTCAATTAAACCCAAAGACTGGATGAAGGGGTCAGAATCCATGATGTTACTCCTTTTGGAAGGTGCTTGGCTTTCTCCTGAGGACAGATCTGCATCTTGTATTAAAATGCACGTGAAAATTAGCAGCAGAAATAGTTTCATAAATCATAAGGTCATAAGTGATAGGAGTATAATTAGGCCATTCGACCTATCAAGTCTACTCTGCCATTCAATAATAGCTGATCTATCCCTCCCTCCTAACCCCATTCTGCCTTCTCCCTGTTGTTCACCACTGTTGTGGGACGTATCACTGATGGGGATGAGTCAGAGTATAGAAGAGAGATCGAGCAACTGTCCATATGGTGCCAGCACAACAACCTGGCCCTCAACACCAGCAAAAACAAGGAACTGATTGTGGACTTTGGAAGGAGTAGGATGGGGACCCACAGTCCCGTTTATATCAACGGGTCGATGGTTGAAAGGGTCAAGAGCTTCAAATTCCTGGGCGTGCACATCTCTGAAGATCTCTCCTGGTCTGAGAACACTGATGCAATTATTAAGAAAGCACATCAGAGCCTCTTCTTCCTGAGAAGATTACGGAGAGTCCGTTTGTCAAGGAGGACTATCTCTAATCAGGCGCACAGTAGAGAGCTTGCTGACCGGTTGCATCGTGGCTTGGTTCCGCAACTTGAGCGCCCTGGAGAGGAAAAGACTACAAAAAGTATTAAACACTGCCCCGTCCATCATCGGCTCTGACCTTCCTTCCATCGAGGGGATTTATCGCAGTCGCTGCTTCAAAAAGGCTGGCAGCATCTCAAGGACCCACACCATCCTGGCCACTCACTCATCTCCCCGCTACCTTCAGGTAGAAGGTACAGGAGCCTGAAGACTGCAACGACCAGGTTCAGGAATAGCTACTTCCCCACAGCCATCAGGCTATTAAACCTGGCTCGGACAAAACTCTGATCATTAATAACCCATTATCTGTTAGTTGCACTTTTATTTTAGTTCAGTTTATTTATTTATTCATGTGTGTATATATTTATCCAATGGTATATGGACACACTGATCTGTTCTGTAGTCAATGTTCTGTTGTGCTGAAGCAAAGCAAGAATTTCATTGTCCTATCAGGGACATGACAATAAACTCTCTTGAATCTTGAATCCCCACAACCTCTGACAACCGTTCTAATCAAGAATCAATCTATCTCTGCCTTAAAAATATCCCATGACTTGGCCACAGCCTTCTGTGGCAAAGAATTGTACAGATTCGCCACCCTCTGACTAAAGACATTTCTCCTCATCTTCTTCGAGAAAAGAACGTCCTATTGTACACCATTGATATTGAAAGACAATCCGAGGGACGTTGCCAGCCGGTGGGACCTGAAACAACACTGAATGTGCATAGAATGAACCATACAACTAAAAGCCACACATGTCTCAAGGTCACCTTGCTTTTTGTGTTTTTTTAAGTTGCTAACAATTCCTGTTCAGATCAGTTTCAACAGCCTGCTGTCTTGTCAACAAGCCCATATTTTGTTGAATCTGTATAAATGATTCAAACTAATGCCATTCGCAGTGTGAGCTAGGTGGCAGTCTATACCTTGACTAGTGTAACATTATATTGAATATTTAAGTTACCGTAATTGTGAAATATATTCCAGGTCCTTTGCCGATTTTTCCCGGCACCCTTGGTTCCAGAGCCTTTCTGGATTATCCGTGTTGCCGGACCAACAGTGGAGTCCAACGGTACCAGAATGTTCGGCCTAGGACGGCGAGGGGCCGGGATACCGGCCTGTGAAGTCCGGCCTTGGAAGCCGGCTTGGGAATGGATCTGCCGGCTCTGGTCTGGTCGGAGTTCCAGAGCCCCGGCCTCAGGGGGCAAAGTCGACCCGCCGATCGGCCGCAGAGGTCCCGATGAGGTCGAGATCGGCCGCCTCACCCGGCCCCGGCACCACATTTTCGGGGGGAATTCCGGGGGGGATTTCAAGCGCGTTCTCGTGATTTTGTCCGGATTAGAGGTGGTGCCGGACCACCAGTTGCTGGAAAATTGGCAATGGGCCTGTAAAAAAACTAGTTACCTTAAATGCTTCTTAGGTTTTTGTTACGTTTCTCTTTCCTTTTCATGCCCACTCAGCGGGTCAGGCGGTATCCCTGGAGAACGTAGATAGAACATCGATAAACAAATAAGCCTCCATATATTTGCGTCTATCTTTGATTGATTGAAAGATAGAGCATGGAAACAGGCCCTTCGGCCCACCGAGCCCATGGCTGACCATCGCTCGCCCGTTACACATAGTTTTACGTCATCTCACTTTGTTCTCCACTCCCCTCACACCAGGGACAATTTATTGAGGGCGATTAACCTGCAAAGATGTGGAAGGAAACCGGAGCACCTGCAGGTGGCGCTGTGGCAGAGTTGCTGCCTTTTAACGCCGGAGACCCTGGTTCGATCCCGACTGCGGGTGCTGTCTGTACGGAGTTTGTACGTTCTCCCCCGTGACCGCAAAGGGGTTTTCTCCGAGATCTTCGGTTTCCTCCCGCACTCCAAAGACGTACAGGCTTGAAGGTTTATTGGCTTGGTGTTTGTGTAAATTGTCCCTAGTGTGTGTAGGATAGCGTTAGTGTGTGGGGATTGGCGGTCGGTGTGCACTCGTTGGGGCGAAGGGCATGTTTCCGCGCTGCATCTCTAAACTGAACTAAACTAAACAGGGAGAACGTGCAAACTGCACACAGGCAGCACCTGGGGTCAGGATTGAACCCGGGTCTATGGCGCTGTGAGGCAGAGGCTCTGCCAGATGCACCACTCGGATATCACACAGCACCGCTGTACTTTCCAAAATGATATCCGACATCAGCCCAGTCATTGCGGAGGTTAACAGAATGAAAATAAACTGATGCCTTTGGAATGTGGGGTCAGAATGTGCGGTGCAGCGGTAGAGTTGCTGCCTTACAGTGCTTACAGCGCTTACAACGCCGGAGACCCGGGTTCGATCCCGACTACGGGCGCTGTCTGAACGGAGTTTGCGCGTTCACCCCGTGTGTTTTCTCCGAGATCTTCGGTTCTGGTCTCCAAATCTGAGGAAGGACATTATTGCCACAGAGGGAGTGCAGAGAAGGTTCACCAGACTGATTCCTGGGATGTCAGGACTGTCTTATGAAGAAAGGCTGGATAGACTCGGTTTATACTCTCGAGAATGTAGGAGATTGAGAGGGGATCTTATAGAAACTTACAAAATTCTTAAGGGGTTGGACAGGCTAGATGCAGGAAGATTGTTCCCGATGTTGGGGAGGTCCAGGACAAGGGGTCACAGCTTAAGGATAAGGGGGAAATCCTTTAGGACCGAGATGAGAAGGACTTTTTTTCACACAGAGAGTGGGTCTCTGGAACTCTCTGCCACAGAGGCTAGTTGAGGCCAGTTCATTGGCTATATTTAAGAGGGAGTTAGATGTGGCCCTTGTGGCTAAGGGGATCAGAGGGTATGGAGAGAAGGCAGGTACAGGATACTGAGTTGGATGATCAGCCATGATCATATTGAATGGCGGTGCAGGCTCGTAAGGGCAGAATGGCCTACTCCTGCACCTAATTTCTATGTTTCTATGTTTCTATGTTTCCTCCCACACTCCAAAGACGTGCAGGTTTGCAGGTTAAATGTAAATTGTACAATGTTTGTAGGTGTGCAATGGTCCCTTGTGTGCGTGTGTGTAGGATAGGATTATTGTGCGGGGATCGCTGGTCGGCGCGGACTCGGTGGGCCCAAGGGCCAGTTTCCACGCTGCATCTCAAAAACTAAACAAAAACTCTCTCTCTCTCTCTCCCCCCTTCCCACCCTCCGGCATTCCAGAGAAAACAATATTGCACATATTATATCTGCAAGGCCTTTCTCATTGCACGTCGACAGGTGTGATATTTTAATGACGAATAAGTCATGATAAATTGATACAGTGCAGTCGCTACACTCCAAACTGCTGTGGCATGTCGGGTGCAGTAAAAAGGAGGTAAGCATGAGAAAAAGGGACTGTGCGTAGAGTAGATACTGACAGGAATAATCTACAAGTAAATATCTGTAAAATATTAATTGCACACTGTAACACAGTGCTAAACATTGCTTGCCAGTTTTTGGGACAAAGTGGTCCACAGTTCAGTATTCAGCTCTCTTTTAACTACGGTACTTACCCGTACAACTTAAAGACGGCTATTAATAAAATATATGGAAAATATTACTGCTCCAGTGGCTTTTTTCCATTGAAGACTCACAGTCTTTGTTTTGGAAACAGACCATCTGCTGAAGTTTTAAAGCTGCTTTCAGAAACAAAGTTGTATTTGGTGATGATACATTCATTTGAAACCAGCAACATGAGGAGAAGCGTAAATAAGGTCACAGTGAATACTACTTTAAAAGGTATTCCAGCTGAAGTTTACAGCTGAGAGAAAGAATTTTTAGCTCCAGGTAAAAGGTCCTCCTCCGACTCCACAGATAATGTGGTTGACCCTTGATGGAGTTAAACCCCCTGTCCCACTTTCCCGACCTACTCACCAAATTCTCCCGAGGTTTCCCCATGATTCAAGCTCGGGGAATGTACATAGCGCGGCCGTAGATATTTTGTAGTGGCTCGTAATGCCAGCCTTAGTACCCGGGGCATCAGGTGAGTCGGGACGTTTTGTTCAGCATGTTGAAAAATGTCCATGAGTTTAAAAGAAATAGCCCCTAGTACATACGGCTGGCATCTCCGAGTTTGCATCAAGGGGAAAACACGGGAGAATTCGTGAGTAACTCGGGAAAGTGAGACAGGGGTTTTTATGGTTCAATGGTTTCTTTCCTCTCATGTGCACTGAGGTACAGTGAAATTATGTTTTTGCCCACAGATCAGTAAGATCATTGCACATCGATTATATGCAATAGTTTAGTTTAGCGATACAGCGCGGAAACCGGCCCCTTCGAGCCACCGAGTCCGCGCCGACCAGTGATCCCTGCGCACTGACGTTACTCTACACACACTGGGGACAATTTACAATTTTACCAAGGCAATTAGTCTCCTGACCTGCAGGTCTTTGGAGTGTGGGCGGAAACCGAAGATCTTGGAGAAATCCCACGCTGGTCAGGGGGAGAACGTACAAACTCCGTACAGACAGCACCCGTAGACGGGATCGACGGTGCGTCTCTGGCGCTGTTTCTCTACCGCTGCGCCACCGTGCCAATAAGTACATAATACATAGAAAGAGCCCACTGAGCCTGCACGCAAGATTCGGCAGGTTTTGGCACCATCTTACACCCCCAGTCATAGCCGTGGCCTCCGTCTGGTCATCTTGTGAACCATCGTTCCTCTCCATGCCCACCCACCTTCACCATCATGAGCCGGGACTCCTCCCGCAGCCGACCTAGAGGGGGCGGTTGGTAAAATCTTCCCCCCCCACCCCCGGGTACCGACCCTTTGTCCAGCGTCCGTCATCATCGCCGTCTCCCTCCACCTCCCCCCTGGTTCCCCGTCACCGGGGGCAAGCAGAGACCGGCCTCGGGCTCGGGCAGCTTCCCTCTCCCCGGTTGCTGTGCGGGTCGAGCCAGGCCTGATGCCGGGGATTGGCCGCAGTTCGCCGGGAACCCTCTGCCACGCTCTGCTCCCTGTGGCCTTCCATTGTGTCAGAGAGTCAAACGGCACAGAAACAGGGTTAAATCGAAGATGGACACAAAAAGCTGGTGTAACTCAGCGGGACAGGCAGCATCTCTGGAGGGATGGAATGGGTGTACTTAATCTATGAACCATTGTTGTATAACGTTAGTACCTCCACCAATGTAAAGCACTTTGGCCAACGAGTGTTGTTTTTTTAAATGTGCTGTAGAAATAAAAGTGACTTGACCTGACTTGACCTTTCGGGTCTGAAGAAAAGGTCTCGACCTGAATAATCACCCATTCCTTCTCTCCAGAGATGCTGCCTGTCCCGCTGAGTTACTCCAGCATTATGTTTCTATTGTCAGATCTTCACCTTGATCGGAATATAATAAACACACTGCAAGGACACTGCACCCAGAACATGTCGTTTTTATCCTCCTCCGTTCCTTTACACCTATAAACATTTGCCTGGATTTGGCCCATGGCCCTCTAAGCCTTTCCCATCCATGAACCTGTCTTCTAAAAGCTTTTATACTACTTGCCACAACTGCCTCATCCGGCAGCTGGATCCATAGACCCATCATCACCATCTGAAAAAGTTGCCCCTCACACTTTAAATCTATGGTTCTATTCCTCTACCAAAGGATGATCAGCCAGGGTCACATTGAACGGCGGTGCTGGCTCGAAGGGCCGAATGGCCTACTCCTGCATCTATTGTCTATTGTCTATTGATTCAGCATTCAATCTTCAACCTATCTATTTCCTTCATGATTTTTGTAAGATCACCCCTCAGCCTCCTGCGCTCCAAGGAATAAACTCCTAGCCTGCCCAACCTCTCCCTGCAGCTCAGTCCCCTCGAGTCCTGGCAACATCCTCGTAAATCTTCTCTGCACTTTTGCCATTTTAATGACGTCCTTCCTGCAGCAGGATGATCAAAGGTGAATGCAATACTCCAAATGCAGACTCTTTGACGTTGTGCATGTCTGTAACATATCGTCTCAATGTCTGTACTCTCTACCCCTGACCGATGAGGGCCAATGTACAAAAAACGCATTTCACCACCCGAACTACCTGCAACATCACTTTCAGGAAGCTATGCACATGTACTGCCTCGATTCTACTGCTCCACAACACTCCCTGTGGCCCGACCATTCACCCTGCAGGTCCTGCCCTGGATCGACTTCCCAAGAGATGCAAAATGATTCTGACTTCATTGAACCAGGGGGCCACAGTTTAAGAATAAGGGGTTTAGCCATTAGTACGAAGATGAGGAAAAATGTTTTCACCCAGAGAGTTGTGAATCTGTGGAATTCTCCGCCTCAGAAGGCAGTGGAGGCCAATTCTCTGGATGCTTTCAAGAGAGAGTTATGGGCCTGTCACACTTAGGCTATTTTTTAGGCGACTACAGGCGACTAGGCTGTCGCCACGTGGTCGCCAGGGTGTCGCCTGTATGGTCGTGAGTCGTCTCCTCAGTCGCCCAAAGAGTGGTAATGTTTTTCTGGTCGCCGTTGGATTTTCAACGTGTTGAAAATATTTTGGAGACAGTGGGTTTGACGCCGATGAGCGTAGCTTGACTTCTCCTGACGTAGGTGCTGTCGTAGTTATCTACAATAATTATAGGAGGCATGGAGTAAATGAGGTGCTAGAGGAGTATAAAGTGTGTAAAAAGAATCTTAAGAAAGAAATTAGAAAAGCTAAAAGAAGATATGAGGTTGCTTTGGCAAGAAAGGTGAAAGTAAATCCAAAGGGTTTCTACAGCTATATTAATAGCAAAGGGATAACGAGGGATAAAATTGGACCATTAGAGAGCCAGAATGGACAGCTATCTGCAGAGCCAAAAGAGATGGGGGAGATATTGAACAATTTATTTTCTTCGGTATTCACCAAGGAGAAGGATATTGAACTCTGTGAGGTAAGGGAAAAAAGTAAAGTAGCTATGGAAACTATGAGATTCAAAGAGGAGGAAGTACTGGCAATTTGAAAAATATAAAAGTGGATAAGTCTCCAGGTCCTGACAGAATATTCCCTAGGACATTGAGGGAAGTTAGTGTAGAAATAGCAGGGGCTATCACAGAAATATTTCAAATGTCATTAGAAACGGGAATAGTGCCGGAGGATTGGCGTACTGCGCATGTTGTTCCATTGTTTAAAAAGGGTTCAAAGAATAAACCTAGCAATTATAGACCTGTTAGTTTGACATCAGTGGTGGGCAAATTAATGGAAAGAATACTTAGAGGTAATATATATAAGCATCTGGATAAACAGGGTCTGATCAGGAACAGTCAACATGGATTTGTGCCTGGAAGGTCTTGGCTGTGTGGAATGAGCTTCCAGCAGAAGTGGTGGAGGCAGGATCGATTTTAACATTTAAAAGTAAAGTGGATAGGTATATGGACGGGAAGGGAATGGAGGGGTATGGTCTGAGTGCAGGTAGATGGGACTAGGGGAAAATAAATGTTCGGCACGGACTGGAAGGGCCGAGAGGGCCTGTTTCCGTGCTGTAATTGTTATATGGTTATATGGTAGTTGTCGCCAGGTTGACATAGGTTGTCGCCAGGTGACATGGATAATGATTCTATTTCAAATTTTATGTCGAAGGGGGGTTTAGTCACCGTTTTTTTGGCGACCTGCTACGACTGTGACAGTCACTGGCAACTGCCTAAAAATAGCCTAATGGCCCTGTCTCACGGTGCGAATCGACCCACGAGTGATCCCGAGTTTAAAACAAATTAAACTCGTGGTAATCACGTAGAATTAACGTAGCGGGAACGTCGGAACTCGTAACGCTAACGGCAGGTACTCGGGAAACTTGTTAACTCGTGAAAATCTTTCAACATGATGAAGATTTCCACAAGTCAAATTTACTCTTGAAGTTAAAATTTTAAACTTTTAAACTCGTTGTAAGAACGTAGTAGCCCGTGCGTTTACCGTAGTGACTCGTGAGTCTACCGTGGGAACTCAGCGGGACAGGCAGCGTCTCTGGAGAGAAGGAATGGGTGATGGGATGACGTTTCCAAAATTCACGGTGCTGGAGTAACACAAAGACGCCGCAGAATTTTGGAAACGAGTTTAAAAGTTTAAAATTTTTACTTCAAGAGTAGATTTGACTCGTGGAAATCTTTCACGATTTTCACAAGTTAACAAGTTTCCCGAGTACCTGCCGTTAGCGTTACGAGTCGCTAAGTTACGTCCACGAGTTGCGACGTTCCCGCTACGTTATTTCTACGTGATTACCACGAGTTTGATTTGTTTTAAACTCAGGATCACTCGTGGGTGGACTCGCACCATGAGACAGGGGTTTCGGTGGGACAGGCCCATTAGATAGAGCTCTTAAAGATAGTAGAGTCAAGGGATATGGGGAGAAGGCAGGAACAGGTTACTGATTATGGATGATCACAGTGCGGGCAGTGAATGGCAGTGCGGGCTCGAAGGGCCAAATGGCCTACTTCTGCACCTATTGTCTATTGGCTATTGTGTCTTTCTCTGTAACACTCACCCCTTGGTCCAAGGTTGGAGTTCTCTTGGGATGGATAGAGCAGGCACCGCCCACTAACTGGCCAGTTTCAAATTAGAGTTTTTAAAATTTCGGTTGAGTTTGTTTAATTGTCATGTACCAACAACAGAAGCAGAACAGGCCTGTAAACACAATACACACAGATAATATACTGTATAATAAAAACACATTCAATACATTATTAATCCCAATACTTGTGCAAAAAAAAAAACAGTCCTTAGTGTAATCACACACAGGTTCTCAAAAGTTTCTAGTTGAGGTTTGTTTTGTGTAATGTTGGGAAGAAGCTATTATTGAACCTGCATGTTACAGTTTTCAGACTCCTGTACTTTCTTCCTGATGGCAGGGGTGACATGAGAGCAGGGCCAGGGTGGTGTGTGGGTCTCTGATGATGCTCAAGTCGTCAAGTCAAGTTTATTTGTCACATACACATACAAGATGTGCAGTGAAATGAAAGTGGCAATGCCAGCGGATTGTGCAAAAAACTCAGAACAGAATAGAACAGAATCAGTTTTTACATGTTAGGAAAAACATCAACAATTTTAGAAAGACACAACACAACAGTAAATTAGTCCCTGGTGAGATAAGACTTTACAGTCCTGATGGCCACTGGGAAGAAACTCTGTCGCATCCTCTCTGTTTTCACAGCGTGGCAGCGGAGGCGTTTCCCTGACCGCAGCAGCTGGAAGAGTCCGTTGCTGGAGTGGTAGGGGTCCCCCATAATGTTGCCGGCTCTGGATCTGCACCTCCTTGGTGCAGACTCCTCAGGTCTTCAGGGACAGGTTTACTCTGTGTTCCCAGGGTCAGAACTAAAAAGGCTGAAGCAGCGTTCAGTTTTTATGCTCCACACCTGTGGAACAAGCTCCCTGAACATCTGAGGTGTGTACGGACTGTAAGCTCATTTAAATCAGGCCTAAACTATGTTATTCTTTTGTTTCTTTTGTAAAGCACTATGAATTGCTGCTTGTACGAACGGTGCTATATAAATAAAGTTGCCTTGCCTTGCCTTGGGGGGAACGTGCAAACTCCATTCAGACAGCACCCGCAGTCGGGATCGAACCGGGGTCTCTGGCGCTGTGAGGCAGCAACTCTACCGCTGCGCCACCGTGCCGTCCAACGGAAGCATTAAGATACAACCAAAAATGCTGATGCAGTGAAACAGACTTGGAGACTACAGGAAGAGCACAGCAGAGCAGGCAGCCTCTGCGGAAGGAAAAACGTTTACTGTTTCAGATTGAAAACCCTTCATCGGAACTGGGAAAGAAAGAAAAGTCGGTCACTTACAGTTGCAAAGGAGCAAATCGCATGGTAATGTAATATTTACGTCACTGCACTAGCGTGCAGGAATTCTATTCGCAACCAGAGAATAATTCTCATGAGCCGGTTTTTAGTAGAGACTTCTCATTGAAAGAGCTGTCCGATCAGTGCCAAACCCTGCCGTGTAATAGTAATCCTATTCCTATTTTAAAAATTACCCTTAAATCTGCTTTCAGCTCACATTCAAAGTGTGCTTTTGGATTATATCAAGTCGCTGCATTAAAATATGACACAAGTCCTGGAGTAACTCAGCGGGTCAGGCAGAATTTCTGAAGGCGACGTTTCGGGTTGAGACCCTCTTCAGACTGATTATAGAAGAGGGGATAGACACAAGATGCTGGAGTAACTCAGCGGGTGAGGCAGCATCTCTGGACAGAAGGAATGGGTGATGTTTCGGGTCAAGACCCTTCTTCAGACTGATATCAGGGGAGGGGTCGGGACAAAGATAGAATGTGAGCGGAGACAGTAAAGGGCCTGTCCCACCAGCATGCAACTCTATGCGATTAGCGCGGCCTAACGTGGTCGCTTGAGCCGTCCGGCGTCGCGGGGCCGGTCGCCGGAGCCGTGCGGAATTGTGCGGAGTTCATCCCGAGTTCGTCCCGCCACCGCGTGGAGCTCCGAGAAACTGACTATGTCCAAAAATTCCGCGCGGCAACGGCCTGTCGGCTCGCAGTCGCCTCGACGTTTACACACCACCCCGACATCGTGCCTCCGTGAACCTCTATGTGTGTGGCTCCGTGGCCCTTTGTGTGTGTGTGCCTCTGTGCCCCTCTCTGTGTGCCCCTCTCTGTCCTGGCGAAGTTACCCTAGACTTCGCTCCAAGTTCGCCTCACTTTGCGCCACTCACCCGACCTCCGCGCAGCCCCTACTGCCGGTTTGGTTGCGTTTGCCGTATGCAGGCGCATGCTGGTGGGAACGGCCCTGTACAGGGGATCACCCGACCTCCGCGCGGCCCCCGCTTCTAGTTTGATCGCTTTCATCGCATAGAGTTGCATGCTTGTAGGACAGGCCCTTAAGACTGGTGGGAGAACTGGGGAGGGGGAGGAGATGGAGAGAGAAAGCCAGGGACTATTTGAAATTAAAGAAGTCAATGTTCAAACCGCTGGGGTGTAAACTACCCAAGCGAAATATGAGGTGCTGCTCCTCCAAATTGCGAAAAGTCAGATTGGGAATGGGAGGGGGAGTTGAAGTGTTGAGCAACCAGGAGATCAGGTCGAAAAACTGAACGGAGGTGTTCAGCGAAACGCTCGCCGAGCCCGCACTTGGTCTCGCCGATGTAGAGGGGGTCTGGCTGGCGTTCGGCCTGATTTGCAGATGGACAGGTGAAAGCCAGAGACGAGAGGAAGAAGACAAAAGGCAGACTGATAAGGGGAGAAGAGTGTAGAATGTGAGCGAGGCCAGAGGAAGGGACAGAATGTGTAGGAAGGAACTGCAGACTCTGGTTTAAACCGAAGATAGACTCAAAGTGCCGGAGTGACTCAGCGGGTCAGGCAGCATCTGTGGAGAAAAAGGATGGGTGATGGTTCGGGTCGGACGCAGACCCTTCATCACGAAGGGATATAAGTGGGAGAGGATGGATAGTCACATTTTTAGTTTAGTTTAGTTTAGAGAAACAGGCCCTTCAGCCCACCGAGTCCGTGCCGACCAGCGGTCCAGCACATGAACACAATCCTACACACACTAGGGACAATTTACACTTATACCAAGCCATTTAACTCACAAACCTGTACGTCATTGGAGTGTGGGAGGAAACCAAAGATCTCGAAGAAAACCCACGCAGGTCACGGGGAGAACGTACAAACTCCGTAAAGACAGCACCCGTAGTCAGGATGGAACTTGGGACTCCAGTGCTGTAAGCGCTGTAAGGCAGCAACTCTACCGCCGTTTTTGATTATGTTTTTTTTTTAAGAGGTATAGCACGGAAACAGGCCCTTCGGTCCACCGGGTCCGCGCCGACCAGCGATCCCCGCACATTAACACTATCCTACACCCACTGGACACAATTTTTACATTTACCAAGCCAATTAACCTACAAACCTGCACGTCTTTGGAATGTGGGAGGAAACCGAAGATCTCGGAGCAAACCCACGCAGGTCACGGGGAGAGCGTACAAACTCCGTAATCGGGATCGAACCTGGGTCTCCGGCGCTGCGTTCACTGTAAGGCAGCAACTCTACCGCTGCGCCATCGTGATTGATTGGCTGATAACGGTCAGAGAGATGAAAAAATAGAAGGTGTGAGACAAAAGGATTGAAGAGTTGCAAATTGTGAAGCTAGAGGAAGGAAGGAAAAGTCGAGTGGAAGGAAAAGGCGAGAAATAGATGCAAGTCCAGGTGGTAGTGGAGCAGGGAGGAATGAAGTGGAGAGGGGGAGGAATGAAGGGGGAGGGTGGTTATGTGTGGGATGAAGGGGGAGGGGGGGAGAGGGGTGTTTAGTAGGTACCTAAAATTGGAGAATTCAATATTCATACGTCGCGATGTAAGCTACCAAAGTGGGTTATGGGATATTTCTCCTCCAGTTTGCGTGTGGCCTCACTCGAGCAATGGAGGAGGCCCAGGATAGTAATAATATTTTTAATTTTGGTAATGCTATTTTTATTTTTGTGGCGCTTGAAGTGTCCGTGAATGCCAAAGACCTTTATATTATCATAAGATCATAAATGAGCTGAGATCACCCCCGATGCGGGAGCTTGACCCCCCCGACGCTGAGGGCCCGACCGCCGGCTACGGGAGCCAAGATCGTCCCGTCAACGGAAGGCCCGAGGCCCCCTAACTGTGGAAGATCAAACAAGGGGAAAGATTGAATTTTTTCTCGCCTTCCATCACAGTGAGGAATGTTGAGGAATCACTGTGGTGGATGTTTATGTTCAAATGTGTTTTTTGGGTCTTGTTGCTTTTTTATTGGTATGACTGTACGGCAAATCAAACTCCTCGTATGGTACAAAGAGACTTGGCTAATAAAGTATGATTATGATTATGATGATAGGTGTGGAATTAGGCCATTCGGCCCATCAAGTCTCCAGAGCCAGCACATCCTGCCTCAGATATGTTGCCGAAAATTGCTCACGATATTCCAAATGTGGCCTTACCAGTGCCTTATAGAGCCTCAGCATTACATCCCTGTTTTTGTACACAAACCCTCTCGACATAAATGCTAGCATTGCGTTTGCTTTCTTTACTGCCGAATTGACTTGCAGATTAACTTTTGGGGAATCCTGCACCAGCGCTCCCAAGTCCCTCTGCACCTCCGATTTCTGGATTCTCTCTCCAGTTAGAAATTAATCTCTGCCTGTATTCCTACTACCAAAATCCACACTTTGCTCTAGTACATTCCATCTGCCCACTCTCCAAGTCCTTCTGCAGAATCCCTGCTTCGGTGGCAGTGACAGAAGTGCGGGTGAGTTTGTTGCCGGATCTCTGCTGTTGTCAAAACCATCCTACGTAGACTGGCCCGACCGCTCTGAAACACCCCGGGACCTGCTTCACAAAGGCTGCCAGCATTATTAAAGACCCACACCACCCTGGCCACGCTCTCATTCCACTCATACCTTCAGGAAAAAAGATCACAAGTGATAGGAGAAGAATTAGGCTATTCGGCCCATCAAATCTACTCTGCCATTCAATCATGGCTGATCTATCTCTCCCTCCTAACCCCATTCTCCTGCCTTATCCCCATAACCCCTGACACCCGTACTAATCAAGAATCTATCTATCTCTGCCTTAACAATATCCACTGACTTGGCCTCCACAGCCTTCTGTGGCAATGAATTCCAAACATTCACCACCCTCTGACGAAATAAATTCCTCCTCATCTCCTTCCTAAAATACTTACTTTAATCCTGAGGCTGTGACCTTCGGTCCTGGACTCTCCCACTAGTGGAAGCATCCACTCTATCCAAGCCTGTCACTATTTGGTAAGTTTCAATGAGGTCCCCCCTGATTCTTCTAAACTCCGAGTGCAGGCCCAGTGCTATCATTCCTCGGATCATTCTTGTAAACCTCTCCAGAGCCAGCACATCCTTCCTCACGATGGTACAGGAGCCTAAAGGAACATGACCACCAGTTTCAAGAACAGCTTCATCCCAACAACCATCAGGCTCTTGAACACTGCACAGGGGCTTCGCATGACTGGCAGCCCCGCCAACAGTCTGTCTGTTTTTTCGTATTTTTTTAATTTTTAGTGCGTTTTAAAAGTCTGTGTAAATGTTCTCCAGTTTGTTTTATGTGGGGGGAGGGGGAGGGGATCGGGGGGAAACTTTATTTCAGTTTCTTACCTTGATTAATTTTCAGATCGCATCTCCGGTCGCTCTGCGGCCTACCATCGATGGAACTGGAGGCCTCCTCGGACTGACTTTGGGCCCCACCGTTGGGCTTGGACCTAACATTCGAGTTGATCCCTTGCCTGGGATTGCCCCAACTGCAGCCTGCGGAATTTACATCGGGAGCTCGCAGTCTCGGGAGAGGCCGAGTCGGGACCTCCATCGACGCTGCGGCTCGACCAGCCCCGACACGATGTTCGATCGCCCGGCGCGGGGGAGCTAACATCCACCCAATACAGGAGCTGATCGCCGCCATGCGGAGGGCCCTAAACGCCGCTGGCTACGGGAGTCAAGATCGTCTCGTCAATGGAGGGCTCGAGGCCCCCGACCGCGGAAGAGCAAAGAAGGGACGAAATGTGAACTTTTATTTCGCCTTCTATCACAGTGAGGAATGTGGAGGCGTCTCTGTGGTGGATGTTTATGTTAAAATGTGTTTCATGTGTTCCACTGCTTTTTATTTGTATGACTGCCTAGGCTAATTAAATTCCTCGTACGTTGCAAAAAATACTTGGCTAATAAAGTATCATTGTGATTGTGATCACAAACTACCATTGCAGCAGTTATGATTTCCTATGGACTGTGCTTTTGGATGCCCAGTGGACTCTGGTGTTGCAATCCACCGCGTACATCGTATTACTGTTGTTAATTTATTGATTGATAGTTATATATTTTGCAGTGTGTATTACGTTAATGGGCCTGTTAAGCTGAGTTAAGCATTTCATTATTCCATTCAATAAACATATCACAACTCTTCACGATTCACTTCCTGTAAACTATAGAAGTTCCTGAATATATGCCCTCCCCCCACAAATGTTTTTTTTTGGGGGGGGAGGGCAAAGTGATGGAGAGGGAGAGTTGGTGCCTTATAAGACTGAGTGGGCTAACATATGATGAGCCTTTGATGGCACTAGGCTTGTACTTGCTGGAGTTTAGAAGGGTGAAGGGGAACTTCATTGAAACTTACCGAATAGCAAATATTGAAAGACCTGGATAGAGTTCATACAGAATCATAGAATCATAGAATCATAGAAAATAGGTGCAGGAGTAGGCCATTCGGCCCTTTGAGCCTGCACCGCCATTCAATATGATCATGGCTGATCATCCAACTCAGTATCCTGTACCTGCCTTCTCTCCATACCCCCTGATCCCTTTAGCCACAAGGGCCACATCTAACTCCCTCTTAAATATAGCCAATGAACTGGCCTCAACTACCCTCTGTGGCAGTGAATTCCACAGATTCACCACTCTCTGTGTGAAAAATGATCTTCTCATCTCGGTCCTAAAAGACTTCCCCCTTATCCTTGAACTGTGACCCCTTGTTCTGCAGTTCCCCAACATCGGGAACAATCTTCCTGCATCTAGCCTGTCCAACCCCTTAAGAATTTTGTAAGTCTCTATAAGACCCCCCCTCAATCTCCTAAATTCCAGCGAGTACAAGCCGTGTCTATCCAGTCTTTCTTCATATGGAAGTCCTGCCATCCCAGGAATCAGTCTGGTGAATCAGTCTGTACTCCCTCTATGGCAAGAATGTCTTTCCTCAAATTAGGAGACCAAAAATATGGAGCAGCACAGCTCCAGATTCAGGGACAGTTTCTTCCCAGCTGTTATCAGGCAATGGAATCATCCTACCACAACCAGAGAGCAGTGCTATCTATCTACTATCTATCTCTTTGGTGACCCTCGGACTTTCCTTGATCGGACTTTGCTGACTTTACCTTGCACTAAACGTTAGGTCAGGTCGGGGGGAGTTATTGGTACCATGTAATCCCGTGTTACCTGCTCCATGGTCGGATAGTCGGCGACTAAACCGTCTCCCCCACCTGGTTTGCCAGGTGAGGAGGAGACTGTGGACCCCCAAGCAGGACCAAAAACACGACCTGTCAAAGGGCGGATGAGCCGACAGCCATCCACATTTCAGTAGAAGTTGCGATCACTGTCGTACACAGCATTGTAAGGGATGATGATAAAGCACACACACCAAAATCCTATACTTCCAGCGGCGGAAGTCCGCAGGAACTGGAGGACAGCGATGTGTGGTGCGTCCCTCACCGTTCCCGTTGGAAACCGGCACCACTGCGTCGCTAATGTTTTCAACGATGATGAAATGAATGAATGAAACGTTATTCCCTCATCATGTATCCATACACTGTAAACGGCTCGATTGTAATCATGTATTGTCTTTCTGCTAACAGGATAGCTCGCAACAAAAGCTTTTCACCGTACCTCACTACACATGACAATAAAATAAACTATCTAACTAAATCATGTCCGATATGATAGAAACAAGCACAAAAATAAATAATACGGGCAAGGAAATGGATAACGTTGGAAATGCGTATCTGCATCAGAGTGAATGATTCATCAACACCCTCTTAATTATCACGCAGCGTAAAGTCCGCACCAATCATACTACATCAGCAATCTAGAGTTAAACCACGATCAGTTGAAGCCAGCTAATACTGGTTGAAACCAGCTAATACTGGTTGTAACCATGCCAACATCTCATAAACCAGGTCCCATTGTTTGGAGCCAGTGATGGTGGACCTCGCACGGAATTTGAAAAACATAAATCGTGGCAAAGCAGAAGATTACTCTTGTAGTATTTGATGCTTTGGTCAGTGAGTTTAGTTTCAGTTTAGTTCAGAGTTACAGCGCGGAAACAGGCCCTGCAGGCCACCGAGTCTGCACCGATCAGCGATCCCCGCACATTAACACTGCCCTAGGGACAATTTTACACTTACACCAAGACAGTTAACCTGAGTGTGGGGGAAACCGGAGCTCCCGGAGAAAACCCACGCAGGTCACGGGGAGAATGTACAAGCCATCTACAGATAGCACCCATAGTCAGGATCGAACCTGGGTCTCTGGTGCTGTTAGCGCTGTAAGACAGCAACTCCACCGCTGCACCACCATGCTGCCCGTGCCGAGATGGAAGATAAGATGCTTTCAATCCACTTGGGCCCAGGAAACCCTCCAGAGAGATAGTGGGAAGAGGGGATCTTTTACATCCAGACCAGGAGTGAACGCACACATGGATTTGCAGGAAATGGAGAGATATGGATCACGTGCAGGCAGAGGGTTTAGTACAACTTGGCATCGTGCACAGCAGAGATGTTGCGGGCTGAAGGGCCTGTTCCTGTGCTGTACTGTTCCACATTCGATGTTCTAAGAGTTGTTGAGAGGGAGACGGTATAGGAGAGAAGGCAGGGAGAGTGTGTAGTTCCAACTGTGTATATGAGCAATGTGGGAGTCAAAATGGCCGATCTGCAGCACTCGAGCGTTTCCATGACAACCAACGCAGAGCTTGTGCCCTTCTGTTATCTCTGTTGACAAACTAAACGATTAAAGTTTTTTATTTTTCCCAGCTGATTGGGATAGAGTTGGGAGTGGGAGTGCACCACATCCACTCTATCCAGGTCTTTCACTATTCTGTATGTTTCAATGAGGTCCCCCCTCATTCTTCTAAACTCCAGCGAGTGCAGGCCCAGTGCCATCGAATGCGGATCAAATGTTGACCCTGTCATCCCTGGGATCATTCTTGTAAACCTCCTCTGGACCCTCTCCAGAACCAGCTCATCCTTCCTCAGATATGGTGCCCAAAATTGCTCACAATACTCCAAATGCGACCTTACCAGTGCCTTATAGAGCCTAAGCATTACATTCCGGATGGAGTTGCCGCCTCACAGCGCCAGAGACTCGGGTTCGATTCTGACCTCGGGCGCTGTCTGTGTGGAGTTGGCACATTCTCCCTGTGACTACGTGGGTTTCTTCTGGTGCTTTATTTTCCTCGCTCATTCCAAAGACATGCAGGTTTGTAGGTTAATTGGCCCTCTGTAAATTGCCCCCATTATGTAGGGTGTGGATGAGAAACTGGGATAACATAGAACTGATGTGAAAGAGTGATCAATGGTCGGCTTGGACTCAGTGGGCCGAAGGGCTTGGTCCCATATGATCTATCTATCTATCTATCTATCTATCTATCTATCTATCTATCTATCTATCTATCTATCTATCTATCTATCTATCTATCTATCTATCTATCTATCTATCTATCTATCTATCTATCTATCTGTCTGTCTGTCTGTCTGTCTGTCTGTCTGTCTGTCTGTCTGTCTGTCTGTCTGTCTGTCTGTCTGTCTGTCTGTCTATCTATCTATCTATCTATCTATCTATCCTCTGTCTGTCTGTCTGTCTGTCTGTCTGTCTGTCTGTCTGTCTGTCTGTCTGTCTGTCTGTCTGTCTGTCTGTCTGTCTGTCTGCGTCTGTCTACCTACCTAGCTACCCACCCACCAACCCACCCACCCATCCATCCATCCATCCATCCATCCATCCATCCATCCATCCATCCATCCATCCATCCATCCATCCATCCATCCATCTATCTATCTATCTATCTATCTATCTATCTATCTATCTATCTATCTATCTATCTATCTATCTATCTATCTATCTATCTATCTATCTATCTATCTATCTATTTATTTATCTATCTATCTATCTATCTATCTATCTATCTATCTATCTATCTATCTATCTATCTATCTATCTATCTATCTATCTATCTATCTATCTATCTATCTATCTATCTATCTATCTATCTATCCATCTATCCATCTATCCATCTATCTCTTACAGATGCCAGTGTTTAGGCTTGTAGGTTTGATCTCTGCGCTCAGCATTTAAAATGCTGATCCTCGATTAAAACAACACTTTAGCCTGTCCTAATGCATTGATCCTGAATTAATGTGTACTCCAGAGATGGGAAGAGTGTGGCAGAATGCTTTGCACAATACTAACCCCAGTAGGTTCTTGAATGCTGCATAATACCAAACCTTGGCAGACTCTTGAACACTGCACAACACTAACCTCATCAACTGCGATCTTCTGTTCAAAGACTGCGACTTTGGTTACACAACGGACTTTGGATTTGCATATTAGGGGCGGCACGGTGCAGCAGCGGTAGAGTTGTTGCCTTAAGGGCCTGTCCCACTTAGGCGATTTTGTAGGCGACTGTCGACGACTAGGCTGTCGCCATGTGGTAGCCGGGGTGTCACCTGTATGGTCGTGAGTCGGCTCCTCAGTCGCCCAAAAGAGTCGCAGATTTTTCTGGTCGCCGCTGGATTTTGAAATGTTCAAAGCTTTTCGGTGACAGTCGGCGACCGTGGGCTTGTCGTAGCTTGTCTTCTCCTGACGTGGGTGCTGTTGTAGGTTATCGCCAGTGCTGACTTCGGTGAATTCCATTGTCGTAGTCGCCGGCAGTAGCCTAAAAAATCGCCTAAGTGGGTCAAGCCCATTATACTGCGCCCGAGACCCGGGTTCGATCCTGACTGCGGGTGCTGTTTGTACGGAGTTTGTATGTTCACCCTGTGACCACGTGGGTTTTCTCCAGGTGCTCCGGTTTCCTCCAACACTCCAAATCCGTGCAGGTTTGTAGGTTAATTTACTTTGGTAAAAATTGTAAATTGGCCCTAATATGTAGGATAGTTCTAATGTACGGGAAAACACTGCTCGGTACGAACTCCATGGGTTGAAGGGCCTGTTTCCACTCTGTATCTCTAAACTAAACTAAACTAATCTTAAATGGTTATTAATTTGGTGTATTGTTAATCATTATATATTTATCTGTGCGTTATTTCATTTAAGGGTCATTTAATGTTCCATTGCCAGTACATTAAACGCTCTTGACCTTTGACTTGAACCATGAACTCCATGAAGCAAGGGGTCAAGGCATTATTGCCTGATTGTATTGAAGGTTGCAGGAAGTTTCAGATCTCAATAATAGCAAGACTCCAGCATGGTCAAGGACCAGTCACATCCCAGTTCACTCCCTTTTCTCCTCTCTCTCATCAGGCAAGAGGTACAGAAGTTTGCAAATGGACACCTCCAGATCCAGTGAGTTTCTTCCCAGCTGTTATCAGGCAACTGAACGGTCATCTCATCAGCTAGAGTGTGGACCTGACCTCCCATCTACCTCATTGGAGACCTTTGAACAATCTTTAATCGGGTTTTATCGTACTTCAGTGTAATATCTTGCACTAAATGCTTGTACTCACTGAAAATGCTTGTACTCACTCGGCTTGTACTCACTGGAATTTAGGAGATTGAGGGGGGATCTTATAGAGACTTACAAAATTCTTAAGGGGTTGGACAAGCTAGATGCAGGAAGATTGTTCCCGATGTTGGGGGAGTCCAGAACAAGGGGTCACAGTCTAAGGATAAGGGGGAATTCCTTTAGGACCGAGATGAGGAAAACATTCTTTACACAGAGAGTGGTGAGTCTGTGGAATTCTCTGCCACAGAAGGTCGTTGAGGCCAGTTCATTGGCTATATTCAAGAGGGAGTTGGATGTGGCTCTTGTGGCTAAAGGGATCAGGGGGTATGGAGAGAAGGCAGGTACGGGATACTGAGTTGGATGATCAGCCATGATCATATTGAATGGCGGTGCAGGCTCGAAGGGCCGAATGGCCTACTCCTGCACTTATTTTTCTATGTTCTATGTTTCTAAATGTTGTGCCTTTTATCGAAATTAAACTAGACTAGATGTTGATCCTTTAAATAGCAAGTTTGCAGAAGAAAAAAGGAAGACTTGTAATAATCACAAAAATCTGCAGATATTGAAAATCTGAAATAAGACAAATGTACCTGAAATATTCGGCATTCTAACCTGAACACTTTTCACATGTTGCTTTTATTTAGGAAAATCCGTTTGTCTTGTGAGTTTGTGGGAACTCATGAGGTTGTAAATTATATCGGGAGGTGAATTGTGAATGTTGCACAACTTGTGAGGCAACAAATAATGATTAGGAAATCTTTCAGGAGTCTAATTCAGTTTAGAGATACAGTATGGAAACAGGCCCTTCAGCCCATTTAATCCGTGCCGACCAGTGATCGCCTCATACACTAGTTCTATGTTAGCCCAGTTTCATAGAAACACAGAAACATAGAAAAATAGGTGCAGGAGTAGGCCATTCGGCCCTTCAATATGATCATGGCTGATCATCTAAAATCAGTACCCTGTTCCAGCTTGACCCGTTTCCATATCCCTTGACTCCTTTAGCCCTAAGAGCTAAATCTAACTCTCCCTTGAAAACATCCAGTGAATTGGCCTCCACTGCCATTTGTGGCAGAGTATTCCACAGATTCACAACTCTCTGGGTGAAAAGGTTTTTCCTCATCTCAGTCCTAAATGACCTACCTCTTATTCTTAAACTGTGACCCCTGATTCTGGACTCCCCCAACATGGGGACCATTTTCCACGCATCTAGCCTGTCCAATCCCTTTAAGAATTTTATATGTTTCGCATCCTACACATTAGGGGTGATTTACAGAAATCCGCATGTGAAGAAAAACTGGAGCACCTGGAGAAAACCCACGCAGTCACGGGGAGAACGTACAAACTCCGTACAGACAGCAACCGTAGTCAGGATCAAACGCGTGTCTCTGGCACTGGGAGGCAGCAACTCTTCCGCTGTGCCACTGTGCCACCATTTAATTTCATATGAAATATTAAAAAACTAAGGAATAAGCACAAATTTGCCCTGCTCTGGATGAATTATTTCACACTTTCACAGTATGGTTCCTTTGCTTGGGTTTGATGCAAAGAAACTTCAAGACAGTCGACTACATGGCCAGCTGATTTGCAATTTTAACTGCATCGGGCTTTTGGTTACAGTAATGAGTTTTTCACAAGGGTTTGACAAGTGACACCAGAGACCCGGGTTCAATCCCAACTACGGGTGCTGTCTGTACGGAGTTTGTACGTTCTCCCCGTGACCTGTGTGGGTTTACTCTGAGATCTCCGGTTTCCTCCCGCACTCCAAAGATGTACAGGTTCGCAGGTTAGTTGTCTTGGTATAAATGTAAATTGTCCCCAGTGTGTGTAGGATGGTGTTAATGCGCGGGGATCGCTGGTCAGTGTGGACTCGGTGGGCCGAAGGGCCTGTTTCCACACTGTATCACTAAACAAAAAAACAGTGCATTCACTGCTGAATCAGCAATAATAATATAGGGTTGATTTTGTAATGTGGAAAGAGGGAGCCGTTTTAATAGACAGGTACATGGATAGGACAGGTTTGGAGGGATGTGGGCCAAATGCAAGCAGGTGGGACAAGAGTAGCTGGTGGGATGATGGCCAGTGTGGGAAAGTTGGGCCGAAGTGCCTGTTTCCACGCTGTATCACTCGCTGATTCTATATCGTCACAGCATAAGAATTGGTATCTGTTGTCTTTTCCTAAATCCCTTTGATTCTTACAGTCACGGTGGCACAGCGGTAGAATTGCTGCCTTGCAGCGAATGCAGCACCAGTGATCGATCCCGACTACGGGTGCCGTCTGTACGGAGTTTGTACGTTCTCCCCGTGGCCTGCGTGGGTTTTCTCCGAGGTCGGTTTCCTCCCACATTCCAAAGATGTTCAGGTTTGTAGGTTAATTGGCTTGGTAAATGTAAAAATTGTCCCTGGTGGGTGTAGGATAGTGTTAGTGTGCGGGGATCGCTGGTCGGCGCGGACCTGGTGGGCCGAAGGGCCTGTTTCTGCACTGTTTCTTGAAATTAAACTAAACTATGGTAGATCAATCCTGGCTCATTTTAAACATAGGTGGGTACAGGGGAAGTACTCATACTAAAATGTTACATTTTGGATAGGCAAATGGATATGCAAGGATTGAAGGGATATGGATCAAGCGCAGGCACAGTTTATCGTGGCGTCAAGTTTGGAAAAGACATAAGTCGCACTAGCTTCTCATTTTCACACTACAAACAGCTTACAATGGCCTGTTTCCTTTATCATCGATACTTTTTTGCATATCTTTCATTCATTGTTCTTTATCTCTCCACATCACCGTCTATATCTCTCGTTTCCCTGATCCCTGACCAGTCTGAAGAAGGGTCTCGACCCGAAACGTCGCCTATCTCCTTCGCTCCTTAGATGCTGCTGCACCCGCTGAGTTTCTCCAGCCTTTTGTGTACCCTGGAAAAGACATTGTGGGCTGACGGGCCTGTTCCTGTGCTGCACTTTTCCAGTGAGAAGGAAGGGGTGACATTTCAGGTCGAGACCCTTCTTCAGACCTTTCCTCCTCCTCAAGGATGCTGCCTGTCCCACTGAGTTACTCGCGTTTTGTGTCTATCTTTGGTGTAATCGAGCACCTGCTGTTCCTAACAACACTGTACATCTCCACCGACGTTTCTATGTTCTGGACTTTATCCTTGTAAAACCGTAAAAATCATAAGACATGGACTCATAGTCACAGAGTGATACAGTGTGGAAACAGGCCCTTCGGCCCAACTCGCCCACACCGGCCAACAATATTCCAGCTACACTAGTCCCACCTCCCATATCCCTCCAAACCTGTCCTATCCATGTACCTGTCCAAATGTTTCTTAAACGATGGCATATTTAAGCCATTCTGCCCACCGTCTAATCCACCATTCCGATCTATTTTTCCCTCTAAACCCCATTCTCCTGCCTTCTCCCTGTAATCAAACGAATGAGAGGGAAGGTGCCTTAGGAGGGTCCCGACCCAAAACATCACCTATCCATGTTATCCTGGGATGCTGCCTGACCCGCTGAGTTACTCCAGCACTCTGTGTCTTTCCTTGGTAAATCAGCATCTGCAGTTCCCTTGTTCCCACAGTATAAATGGCCACAGTGTGTGAAATGACACATATCGGCAAGGCCAGCAGCATAATCAAGGTTGAGTCGCACCCTGGCCACTCCCCCTTCTCCCCTATCCCAAAGGTACAGAAGTGTAAAAACGCACACCTCCAGATTCAGGGACAGTTTCTTCCCGGCTGTTATGAGGCAACTGAATCATCCTACCACAACCAGACAGCAGTGCCGAATTACTACCTACCTCATCGGTGACCCTCGGACTATCCTTGATGGGACTTTACTGGCTTTACCTTGCACTGAACCTTGCATATTCCCTTATCATGTATCTGTACACTGTAAATGGCTCCATTGTGATCATGTATTGTCTTTCCACTGACTGGTTAGCACGCAACAAAAGCTTTTCACTGTACCTTGGTACATGTGGCAATAAACTAAACTGACATCTTGCAAATTGCCAGCCACTATTGGCATCATTGGATGGCCCAAGTGATTGGACCAGATTTCAAGCAACTTTGACTGGACCATGATATGGTACGATTATCCCAGGAGGGAATTTGGCCTGCCAACAGTCGGGTGGGAGATTGCAAAGAAATGGGAGGGAGAGGGGGGGAAGGGGGGAAGGGGAGTCATCTACCCCATGGCAAAAGGGTGAGGAGTTGTACAGTTTGATAGCCATGGGGAAGAAGGATCTCCTGGGCTGCATCTTGGTGGGACCAGTCTGGTGCTGAAGGTGCTCCTCAGGTTGACCAGTGTGTCATGGAGGGGGGTGAGCTGTATTGTCCAAGATGCTCCGCAGTTTGAGGAGCATCCTCCCCTCCAAAACCATCTCCAGTGAATCCAACTCCACCCCAGGATGGAGCCAGCCTTCCTGATGAGTTTGTTAATCCTGTTGATGTCCGCGGCCTTCGCCCTGCTGCCCCGTCACACGACAGCGAAGAAGATGGCCCTGGCCACCACCGATTGGTACCTAATGTCCACCTAATGGTACAGGAGTAGTTAAACCTGGGGTGGCACAGTGGCGCAGTGGTAGAGTTACAGAACTTGAAGCACCGGAGACCAGAGTTCAATCCTGACGACGGGCGCTGTCCAAATGGAGTTTGGACGTTCTCCCTGTGACCGCGTGGGTTTCCTCCGGGTGCTCCAGTTTCCATCCACAGCCCAAGGATGTACAGGTTTGCAGGTTGGTTGGCTGTGGTAAAATTGCAAATTGTCCCCAGTGTTTACGACAGTGTTTGTATACGGGGTATTCGCTGGTCGGCACGGATCCTGTGGGCCGAAGGGCCTGTTTCCGCGCTGTATCTCTAAAAGTCTAAAGTATTACAGAGTAATAATGGCTCGCTATTGTTAAGCATCAATGCTATAGTACATATTTGCAGATGATTCAGAGTCAATTTTATTCTTCATGACTGAAATATTTCAAATGTCATTAGAAATGGGAATAGTGCCGGAGGATTGGCGTACGGCGCATGTTGTTCCATTGTTTAAAAAGGGTTCAAAGAATAAACCTAGCAATTATAGACCTGTTAGTTTGACGTCAGTGGTGGGCAAATTAATGGAAAGGATACTTAGAGATAATATATATAAGCATCTGGATAAACAGGGTCTGATCAAGAACAGTCAACATGGATTTTTTGAAGAGGTTACAAGGGAAATTGATGAGGGTAAAGCAGTGGATGTTGTCTATATGGATTTCAGTAAGGTCTTTGACAAGGTTCCCCATGGAAGGTTGGTTAAGAAGGTTCAATCTTTGGGTGCTAATGGCGGAGTAGCAAGATGGATTCAACAGTGGCTGAATGGGAGATGTCAGTGAGTAATAGTGGATGGCTGTTTGTCAGGTTGGAAGCCGGTGACCAGTGGGGTGCCTCAGGGATCTGTGTTGGGTCCACTGTTGTTTGCCATGTACATCAATGATCTGGATGATGGGGTAGAAAATTGGATAAGTAAGTATGCAGATGATACTAAGATAGGTGGTGTTGTGGATAATGTCTACAGAGAGACTTGGGCCATTTGGAAAAGTGGGCTGAAAGATGGCAGATGGAGTTTAATGCTGATAAGTGTGAAGTGCTACATCTTGGCAGGACAAAGCAAAATAGGACGTACATGTTAAATGGTAGGGAATTGAGGAATGCTGTGGAACAGAGAGATCTAGGAATAACTGTGCATAATTCCCTGAAGGTGGAATCGCATGTAGATAGGTTGGTAAAGAAAGCTTTTGGTGTGCTGGCCTTTATAAATCAGAGCATTGAATATAGGATTAACAAAATAGAGAGAGTACAGAGGAGA
Source organism: Raja brachyura (assembly GCA_963514005.1). The sequence goes on along the minus strand of OY740794.1, from coordinate 58,861,830 downwards.
TTTACTAGAATGTTGCCTGGGTTCCAGCAACTAAGTTACAGAGAAAGGTTGAACAAGTTAGGTCTTTATTCTTTGGAGCGCAGAAGGTTAAGGGGGGACTTGATTGAGGTCTTTAAAATGATGAAAGGGACAGACAGAGTTGACGTGGATAAGCTTTTCCCATTGAGGGTAGGAAAGATTCAAACAAGAGGGCATGACATGAGAATTAAGGGACAGAAGTTTAGGGGTAACATGAGGGGGAACTTCTTTACTCAGAGAGTGGTGGATGTGTGGAATGAGCTTCCAGCAGAAGTGGTGGAGGCAGGATCGATTTTAACATTTAAAAGTAAAGTGGATAGGTATATGGACGGGAAGGGAATGGAGGGGTATGGTCTGAGTGCAGGTAGATGGGACTAGGGGAAAATAAATGGTCGGCACGGACTGGAAGGGCCGAGAGGGCTTGTTTCCATGATGTAATTGTTATATGGTTATATGTACTGTGTACTCTGTTGTGGAGTGTTAAAGGCGAGATTAGCAGGATATGCAGGGTGGCAGGTGAGCAATCCATGGCCACACCCGTTTAGGACATAAAACACTCAAAAGTAACATTGTCAAATAAAGTTTTAAACTACTGACGTTCAGATGGCAATCTTGCAACTTATGTTCCTTGTGCATTTTGTGATGTGACTGAAATTTTGTTCTCCTCATGGAGATGCGATTGTCTTCCGTGTCGTATCTCCGGTCGCTCTGCGGCCTACCATCGTGGAGCTGGAGGCCGCAGAGCGACCGGTTTGACAAGCCCTGACCCGGGGTCCTATCGCCGGTGCTGGGGAGCTGAGATTCCCCCCCAGCACGCTTGATCGTCCCGATGAGGACGGCTCGACCGCCAGCTACGGGGGTAAGATCGCCCCGTCAACGGAAGGCTTGAGGCTCCGACTGCGGTAGGACAAAGAAGGGAAGAGATTTAACTTTTTTTTTCGTCTTCCATCACAGTGAGGAATGTGGAGGAGTCACTGTGGTGGATGTTTATGTTAAAATGTATTTTGTGTGTTCCGTTGCTTTTTCTTTGTATGACTGACTGGGCAAATTAAATTTCGTCGTATGTTGCAAAATATACTTGGCTAATAAAATATTATTGTATTGTATTGTATCAACGATCAAACAAATGGACGACATAACTCAGTAGAGCCATCGAGCCATTCAGCACGGAAACAAGCCTTTCACCTCAACGCGTCCATTCTCACCAACGCCCCATCTACACGAGTGACGTCTTCCTGCGTTTGGCTCATATCCCTATAAACCTTTCCTATCCATGTACCTGTCCAAGTATCTTTTAAATGTTGTTATAGTATCTGCCTCAACTACCTCCTCTGGCAGCCTGTTCCATATACCCACCATCATCTGTGTGAATACGTTGCCCCTCAGGTTCCTATTAAATCTTTCCCGTCTCACCTTAAATCTATGCCACCTGGTTCTTGATTCCCCTACTCCAGGAAAAAGACAATGTGCATTCACCCGATCTCTTCCCCTCATGATTTTATAATTATCCATCATCTTTGTGCACTTCAAGGAATAAAGGTCTAGGTTGCCCAGTCTCTCCCTGTAGCTCAGGCCCTCGATTCCTGGCAAAATCCTCATCTATCTTCTCTGCACTGTCCCCGACTTCATGACATAGAAACATAGAAACATAGAAAAATAGGTGCAGGAGTAGGCCATTCGGCCCTTCGATCCTGCACCGCCATTCAATATGATCATGGCTGATCATCCAACTCAGTATCCCGTACCTGCCTTCTCTCCATACCCCCTGATCCCTTTAGCCACAAGAGCCACATCCAATTCCCTCTTGAAGATAGCAAATGAACTGGCCTCAACGACCTTCTGTGGCAGAGAATTCCAGAGACTCACCACTCTCTGCGTAAAGAATGTTTTCCTCATCTCGGTCCTAAAGGAATTCCCCCTTATCCTTAGTCTGTGACCCCTTGTTCTGGACTCCCCCAACATCGGGAACAATCTTCCTGCATCTAGCTTGTCCAACCCCTTAAGAATTTTGCAAGTTTCTATAAGGTCCCCCCTCAATCTTCTAAATTCCAGTGAGTACAAGCCGAGTCTATCCAGTCTTTCTTCATATGAAAGTCCCTACATCCCAGGAATCAGTCTGGTGAACCTTCTCTGAACCCCCTCTATGGCAAGAATGTCTTTCCTCAGATTTGGAGACCAAAACTGTATGCAATACTCCAGGTGCGGTCTCACCAAAACCCTGTACAACTGCAGTAGAACCTCCCTGCTCCGATACTATACTTTTGCTATGAATGCTAACATACCATTTGCTTTCTTCACTGCCTGCTGCACCTGCATGCCTACTTTCAATTACTGGTGTACCATGACACCCAGGTCTCGTTGCATCTCCCCTTTTCCTAATCTGCCACCATTCAGATAATAGTCTACCCTCATGTTTTTGCCACCAAAGTGGATAACCTCACATTTATCCACATTATACTGCATCTGCCATGCATCTGCCCGTTCACTCAGCCTATCCAAATCACCCTGCAGCCTCCTAGCATCCTCCTCACACCTAACTATACCCCCCAGCTTGGTGTCATCTGCAAATTTGGAGATGTTGCATTCAAATCCCTCGTCCAAATCATTAATGTATATTGTAAATAGCTTTCATTAACTCCCACTCAGCTAATAAGGAAACAAAATGTGTATTTCCTATTTTTTTTTGATCTTCTCAAACTTTTCCTGGCACTGATATATGAATTGTGGCACATTGGAACATAGAACTGTACAGCACAGTAACTGGCCCTACAGCAGGCAATATCTGTGCCGAACATAATGTCAAGACCAACTCTTACCTGCCTGCACATATTCCGTTTCCCTCTCTTCCTGAATGTTCATTTACCTCTCCAAAACTCTCTTAAACGCCCCGATTGTATCTGCTGCTTCCACCATCCCCAAGGATGTGCTCATGGCACTTAGCCACCCTCTGTGTAAAAAAAAACTTGCCCCCACACATCTCCTTTAAAATTTGCCCCTCTCACCTTAAAGTATTTGACATTTCCCCCACTGTGGGGAAAAAGGTTCTGACTGTCTACCCTATCTATGCGTCTCATAATTCTAATGTACAATCTATCAGATCTCCCCTCATCATCCGGCATTCCTGAGAAAACAATCCACTTCCCTGCCCAACCTCTCCCTGGAGTGCAGAGAACATTTATGAGGATGTTGTCAGGAACTGAGGACCTGAGCTCTCGCGAGAGGTGGGGCAGGCTGGTACTTTATTCCATGGAACGCAGAGTGAATAGGGAAGTCATGGTGGCACAGTGGTAGCGTTGCTGCCTTACAGCGAATGCAGCGCCGGAGACCTGGGTTCGATCCCGACTACGGGTGCTACGGAGTTTGTACGTTCTCCCCGTGACCTGCGTGGGTTTTCTCCGAGATCTTCGGTTTCCTCCCACACTCCAAAGACGCACAGGTTTGTAGGTTAATTGGCTTGGTCAATATAGAAATTGTCCCTAGTGGATATAGGATAGTGTTAATGTGCGGGGATCGCTGGTCAGCATTGACCCGGTGGGCCGAAGGGCCTGTTTCTGCACTGTACCTCTAAACTAAACTAAAGATGAGATGTGATCTCATGGAGGTGTATAAAATCATGACGGAAATAGATAGGGTGGCGGTTTTTTTTCCAAGAGTAGGGAAAGATAGAATAGACAAGGTTTAGTGGAGCATCTAAGGAGCGAAGGAGGCTTAGCAGCATCTAAGGAGCGAAGGAGATAGGCGACGTTTCGAGTTGAAGAAGGGTCTCGACCCGAAACATCGCCTATCTCCTTCGCTCCTTAGATGCTGCTGCACCCGCTGAGTTTCTCCAGCTTTTTGTGTAACCCTCGATTCTCCAGCATCTGTAGTTCCTTCTTTAACACAAGGTTTAGAGGGATGCGTACCCATCAGTGGCTGGTGGGACTAGGGTAGATTTAGTTTGAGTTTCGTTTATTATCTCGTGAAACCGAGATACAGCGAAAAGCTTTTATCTAGTGCTATCCAGTCAGCGGAAAGACAATATATGATTACAATTGAGTCGTCCACGGTGTACAGATACATGATAAAGGGAATAACATGAATAACGTTTCATGCAAGATAAAGCCAGTAAAATCCGATCAAAGATAGTCCGAGGGTCTCCAAATAAGGTAGATAGTAGTTCAGGACTGCTCTCAAGTTGGGATAGGATGATTCAGTTGCCTGATAACAGCTGGGAAGCAGCGGGAAGTATAAATGGAGTCAATCGAAAGGAGGTTGGTTTGTCTGATGGGATATCACGTGGTTGTAGAGTCATACAATGCGCAAACAGGCCCTTCGGCCCAACTTTCCCACACCAACCGACATGCTCCGTCACACTAGTCCCACCTGCCTGTGTTCGGCCCACATCCCTCTCCACCTGTCCAGTCCATGTACCTGTCTAAATGTTTCATAGACGTTGATGAGTTTGGGCAACTTGGGCCGAAGGGCCTGTTTCCACACTGTAATACTCTGTGATTCTATGACTGGGGATTGCAATAGAATCTGGAATACAAATTTGGGCAAACTCAGAGTTTACCTTGGAGGTAGCATGGACAACGTCAAGATGTAGCCGCATAGAACTGCAGATTCATAGTACAAATGTTCTAGGAGCAGAATTAGGCCATTCGGCCCATCCAGTGTACTCCACCATTCAATCATGCCTGATCTATCTCTCATATCTCCATTCTCCTGCCTTCTCCCCATAACCTCTGACATCCATTCTAATCAAGAATCTATCTATCTCTGCCTTAAAAATATCCATTAACTTGGCCTCCACAGCCTTCTGTGGCAATGAATTCCACAGATTCACCACCCTCTGACTAAATCTATCTAAATGGTGTCAAGTTGGGCAAAGGGGAAGTGCAACGGGGGTCCTTGTACATCAGTCTATGAAAGTAAGCATGCAGGTACAGAGGGCAGTGAAGAAAGCAAATGGCATGTTGGCCTTTATAAGAGGAATCGAATATAGGGGCAAAGAGGTCCTTCTGCAGTTGTACAGAGCCATAGCGAGACCACACCTGGAGTATTGTGTGCAGTTTTGGTCCCCTAATTTGAGGAAGGACATTCTTGCTATTGAGGGAGTGCAGCGTAGGTTTACAAGGTTAATTCCCGGGATGGCGGGACTGTCATATGCTGAGAGAATGGAGCAGCTGGGCTTGTACACTCTGGAGTTTAGAAGGATGAGAGGGTATCTCATTGAAACATAGAAGATTGTTAAGGGCTTGGACACGCTAGAGGCAGGAAACATGTTCCCGATGTTGGGGGAGTCCAGAACCAGAGGCCACAGTTTAAGAATAAGGAGTAAGCCATTTAGAACGAAGACGAGGAAACACTTTTTCTCACAGAGAGTGGTGAGTCTGTGGAATTCTCTGCCTCAGTGGGCGGTGGAGGCAGGTTCTCTGGATGCTCTTAAAAATAGCGGAGTCAGGGGATATGGGGGAAGGCAGGAACGGGGTACTGATTGGGGATGATCAGCCATGATCACATTGAATGTCGGTGCTGGCTCGAAGGGCCGAATGGCCTATTCCTGCACCTATTGTCTATTGTCTAAAGAAATTCCTCCTCATCTCCTTGTCTGGAGGTACGTCCCATTATTCTGAGGTTATGGCCTCTGGTCCTAGACTCTCCCACTAGTGGAAACATCCACTCCACATTCACTCTGTCGAGGGCTCTCGTTGTTCTGGCCACAGATGCTGGTTTCTGCCAAAGACAGTTCTGGAGTAACTCGGGGTGGAGTGGGGGGGGGGGGGGGGGGGGGGGGGGGTCAGGCAGCATCTCTGGAGGAAGGGGATATAAGGGACGTTTCATGGGAGTTTGTGGTTGTGCTGGTCCCTGTCCTGTGTGCAGGTTTGTGTTTGACGTCAGTCGGTTGGTGTATAATAGAGCTGTCGGGAGGCGGCGACCACAGTGTTGTGTGTTGTGTGTTTTGTGTGTGTGAGTGTGAGTGAGTGAGTGAGAGTGTGTGTGTGTGTGCGTGTGTGTACATGTATGCGTGCGAGATGGAAGAGTCGAGTCGCTGGTGATTATGGCAATGGGCGACTCGGTGCTTGGTTCTCTCCAGATCGCACCGAGGGACTTTTGGGATGTCGTCCGTGAGAATACGCGATAATGACCATTGAAGAGAGCGGGTGACATGGCTGCATTCAGAAAAGCGATCGACTGTTTCATCAACCGGGTGAAAAACCCCATCTCCCCCGGCCAGTCCGTCTCCAACGATAACACCTCGGATAAGCTGGAACTCGGGGGCCGGCAGAAGAACTTCAACAACGTGTTCGAGGTGAAAAGCAGAGGGTGAGTGCAGAGGTGAACTTCAAAAGTATTCCAGTGTTTGAAAGGCCTGTGAAATCCCGAGGCAACGTCTCTGTCAGTTTCACTGTCTGATGCATTAGCCCCCACCCAGACTGTAACCATCTCTGGCTCTGGCGAAATACATATTTAATTTGTGCATTGCTTGCTACCTTTTGTTTTCCTCCGAAACTTTATTCCCTTGTTTAACAAAAAAAAAAAATAGGGGCGCATCTTGAAATAATGGTATTATCCATTCTAATGTTTCCAGCCGCAGGTCTATTCTCAATGGTTTCATTTATTGTCACATATACATGGGTAAGATGATTTTCTTTTTTTTGCAAACTAAATTCGGTTACCCAAACAGTCGGCCATCCTGCTGTCTTTTATATTTTGGAAATGTGTAGGAAGGAACTGCAGACGCTGGTTCGAACCGAAGATAGACACAAAATGCTGGGGTAACTCAGCGGGACAGGCAGCAGCATTTCTGGGGAGAAGGGATTCGGGTCGAGACCCTTCCTTCAGACTGAGAGTCAGTGGAGAGGGGGACGAGAGATATAGAACTAATAGGAAAAAAAAAAGACTGATATGGGAAAAATATGCTGTCTGGCCCGCTGACTCACTCCAGCTTTTTTTGTGTCTAAGATTGGAAAAATGATTACTTGCAGATAATAGACTGCAGTCGGTATTATTTTGAATGAAAGATTTCTTCATTCTGAAAACGGAAAACTTTTTTTTAAATATTATTTTTGGTGCGATCCACACTTTAAGTAAGGAGCATTTACTCTTCTCCCATCGCTTGGTCTCATAAAGTAGTACTGGACTATTCACAACATAGAATAGCACAGTGCAGGAACAGGCCCTTCGGCCCACAAGGTCTGTGTTGAACATGATGCTGAGATAAACTAATTTCACTTGCCTGCACATGGTCTATTTTCCCTCCATTCCCTGCATATCTATGTGCCTATCCACAAGCCTCCACCACCATCCCCAGCAGCACATTCCAGTCACTCACCTCCCCCCTCCCCCCCCCCCCCCCCCCCCCCACCGTTCTAAAAAAACTCGCCCCTAACATCTCCTTTAAACTTTGCCCCTTTTGATTTAAAGCTATGCTCTCTGGTCTTTGACATTTGCACCCTGTGGGGAAAAGGTTCTGAATGTCTACTCTATCTTTGCCTCTCATAATTGCGTGTGGTTGTACGAGGTCTCCCCACAACCAGTCCCAGAGAAAGCAATCTCTGAAGAAGGGTCTCGACCCGAAACGTCGCCTATCTCCTTCGCTCCTTAGATGCTGCTGCACCCGCTGAGTTTCTCCAGCTTTTTGTGTAACCCTCTCTTTGTCCAATGTGTAACGAGTGTAGATACGCAGCAATCGAATCCGGATAATTAGATATTGACATCATTCCTGTTTTTCCAGATGATTTTTCCAGATTTACTCGAATTATTGCACCAATTATGCACACTTAAAATTATCTATAAAAACAGGTTAGACAAAAATGCTGGCGAAACTCGGCGGGTGAGGCAGCATCAATGGCGCGAAGGAATAGGCGACGTTTCGGGTCGAGACCCTTCTTCAGACTGATGGGGGAGGGGAGGGGAGGCGGGATCATTTGAAGCCCCTTTGCGGCATCCATATAATGCGCTGAGAAGATTATTTCTAGGTCAATATAAATAAGTAAAAATGTAGAGTAAGGAAGAATTTAGTCGTTCTGTTTTGGGATATTTGACAATAAAATACTCTTGATTCTCTGGACTTGGCTCTTGAATATCGTTCAATAATAATAAGTTCTTACGTGGTGGAAGTTGAAAGAGGCTTAAAACATTTATGGTTCATTTAATGCCATAAACAAACGGTTACAGAAGGAAAGACATACAAAGAGTAGGGCGGTCACGGTGGCACAGCGGTAGAGTTGCTGCCTTACAGCGAATGCAGCGCCGGAGACTCGGGTTCGATCCCGTATACGGGTACTGTCTGTACGGAGTTTGTACGTTCTCCCCGTGACCCGCGTGTGTTTTCTCTGAAATCTTCGGTTTCCTCCCACACTCCAAAGACGTAATGGTTTGTAGGTTAATTGGTTTGATAAATGTAAAGATTGTCCGTAGTGGATGAAGGATGGTGTTCCTCTTGTGCGATGGCGTGCACAGCCTAAAGTTGCAGGACAACTTGTTCTATTTGATTGTGCACGCCAGGTTGATTGCATTCGTCGAAACAGGGCGGAACACGTGAAGGTTGCAGTCTTGCACCCCATCCTTGAATACTAAGTGTGTCAAGAGTTATGGGGAGAAGGCAGGAGAATGGGGTTGAGAGGGAAAACTAGATTGGGCATGATCGAAGGACGGAGTAGACTTGATGGGCCGAGTGGTCTAATTCTTCTCCCACCCCAGGATGTGTGTTAGTGTGTGGGGATCGGTGGTCAGCACGGATCCGGTGGGCTGAAGGGCCTGTTTCCGCGCTGTATCTCCAAACTACACCGGCGTCCTCTGTGTATAAGATCAGTGTTCCAGGGTACGGAAGATATCCCACTGACGTGCATGTTGTTTGGTTCTATCCCCTTTGGAGAAGAGAGAACAGCTGTGGATTTTGCAACTTTGGGAAAGGTGCGATGGTCTTGGAAAAAGCAGAGCGTGGGTTTGCCAGAACGACGCATGAACTTCAGAGACTAAACGACGAGGCCCACATTGCTCAAGCTGTTCCTTGGAACATATGGAATTAGTAACGTGTATTTTTCTAGTCTTGAGGAAGCGGATTGGATAGATGTTGGGCAACTATTCCCAACTACTTTCCACCCACTGGGAATTTCTGGACCGTCGAGTTAAGTAGACCCAGACTGGGAGTGAAATTAGAAAACAATGGCGGTGATGTAGAAAATAGGTGCAGGAGGAGGCCATTCAGCCCTTCGAGCCAGCACCGCAATTCATTGTGATCATGGCTGATCGTCCCCTATCAATAACCCGTGCCTGCCTTCTCCCCATGTGCCTTGATTCCACTAGCCCCTAGAACTCTATCTAACTCTCTCTTAAATCCATCCAGTGATTTGGCCTCCACTGCCCTCTGTGGCAGGGAATTCCATAAATTAACAACTCTCTGGGTGAAAAAGTTTTTTCTCACCTCAGTCTTAAATGACCTCCCCTTTATTCTAAGAATGTGGCCCCCGGTTCTGGATTCGCCCAACATTGGGAACATTTTTCCTGCATCTAGCTTGTCCAGTCCTTTTATCATTTTATATGTTTCTATAAGATGCCCCCTCATCCTTCTAAACTTCAGTGAATACAAGCCTAGTCTTTTCAATCTTTCCTCATATGACAGTCCCGCCATCCCAGGGATCAATCTCGTGAACCTACGCTGCACTGCCTCAATCACAAGGATGTCCTTCCTCAAATTAGGAGACCAAAACTGTACACAATACTCCAGATGTGGTCTCACCAGAGTTCTGTACAACTCTTGTTACTCTCTTCCATAAATAGCATTTGATGTTGGATTAATCGAGCGTTTTAACTCGAGGCTTTGGTGGAGGTGCAATATTACCCCTTGGCCCCATGGGCTAACATTACACTGGAGTGACTCATCGTCACTTCAGCATTTTTTTGTGTCTATCTTCAGTGTAAACCAGCATCTGCAGTTCCTTCTCATGCATTTGCATTCCATTCTATTTCTGAAGTTCCATTTCAGTGAAGCCAGTGGAACTGAAAACAGACACATACTGAATTGCAGATCAGGCTTGAGAGAGTAACTGACCTATAGTTGTATAGTTCTTGAATGCAAATAAAAATACAACCTAGTCACTTCCTTTCAATTTTCTCTCCCCCTCTCTTGCATGAGTTTTGCTTTTAGTCGGTGGCAGCGATGTCTGTATTCATCTCCTCTCTCCCTCTCTCTCTCATTCTTCCCACAATCACTATGAAGAACAAATCTCTGAACTACACACAACCTGGGTTGTACCAGGGACTTTAGGAATTGTTTTGATCTTACACTATCTTGAATTTATTCTTTATTGTACTTTTTCTGGTGTTAATTTACTGTGTTATCTGCTGAGTACTGTGTTTACAAATCGCCGTTGGCCGCTGCAAGTAAGAATTTCATTGTTCTGTTTTCGGGACATATGACAATAAAACACTCTTGAGTCTTGCCTGATGCAGGGTGTCGACCCGAATGGTCACCTATTCCTTTTCTCCAGAGATGCTGCCCGGCCCGCTGAGTTACTCCAGCATTCTGTGTCTATCTTCATTGCAAACCAGCATCTGCAGTTTCTTCCGACCCACTCATGACTCTTGACTCTGTCCCTTGATTCATCTCATTCATAAGTTCATAAGTGATAGGAGCAGAATTAGACCATTCAGCCCATCAAGTCTACTCCATCATGGCTGATCTATTTCTCCCACCTAACCTCATTCTCCTGCCTTCTCCCCATAACCTCTGACACCCATACTAATCAAGAACCTATCTATCTCTGCCTTAAAAATATCCATTGAATTGGCCTCCACAGCCTTTTTGTGGAGTACTTGGATGAAAGTCCTTGAAGGTGGACTCGTTCAGCAAATAATTTGTCCATTAGCGTGGGGTGTCTTGGGTCTTGATTGATTGCCAGATTGTCCGGTGATGGACTCTTCAACAACATACCCGCCAGCTTGGTACTCCCTGACCTTTGGATGGTGCAACCAAATATTGGGCAGTGGCTGGTTCTAGGCAGGAAGATTATTGAACATAAGGGTTGAGGTACCAGGACAAGAAATTAAGATGAGGCACTAGGAACTAGGTACCAAGCTTATCACTGTACCTTGGTACACATGACAATATTTACTTACTTACTGCCTTTTATGCCTCCTGGCATGTAGGGCAGCAACAAAGGTCCTCCACTCAGTAGTGTTGATTCCTTCAGTTGCTGTTTCCGTAACATATTTGTTTTACGAGACAGGGTTTGTTAGCCCTGTGCTCAACCTCCAACCTGGAGGACCAGTGGATCAATCGGTCTTCCTCTCGCTTCTACCCTTCGACCTGTCCAGCATGGGAGACCCTAACAGGAGACGAATCTCCCGCTGGCGTAGCTCCAGGGGTCACTGAGACACACAAGCTCCCCGACCACGACAAGGTTGCAATCCAACAGGGAGTTTCACACGTGACAATAACCCAAACTGAAATGAACAAACATTGAAAAAAGCTAAACCACTGACTGCTTTCTGAATTAATTGGGAGCCAAGCGAACAAAATCCAGAATACTGATACCTGCATTTATTTGAAGATAATACCTTTCTTGATTAGTACGTCAGGGTGTCAGGGGTTATGGGGAGAAGGCAGGAGAATGGGGTTGAGAGGGAGAGATAGATCAGCCATGATTGAATGGTGGAGTTGACTTAATTGGCCAAATAACTTATGAACTTGTGAACTTCAACTCTAGTCTGATAGAGAACAAATGGTTCCTCAGACATGGTATTGTACATTTCTTAAGAGGCGACATGTTACTATGTTGTTTCTTTGCTTAAGTCAGTCTAGAGATTACACTTTGACTGGGAGTCAAAAGCCCTCTTCCTTGATGTTTGATGTGGCCCTCTCCCTCCCCTCATCACCCAGGTTTCTTGGAGGAGAATAAGGCCATTCATGTGACCCACTCCCTTCCCTCATTACCATAGGTTCTTGGAGGAAAATAAGGCCATTCGGCCCATCAAGTCAACTACATAATTCATCAAAGGCTAATCTATCTTTCCCTCTCAATCCCAATTCTCCTGCCTTCTCCCACTAACCCCAGACACCCTTACTAATTAAGAATCTGTCAATCTCCGCCTTACAAATATTCATTGACTTGGCCTCCACAGCCTTCTGTGGTAATGAATTCCACAGATTCACCACCCTCAGACTAAAGAAATTCTTCCTGATCTCCTTTCTGAAGGGATGTCCTTTAATTCTGAGGCTGTGGCCTCTGGTCCTCGACTCTCCCACTAGTGGAAACATCCTCTCCACATCCACTATCCAGGCCTTTCATTATTCAACAAGTTTCAATGAGGTTTCCCCTCATCGGTCTAAATTCCTTAGGTGGTTGCTGCAAAAGGGATGATATATTTTTGGCAAATGTTGCCTGTCTTCTACCAGCAATGCAATGTGCACATGAACCATGATGTTAGGTGATATATTAGCAGAGATATAGTGCAGAAAAAGGCTCTTCGGCCCATTGAGTCTGCGATCACCCCGTACCCTCATTCTATCCTAAACATTCAGGACAATTTACAATTTTACTGAAGCCAATTAACCTACATACCTGCATGTCTTTGGAGTGTGGGAGGAAACCAGAGCTCCCGGAGAAAACCTATGTGGTCACAGGGAGAACATACAAACTTCGTACAGACAGCACCCGTAGTCGGGGTCGAACCTGCGTCTCTAGCGCTGTAGGGCAGCAACTCTACCGCTGCGCCACCATGCCACCCAGCCCAAGAGTATTTTCCCCCCTTATTAACATATTGCGTGGACAACCATGAACACATCATCTGCCCTGGATCTCCTCGTCACCCACCACAGAACCGGTCCGAACCTCCAAACAAATCCCTGGAGAAGAGTGGGAAACAGAATGGTTTTCCAAAGCAATCGGTTTTGCGATGTTATCATTTGATGTACACTTGGGAGAATGTCTCCACTTCCCGTGGGACGCCATCCACAAACTTCTTGTGGTGGCTTCTTGGTAACACCGGGCCTGGCATCTTCCCATAATAATAATCATACTTTATTAACCAAGTAGGTTTTGCAACATGTACGAGGAATTTAATTTGCCGTACAGTCATACTAATAAAAAGCAACAGAACACAAAAAGCAACATTTTAATATAAACATCCACCACATTGACTCCTCCACATTCCTCACTGTGATGGAAGGCGAAAAAAAGTTCAATCTCCTCCCTTCATTGTTCTCGGGGGCCTCGAGCCCTCCGTTGACGGGACGATCATGCCTCCCGTAGCAGGCGGTCGGGCCATCTGCATCGGGTCGATTAAACCCCTGCATCGCGGGGATGTCAGCTCCCCGCGCCGGGTCAATCAGACCCCGGGTCTGGGCTGGTCGAAACCTTATGCGAATTTGGAGCTCCCGACTCGGTCTGTACCCGACACGGCGAGCTCCGCGATGTTGAAACCCGCAGGCCTCGACTCCCGCCCTGCATTTTGAACAAGCGAATGGCTCCTTGGCGCGGGCAAGCCTGGTGTCGGGAAGTTGCAGATCCAATTTTGGTGGTGGCACAGTTTGACCCTCAAGAACAAACCATCCTTGTACAATTGTCAAGAGAATTGCAAGATAGCACCAGAACATGACAACCTTTTATGTGCTGTCCCTGGAGAAGATCTACTTACAAGGATTGGACTCTCAGATTTGGGCACGATTGTGCGATTTGACACAGCAAGCGTCTCGTTGTATCTAGGTCTACGCGATATTGATAAAATAAACTATTCTACGGTTTCCAGTTTGGTTTTTTGGGCAGCTATTTATTTTATTTTGTGCATTAAGAACTGGCACTAAATATATTTGCTGAGTTTATGATGGGTAGATGGGACATGTTGGTCGGCAAGAGCAAGTTGGGCCGAGGGGCCTGTTTCCATCCACGCTGTATGACTCTATGGCAATACCAGTTCTATTCAGTTCTGAATTGTGATGGGCTAGATTGGAAGACGGTTTCCATTAGGGAAGGAGACAGGCAAAATGAACTTTATATCCTTCTGATGGAAGCACAAGAAGTGTGTACTATCACAACGCCTAATAGCATTTGGACAAGTACATGCATAGGATAGGTTTAGAGGGATATTGGCCAAATGCAGGCAAGTGGGACTAATGTAGATGGGGCATGTTGGTCAGTGTGGGTCGAAGGGCCTGTTTCCATGCTGTATGACTCAAAGACTCTAGATAATCTTGGTAGCAGTCTTAAAAAGTCTTATTAATGATAATATTGAATTAATTGAATCCCAAATGTTTTATTAATATCTTCACCTAATCTGGCCCCCGTGCAACTCCAGCCTTGCATTGACTCTTAAAAGCCCTCTGAAATTAGCCAAGATGACCACTCTTTTGGTAGACACAAAATGCTGGAGTAACTCAATGGGACAGGCAGCATCTCTGGAGAGAAGGAATGGGTAACGTTTTGGGTCGAGACCCTTCTTCCTATCATAGTCTTTTACTGTTTTAATCATAATCATACTTTATCAGCCAAGTAAATTTTGGAACATACAAAGAATTTGAGTTCAATCTCTTCCCTTCTTTGTCGGGGGGTCCTTGTGCCTTCTGTTGACGGGGCGATCTTGGCTCCCATAGCTGGTAGTCGGGTCCTCCGCATCGGGGTGATCAAGCTCCCTCATCGGGGGGGGGGGAATCTCAGCTCACACGCGCTGGGCAATTGGCCTGGGTCGGGGCTGGTAGAAACTTTCTGCGGCGTTTGGAGCTTCCCGACATCGGTCTCTACCCGAGGCTGCGAGCTCCTCCACGGTGAAATCCCAGGCAAGGGTTCGGCTCCGTTGGTAAGTCCACGTCCCCGTCTCCTATTACAATATAGGGTACAAACATACAGCAATCAGTACCTCCTCTCCACATCCACTCTGTCCAAGCCTTTCACTATTCTGTCCGTTTCAATGAGGCCCCCATCAATCTATCAAATAGTGAAAGGCTTGGATAGAGTGGATGTGGAGAGGATGTTTACACTAGTGGGAGAGTCTAGAACTAGAGGTCATAGCCTCAGAATTAAAGGATGTTCTTTTAGGATGGAGATGAGGAGAAATTAGTTCATTCGGTGGTGAATCTGTGGAATTATTTGCCAAGTCAGTGGATATTTTTAAGGCAGAGATAGATAGATTCTTGATTAGTACGGGTGTCAGAGGTTATGGGGAGAAAGCAAGAGAATGGGGTTAGGAGGGAGAGATAGGTCAGCCATAATTGAATGGCGTAGTAGACTTGATGGGCTGAATGGCCTAATTCTATTCCTATCACTTATGACTTTATGAATAGATCGGGTAGATGCACAGAGTCTCTTGCCCAGAGCAAGTGAATCGAGGACCAGAGGACATGGGTTTAAGGTGAAGGGGAAAAGATTTAATAGGAATCTAAGAGGTAACTTTGTCACACAAAGGGTGGTGGGTTGAAGGAACAAGCTGCCAGAGGAGGTAGATGAGGTTGGGACTATCCCAGCGTTTAAGAAACAGTAAGCCAGGTAGATGGGTAGGACGGGTTTGGAGGGATATGGAGTAAACGTGGGCAGGTGGGACTAGTGTAGCTAGGGCATGTTGGCAAGTGTGGGCAAGTTGGGCCGAAGGGCCTGTTTCCACACTGTATCACTGTGACTATGGCTTCTTCTTCTTTTCGTCTTCATCATGTTGCAAATGTTGGCCTCGTTGTCATCGTCCGTCCTGAAAAGGACGCAAGCTTCCGGCGACCATCAGTGGGAGCCACCACTAGTTGCAATAGATGATGGTGGCAGCAGAATTAGCTCGGGATACTTCCAGTTTCCAGCCCCGTGACATGGACGCTTCTGCTGTGGGGCCACTCTATGGCTGAACAAAGTCCGTATGGTTTTTCGGAGAGTAAAATTGCATTTGAGGAATTTATAGAAGTTCTCGAAAGAAGGAACATGTTCTGTACATAAACGGGATAATGGATGTATTATACTTGGATTTCCAGCAGAACGTGATCAAGTATTGCTTCAATTGATATTGATGACAGTAACATATTGGTGTGATTAGAGGAGTGGTTGGCATTATAGATATAATTGGGGATTTTTCAGATTGCTGAGGCCTCTGATTACATTTTTAATAAATTAAATTAGATTTGATTAGCTGGAGACACAAGAGACTGTAGATGCTGGAATCTTGGGCCAAAAATAAAATGCTGGAGGAACTCAATGGGTCAGGCAGCATCTGTGGAGGCTGTTGACAGATGACATTTTGGGTCGGGATCTTTCTTCACACTGGCTTTCAGATTAGATGTCCTTATTGACATATATACCAGGGTGCAAGGAGATTCATAGGAAAATAGGTGCAAGAGGAGGCCATTTGGCCCTTCGAGCCAGCACTGATAAAATAATAAAATGTGCGGCTGTTGAATCTACTGGTGATACGAGGGTAGATAGGAAAGTAAGTGGTGAAGGGATATAATGAGACTGGAAAGTGATCTGGTTCAATTAGAAAGTGAGGAATGGCTGGCAAATTGAGTATTTAATGTGGAAATGTGGAAAATAGTCAATTTTATAGTCATAGAGTCATACACCATGGAAACAGGCCCTCTGGCCCAACGTGCCCACACTGACCAACATGCCCCATCCGCATTAATCCCACCTGCCTATGTTTGGCCCATATGCCTCTAAACTGATCCTATGAATGTACGTACCTGTCTAAATGTTTCTTAAGCGTTGCGATAGTACCTGCCTCGATTTTGGCAGGTAAAATATCAGAAACACCTGGTTTAAATAATGGAAGATTGTAGAACTCTGAGATACTGATGGATCTAGGTATCATGAGCCACAAAGTTAGTATAGAGGAACAGCAAGTGTTCTGGAAAGTTAACACTTATTAATTAGCTCGGTGCATTGGATACAAAGCTAGGGATTCAGTATTTTCAGACGTTGCCAATGCCATTCCTGGATTACAATGCACGCTATCAGTCCCCATGTTTAAGGATGGATGGAAATACATTGAAAGCATTTGAGGGAACGAATGTCAAGCTACAACCTTGGTTGAGCAGGTTGGATAAGCTACACATGCATCCACTGAAGCTTAGAAGAGTGAGTAGGACTTGATTGAGGCGCCTTTACTGATGGGAAGAAGATGTTTCCCTTTGAGAGTCACGAAAGGAATCGGATTTTGGAACGGGATTTGAGAATCGCAATTCCTGTTCGGGAGGCACGGTGGCGCAGCGGTAGATTTGCTGCCTTACAGCGCCAGAGACCCGGGTGCGATCCTGACCACGGGTGCTGTCTGCATGGAGTTTGCACGTTCTCCCCGTGACCGCATGGGTATTCTCCAGTTTCCCCCCACACTCCAAAGGCGTACAGGTTAGTAGGTTAATTGGCTCGTGTAAAATGTCTTGAGTGTGTAGGATCTCTCCACCAATCTAAACTCTAAAACCACCGGGCACTGTTGAACAATAAGGAGTCGTCCAATTGAAACCAAAAAAGAATTGAAGTTCTTCCTCGGAGAGAGCTGTGAATCTTTGAACACAAAGTGCAGGAGTAACTCAACGGGTCAGGCAGCATCTCTGGAGAACGTGGATGGCGATGCTTCTGGTTGGGACCTTTCTTCAAGACCGAATCTTTGGAATTGTCTTCCTCAATGGGTAAAGAAAACAGAATCTTTGAAGAACTAAGGCAGATGCAGGTTGATGATAAATCAATTGAATGGAAAATTAGCTGGGCAGTTGGGGGATCAGATAAGCCAATATTTTATTGAATGACAATGACCAACCCATGCTCCTTTCAGTTATTGTTTTTATACTCTCTAAATCAGGTCATTTCTGTGGAGAGAGAAGAGGAGTAATATTTCTGGTTGATGACCTTTCTTCGGTTTTTCCAACATATTCTCTTTTTATTTGGGATTTTCAACATCTGAAGCTCTTCTTTTCCTTTTCCCTGCACCACCATCAAATGCCATTGCCTTTTCCACTTGTGCCGCCATAAGCCTCCAGACCAAGATGTCCACTGGAGCAGTCAGTGGCTCTAAAATGGAAAGGCCAGGAACTGCAGATGCTAGAATCTCGGGCAAAAATCACAAAGTGCTGGAGGAACTCAACGGGTCAGGCAGCATCTGTGGAAGGAATGGACAGATGATGTTTCGGGTCATTATATCGAGGGCTGAAGAAGGGTCCCGTTCCGAAATGTTGTCTGTCTGTTTCCCTCCGCAGATGCCGCCTGAACCGTTAAGTTCCTCCAGCACATTGTCATGCTCAGTGAGTCTGTGGAATTCTCTGCCTCAGAGGGCGGTGGAGGCCGGTTCTCTGGATGCTTTCAAGAGAGAGCTAGATAGGGCTCTTAAAGATAGCGGAGTCAGGGGATATGGGGAGAAGGCAGGAACGGGGTACTGATTGTGGATGATCAGCCATGATCACATTGAATGGCGGTGCTGCCTCGAAGGGCCGAATGGCCTACTCCTGCACCTATTGTCTAATGTTTTTTGCACTCAGTGTAAGAGGCTGGGTAATATCATTCAAGTGGTTCATCTCATGCAGAATCTTCTCGCCTTCCACAAATCATGTCAATATTGCGATGTAATGCTCTCAACCTGGGCGGCATAGAAACATAGAAATTAGGTGCCGGAGTAGGCCATTCGGCCCTTCGAGCCTGCACCGCCATTCAATATGATCATGGCTGATCATCCAACTCAGTATCCTGTACCTGCCTTCTCTCCATACCCTCTGATCCCCTTAGCCACAAGGGCCACATCTAACACCCTCTTAAATATAGCCAATGAACTGGCCTCAACTACCTTCTGTGGCAGAGAGTTCCAGAGACCCACCACTCTCTGTGTGAAAAAAGTCCTTCTCATCTCGGTCCTAAAGGATTTCCCCCTTATCCTTAAGCTGTGACCCCTTGTCCTGGACCTCCCCAACATCGGGAACAATCTTCCTGCATCTAGCCTGTCCAACCCCTTAAGAATTTTGTAAGTTTCTATAAGATCCCCTCTCAATCTCCTAAATTCTAGAGAGTATAAACCAAGTCTATCCAGTCTTTCTTCATAAGACAGTCCTGACATCCCAGGAATCAGTCTGGTGAACCTTCTCTGCACTCCCTCTATGGCAATAATGGCCTTCCTCAGATTTGGAGACCAGAACTGTACCCAATACTCCAGGTGTGGTCTCACCAAGACCCTATACAACTGAAGTAGAGCCTCCCTGCTCCTATACTCAAATCCTTTTGCTATGAAAGCTAACATACCATTCGCTTTCTTCACTGCCTGCTGCACCTGCATGTCTACTTTCAATGACTGGTGTACCATGACACCCAGGTCTCGTTGCATCTCCCCTTTTCCTAATCGGCCACCATTTAGATAATAGTCTGTTTTCCTATTTTTGCCACCAAAGTGGATAACCTCACATTTATCCACATTTGGTGCAGCGGTAGAGTTGCTGCCTTACAGCACTAGGGACCCATGTCCTGATTATGGGTGCCCACTGTACCTTCTCCACGTGACCGCGTGGGTTTTCTCCGGGCGCTCCGGTTTCCTCCCACACTCCCAAGACGTCCAGGTTTGAAGGTTAATTGGCTTTTGTAAATTGTGCCTAAAGTGTAGGATAGTGCTAGTGTACGGGGTGATTGCTGGCCGGCGTGGACTCGATGGGCTGAAGGTCCTGTTTCCACCTGGTTTACAGTTTAATTTTTTGTCACGTGTACCAAGGTACAGTGAAAAGCTTTTTGCTGCGTGCTCCCCAGTCAGCGGAAAGACTATATGTGATTACAATCGAGCCATTTACAGTGTACAAAAAGGAAATTACGTTTAGTGCAAGGTAAAGCCAACAAAGTCTGATCGAGGATCGCCCCAGGGTCACTGATGAGGTAGATAGTAGTTCAGGACAACTCTCTGGTTGTGGTAGGATGGTTTATTTGCCTGATAACAGTTGGAGAGAAACTGTCCCTGAATCTGGAGGTGTGCGTACTCACACCTCTATACCTATTGCCCGATGAGAGGGGGGAGAAGAGGTCGTGGCCAGGATGTATCTGTAAAGACTAACTTGCTTGGACGTGTACCATTCTAACAATACCAAATAATCTCAACACCGTCATGAGCAAAGCAGCCTGCTGGGCCGATACCTTATTCATCACCCTCAATGTTCGTTCCTTCATCCACTGATGTATCTGGCCTTTGGCAATGTGCCGTCTTCACGCATACAAAAGACGGGGTGGAAGATTGCAACCTTCACGTGGTCCTCCCAACAACTTTAGGCTGTGCACGCCACACGCAAGAAGAAGAAGGCATACAAAAGACAAAACATTAGAAGAACTCGCGGATACACTGATGCAGGGTCCTGATTCAAAAAAAGGCTGTGGAGGCCAAGTCAGTGGATATTTTTAAGACAGAGATAGGTAGATTCTTGATTAGTACGGGTGTCAGAGGTTATGGGGAGAAGGCAGGAGAATGGGGTTAGGATGGAGAGATAGATCAACCATGATTGAATGGCGGTTTGGACCTCTTTGCCTCCACAGGTGCTGCTTGACCCATTGAGTTCTTCCAGCACACTGCCGCTTTATTATCCAGACTCCAGTCTCATTACTTCCCTCGACCTCCTTGATGACAGCCCTGTCACGAATGTCAATGGTGGCAGTCAACACATGGAAATGCAGGCACCTGCAATACTCTCTCCAAAGGCTCAATGTCCCGTCTCTGGACATTTAGACGGTTTGTGCCATTGGGCTGTAGTCTGCTGTAGGAATATTTGGTTGTCCTGTAAGTTCCTATAATTCCTAAAAATAATGTAATTGTCCCAACTGGGACACATGACAATAAACCTCTCTTGACTTGACTCTCTTGATGCTCCTCTTGTTTGTGTTTGCCTTCACCCTGGCTGTCGGGAGGGTGAGGACAGATGTGTCGGGAAGGTGAATTAAAAGGGCTGGCAACCAGAAGATGGAGATGGCTGTATTACACAGAGTGCAAGTGCTCGGCAGAATGGTCCTCTCGTCCGCTGATGTAGGCGAGGCCACATCGAGAGCCCCCAATACAACAGACAGAGGTTGGAGAATGTGCAGCAGGTGAATTGTTGTCCCACCTGGAAGGTTCCTGGGTGGAGGTGAGGGAGGTGGTGTAGGGACAGGTGTAACATGCTCCTGGAGTTGGAGGTTGGACCGGCCTGTAGAGGGAGCCATCGAGCCGGGCCCCCCATTCCTCCCACGAGGGCCAGAGAGGTCCCCCGGCCACAGAGGCTGAAGGTGGGCGAGGAGAGGCGAGGAAAGGGACAACGCTTCGCTGGACGATCCTGACGGAGGCGATGGCTGGAGGCCCCGCAGCAGCCTGGGGCTCGCCTGGATTGGGCCCCACTAAAGAAGGCCCAGTGCGTGGACCGGACTGGGTTGAAAATGGTGCCAAAACTTTCAGTGATTTCTGTGCACTTTGTACTAATCAGGAATTATCCTTAGATATAGTCATAGTGGTGCAGCGTAGAAACAGGCCCTTCGGCCCTACTTGCCCATACCGGCCAACATGTGTCATCCACACTACTCACACCAGGCTGCATTTGGGCCTTATCCCTCTTAAACCTTTAGTTTTCGTTTTTTGTTTTGGAGATATAGCGCGGAAACAGGGCCTTCGACCCACCGGGTCCGCGCTGACCAGTGATCCCCGCACACTAACACTATCCTACACCCACTAGGGACAATTTTTACATTTACCAAGCCAATTAACCTACAAACCTGTACGTCTTTGGAGTGTGGGAGGAAACCGAAGATCTCGGAGAAAACTCACGCAGATCACGGGGAGAACGTACAAACTCCGTACAGACAGCGCCCGTAGTCAGGATCGAACCCGGGTCTCCGGCGCTGCATTCGCTGTGAGGCAGCGACTCTACCGCTGCGCCACCGTGACCGCACAACCTGTCCTATCCATGTACCTGGTTAAATATATGGCAATGCTTTTCTGAAATCAGTGCAAAAGAAGGATTTCGCTGTGTACATGATAGTAAAGAACTATTGACTGTAGGTCCTGTGGTTGCAGGGGAAAGCGCCTGTGCTTGGGTGGGGAGCGGTGAGCAAACCAGTGAGTCACAGAGGGAGTGGCAATGGAGGAAAGGGTGGGGAGGACACGATGTGGGGGGAGGTCTGCTGCCGCCTGCGTAGTACTTGGGACTGTTTGGTGCTATGTAACTTTGTAGGCAGCACGGTGGTGCAATTAGAGCTACTGCCTCGCAGCGCCAGAGACCCGGGTTCGATCCCGACTGCGGGTGCTGTCTGTGCGGAGCTTGTCCGTTCTCCCTGCGACCGCGTGGGTTTTCATCGAGATCTCCGTGGTCCCCTCCCACGCTCCAAAGACGTACGGGGTTTGTGGGTTAAATGTTCAAGAAGGAGGAAGGATGCTGGAAAATCGAGGGGAGACAAAAAATGCTGGAGAAATCAGGAGTTTCTCCAGCATTGATGGTTAATTGCCTTGTTATAAATGTGAACGAAAATTGTCCCCTAGTGTGCGTCGGATAGTATAAGTGTGTGGGGATCGCTAGTCGGTGGGCCGAAGGGCCTGTTTCCGCGCTGTATCTCTCAACTAAACTAAACTACACTTGTGTACTGCCCACGTTGCATGCAAAATATACCATTTCACTGTGACAATAAGGTATCATGCATTCATTAATATTAATATAACTGTAGCACGATTCGCCCATTTTTTTAATAGACATATCATATAATTGTACATTATAGAAAAATATCAACTTTTGTCCATAAAAACATAGAAACATAGAAACATAGAAATTAGGTGCAGGAGTAGGCCATTCGGCCCTTCGAGCCAGCACCGCCATTCAAGATGATCATGGCTGATCATCCAACTCAGTATCCCGTACCTGCCTTCTCTCCATACCCTCTGATCCCCTTAGCCACAAGGGCCACATCTAACTCCCTCTTAAATATAGCCAATGAACTGGCCTCAACTACCCTCTGTGGCAGAGAGTTCCAGAGACCCACCACTCTCTGTGTGAAAAAAGTCCTTCTCATCTCGGTCCTAAAGGATTTCCCCCTTATCCTTAAGCTGTGACCCCTTGTCCTGGACTTCGCCAACATCGGGAACAATCTTCCTGCATCTAGCCTGTCCAACCCCTTAAGAATCTTGTAAGTTTCTATAAGATCCCCTCTCAATCTCCTAAATTCTAGAGAGTATAAACCGAGTCTATGCAGTCTTTGTTCATAAGACAGCCCTGACATCCCAGGAATCAGTCTGGTGAACCTTCTCTGCACTCCCTCTATGGCAATAATGTCCTTCCTCAGATTTGGAGACCAGACCAAAAAAGTGAGGCTAACCTTTAATGCCTATTTTAAATTTTTCTGAGTTGTTTTAAAGTATAATTCAGGGGATGACACTCCTATTGTCGTGTTGTCACTTGCGAGCGGAGCGCCAAGGCAAATTCCTTGTATGTGAACATACTTGGCCAATAAACGTATTCATTCATTCATAGTTTTAGTTTTAGCGATACAGCATGAAAACGGGCCCTCCAGCCCACCGAGTCCGCACCGACCAGCGATCCCCGCACATTAAAACTTATCCTAAGGAGAATTTACAATTATACCAAGCCAATTAACCTGCAAACCTGTACGTCTGGGAGAAAACGGAAGATCTTGGAGAAAACCCACGGGGAGAACGTACAAACTCCGCACAGACAGCACCCGTAGTCGGGATTGAACCCGGGATCTCCGGCGCTGTAAGGCAGCAACTCCACCGCTGCACCATAGAATATTTGTACCTCCCCCAGTCCTCCCATTTCTGTACCCTTTCCCATTGTCCCCTCCGTACCACCCTTTATCATCCCCCCGCTCCCATCCCTCTCCACCCCCCTGGCCCCATCCTCCAACTACACAAATTCTTCTTACACTGCAACCTCTCCTGCATCTGGTTCCATCTGCCCATTCATAATTCTTAATGGTACCCAGTATCGCCTTCCTTACTCATCAGTCTGTGTGTCCCTACTCATCACCCTCCAGCCTTTACCTCCACCTCTACCTTCCTCTCCCTTCAACTGAATCTCCCCCCCCTCCTTTTTTCTCCTTATGTTCCCTTGTCTGCTTCTACTTATCGCCTAACTACCCCTGTTTCTGGGCTGTTTCACTCCCTGAGTCTTTTTCGAACCGTTCATGAACTAGGCAACGTACGGTGGAGTGCCCGAGAATGAAATGATGAAGCTGGGATTAGAGGGACTGGAAGCCCTTGAAATTCACAAAGAACTCATGAGGGATTAGTAAATCGGTGGTGCATCAGTGGAGTTGCTGCCTCACAGTGCCAGAGAGCCTGGTTCGATCCTGACTACGGGTGCTGGTCCGTGCGGAGTTTGTACGTTCTCCCTGTGACCTGCGTGGGTTTTCCCCCGAGATCTTCGGTTTCCTCCCACACTCCAAAGACGTGCAGGTTTGTAGGTTAATTGGCTTGGTATAAATGTAAATTGTTCCTACTGTGTGTAGGACAGTGTTAATGTGCGGGGATCGCTGGTCGGCACGGACTCGGTGGGCCCAAGGGCCTGTTTCCACGCTGTATCACTAAACTAAACTAAACGGAAAACTAAAAATAACTCGAAGTGCTATTTGAATGTATCACTGTCTGAATGGTGAGAATCTAGCTCTAGTTTAGTTTGGAGATACAGCACAGAAACAGACCCTTCGGCCCACCGAGTCCACACTGACCAGCGATCACCCCGTATGCTAGCACTATCCTACGCACCCCAGGGACAATTTTAAATTTTAACTGAAGCCATTTAACCTGCAAACCTGTACGTCTTTGGAGTGTGGGAGGAAACTGGAGCACCTGGAGAAAACCCACGCAGGTCACGGGGAGAACGTGCAAACTCTGTATTGTGAAATGTGAAGCTAATACTTGCAAGTTAGTCCTGTTCTTCGCTGGCCTGTAGTTATTAGACCCTGCAGCGTTAGCCATGGCTAATGAAACCGGAGTGTTTCTGATGAGAGAGAAATTTCTGCAGTTCATGCAGTAAATCGGTCATCTTACTGTGACTTTTCCTGTTAATGCAAGTGTGAAACCATCAATTTGGCGACGTTGGCAATTGTGTTTTCTGTGAATCACACTGTCACATGTGGCTCTTCTAAGAGCTAATGATGAGATACCATTTTGTTGAAGCAGAGACATTTTACGGAGTAGTAGACTTGGTCTACTTCATCACTATTACAATGCGAGAGTTTCGTTTAAATATACAGCACGGAAACAGGCCCTTCGGCCCATTGAGTCTGCACCAACCAACGATCCCCACACATTAACACTGCCCTACACTGGGGAACAATTTTAAAATTTATACTAAGCCAGTTAACGTACAAACCTGCACGTCTTTGGAGTGTGGGGAGGAACCCGAAGTTCTTGGAGAAAACCCACGTAGGTCACGGGGAGAACATACAAACTCCGTACAGACAAGCACCCATAGCCAGGCTTGAACCCGGGTCACTGGCGCTGTGAGGTAGCAACTCTACCGTTGCGCCACTGTGCCACCCTGTTAAATAATGAGAGACAATAAGGTCATAAGGAATAGTAGAATTAGGCTTACTCCGCCATTCAATCATGGTTGATCTATCTCTCCCTCCTAACCCCATTCCCCTGCCTTCTCCCCATAACCTCTGACACCCGTACTAATCAAGAATCTATCTATCTCTGTCTTAAAAATATCCACTGACTTGGCCTCCACATCCTTCTCTGGCAAAGAATTCCACAGATTCACCACCTTCTGACTAAATCATAATCATAATAATTAAAATCATTTGCAGCATACAAGGAATTTGATTTGCCGTACAGTCATACCAATAAAAGGCAACAAGACCCACAAAATAAACATCCACCACAGTGACTCCTCCACATTCCTCTCTGTGACGGAAGGCGAATAAGAGTTCAATCCCTTCCCTTCTTTGCTCTCCCACAGTCGGGGGCCTCGGGCCTTCCGTTGACAGGGTGATTTTGACTCCCGTAGCCAGCAGTCAGGCCATTGCATCGGGGCCATCAAGCTCCTGCGTCGGGGGGGTTGACACCTTCCCTGTGCCAGGCGATCTTACCCCGGGTCGGGGCTTGACGAACCTTCTACTGGAGACTGCCAGCTCTGCGATGTTGAAATCCGCAGGCCGTGATTGGAGCGTCGATCCCAGGCAAGGGATCGGCTCCGATAGTAAGTCCACGTCCCCGCGGTGGGGCTCAAAGTCAGTCTCGAGCAAGGCCTCCAGCTCCACGATGTTAGGCCGCAGAGCGACTGGAGATACAATCCGTATGAGATTGAAAAAAAGTTTCCCCCTACCCCTTCCCCCACCCCTCACATAAAACGAACCAGAGAACATTTACACAAACTTTTAAAACTCATTAAAAATACCAAAAAAAACACAGAAAAACTGACAGACTGTTGGCGAGGCTGCCATCATGCAGCGCCCCCTGGTGGTGTAAAGATGGAAATAAACTTTATCTGAATATGGAAACAAGGAAACTGCAGATGCTGGTTTACACAAAAGGACACAAAGTGCTAGAGTAACTCAGCAGCCTCTCTGGGGAACATGGTTAGGTGACGTTTCGGGTCGGAATCTAAGACTCATTTCCATGGAGTCATGACTCGAAGACTATGTTATCGTGAAGAATGTCACTACTTTGATCTCTCTCTCTCTCTCTCATCAGAAACACTCCAGTTTCATTACCCAAATATCTCTACACCTTGTCCAGTAAACTGAGGTTAACATGCATATATTCACTTCACATTTCCAACGGGATTCCTGCACTCTGGAATTATTGAGGGTTATTATTCCACAAAAATACTGTTGGTATCGGAATATCCATGAATCCCAAATATTTAATTGAGTACATTTGCACCATGAATTCTAAAAAAAGCTATTAATTAATCAATAATTTAAAGGTAGTTAACAGGAAATATTTTGGAGTGTGTAGGAAGGAATTGCAGAGGCTGGTTTAAACCGAACATAGGCACAAAAAGCTGGAGTAACATCAGCGGGACAGAC
Organism: Raja brachyura; assembly: GCA_963514005.1. The sequence goes on along the minus strand of OY740794.1, from coordinate 58,834,897 downwards.
AGCATCTCTGGAGAGAAGGAATAGGTGAAGAAAGGAGGAGGAGGAGCCAGCGGGCTGAGGGAGAGCTGAGAAGGGGAGGAGACAGTGAGGACTACCTGAAGCTAGAGAAATCAATGTTCATAGGGTTACACAAAAAGCTGGAGAAACTCAGCGGGTGCAGCAGCATCTAAGGAGCGAAGGAGATAGGCGACGTTTCGGGTCGGGACCCTTCTTCAGACCCATCTGCAATTCCTTCTTTAACAATCAATGTTCATAGTCTAGTTTAGTTTAGTTCAGAGATACAGTGTAGAAACAGGCCCTTCGGCCCACCGAGTCTGTGCCGACCAGTGATCCCCGCACATTAACACTATCCTACACCCACTAGGGACAATTTTTTACATTTACCAAGCTAATTAACCTACAAACCTGTACGTTTTTGGCGTGTGGGAGGAAACCGAAGATCTCGGAGAAAACCCACGCATGTCACAGGGAGAACGTACAAACTCCGTACAGACAAGCACCCCTAGTCGGGATCGAACCCGGGTCTCAGGCGCTGCATTCGCTGTAAGGCAGCAACTCTACCGCGGTGCCACCATGACCGCCCAAAGTTAATCAGAGTTAAGTAGGGTTAATGCCGCGTGGATTGGAGAGTATTGGCTGTAAAAGGAGGCTGAACAGACACAGATCACTTTCTCATGAACATTGGTTGCAGGTTGCAGGGAGACCTGGTGGAAGTACATAAAATGATGACAAATGGGTAGGGCGGGTAGAGCGTCAGAACTTCATTCCCAGGATGGAAATGTCAAATACTGTCAGGCAAAGCTTTACGGTGAGAAGGGCAAAGCTTGAAAGGGATGTGCGGTGAAAAGTTTTTTCTACAGGGTGGGTGCCCGGAAAACGCTGTTGAGGGTAGTGGCGGGGGAAGGTGCTTTAGTGGCGTTGAAGAGACCTTTGAACAGGGACGTGGATGTGCAGGGAATGGAGGAATACATGTTGGAACGGCAGGCAGATATGAGTTGGAATTGGCTTCACGTTGGGCATGGACATTGTGGGCCTGTTCTTCTGCTGTGCAGTGAGGAACTGCAGATACTGGTTTAAAGCATAGATACCCACAAAAAGCTGGAGTAACTCAGCGGGACAGGCAGCATCTCTGGGGAGAAGAAACGGATAGCGTTTTGGATCACTTATTCCGTTCCTCCAGAGATGCCGCCTGACCCGCTGAGTTACTCCAGTGTAATGTATATGCGCAAGATTAGCCCATAGAACCGAATAAAAAGCAAATAAAAGCAATATGCCTGAATTTGAGTATTGGAGCAAAGAGGCCCTTCTGCAGTCGTACGGGGCCCTAGTGCGACCACACCTGGAGTTTTGTGTGCAGTTTTGGTCTCTAAATTTGAGGACAGACGTTCTTCCTATTGAGGGAGTGCAGCATAGGTTCACCAGAGACTGTCATATGTTGATAGAATGGAACGGCTGGGCTTGTATGCTCTGGAATTTAGAAGGATGAGAGGGCATCTCATTGAAACATAAGATTATTAAGGGTTTGGACACGCTAGAGGCAGAAAACATGTTCCCGATGTTGGGGGAGTCCAGAACCAGGGGCCACAGTTTAAGAATAAGCGGTAAGCCATTTAGAACGGAGATGAGGAAATACTTTTTCATACAGAGAGTTGTGAGTCTGTGGAATTCTCTGCCTCAGAGGACGGTGGAGGCTGGTTCTCTGGATGGTTTCAAGAGAGAGCTAGATAGGGCTCTTAAAGATAGCGGAGTCAGGGGATATGAGGAGAAGTCAGGAACGGGATACTGATTGGGGATGTTCAGCCATGATCACATTGAATGGCGGTGCTGGCTCAAAGGGCCGAATGGCCTGCTCCTGCACCTATTGTCTATTGTCTATTGTCTATGTTCATCAGGTTAGAATACCGAATATTTCAGGTACATTTATCTTATTTCAGATTTTCAACAACTGCAGATTTTTGTATTACATGTCATCCTAAAATGTTTTCTTCTGCAACCTTGCTATTTAAAGGACCAACATCTAGTCTAGTTTAGTTTAGCTTAGTTTAGTCTGAAGTAGGGGCTCGACCCGAAACGTCACCCATTCCTTCTCTCCAGAGATGCTGCCTGTCCCGCTGAGTTACTCCAGTTTTTTGTGTCGGTTGTCTGTTCTTGTGCTGTACTGTTCTATGCTCTATTATGAACAGTCATACACAATGCCGCAGCTTTTCAATCTTCTGGAATCTCTTCAAATTGAATCCAGAAAGCACATGAGGGGATCTCAATGTTTATAAACGTAAATACGCACCAGGGAATACCCCTAGTTTCAAGCCTCTAAAGGGCCTGTCCCACTTACATGTCCTTGGCAAGCAAATTACGCGACCCCGTGGTCGTGTTGAGGCGCACGGGCATCGTGTGGCCGCACGGGGCCGGTCCCACTGAGAAGCGCGGAGGGGTATGGAGTTGTGCGCGGTATTGTGCGGAGCTCCGAAATTTTTGTAACGAACGAAATCTTCACGCGCCAACGGCCTGTCGCGGAACTGACGGCCAAAGTGGGACAGGCCCAAGACCCTGCAACGTCTCACCTCCAACAGCAGCAGAAGCTGGCAAACGATCGCCGAACTCGGCCTGGGGCTCACCGCCGTTGCGGATCCGGATCCGCCCCCACTTCTACTCCCAGAGCGGGGCCAAGAAAATTGAAGATAGACACAAAATGCCGGAGTAACTCAGCGGGACCCTCAGCATCTCTGGAGAGAAGGAATGGATGAATTTTCGGGTCAAGACCCTTCTTTCAGACTCAAGAAGCGTCTCGACCCGAAACATCACCCATTGCTTCTCTCCAGAGATGCTGCCGGTCCCGCTGAGTTACTCTGGCATTTTGCGTCCATCTTCAAATGACGTCACGCGCTCCAGACGGCTGTGCGGACGCATGAAATCGCGCACGACCTTCGCGGGACCGTCGCGCCTCAACGTGTCCACGAGGTCGCGTAATTAGCGTGCCAAGGACACGTAAGTGGGACAGGGGCTTAACCTCCATCACCATGTCATGGCTAGAATTAGTAGTCAACTAACTGCTCTGATGTGGCAAACTAACAACCCTTTACTCAAATGTCACTAGAAGTCTTTCCATTTAAGTAACTGCGAACGCAACTCAGAACAATCATTTGTAATAAAAATATCTTCATTGATTCCCAGTCTGGTCAGCCTTGTAACTAATCAATGATATCACCCAGAGAGTGGTGAATCTGTGGAATTCTCTGCCTCAGAGGGCGGTGGAGGCCGGTTCTGGGGATACTTTCACGAGAGAGCTAGATAGGGCTCTTAAAGATAGCGGAGTCAGGGGATATGGGGAGAAGGCAGGAACGGGGCACTGATTGGGGATGATCAGCCATGATCACATTGAATGGCGGTACTGGCTCGAAAGGCCGAATGGCCTACTCCTGTACCCATTGTCTATTGTCTATAATATATTATTGAACTCGTCAATTCCTCGTTACATCTTTCACTAGGTAATCTGGAGCACTTTAGTAACATCAATCTTAACCTTATTCTGAACAGATGTATGCTGGTAAAAGACTTTCTACCTAGTTATTTGTGGTAACTACATAATCCTCCCCTCTTCCTCCTTCCTCCATATAACCCCCCCCCCCCCTTCTTTGTCCTTTTCCCACCCCCCTCTCCCTTGTGTCCCACTTGGCACCCAGACATATGTCAAATAAGTCTGAAGAAGGGTCCTGGCCCGAAACGTCACCTATACAGGTTAGAGTCTGAAGAAAGGCCTTGATCTGAAACCAATCCAAGTTGAGTCTAAAGACCCGAAACATACCCTCTCCATGTTAGATTTGAAGAAGGGTCCTGACCCTAAATGGCACCAATCCACATTAGACTGAAGAAGGGACTGGCCCAAAGTGTCGCCCGTCCATGTTCTCCAGAAATGCTGTCTGACCCACTGAGTTACTCCAGCACTTTGTGTGTTTTTTTTTGTAAACCAGCATCTGAACTTCCTTCTTTCCGTACACCAACTTAGCTTGTTGCAAATGGATTTTTGAGATTAGTTGGTGCAAAAACTACAGAACAGATTCAAACAGAATCAATATTTACATGTTAGACACAACACAACAGTAAATTAGTCCCTGGTGAGATAAGAGTTTACAGTCCTGATGGCCCGTGGAAGGAAACTCTGTCTCATCCTCTCTTGTTTTCACAGCATGGCAGCGGAGGCGTTTGCCTGACCGTAGCAGCTGGAACAGTCCATTGCTGGGGTGGTAGAGGTCCCCCATAACGTTGCTGGCTCTGGATCTGCACCTCCTGGTGTATAGGTCCTGCAGGGGGGGGGGGGGGGGGGGGGGGGCGAGTATAGTTCCCATAGTGCGTTCGGCCCTGATGTTCTTCAGGGATGCTCCCTGAACTGCTGAGTTACTCCAGCACTTTGTGTCTTTTTTTTTGTATACCAGCCTCTGCAGTTCCTTGTTTCTCCAGAGTTATTTACATGGTTGGTTGAAATAGCCCGACTTAATATGAGTTCTGAAAAGATAAATTGGTAAAATTCTGATTCCTATTAATAACGAGTCAAGATTCTTGAATTTTAGGGGAACTATCTAACTTGGTGGGAACACACCAAGCAATAGGAATTGAATGGTAAGGGTAAATGAAGAAGAATGTTCAGAAAGTTTGTAGTTTCCCGAAAAACTGTTTGGAGTCAACTGTAAATGAAAAAAAAATGTAAACGGGAGTCTTACCTGGAACGTTCGTGAACAATACACAGGGCGACAGCTGGTAGAGCCACTGCCTCACAGTGCAAGAGACCAGAGTTTAATTCCGACCTTGGGTGCTGTCTGTGTGGAGTTTGCACGTTCACCCTGTGTCCACATGGGTTTCCTCCGGGTGCTCCGGTTCGCTAACTTATCCCAAAGGTGTGTGGGTTTTTGTAGGTTAATTGGCCCTCTGTAAAATTGTCCCTAGTGTGAAAGTGGGATAGCTAATGTGAATAGAGGTTGATCGATGGTCGATGTGGACTCACTGGACTGAAGGGCCGGTTTCCATGCTGTACCTTTACACAAGAACAAAATGTAATTTGAATTAGTATAAAGTTAGGAATATTAGACTGTATCCAGTTCAAAACCATTATGAACAAATTTAAATCAGGCACAAATTGGAAATGAAACATAGAAACATAGAAACATAGAAATTAGGTGCAGTAGTAGGCCATTCGGCCCTTCGAGCCTGCACCGCCATTCAATATGATCATGGCTGATCATCCAACTCAGTATCCCGTACCTGCCTTCTCTCCATACCCTCTGATCCCCTTAGCCACAAGGGCCACATCTAACTCCCTCTTAAATATAGCCAATGAACTGGCCTCAACTACCCTCTGTGGCAGAGAGTTCCAGAGACCCACCACTCTCTGTGTGAAAAAAGTCCTTTTCATCTCGGTCCTAAAGGATTTCCCCCTTATCCTTAAGCTGTGACCCCTTGTCCTGGACCTCCCCAACATCGGGAACAATCTTCCTGCATCTAGCCTGTCCAACCCCTTAAGAATTTTGTAAGTTTCTATAAGATCCCCTCTCAATCTCCTAAATTCTAGAGAGTATAAACCGAGTCTATGCAGTCTTTGTTCATAAGACAGCCCTGACATCCCAGGAATCAGTCTGGTGAACCTTCGCTGCACTCCCTCTATGGAAAGAAGATTAGTTTAATCAAATAGGTAACTAATAAAACGACACAAAGATAAATTAGATACGTATATTCTTTTTGTAAACCAGCAACAGTGAAATTCATTTTTGTACAGAGTTCACATGTACACATAAGCATCTCAGATACAGTACACATGTATAGCCGCAGTGCACTGGGACCGTGTACAGAATCGCAATTTTGGCCCCATTTTCAAGCCCCAGTTGTTGTAAGTGCTGGGATCTTGACCTGACCATGAAGGCCCATTGCCATGGCGACGCTGCAAGGTCGGTCCGGCCAAGCATAGTCGCGGCGCCCTCCGTCGCTGCTGCACCGCTGTAGGCCGCGTGCGGTCCACGTGCTCGGCCTCTTGGAGCGGAGCCCGGTCCTGCCGAGCCCCAGGCTGCTGCCAGGCCTCCAGCGGCCCACTCCCACGTCGAGGCTGTGCGATCCCGCCCTGCAGCCCGTCTGCTAACCGGCCCTTCCTCTCCAGGGAGGGGGGGGGGGGCCCACGCCGGGCCTTCCGGGCAGGTTCTCGGCCAATGGCAAAATACTCCAATCCAAAACGGGCCTGCCGGGCCTACTGGTGGGCCTGGTGTAGAAAGTATGGTGAGAAAAGAGCAGCACGGTGGCACAGCAGTAGAGCTACTGCCTTACAGCGCCAGAGACCTGTTGTCACCGGGAGGATAATGCATGTTTACAATCGAGCCATCCACACTGTACAGATACACACAATTTCAATGATCCATCTCATTATTTATTAAATCCATTGCTTCCACCGACATTAGTGTTGAAAGGATATTGGAACTACTCAACAGGCAATGACAAAGACAAAGAATATCATCTTTCGACACACACACACACACACACACACACACACACACACACACACACACACACACACACACACACACACACACACACACACACACACACACACACACACACACACACACACACACACACACACACACACACACACAGAGTTATCAAGGTGAAGGTTTGCTGATGTCTAGGATTATAAGATATCCATTAGACAAGTTGGTCATGAGAGCTCATCTAAGAGCTTTAACGTTAGAGAAGCAGGATGCGAAAAATGCCAGCGGGTACAGCGCCAGGTTCGATCCCGACTACGGGTGCTGTCTGTACGGAGCTTGTACGCTCCCCCCTGACCCTCGTGGGTTTTCTCCGAGATCTTCGGTTTCCTCCCACACTCCAAAGACGCAAAGGTTTGCAGGATCATTGGCTTGGTATAAATGTAAAATTGTCCCTTGTGTGTGTGTGTGTGTGTGTGTGTGTGTGTGTGTGTGTGTGTGTGTGTGTGTGTAGTGTTAGTGGATAGTGTTAGTGTGCGGGGATCGCTGGTCGGTGCGGACTCGGTGGGCCGAAGGGCCTGTTTCCGCACTGTATCTCTAAACTAAAAGACTGTCTACGGTCGGGCTAAACGTGCTTGTGGAGTCAGACCCAAGTTGACAACCAGTCACAATGGGAATTAGAGGATGTAACCGTGGGATTATTTAATGTTCTTCCGTCCAATTCTTGAGATACAAGTGCGGAAAGGTTATTGCATTTTCCTTCGGGAGAGAACTATTACGAATCGGTTAAATATTTGACAGGAAGGGGTATTTTCAACAAGGATTGGTGGGCAGAAGTTCTTTTTTTTCTCTCATTCCATACAGTCTTCGGTTCTGAACAATGGTGAAACTAATTTTGCCTGCACCATCCAGAATTAGTCACACGTTATTGACCGACTGATGGATGGCGGCATTGTTGTATATTTTATTAATGTTTTTAACTTGACGTTAAAATTCGATTTAAGCTTTTAACTGATGGATTACAAAAGAAATGATTTCACTTTGCAGAATAGAAAGCCCTTTATTCAAGGCGGCAAGACAAAATGATGTTGAATCTTTGAAGAATTTACTAGAGGAGAAACATGTAGACCCTTTTGAAAGAGGTGAGTTCACTGTAGCAGCAGGTAGCAATATATTGATATATATATATATATATATACACATATATATATCGCAAAAAAATTTGCATGTCTCAGAACTGGGAAATATTTTGCATTGTGCCTTTACTGGTAAATTGTTCAATGGACTGAAATTACTAAATGATTTAAATATACAATAGCTTGTTCAGTAACAGTGTATATCACACCTTCTATGGATGAATAAGGCAAATTGATATCACTGGCTTCATTTCCCTCGCCCAAGATAAACACACATTCCGATTTGTATCAGAACTCCTTTGAAGATTGCATTGGAGCAGGAATGCTAAAGTCGGTGTAAAATTATAAATACCAATGAAATACTTGTAATGCCATGAATTGCAGTAGATCACATTGACGGTGGTGCAGCGGGTAGAGCTGCTGCCTCGCAGCGCCAGCGACCCGGGTTCAATCCTGACCTCGGGTGCTGTCTGCGTGTGGAGTTCGCACCTTCTCCCTGCGACCGCGTGGGTTTCCTCCGGGCGCTCCGGGTTCCGCCCACGTCCCAAAGACGTGCGGGTTTGCAGGTTAATTGGCCCTCTATAAATTGTCCCTGGTGTGCGGGCCGTGCGGGATGTGAAAGTGGATTAGCATGGACGTTGTGTGAATGGATGACGATGGTCGGCGTGGTGGGCCGAAGGGCCTGTTTCCATGCTGTATCGTTTATTCAATCAATCAATCTCCAAGGAGCAAGGTATAACGTTGGTGCATGTATGTGCGTGCGTATGTGCGTGTGCGCATGTGTGGAAGTGAATATGTAAGTGTGAAATAGGGAACAGAAGGGGGGACACTGGAGAATAGAAACCTCTACAATTATACAAATAGTTCAGTCATAAATCATATGATTTTAAACCGGATATGCTTTGGACCGAGTTTACTGATTGTCATCAAATTTACTTTACAAACGTTTGTACAGGGACTTCATTTTTAATCTGTTACGATAATTGTAGAAATATCTGTGTAGTTTCTGTGTCATTCTAGTTGGAAAGCAGCAAGAGAAATGGCAGCCTGTAGCAAATGGTGGTGTATGTTCTGGGCTATCACAACTAGTAATCTCTGAGCAACCTTTCTCTAGCTGGCAAGCATGTTCAGCCTTGAGTTCAGCATGTTCACAAAACCTGTCGATATCAGACCCCTTTTTGTTCATTCTTGTCGTCCAGGATGTGTTGGACAGAAATGCAAACATCTGTACAAATTGACCAATAGAAATGGTCAAACATTTGATATGAGATTACATAATTAACTTGTTGGTTGCATAATTAACTTATTAATGGAATAATTAACGTATTGATTGCAGAATTAACTTATTGATTGCAGAATTAACTTATTAATGGCATAATTACCTTATTGATCGCATAATTAACTTATTGTTTGCATAATTAACTTACCGATTGCATAATTAACTTAATGATTGCATAATTAACCTAATGATTGCATATTCAACTTATTGAATGCATAATAAACTTATTGATTGCATAATTAACTTATTGATTGCAAGATTTATTGATTGATTAACGAGCTGCTTAACAAACGGCTAAAAGGACGGCTTGATTGCTTAATGAACTTTAACGAACGGACTGCTTGCTTAACGAACTGCTTGTTTAACGAACTGCTTGCTTCATGAATTGATTGATTGCTTAATTAAAAGAAACTTCCAGTTGTGACATAGATTGTAAAACTGCCAAATAGACCTAAATTATATTAATCGCCTTGTTACTAAGACAGATTATAATTTAGAAAACCAAATGAATCTTTAAATTAGTATCCTTGTCTCCTCTGGTTGATTTTCTGTAAATGTTCAGGCCATTTTTATCAACCGGTTGTGATTCAGAGCAGCTTATCTCATTTTAGCTCCTATCCAACTTTGGACTCTGTTCCGTCAGCCGATTAATGGCATTAATTACACTGGTTGTTTGCACTAGCTCATGAAATATTGCCTGATCCAGGCCGAAACCAGAGCACCCGGCGAAAACCCGCGCAATTGCAGAGAGAACGTACAAACTCCATACAGACTGAACCCGTAGTCAGGATCGAACCTAGGTCTCTGGCGAAGTGAGCAGCAACTCTACCGCTGCATGGGTTTTCTCCGGGTGCTCTGGTTTCTTCCCTCACTCCAAAAACATGTAGGTTTGCAGGTTACTGGGCCTTGGTAAATTGCAACATGTCCCCGGTGGGTAGGACATTTCTAGGGTACAGGGTGACGCTGGTCGGCAGGGAGTTGGTGGGCTGAAGTTCCGTTTTCCACGCTGTATCTAAGTCTAAAGCTCACCAGTAGCATTCCCATCTTTCTCACTTGGCAAAATGATGTTTTATTTTAGCAACATAAAAATTAACCAATGCCCTTACCTAGAGAAAGGATTAGCGCAATATTTACAGATATCCTGTCATATGGACAGATGAGGGTCATAGAACCACAGAGTGATGCGGTGTGGAAACAGGCCCTTCGGCCCAACTCGTCAACAATGTCCCAGCTACCCTAGTCCTACTTGCCTGCGCTTGGTCCATAACCCTCCAAACCTGTCCTATCCACGTACCTGTCCAACTGTTGGTTCTGCAAATATTGAGTTTGATAAGTTTCTGCAGCTGCATACAAACTTCACGGCTAACTCATATCATCCACGGGACATTGCAGAACATTTGAAGTCAATACCTGCCCGTGAATGAAGACACACTTTAGTCTCAGGCCTTACCTTTTGCATTCTATGCTTTGACGCATTTAAGGAGCGCTCTTATTTCCATTTTCAATCAGTGTAAACTGTATTAAAAAATCACTGCGATTAAGAGCGCAGAATATATAGCTCACTGGGAAATGGTGCTCTGCAGAATTGCTAAGGCATTTCCAACTGAGATCACTTCCTCCAGGCAGCATCAGCCCTTCATTTTAGCTTGCAGCTTGCAGACAGGCTCTTCGGCCCATCAAGTCCGTGCCGACCAGTGGTCCCAGTACACAAGCGCCATCCTACACACCAGGGACAATTTACAATTTCTACCGAAGTCAATTAACCTACAGACCTGCACGTCTTTGGAGTGTGGGGGGGTGTGGGGGACCCGAGACCCCAGAGAAAACCCATGCAGGTCACAGGGAGAACGTACAAACTGTGTACGACAGCACCCGTAGTCAGGATCGAACCCGGGGACTCTGGCGCTGTGAGGCAGCAACTCTACCGCTGCGCCACTATGCCGCCCTAATACTTGTCCCCCGCCTGGCCAACCATTGAAAGAAGAAAGGACAAACAAAATTCAAGTGAAAAGTTCACGTACGATACACAAAAAGATGATACAACAAAATAGACTGAGGCTGAAGTGCAGATTTTAATTGCCCGAAGAAAGAATGTTATCATCTGAGACGATGAAAATTTGTTCATTTAATACGGTGATGCCAAAAAACTCAAACTAGTCGAATGGAATTGCTACAGCTATCATACTGAAAGATTTAATAGGAACTTACATAGAAACATAGAAATTAGGTGCAGGAGTAGGCCATTCGGCCCTTCAAGCCTGCACCGCCATTCAATATGATCATGGCTGATCATCCAATTCAGTAACCCATACCTGCCTTCTCTCCATCCCCTCTGATCCCCTTAGCCACAAGGGCCACATCTAACTCCCTCTTAAATATAGCCAATGAACTGGCCTCAACTACCCTCTGTGGCAGAGAGTTCCAGAGACCCACCACTCTCTGTGTGAAAAAAGTCCTTCTCATCTCTGTCCTAAAGGATTTCCCCCTTATCCTTAAGCTGTGACCCCTTGTCCTGGACCTACCCAACATCGGGAACAATCTCCCTACATCTAGCCTGTCCAACCCCTTAAGAATTTTGTAACTTGAAGGGTAACAATTTTTACACAAAGGGTGGTGGGTGTATGGAACGAGGTGCTGGAGGAGGTAGTTGAGGCTGGGACTATCACAACATTTAAGGGCCTGTCCCACTTACGCAACCTTTACAAGCGACTGCCGGAACCTGTTGTAGGTCGCCGAAATTTTAAACATGTTGAAAATTCAGCAGCGACCAGAAAGACGCTACGACTCTTTGGAGTTCTCCCACGACCATAGGAGACCTCTCACGGCCATACAGGCGACCCCTGGCGTGATAGGTCTTCGATGGCCGTGAGAGGTCCACAAAGAGTCGCAGTGTCTTTCTGGTCGCCGCTGAATTTTCAACATGTTGAACATTTCGCCGACCTATGACGGGTGAAGGCAGTCGCCTGTAAAGGTCGCGTAAGTGGGACAGGCCCTTTAAGAGACAATTGAACAGGTACATGGATAGGAAAAGTTAAGAGGGATATGGACCAAGTGCAGGCAGGTGGGACTAGTGTAGTCCCATGTTGGCCTGGGTGGGCCAGTTGGGTAGAAGGGCCTGTGTCAGCTTTATGCAGTGATTGCAGGATTTGAAACTCTTTAAATGGGCATAGTAGTCAGTTTAGGCAGGTAAAATGTATCAAAAGTGCATATGATCCATTTCACCTGCCTAAATTGCCTACTATGTCCATTTAAAGAGTTTCAAATCCTGCAATTGCTGCATAATAGCCATGTATCAAAAGAGAGCCAGGAGTGTTTTAGTTTGGAGACACAGCATGGAAACAGGCCCTTCAGCCCATCGAATCCACACTGACCATCGATCACCTGTTCGCGCTATTTGCACTCCGTACACACTAGGGGGCAATTTACGGGAACCAACTAACCTACAAACCCGCACGCCTTTGGGAAACGGGAGGAAACCCGGAACGCCTGGACGAAACCCACGCGGTCACAGGGAGAGCGTGCAAACTCCACACAGACAGGATGGAACCAGGACCTCTGGCACAGTGAGGCAGCTGCACCACCCGCTGCATCACTGCCGCCTAACCCCCCCCCCCCCCCATATATTTTTTACGTACCAACAATAAAAAATGAAACTCGCACCGGCAGCAGCAGCAGCATCATAACAGGGCTGTAAACCCTAAATACACATAGATAATAATATATAAACAACAGAAATTCAATAAATCAACAAACCTGACATTAGTGCAAATAAAAACCCTGAACTCTTTAGTGCAACCGAAGACAGTCCATAGATTATAGTTGAGGCTAGTGTTCAAGAGCCCGATGGTTGCTAATAGGAAGCTATTCTTGAACCAGGTGCTCACGGTTTTTGGACCCCTGTACTTTCTTCCCGTTGGCTTGAGTGTGTGGCCAGGGTGGTGTGGGTCTTTGATATTAGACAATAGACAATAGACAATAGACAATAGGTGCAGGAGTAGGCCATTCGGCCCTTCGTGCCAGCACCACCATTCAATGTGATCATGGCTGATCATTCCCAATCAGTACCCCGTTCCTGCCTTCTCCCCATATCCCCTGACTCCGCTATCTTTAAGAGCCCTATCTAGCTCTCTCTTGAAAGTATCTAGAGAACCTGCCTCCACCGCCCTCTGAGGCAGAGAATTCCACACTCACCACTCTCTGTGAGAAAAAGTGTTTCCTCGTCTCCGTTCTAAATGGCTTACTCCTTATTCTTAAACTGTGGCCCCTGGTTCTGGACTCCCCCAACATCGGGAACATGTTTCCTGCCTCTAGCGAGCCCAAGACCTTAACAATCTTACATGTTTCAATCAGATCCCCTCTCATCCTTCTAAACTCCAGAGTGTACAAGCCCAGCTGCTCCATTCTCTCAGCATATGACAGTCCCGCCATCCCGGGGATTAACCTTGTAAACCAACGCTGCACTCCCTCAATAGCAAGAATGTCCTTCCTCAAATTAGGGGACCAAAACTGCACACAATACTCCAGGTGTGGTCTTACTAGGGCCCTTTTGTGGCACCGCCACCACTAGATCCCTTCGATGGTGGGGAGGTCAGTACTTACGATGGAGTGGCTCGTGTGCTTACTATTTATACATGAGTTTATATCAACCAGGTTTGAAAATATAGGTAATCTCGGTAATATGCTTTCGAAATTTACTGTGTTAACATTAGAGCCCAGGGGCAGGCACAGTTTTTTTTTATAATCAAAAATATTTATTCAAATATTAAAATAATATATACAGTACAGTAAAAAAACAAAACAGAGCCCACCACCATAATACCCGACAAACGCTAAACTATTATACGACTATCTTACACTCCTTGTCCAACCCCCCCCGCAGCGCCCAGCGGTCCCGGAAATGCCCCAGGGCGCCCGTGGACAGCGCGTAGTCCCTCTCTAACACCACCCGGGCACGGACGTAACCCCGGAAAAGGGGCAGCACAGTGGAGCAACGGTAGGGTTGCTGCCTTATAAGCCCCTGTCCCACTTAGGAGACCTAAACAGCAACCTCTGGTGACCTTGCCCGCCACCCAAAAAAGGTGACCTGCAACCTCCTACCACCTCCCACGCATATGTTGAAAACCTTCCTCGACTATGAAGAAAATCGACTAGATCTGCGATCTGCTAGATCTACAAAATTATCGATTTTTAAAACGTCAACCTATTTTTAGTCGAGTCCGGTATTAATCATGATGAAAAAATAGCAGCAACCTAGATGAAGCCTCGACCACACGGAAACCACTTTAGCCCATTAGGGAGAGTGACCAAAACCACCGGTGACCTCATGAAAGTAGAACCTCCCTGCTCCTATACTCAAATCCTTTTGCTATGAAAGCTAACATACTATTTGCTTTCTTCACTGCCTGCTGCACCTGCATGCCTACTTTCAATGACTGGTGTACCATGACACCCAGGTCGCGCTGCATCTCCCCTTTTTCTAATCGGCCTCCATTTAGATAATAGTCGGTTTTCCTATTTTTGCCACCAAAGTGGATAACCTCACATTTATCCACATTATACTGCATCTGCCAAACATTTGCCCACTCACCCAGCCTATCCAAGTCACCTTGCAGTCTCCAAGCATCCTCCTCACAGCTAACACTGCCCCCCAGCTTAGTGTCATCCGCAAACTTGGAGATATTGCCTTCAATTCCCTCATCCAGATCATTAATATATATTGTAAATAGCTGGGGTCCCAGCACTGAGCCTTGCGGTACCCCACTAGTCACTAGTCACTAGACCCGGGTTCGATCCTGACTACGGGTGTTGCCTGTACGGAGTTTGTACGTTCGCCCCGTGACCTGCGTTTGTTTTCTCCGGTTGTTCTCCGGTTTCCTCCCCCACCCCAAATATGTACAGGTTTGTAGGTTAATGGACCTCAGTAAAATTGTCCCTTGTGTGTAGGGTCGTGTTAGTGTACGGGGTGATCGCTGGCCGGCGTGGGCCAAAGGGCCTGTTTCCACGCTGTGTCTAAAGTCTATAAAATAGAGACAAGATTCTATATATCCCCACAACAGATGTGACCTGCTTAAACAATGAAAGTGAGAGTTAAAGTGGTTTTTGGTCAGCTTTGTGGGTGCATTTTGCTGGTGCAAGAAAGGCTAGATCAAATCTTACCTCCACATAGATAGTGAGGAGACTATGTTTAAGACTAATATAATTAATTATCCGGGGACTCATGTGATGAGCCGGTATTTTTGGATGCCTTTTATACGCGCCACTTCCTTTCACGCGGATGATCGTGGAAATAAAATTATATCGCCCGTTTTGAGGAAACAAATATTATAAATCTATTTTCTTGACCCTTTTGCACATCTTCTGCCTCAGAGGGCGGTGGAGGCCGATTCTCTGGATGCTTTCAAGGGAGAGTTAGAGAGGGCTCTTGAAGATAGCGGAGTCAGGGGATATGGGGAGGAAGCAGGAACTGAGTGTGGATGATCAGCCACGCTCACGGTGAATGGCGGTGCTGGCTCGAAGGGCTGAATGGCCTACTCCTGCACCTATTGTGTATTGTGTATCGTCTATCTCAGGATTTGTGAGAGTGGGCAGTGAAGGAATCCCACATGTTTGTGTCGCTGTGTCCCTGTGATTTAGTTGTTTGCAACTCCTGGGTTAGGAAGAACTGAAGTTGTGGCCCAAATAGACGTGGGTCTCCTGTCGTGGGCATGGACATTAACGTCACTGTCTGCCTGTTTTGAAGTCACTTCCATAAAGCCAATCTACTCTCAACAGTGCCAGAGGAGAGAGTGGACCAAGTGAGCCACTCATTCTGAGGCAGACTCAGTCTGGAGTGTTAAGGCACGTCATAGAGTCACAGAGAGTCGTAGAGTGATACAGCGCAGAAACAGGCCCTTTGGCACAATTTGCCCACACCGGCCACCATGTCCCAGCTACACTAGTCCCACCTGCCTGCGCTTGGTCCATAATCCCTCCAAACCTGTCCTATCTAACTGTTTCTTAAACGTTGGGATAGTCCCAGCCTCAACTACCTCCTCTGGCAGCTTGTTCCATGCACCCACCGTCCCTTGTGTGGAAAAAGTGACCCCCCAGATTCCTATTAAATCTTTTCCCCTTCACCTTGAACCCATGCCCTCTGGTCCACGATTCCCCCACTCTGGTGCATCTACCCAATCTATTCATAAGGTCATAAGTGATCGGAGTAGAATTAGGCCTCTGGCCCTCGATTCCCTGACTCTCGGCAAGAGATGTAGTGGCATTAGTTAAAGACCAACTTGACTTGGCCCATGGCTTGGCACTCAATCGTGTCCATCGACAAGCAAGTTGCTGTTCTTTTTAAGTACCATCTGTCATTGTGTGTTTGTAGTCTTCACTTATCCCTGTTCATTTAGAATGAAGAAGGAACAACGCCTTCAGTCAGAGGATGGTGAATCCGTGGAGGCCGAGTCAGTGGGTATTTTTATGGCGGAGATCGACAGATCCTTCATTAGTACGGGTTTTAAGGGTTATGGGAAGGCAGGAGAATGGGCAATACACAATTGACAATAGACAATAGGTGCAGGAGTAGGCCATTCGGCCCTTCGAGCCAGCACCGCCATTCAATGTGATCATGGCTGATCATCCCCAATCATGCCTTCTCCCCATATCCCCTGACTCCGCTATTTTTAAGAGCCCTATCTAGCTCTATCTTGAAAGCATCCAGAGAACCGGCCTCCACCACCCTCTGAGGCAGAGAATTCCCCAGACTCACCACTCTCAGTGAGAAAAAGTGTTTCCTCGTCTCCGTTGTAAAAAAAGAGAGAAAGATGAAAGAGGGGTGGTGAACCCGAAGGGTTTATTGCCACAGACGGCTGTGGAGGCCAAGACATTTGGGTAGTTTTAAGGTGGAGATTGACAGATCCTTGATCCTCTTCTTGCATATGACGTGCACATGCTAAAGTTGTAGGACAACTTGTTCTATTTGATCTTGTTTGATTGTGCACGCCGGGTTCATTGCATTCGTCGATACAGGGTGGACTACGTGAAGGTTACAGTCTCCTACCCCATCCTTTATTATTAAGGGTGTCAAGAGTTATGGGGAGAAGGCAGGAGAATGGGGTTGACTCGATTGGGCATGATCAAATGACGGACTAGACTTGATGGGCCGAGTGGACTAATTCTGCTCCAGCATCTTATGAACCTCCAGCCCAAGGCCACACTTGCATGCCCAGCTCATAACCTCAATCCCTGCTTCAACCATCGCATGCCTGGCATCTCCTTTCCACTGCTTTGCCCACCAACTGCAAGCCTAATGCTCCTGGCTCCTTGGACTTGGGAATGTTATCCTTGCACAAGGTTATTCAGGTAAGGCCTATACTTGTATTTGGTTTGGTAAATCAGACCAGGCCAAGACCTGCACTGTGAATGGCAGGGGGCCTTGAACAGCATTGTAGAGCTGAGAGACTTAAAGAGTTGCAAAGTTGCCTGAGAGTGGTGACTCAGAGAGACAAAGTGTCCTGTGGCTAGAAACAGAAAGGGCAAACAGAAAGGTAGCGCAGCGGTAGAGTTGCTGCCTCACTGCGCCAGACACCCGGGTTCGATCCTGACTGCGGGTGCTGTCTGTACGGAGTTTGTACGTTCTCCCCATGACCACGTGGGTTATCTCTGCGTGTTCCTGCTTCCTCCCACACTCCAAAAAAGTTTGTACTTTAATTGGCTTCTGTGAAATGTAAAATTGTCGTTAGTGTGTAGGATGATGCTAATGCTAGATTGCTGGTCGGCATGGACTCGGTGGGCTGAAGGGTCTTTTCCCACGCTCTATCTCCAAAGTCTGAAGTAAAGTCGAAAGTGTATAAGTAGGTATATGGCATATTTGCTTCCATCATTCAGAGGAGAGTTTCAGGGTTAAGATGGGGTATTATAACTTTGCCAAGCTGTTGGTGAGACTGCACTTGGAGTATTGTGTGCTTGTCTGGTCGCCTACTATAGACAGGATACCATTAAGCTGGGAAGGGTGAAAAGATTCACGGGGTTGCTACAGGGACTGTGGGACTGGGGTTAAAGTAGAGACTGAATAGGCTGGGGCTTTTTATCCTGGAACACAAAGCTAGAGATAACCTTTATATAGCATAAAACCACGAGGGGTGTAGATAGGGTGAATGATCACAGTATTTTTTCCTCAGCATTGTGGAGTCTAAAACTAGAGGGCATAGATTTAAGGTGAGAGGGGGAAAGATTTAATATGGAATTTAGGGGCAGCTTTATAACCCAAATGGTGATACATATATGGGCAGGCTGCCAGAGGAAGTAGTTGAGGCAGGTACATTAATAACATTTTAAAATACATTTGGACAGATAGGAAAGGATTTGGGCCAAATGCAGGCAAACGGGACAAGTACAGGTAGATTTTGATGAGTTGGGTTGAAGGGCCTTTTTCCAGGCTGTATAACTCCCTGACCCTGACATTATGTATGATGCCTCATGCCCACGTGTTCCTGCCTCAGTAAACTGGCACAAAGCTTCACACAATGTGATTTTTCCACCATGGGTACATTGTTTGCACACAGCCCTTGTTAATTTTATCCTGTCGACAGGAAGTTAGAAATGAAATCCGAGCAGAGGGAAAGGCCAAACGCACACAACTGAAGCGTAAAGATAGAAGTGGGTACCTGCAGCCTCCATGGATTACAAAAGGGAACATTACAAGAATCAACATCAAAGGAGATGAGGAGGAATTTCTTTAGCCAGAGGGTGGTGAATCTGTGGAATTCATTGCCACAACAGCTGTGGAGGCCAAGTCAATGGGTATTTGTAAGGTGGAGATTGACAGATTCTTGATTAGTACGGGTGTCAAGAGTCATGGGGAGAAGGCAGGAGAACGGGGTTGAGAGGGAAAGATAGATCAGCCATGATTGAATGGCGGAGTTGACTCGATGGGCCGAATGGCCTAATTCTGCTCTTATAAGTTATGAGCATTATAGATTTGTTTTGTGTGTAATGGTAAATGTGAGCATACTGGGTAAAGGAAGAGGATACAATGAATCAGATTTTCAAAAGTTGTTCATATATGATTCTGATAATATATTGAGAGTGATATCAGCAAATCCAATGTTAAGGGCAAGTTACTGGGTGGACACCAACTTGCTTCAAGGCAGCTGCAGCCATGTAGTGTTACAACAAGTGAACAGTGGGATCCCATGGGCGGGAGGGTAGCGCAGCGGTAGAGCTACTGCCTCACAGCGCCAGAGACCCAGGTTCGATCCTGACGATGGGTGCTTGTCCGTACGGAGTTTGTATGTTCTCCCGCGTGGTGTTAAACCTGTGGGAGCAAATAATGAGGAATGTTGAGATGACGAGGAGCAATGCAGTGACGGTGCAGGTGAAAGGGAACAGCAAGCTAGATTGATGGGAGAGTCAAGGGCTATAGAAATTGGACTAGGATTTTAATGGTTGCTCTGTATGTTCTGGGCAATAGTTTAGTTTAGAGATATAGCGTGGAAACAGGCCCTTCGGCCCACCAAGTCCGCACCCACCAGCGATCACATCACACACTAACACTATCCTGCACACACTAGGGACAATTTACAATTTTACCAAGCCAATTAACCTACAAACCTGCAGGTCTTTGGAGTGTGGGAGAAAACCCCAAGATCTCGGCGAGAACCCACGCAGGTCACGGGGAGAACGTACAGACAAACACCCGTAGTCGGGATCGAACCCGGGTCACTGGCGCTGTAAGGCAGCAACTCCACTCCTGCGCCACCGGGCCACACTCAGTGCAGAGGAGTATGGGTGGGATAGGTTTAGAAGGATATGGGCCAAATATCCGGCGTCGGGCTGAAGGGCCTGTTTCTGTGTTGTATGATTCGAAAAGGCATAGAATAGCAGCAAATTAATTGGTAAAACCAACCATTGCACCATTTAGTATCGTTTTATATGGATTGAGTGGTATGCACTTGATAGTGTTAGCAATTTATAAACAAGTTGGAGAACAGTGTTAGCTATAATGTAAGGATACGTTGGCGGGAATGAAGAAAGGCCTGAGGTTTGTAGCTAACAGGAAGCCTAGCCAGAATACATTTCGGAGAAGTAGGAAGTGCAAAAAGGAAGGGAGTGTGTGGAGCCATCTTAACTCTCATCCGAATGGGGCCAGTGAAGGAAATGAAAACAGGAAGGCTGCAATATTCGGGGGAATCAAAGACCACAAAATGGGAGAAAAGGAAAGTTAGAAGCTTCAGGTTTATATTCTTTGGTGATTTTTAACTCTTAAGATAAGGAAGTAAAGAAGGTGAAGAAAGTGCAAATTACCTTTAAAACAATTACTCAGATCAATACTTGGATACCAATTCTTGATTGGGGTCCAGGTAACAATTGGGAAATATTGAGGACAACATGTGAATATTGGAATAATAGAACATGATAGTGAAGAATGAAAGATGATGAAAATGCAAAATATATATCGTGTCCATTCATAGAAACATAGAAACATAGAAAATAGGTGCAGGAGGAGGCCATTTGACCCTTCAAGCCAGCACCGCCATTCATTGTGATCATGGCTGATCGTCCTCAATCAATAACCCGTGCCTGCCTTCTCCCCATATCCCTTGATTCCACTAGCCCCTAGAGCTCTATCTAACTCTCTCTTAAATCCATCCAGTGACTTGGCCTCCACTGCCCTCTGTGGCAGGGAATTCCACAAATTCACCCATTCAAATGATGCTATTTAAGAACTGGATCTTTTTACAACAGCTGGCAGATATGCTCATATCAGGAAATATTTGTACAGATACGTATGATAAAGGAAATGCTTAAGAAAAGGTGTAAATGTATTTTCAGAAGTTGATTGACCAGATATTTTTTTTTGTATAGCTTTATAGCTTTTGATTTGCGGATGTGAGTAGCAGCCGGATATTTGGAAAGATCGTGGTTCAGATGTGATCCTATTAAATACTGAATAAAGGCAGCATGGTGGAGCAGGGGTAGAGTTGCTGCCTCGTAGCGCCAGAGAACCCGGGTTTGATCCTGACTACCGGCGCTGCCTGGCCCTCTCCTCCCACATTCCAAAGACGTGCGGGTTTGTCGGCTAGTTGGTTTCTATAAACTGCTACAAGAATGTAGGATAGATGTGGGGGATGATTATTGGTTAGCCATGAGCCGAAGGGCCTGTTTCCACGCTGTATCTTTAAACTAAACTAAACTTAGGATGAAGTCGGTTGGGGCAAGGGAGAAGGAAAAACTGTTTCCCAAAAGACGTGCAGGGTTGCAGGCTAATTGGCCTCTGTAAATTGCCCCTAGTGTGTAGGGAGTGGATGAGAAAGTGAACTAGATCTAGTGTGAACGGGTGATCGATAGTCGGCATGGACTTCAATCAACCAATTAATCGATCAATCGATTAGTCATATGTAGGAAAACATTTAACAGAACGCACAATAAGCGTTCTGAGTATAGGAGCAGGGAGGTTCTACTTCAGTTGTATAGGGTCTTGGTGAGGCCACACCTGGAGTATTGCGTACAGTTCTGGTCTCCAAATCTGAGGAAGCACATCATTGCCATAGAGGGAGTGCAGAGAAGGTTCACCAGACTGATTCCTGGGATGTCAGGACTGTCTTATGAACAAAGACTGCATAGACTCGGTTTATACTCTCTTGAATTTAGGAGATTGAGAGGGGATCTTATAGAAACTTACAAGATTCTTAAGGGGTTGGACAGGCTAGATGCAGGAAGATTGTTCCCGATGTTGGGGAGGTCCCGGACAAGGAGTCACAGCTTAAGGATAAGGGGGAAATCCTTTAGGACCGAGATGAGAAGGACTTTTTTCACACAGAGAGTGGTGGGTCTCTGGAACTCTCTGCCACAGAGGGTAGTTGAGGCCAGTTCATTGGCTATATTTAAGAGGGAGTTAGATGTGGCCCTTGTGGCTAAGGGGATCAGAGGGTATGGAGAGAAGGCAGGTACGGGATACTGAGTTGGATGATCAGCCATGATCATATTGAATGGCGGTGCAGGCTCGAAGGGCCGAATGGCCTACTCCTGCACCTAATTTCTATGTTTCTATGTTTCTAAGCTTGCTGAGGGACAGGTTTGGGAATAGGAATATAATGGATCAGGGGGGGGGGTGGGGGGTGTCACAATTTAGAGAAAGCTGACAATGATATAAACTGTGCTTATTTCTATTCTCAGTGAGTAGATATTCAAGCAGGATGTCGAGCAAGCATGTTAGGCTTTGTTGCCAACACAAGGCTCGGCATTTACCAAACAGTGAGACCAGCTCGAGCAATATATTGGCTGATGGAACTGAACGTGAATAAGTGCGTAGTGATATGTTGTGGGCAAATAAAAAAAAGAGGAATATTAACTAAATGGAATGTGTCAGGAGTGTGGGGAGGCAGTTTAGTTTAGTGATACAGCGCGGAAACAGGCCCTTCAGCCCACCGGGTCCGCGCCGACCAGCGATCCCCGCACAGTAACACTCTCCTACACACACCAGGGACAGTTTTTACATTTTCCAAGCCAATTAACCTACAAACCTGCACGTCTTTGGAATGCGGGAGGAACTCGTAGATCTAGGGGAAAACCCACGCAGGTCACGGGGAGAACGTACAAACTCTGTACAGACAGCACCCGTGGTCAGGATCGAACCCGGGTCTCCGGCGCTGCATGCGCTGTAAGGCAGCAACTCTACCGCTCCGCCACTGTGACCATGACCACAGAGAGACAGAGGTTCACGCGTATCAATCCTGCGAAGAAAGGCATAGATAGAGTGGATGTGGAGAGGATGTTTCCACTGGTGGGAGAGTCCAGGACCAGAGATCCCAGCCTCAGAATTAAAGGGCGCTCTTTTAGAAAGGAGGTGAGGAGGAACTTCTTTAGTCAGAGGGTAGTTAATCTGAGGAACTCATTGCCACAGAAGGCTGTGGAGGTCAAGTCAGTGGATACTTATAAGGCAGAGATAGACAAATTCTTGATCAGGTAGACAAAATTGCTGGAGAAACTCAGCGGGTGCGGCAGCATCTATGGAGCGAAGGAAATAGGCAACGTTTCGGGCCGAAACCCTTCTTCAGACCCTTCTTGATTAGAACAGGTGTCAAGGGTTATGGGGAGAAGACAGGAAAATGGGATTAGGAGGCAGAGATCGGCCATGATTGAATGGCGGAGTGGACTTGAAGGGCCGAAGGGCCGAATTCTACTCCTATAACCTCGTGAACTTGCAATACATGTGGCCAGTCATAAAGACCAGTAGGGGTGCTTGGGGCAGCAGATTATTGTGTCACTGAATGGCCTCCGTCCGTGGTGCAACTCCGCTGTTGCTACCTCACAGCGCCAGAGACCCGGGTTCCATCCGGACCTTGGGTGCTGTTCGTGTGGAGTTTGCATGTTTTCCTTGTGACCGCGTGTGTTCCCTCCTGGTGTCCCGGTTTCCTCCCACATCCCAAAGCCGTGCAGGTTTAACGCCCTTTAATGCCCGTGTCGGTGAAATGCCCTTGAGTGTGTGGTGTGTGGTGGGGACGAGAGTGGCTGAAAGTGGGAGCGGGTGACGGATGGTCGGTGTGGACTAGATGGGCCAAAGGGCCTGTTTCCATGCTGTATCTTTAAAAAGATGTTGGATGAAAGACCATGTTAAACCTGAAACTATAATACTGTAAAATCTAAAACAATTTGTTCGTGACGTCCAAATTAACTTCCTTATCAAGGCGTTCCCACATATTTCACAATGCTGACGACCCTTGCAGATCTGTAACTATTCACGATATAACATAGAATAAGGAGTAAGATAACGTACATGGTTATGTTAGTGCTGTTTATTCATAGAAAAGGAATCTGAACCTCTGCTTTTACCAAGGTCGTACAAACTAATTTCAACTGCATGCCAGGATAGATACATACCTATGCCTTTTAAAATCTTGCTTTATGTTGTAGGTACTGTTGGAGAAACAGTGTTGCATGTGGCAGCATTGTATAACAGTAAGGACGCTGCAATTATTTTGCTCAATGCCTTTCCATTCTTAATGGACGAACCAATCGATTGCGAGATGTATAAGGGTAAGTTGCTGAACTCGTTAATCAAACCATTGCAAGATGCACTCGTCCTCCAGTAAGCCATGTTTTAAATGTGTGTATAAATTGGTTTTTAATTCGTTTCAAATGTGCTTCAGCATAAACTTGATTCTGTCCACGCGTTCCACCTATGTCCCGTCTGATAAAGCAACCAAAATAGCAGATCACCCATGCGCTGTAAGGAGTGACATTGAAATCTTGCCTGACAGAGATTTCACATGAATGTTCACAACATCAACCTCCAATCAATATCCCTGCAGCAATGTATTGTGCACTTGGCAGTCCTTACAAGGGCAGATCAAGCTTGAATCTCTTTTTCCCCTCTCTCTTGGGTTTTTTATATATCAATATTGGACCTTGTCTTCCCATCAATAACGTTTCTCAGACTGGCATTAATTTGCTTACGGAGTAAGCTTCGACAGAGTGGATGTTTCCACCAGTGGGAGAGTCTAGGACCAGAGGTCAGAGCCTCAGAATTAAAGGGCGCTCTTTTAGGATGGAGGTGAGGAGGAACTTTAGTCAGAGGGTAGTTAATCTGTGGAACTCATTGCCACAGATGGCTGTGGAGGCCAAGCCAGTGGATATATTTAAGGCAGAGATAGACAAATTCTTGATTATAATGGATGTCAAGGGTTATGGGGAGAATGCAGGAAAATGGGATTAGGAGGCAGAGATCAGCCATGATTGAATGGCAGAGTCGACTCGATGGGCCGAATGGCCTAATTGTGAACTTGCGAAAGCTCAAATCTCTCAAATTACTGATTATATATTTTTCTTATTTTGAGTCAATTTCCTTCTCTTCATTCTCCTTGACAATAACCATTGACATTAATTATTATTTCCAGCATCTCTGTGACTTCAATCCCATTCATCTGTTCCATCTCCGTCACGCTAAGCTCTAGTTCCTTCCCCCCTCCTCGATCGCAGCTCGTTACAACTCATTACGTCATGGCATTCCGTTCCTCCCTGAGTTTAACTTCAAGCCCATCTACAGCTCATCAGCTAAACGTTTCATGTCATTGAAAATGCGGCACTGTGGCGCAGTGGTAGTGTTGCTGCCTTACAGCGCCAGAGACCCGGGTTCGATCCCGTCTACGGGTGCTTGTCTGTATAGAGTTTGTACGTTCTCCCCGTGACCTGTGTGGGTTTTCTCTGAGATCTTAGGTCTCCCACACTCCAAGAACTTACAGATTTGTAGATTAATTGGCTTGGTGTAATTAAACTATTGCCCCTTGCCTGGCTAGGATAGGGTTGATGTGTGGGGATCGGAGGTCGGCACGGACTCGGTGGGCCGAAGGGCCTGTTTCCGCGCTGTATCTCTAACCTAAGTTAAAACTGAAACATAGGAAACATAGAAAACATAGAAACATAGAAACATAGGTGCACGAGTAGGCCATTCGGCCCTTCGAGCCGACACCGCCATTCAATATGATCATGGCTGATCTAAAATCAGTACCCCATTCCTGATTTTCCCCCATGTCCCTTGATTCTGTTAGCCCTAAGAGCTAAATCTAACTCTCTCTTGAAAAAGGGCAGAATAGACAGTCATAGAGTCATGCGGCACAGAATCAGGCCCTTCGGCCCAACTTGTCCATGCTGAGCAAGTTGATCTGACCTAAGCTGGTCAAATTTGCCCACGTTTGGCCCACATCTTTCTAAACCTTTCCTACCCATGTACCTGTCCAAGTGTCTTTTTAAATATTGAAAGACCGGTCTTCGTGTCTTAAACTGACTGATTCCCACTTGTATCGAACGCTACTGCACAGTAAAATGTTCAAATACTATTTCTATCCATCACGATATCCATCGGTTTCCCATATCTCTATGAATCTCTTCCTCTCCAAATTACACCACACACCCTCCGGCCTTGCATCTTTATAAATTCATAGAGTACTCTGGGCATAATTTGTTCAATTATGTGCTGACATGTGATGGGTGGATGGAACGAGCTGCTGGGAGAGATAGTTGAGGCAGGTACTATCGCAATGTTTAAGAAATATTTAGCCAAATACATGGATAAGACACGTTAAGAGGGATGTGGGCCAAATGCAGGCAGGTGGGGCTAGTGTAGATGGGACATGTTGGTCGGCGTGGGCACGTTGGGCCGAAGGGCCTGTTTTATGACTATGCCTCGAACTTCATTGCACAGTCAGTAATTCACCCAGAAACCCCTTCTCAGCCAGACTTCATCCACCCCACATTCAAGACGTTCTCCAGAGACTGTTCCGAACTGTTGCTCAGACCCTTCTTTTACAGTCTGAAACCCTCCAGTAGGTTGTCATGTTCTGTTGTACCAAAGTTGCTCTGATTACGGAAACATATGCTAGAACTTGGGGTGAAACATTTTCCAAAATCATTTTCAAGTGTTCCCCAATTCAGGGAGTTAGCAGAATAAATTATCCTAATCTCCAGACATGAATAGCAGAGTTAAAGCATCCCTAAAATCCAAGAACGTCACATCAAACTCCATGGGAACCATCCTTGTCCCATTTCTGATGGCGATGTTTAATCCGACCTTTCTGTCCTGGGCCTCCTCCATGGCCAGAGTGAGGCCCACCGTAAATTGGAGGAGCAGTGCAAAAGAGTAACTTTTACATTTCAATGTTCTGTCTCGGGGCATATGACAATAAAACTCTCTGGAGTCTGGGCAGTCTCTGGAATTTTGAGGAAGACAGGTGGTGAGGGTTTGCCAGCACTGGGCCTGTACCCGCTGGAGTTTAGAATAATGAGAGGGGACGTCATTGAAACATACTGAATGGTGAAAGGCCTGGATAGAGTGGATGTGGAGAGGATGTTTCCACTAATGGGAGAGTCTAGCACCAGAGGCCACAGCCTCAGAATAAAGGGCGTATCTTTATAAAGGAGATGAGGAGGGATGTATTTTGTCAGAGAGTGGTGAACCTGTGGAATTCTTTGCCACAGAAGGCTGTGGAGGCCAAGTCAATCCAGAGGCGGAGATTGATGAATTCTTGATTAGAACGGGTATCGGGGATTATGGGGAGAGGCAGGCGAAGGGTGTTGAGAGGAAGAGATAGATCAGCCATGATTGAATGGCGGAGTAGATTTATTGGGCCGAATGGCCATAATTCTGCTCCTTGAACTTATGAACTTATGAACAATGTGGAGTGTAAAAGCTCATAGTGTGGAAACTTCTATTCCATTAAATTGAGCTCAATCTCCCAGAATAGTGAAAGAACTACAATGGACATTTGTGTTGTGTTTGGTGATCGTACATGAGCAACAAAGAGGGCGGCACAGTTCCGCAGCGGTAGAGTTGCGGCATCATAGCATCAGAGACCAGGGTTCGATCCTGACCACGGGCGCTGTCTGTACGGAGTTTGTACATTCTCCCCGTGACCTGCGTGGGTTTTCTCCGGGATCTCCGGTTTCCTCCCGCGCTCCAAAGACGCGCAGGTTTGTAGGCTTGTTGGCGTTGGTAAAATTGTAAATTGTCCCTCGTGCGTGTAGGATAGTGTTGACATGCAGAGGTCGCTGGTCGGCGTGGACTCGGTGGGCCGAAGTGCCTGTTTCCTAAACTGTATCTCTAAGCTCTATGAGATTACCATAGTAAAGGGCCTGTCCCACCAGCATGCGACTCCATGCGGTGAGCATGACCAAACCGGCAGCGGGGGCCACGCGGAGGTCGGGTGAGTGGCGTGCCGTGGCGCGAAGTTGGAGCGAAGTCCGCGATAAGTTCGCAAGTCAGAGAGGGGCACACAGAGAGGGGCACGGAGACACAGAGAGAGAGGGCCACGGAGGCACACACAGAGAGGGGCACGGAGGCACACACAGAGAGGGTCAAGGAGGCACATATAGAGAGGATCACGGAGGCACACACAGAGAGAGGGGCATGGAGGCATATATAAAGAGGGTCACGGAGGCACGACGTCGAGGCGGTGGGCATGTCCTCGATGCGGGTGCGGGTTGACAAGCCGTTGCCGCGCGGAATATTTGAACACGGTCAGTTTTTCGGAGCCCCGCACGATGTCGGGACCAACTCCGCACAACTCCATATGGCTCAGGCGATCGAAGTGGGACCGGCCCCGCGAGGCCGGACGGCTCAAGCGACCACGTTAGGTCGCGCTCACCGCCTGGAGTCGCATGCTGGTGGGACAGGCCCTTAAGGCCCCAGTAAATGGATAATTAGTCTTAATTTCATTATTTCGTCCACTTCCACCGTCTTCTGATCTACTTTGGGATTGAGTTTGATTCCATTCTTCGGTGGCAGTATGACGTAGGACATGTCGACTTGGCAGTGAGTGGGCCTGTAGATGCCCGATTGGCTGGGCAGTCGGCAGTCTGCTTGTTTCACCATTTACCCTCATTTTAATCCTGCGTGCTCTGATGCGTGGACTCCAGGATAGAGTTCATTGCCACAGGCGGCTGTGGAGGCCAAGTCAATGGATATTTTTACTTTCATTTATTCAGTGTATTGTCACGTGTACCGAGGTACAGTGAAAAGCTTTTGTTGCGTGCTAACCAGTCAGCGGAAAGACAATGCATGTTTACAAACTATCCATTTACATGATAAAGGAATAATATTTATTGTAAGGTAAAGCTAGTATAAGTTCGGTCAAGGATAGTCCGAGGGTCACCAAGAGGTAGATAGTGGTTCAGCACTGCTCTCTTGTTGTGGTCGGATGATTCAGTTGCCTGATAACAGCTGGGAAAAAACTCTCCCTGAATCTGCGTTTTCACACTTCTATACCTTTTGCCCAATGGGAGAGGGGAGAAGATGGAGTGGCCGGGGTGAGATTCGTCCTTGATGATGCTGCTGGCCTTGCCTTGGTGTAAATGGAGTCAGTGGAATGGAGGTTGGTTTGTGTGATGGTCCGGGCTGCGTCCACAATTCGCTGCAATTTCTCGCTGTCTTCGATGGAGCTGTTCCAGAACCAAGCTGTGATGCATCCTGATGAGATGCTTTCTACGGTGCATCTGTAGAGGTTGGTGAGAGTTGCAGGGGACATGCCGAACGTGCAAAGCCTTCTAGGGAAGTCGAGGCGTTGGTGTGCCTTCTTGGTCGTTGCTTCAATGTGGGTGGTCCAGGAGAAGTTGGTGGTGATGTTGACTCCTAGTTTTGTGAAGTTTTCAACCATCTCTGCTTCGATGCCGTTAATGCAGACTGGGGCATGTGCACCGCTTCTCTTCCTGATCGCCATCACTATCTCCTTTGTCTTCCTGACATTGAGAGAAAGATTGTTGTCTCGACACCAAGACACGAGGTTCTCGATCTCCTTCCGGAACTCCGTCTCATCGTTATTTGATATCCGGCCCGCAACGGTGGTGTCGTCTGTGAATTTGAAAACGGAATTACATTTGTACATGGCTGCACAGTGGTGGGTGTACAAGGGGTAAAGAAGGGGCTGAGAACGCAGCCTTGTTGCGGATTATCGTGGAGGACGATTTGTCCCCTATCCTCACTGATTGGGGTCTGTTGGTCAGGGAGTCGAGGATCCCGTGGCGGAGACGAGTGCTGACACCAAGTCCCGCGAGTTTGGCGATAAGCTTGGATGGCTTCAGAGCCGAAACGTCACTTATTTCATATCTCCAGAGATGCTGCCTGACCCGCTGAGTTACTCCAGCATTTTGTGTCTATCATCGGTGCAAACCAACATCTGCAGTTCCTTCCTACACAAGACATCAGAGATGGCAGGGAAAGTCCCAAGAGACAAGACGGTGATTATGTGACTCAAGTTCATAAGGGATAGGAGTAGAATTAAGGCCATTCTGCCCATCTAGTTTACTCCACCATTCAATCACGGCGGATCTATCTCTCCCTCCTAGATCCATTCTCCTACCTTCTTCCCAGAAGTTCTGACACCCGCACTAATGAGGAACCCTCTCCTCCAACTGTCAGTGAAGCCCACTGCTCCCAAGGCCTTGTTTTGAAGTTGCGTTGTGACCACTTCAGCTCTGTCTGTTGGTACTGGGTGGCACGAAGACTGGACGGGATGGTTCCTTGTGGGATGGCATCAAGGACACTGGAGTCGAGGACGAGGTTTTGTTGAGGAGCTCTGAAACGTGTTGCTGCTAGCAAGTGCTAACGACATCTCAGCAAGTTGTTCTTTGTCCTTGGCCTTCGGTTGGGTGGGAACCTGACTATTTGGACATTGGTGCATTTGGCGGTGCTGAAGAAAACATATACGCCGTGGTTACCAGCGAGAAGCTCGCTGTCTTGAGCTCGTTCCACTTAGAGTTTGTTCTTAAGGTGATGGTCGTATTTTTGCTGTTGGCCATCAAGTGCCGGTAGAACATTTTTGCCTTCCTTGAGACACAGTGGAGTTTCCTGAATTTCTCGCTTCTCGACCCGAAACGTCGCTCATGCCTTCTCTCCAGAGGTGCTGCCTGTCCCGCTGAGTTTCTCCAGTATTTTGTGTCTACCTTCCGGAATGTTCCCGATGTTGGGGGAGTCCAGAACCAGGAGCCACAGTTTTAGATTAAGGGGTGAGCCATTTAGAACGGAGATGATGAAACACTTTTTCACACAGAGAGTTGTGAGTTTGTGGGATTCTCTGCCTCAGAGGGTGGTGGGGGCCGGTTCTCTGGATACTTTCAAGAGAGAGCTTGATAGGGCTCTTAAAGATAGCGGAGTCAGGGCATATGGGGAGAAGGCAGGAACGGGGTACTGATTGTGGATGATCAGCCATGATCACATTGAATGGCGGTGCTGGCTCGAAGGGCCGAATGGCCTACTCCTGCACCTATAGTGCATTGTCTATTGTCTATTTAATTCCCTGGTGTTACCTTGGTGTTTTCTGGTAGCGAAGCCAAGAATCTCTTCACAGATGAGTGTTACCCATCGTGGACTTCAGAGTAGTCCAGTTGTTATAAACACTCCTATTGTTGCGTTGAGATGTGTCTGAGGCCAGCTATCTTCATGGAGTCCCATTGAGAAGTTCAACGTATTTTTTTTGGTTAGTAAGCACATGATGATTTAATCCAAGTCTTTGAGTGAGCCAATCTCTTCGTAACTGGATTTTATTTATCCTAAACTAAACTTTATTCAGCATAATACAGAATATATATACGAAACAAGAACAGCGCAAAAACTCTCTCGTCAATCTCGGAGTTTAAACGTTTGTAGGTATTATCTGGTAATGTTCACAAGCTATCTTTATACCAAGCTCCTTTGCTATTCATGTGGCCCCCCTGGGGTGATAGCCCTTCCCTTGTTTGAAGGGCGTCTCCACCACACTCTGCCCCCCCAGCGGAAGGACCCTAGACTGTGGTCCTCCCCCACAGAGCCTGGGCGTTGGCTGCACCGAGCCTCGGTGCGTCCCTCAGCACCCCTTCCTGCTGTCCGGAGCGGGCCAGCCGACAACATTCCCCGACGGACATCCCGCTCTGCTGGGAGGCCAACAGGTTTCAGTTCAGTTCGTTCAGACCAAAAGAGCGTCTTTCACCGAGTTGATGACCTTCCAGCAGCACTTGATGTCCGTATCCAAATGTCCGTCACTGGGATCAATCCGTAGATCAGAGAGAGAGTCCTCTGTTACCGAGTTTCTCGGGATAAACACCGACAAGGATTCCAAATGATAATGAAGGTGCAGTAATGTAACTCTGAAGTTTCACAGTCATCATTTGCTTCTCCTTCTCTCCCCTTTGCTCTCCTTTAAGGCAAATATCTCAACAGAGTTTAGACAATTCTTTGCATCTTGATAGACCTCTCCATCGCTTTTATTACAACCGTCCCATCATATTGTTTTTAACTTGTGTTTTGCGATACTTTCTCAAGTCTGTTTTTAACGTACTCTTTCTTAATGACCTGCAAGCCTTTGTTTTGTTACAGTGAATTGCTATTCTTACATGGTAGCGCCATTTTATAGATTTCTATAGAATCCATTCAATCCCGACTGTGGGTGCTGTCCGTACGGAGTTTGTACGTTCTCCCCGTGACCTGTGTGGGTTTTATCTGAAATCATATCTTTCCTATAACATGGTGCCCAGAGCTGAACACAATATTCCAAATGCGGTCTCACCAACGTCTTGTACAACTGCAACGTGACCTTCCGACATCTATTCCGGTTTTCTCCCACACTCCCAAAGACGTTTGCAGGCTAATTGGCTTGGCGTGAATGTAAAATTGTCCCTAGTGCTATAGGGTAGCGTTAGTGTGCGGGGATCGCTGGTCGGCGTGGATTCGGTAGGCCGAAGGGCCTGTTTCCACACTGTATCCCTAAACTAAACTAAATTTCCGTGGAGAAACGTTTTCATTCCTTTTTGTGATTATTTTTGTATCGTTGATTCAAGAAGCGAGATGAAGTGAATAGATGAATGATCTCTGCTTATGACTTGTTTAAGAAGGAACTGCAGATGCTGGAAAAATCAAAGGTAGATTAAAAATGCTGGAGGAGCTCAGCGGGTGAGGCAGCGTCTATGGAGCGAAGGAATAGGTGACTCAACCTGAAACGTCACCTATTCCTTCGCTCCATAGATGCTGCCTCACCCGCTGAGTTTCTCCAGCATTTTTATCTACCTTCTGCTTATGACTAGTTGTGTTTTAACTTACCGTAATTGAATAGTTGCTGTACCTTCAGGTGAAACAGCATTGCACATTGCGGTGGTGAATCAGAACGTGGACCTTATTAAAGAATTACTGGCACTAAATGCAGATATTAAAAATTCTCGTGCCGTGGGGACGTTTTTCACTCCAGGAAAGGACTGTCGATGTTATTATGGTATGGTAAGGCGTTTAAAGTTATATACTTGCAATAAAACAATGTTTTTGGTAGTTTAATATTTTATCGCCATTCTTAATTGATGTTGCGATAGAATGAATGAATACTTTATTGTCATGGGTGACCTGTCACAGTGATATTCTTTGTTTGTGCATATCCAAGGTATGCAAACAGTCACCACCTAAAGGGCGACGACAACGTTACAAATGATCCCATGCTGGGTCCTCCTTTGTTTGTTCCCCGAGAGCATAAATGTGATAACAATTGACATTGGGTGATGTATCAAAGACCTACCCATTCCCTTTCACACCTTTACAGTATTCTACATTCACATGTCTTGAAGGAATATTGTAACATGTTCACTAGCTTTCTCAATTCAGCATTTGAGCTGATTTGCACGGCCTGAGATTTTCATTGAAGGGTGGTACAGTGATGTGGCGGTAGAGTTGCTGCCTCACCGCGCCAGAGACCCGGGTTCAACCCTGACGATTGATGCTGCCTGTACGGAGTTTGTTTGTTCTCCCTGTGAACGCGTGGCTTTTCTCCGGGTGCTCCGGTATTCTCCCACACTCCAAAGATGTACGGGTCTGTAGGTTAATTGGCTTTGGTTAAAAATTGCAAATTGTCTCGAGTGTGTAGGGTAGTGCTAGCGAATGGGGTAATCGCTGGTCGGCGCGGACTCGGTGGGCAGAAGGGCTTGTTTCCGCGCTGTATCTATGAAGTCTAATTGCAACTGACCCATTTTTTAACTTGTATTTTGGAAACTTCCTCAAGTCTGTTTTAAATTTTTTGGAGTTATTTTCAAAGATCAAGATTGACCAAGTACCAAGTTTGTGAGTGTCTGCAATCGAATGAGCAGAAATCTTAAGCAGAGATGGCTTCTGAGATACAGCGGGCATTCACTACATGCTGTGGAAACAACCAACTGCAGATAGTGGTTTACACACAAGTGCTGGAGTAACTCGGTGGGTCAGGCAGCATCTCTGGAGGACGTAGATAGGTTCTTCTCAAGTCTGAAGACCTGAAATGTTACCTAGTTTAGCTTCTTGTCACATGTACCGAGCTGCAATGAAAAGCTTTTGTTGCGTGCTATCCAGTCAGCAACAAAAGCCAGATTACAATTGAGCCATCCACAGTGTGCGGATACATGATAAAGGGAATAACGTTTTGTGCAAGATAAAGTCCAATTATAGAAAGTCCGAGCGTCTCCAATGAGGTAGATAGTAGCTCAGAACCACCCTCTAGTTGTGGTAGGATGGTTCATTTGCCTGATAACAGCTGGGAAGAAACTGTTCCTGAATCTGGAGGTGTGCGTTTTCACACTTCTACACCTTTTGCCCGATGGGAGAGGGGAGAATTGGGAGTGAACAGGGTGAGACTCGTGATTATGCTGCTGGCCTTGCCGAGGCAGCGTGAAGTGTAGATGGAGTCAATGGAAGGGAGGTTGGTTTGTGCGATGGTCTGGGCTGCGTCCACAGCTCTCCCCAATTCGTCTCAGAATAGACAGAGAATCACAAATCTCTACCTACCCATGGCCTCCAGAGATGCTGCCCGACCCGCTGAGCTACTCCACAACCTTGTGTCCTTATTGCTGATTATAATCATCTCCTACCACCGATCCTTCCGAGATCGGGAGGAATGGAGGCCACATTTGTAGTGCAAACAAAAATCCGTTTATTTGAACACAGTGAACAGGTTATTCATCTGGATTAAGAACAGATCACACCACACTGTGTGTATAGTGCGGAACAGTCCTTGTGGGGTGGGGTCCTCAAAACTGGTTGCAACTAACCAGCAACTGGAAGCACACATCTATGTGGCTTTGTTTTGTCCATTGGTGCAACTCCATCTTGCCCCCAGGTTAGCAGGTCAATGTGAACAGCAGACTATTAAAATGAGAGCTGCAATTTGCAGTGAGCTTCTGTGAAGAAAATGCAAAGATTTTCTCTGGATACTTTCAAGAGAGAGCTTGATAGGGCTCTTAAAGAAAGCGGAGTCAGGGGATATGGGGACGGGGTACTGATTGTGGCTCATCAGCCATGATCACATTGAATGGCTCGAAGGGCCGAATGGCCTACTCCTGCACCTATTGTATGTTTTCTATTGTCTATTGTCTCTTTCAGCTATTTCATCTGGAAGTGAATGTTTTAAAAACCATTGCTCCTTTAAAACAAAAAAAACATGGTAATTAATTTTTCTTTTTTTTTGCATGTTAGGAGAATATGTTTTATCATTTGCAGCCTGCATAGGAAACGAACAGATAGTTAAAATGATTGTGGCACATGGAGCACCTTTAAATGCACAAGATAAACAAGGTACGATCTATGTTATATATCATTTAATTTAACTTTGTGTTTAGATTGTTCTCTTATATTGTGGCGTACATTATTACAGCATCCTAAACACATCTAGGCGTGCAGGTGCATGGTTCTTCGAAGGTCGAGTCGCAGGTAGATTAGTTGTTCAAAAAGGCTTTTGGCACTTTGGCCTTCATCAGTAAGAGTATTGAGTATAGAAGTCGGAAGGTCACGTTGCAGTTGTATAAGACGTTGGTGAGACCGCATTTGAAATATTGTGTTCAGTTCTGGGCACCATGTTATAGGAAAGATATTGTCAAGCTTGAAAGGGTTCAGAAAAGATTTACGAGGATGTTGCCAGGACTAGAGGGTGTGAGCTACAGGGAGAGGTTGAGTAGGCTGGGTCTCTATTCCATGGAGCGCAGGAGGATGATGGGAGATCTTATAGAGGTGTATTAAATCATGAGGGAAATAGATTGGATAGATACTCAGAGTCTCTTGCCCAGAGTAGGGGAATCGAAGACCAAAGGACATAGGTTCAACGTGAAGGGGAGAATTTTTAATAGGAATCTGAGGGGTAACTTTCTCACACAAAGGGTGGTGGGTGTATGGAACAAGCTGCCAGAGGAGGTAGTTGAGGCTGGGACTATCCTGTTGTTTAAGAAACAATTAGAAGGTACATGGATAGGACAGGTTTGGAGGGATATGGACCAAGCACAGGCAAGTGGGACTAGTGTAGCTGGGACATGTTGGCCGGTGTGGGCAAGTTGGGCCGAAGGGCCTGTTTCCGCGCTGTATCAATCTTTGACTCTGACTCTTTGACAGTGATTAGTTACTCAATTAATTGATTGATTGAAAAATGCAGCATGGAAAAAAGGCCCTTCGGCCCACCAAGTCCACACTGACCATTGATCAAAGCTTTACACCAGGAGTCGGCAACCTACGACCCCCAGGCCTAATGCGGCCCCTAACCCGAAATCATTGGACCTTCAGGCGGGTTTTTTCCCCGTAATCATCCGGCCCGCCGAGCGCCGGGCTCTGGCTGTACCGCATCCTGCGCAAAGCCGCCGGCACGACCGCGCACCTTCTGTGAACACGGTTAAGAAAGAACTGCAGATGCTGGAAAAATCGAAGGTAGACAAAAATGCTGGAGAAACTCAGCAGGTGAGACATGCGAGGATTGCATGAGGCTGCCTCACCCGCTGAGTTTCTCCAGCATTTTTGTCGACCCTCTGTGAACACGTGATTTGATGCCTGCTACCCGGGGCGGGATGGACGTGTACATGTGATAGATGTGGCCCGCCATCCGCTCACAGACATGCGTCCCGGCCCCTATGCAGTGCAAGGTTGCCCACCCCTGCGTTACACAGATTTCATGTCATCACACTCTCACATCCGCTCCCCTGCACACATGGAACTATTTTGCCGCGGCTAATTCACCGACATCCCCGCACATTTCTGACTGGAAACCGGAGCACGCAAAGGACACCTACGTGGTCACAGGTGGAACTTGCAAACCCCACACAGACAGCACCCGAGGTCGGGATTGAACCCTCTACCCTGCTGCGCCACTCTGCTGCAGAATGTAAATAATCTTCATTTAACATTTTCAGTTCAAAGTAATACTCAGCCCTCGTCGCTCAAGAATAAATGATTCAATGGAGTTCGACACAAAGTGCGGGAGTGACTCAGTGGGTCAGGCAGCATCTCCAGAGAAAAGGAAGAGGTGACCTTTGGGCTTGGAACCCTTCTTCAGACTGAGCTGAGTTACTCCAGCACTTTGTATCTATCTTCGGTGTAAACCAGCATCTGCAGTTCCTTCCTGCACATTTTGGCTGCTCCACTGCAAACTCCAGTCTGAGGAAGGGTTCTGTCTGAAAAAAATCACCTGTTGCTTCTCTCCAGAGATGCTGCCTGACCCGTTGAGTTTCTCCAGCACTTTGTGTCGATCTTCGGTAGAAGCTAGCATCTGCAGTTCCTTCCAACGCATAGGTTCAAGGTGAAGGGGGAAAAGATTTAATAGGGATCTGAGGGGTAACATTTTCACACAAAGGGTGGTGGGTGTATGGAACAAGCTGCCAGAGGGGGTAGTTGAGGCTGGGACTATCCAAACATTTAAGAAACAGTTAAACAGGTACATGGATAGGACGGGTTTGGAGGGATATGGTCCAAACGCGGGCAAGTTGGGACTAGTGTAGCTGGGACTTGTTGGCCAGTATGGGCTAGTTGGGCCGAAGGGCCTGTTTCCAAGCTGTATCACTCCATGACTCTATGAAACTAAATGATTGAATGAATTGTTTTGAGAACAAAAATATACATGAAGTCGGATGTCTTGACTCACCAGCAGGTCCGAGCCTCCAGACGTGGTTATAGTAGGACATGGCTGGCAGGGAGTAGACCTGGGAGTCTTCAACAATGACTCCAGAGTCCACAAGGCCTCATGACACAGCTTATAGAGAGGTCTTCAGACAGGCACATTGATATAGAGTGATACAGTGTGGAAACAGACCCTTCAGCCCAACTTGCCCACACTGGCCAACAATGTCCCAGCTACACTACTTCCACCTGCCCACATTTGGTCCATATCCCACCAGGCCTGCGCTATCCATGTACCTGTCGAGCTGTTTCTTAAACGTTGGGATAGTCCCAGCCTCAACTACCTCCTCTGGTGAAAAGCACCAGGATATACAGAGAATGGAGGGATATGGATGACAAGCAGGCAGAAGAGTATATTTCAGCTTGGGTATTGTGCATAGCACGGACCTTGTGGGCTGAAGGGCCTGCTCCTGTGCTGTGTTGTTCAATATTCAGCGATAGTATGAAGAATAAGATGGTTATGTGCTACTGAGCAATATGAGACATCTTCAAGTAGAGATGGCAGGCTTGTCCATCAGGTGAATCGCCTGTTCACTAAAGTGGCAATGTCTCCAGGAATAATGGCTAACTGTGTACGGAGGAATTGCTGACGCTGGTGTTTACCGAAGATGGACACTAAATGCTGGAGTACCTCAGCGGGACAGGCAGCATCTCTGGATTGAAGGAATGGGTGGGTGATGTTTTAACCCGAAACGTCACCCATTCCTTCTCTCCAGAGATGCTGCCTGTTCCGCTGAGTTACTCCAGCATTTAGTGTCCATCTTCGGTCTGAAGAAGGGTTTCGACCCGAAACGTCGCCTATCTCCTTCGCTGCTTAGATGCTGCTGCACCCGCTGAGTTTCTCCAGCTTTTTGTGTAACCCTCGATTCTCCAGCATCTGCAGTTCCTTCTTTAACAACATAGTGTCTACCTTCAATGGCTAACTGTACCTACCTTGTGGACAGGAGAGTAGTATAGGTGGTAAGAATTTCTTTGTTCCAATAGACAATATACAATAGATAATAGGTGCAGGAGTAGGCCATTCGGCCCTTCGAGACAGCACCGCCATTCACTGTGATCATGGCTGATCATCCACATTCAGTACCCCGTTCCTGCCTTCTCCCTATACCTCCTGACTCCGCTATCTTTAAGAGGTCTATCTAATTCTCCATTGAAAGCATCCAGAGAATCGGCCTCCACCGCCCTCTGAGGCAGAGAATTCCACAGATTCACAACCTTCTGGGTGTCATATGTTCTGTTTCGGGACATTTAACAAAACACTCTTGACTCTTGACTTGGCTGTACAAAGAGTTGGATAGAGGAATGGTATCTCCACTGCTTCAGAAATTGACCAAAGGATAGTTCAGTTTAGTTTATTGTCACGTGTACATTGGTACAGTGAAAAGCTTTTGTTGTGTGCTAACCACTCAGTGAGTGATGGATTAATTGATAGATAGACAGACAGACAGACAGACAGACAGACAGACAGACAGACAGACAGACAGACAGACAGACAGACAGACAGACAGACAGACAGATAGATAGATAGATAGATAGATAGATAGATAGATAGATAGATAGATAGATAGATAGATAGATAGATAGATAGATAGATAGATAGACAGATAGACGCAGCAAGGAAATGGGTCCTTCGGCCCACCGAGTCCACGCCAACCATCGATCGCCCATTCACACTCGTTCCACGTCATCCCACTTTCTCATCCGCTCCCGACACGCCAGGGGCAATTTACAGAGGGCCAATTGACCGACAGAACAGG
This sequence comes from Raja brachyura, assembly GCA_963514005.1. The sequence goes on along the minus strand of OY740794.1, from coordinate 58,795,883 downwards.
ATGTGCGAGCACCCGGGGGAAAGCCGTACGGTCACAGGTAAGAACGTGCAAACTCCACGCAGACAGACAGCGCCCTAGGTCAGGATCAGACAGAGGGTCTCTGGTGCTATGAGGGGGCGACTCTACCAGCTGCGTTGTCTCATTATGCCTTGCAAGAACCCAATTCTTGAGGGAGAAAGATGCATCCCTGATCCCTCGTGGTTTTTGAAAATCCTCGGAGCTAAAATGTCCGGAAAAACTGCAGTAAAACGGCCTCCAAGTATGAATTTAAGATTAATTGAGAAAGCACCCCACTGGATAAGTTGTGAATCTGCAAAACAGCGATTTAGAACCTGTGCCAGCAACAGGAGAGTCGGAGATGGGAGATTTTCCACACCTATTTATTTTTAATCCAAAATAGTTATTCAAATATTAAAATAATCTGTACACTACAGAAACAAACAAAATAGAGCCCTATCTAGCTCTCTCTTGAAAGCATCCAGAGAACCTGCCTCCACCACTCTCTGAGGCAGAGAATTCCACAGACTCACCACTCTCTGTGTGAAAAAGTGTTTCCTCATCTCCGTTCTAAATGGCTTAACCCTTATTCGTAAACAGTGGCCCATGGTTCTGGACTCCCCCAACATCGGGAACATGTTTCCTGCCGCTAGCGTTTCCAAACCCTTAACAATCTTATATGTTTCAATAAGATTGAGCAGAGGCGGAGAGGAGAGCTCTTCAGCGCATCGTCCACAGAGTGCAACAGATTATTGGGACACCGCTACCAGCCTTGGAGGGCATCTACCACACAGGGTGCCTCAGGAAGGCCGTCAGCATCCATAAAGACCCCTCTCACCCTTGTAATGGACCGTTCGAACTACTCCCTTCTGGCAGACGTTACAAGGCATTCTACGCCTGCACCTCCAGACTCAGGAACAGCTTCATTCCCAGAGCTATAGCGGCTCTGAACCGGCCCTGCTGAATAACCCCCCCCCCCATGGACTGTCTCCCCCGGATGGTCACGTCACACAGACACATGTGCACTTCAGTCTGTTTAGACTATTTTACTGTTCTAATGTTCTTTTTACAAACCATGTTTCTCGGGGTATTTAAACCTAAATTTTATTAGTTGTTTAAGTTATGACATCGGATGGAAGTTGCAAACCAAATCTTGTGTCACTTATGTGTAATGACAATAAAAGATATTATTATTAAGATCCCCTCTCATCCTTCTAAACTCCAGACTATACAGAGTATGCGAGGTAGTCCTGTGTTACTTCCTGCATAACCTCCCCCATTGTGTGTGTGTGAGTGTACTGGGTATTTTTCCTTAATGAGGAGCTTTCGTTACAAGAAAACCACAGTTCACAGTAACAAAACTTCTATCTGTGCGGTTTGTCAACATTGACCATGAGATGACAACATTGTCAGCCATATCCACCACGCCCCTGACCCCTCTGGGCAACCAGCGATCACACAGGAGGCCTCTATAATCCCTGCAGACACAGCGTGTTCCCTCTCCAGGGACACGCGGGCTCGGACGTAGGCACGGAGGAGGGGCAGGCCGTCGACTCGGGCTGTGCCCGTGACCGCCTGCCGCCTGGACCTTGAGTGTCCATCTCGGCCCGAAATAGGAGCGAGCCGACAGAGATTCCCCCGCCCCACCCACCCACCCACCACCGACCGACCCTTCCCCCCCCCCGCCCCGTGACCGGCTGACCAAAGGCCAGGAGAGGGAGGGGCTGAGATGCAGCCAAAACATGAGGAGCAGCCTGTTTAGATCGACAGCCATGCGTTATGTCCAACAAGGGCAAGATGCCACCAGACTCCCAGAGATGGCGGAACCAACAAGTGCGCCTCACCTGTATAGAATCACGCTCGCTGTGGTCAAAGTCCACGGAGGCCATAATTGTTCCCAACCTCTATTACCAAAGACAGAAAGCTTTACGGCTCAATAAGATTGCCCAACTTTACCCAGCTCAGCAAGCCAAGCGGAGGGAATTGGATTCAACATGAGGAAGGAATCTTCGAGGAATAGTTAAATTTAGTTTAGTTAAGACTAGAGATACAGCTCGGAAACAGGCCCTTCGGCCCACCGAGTCCGATCCTAACTCTATACTACACACACTGGGGACAATTTACATTCATACCAAGCCAATTTACCTACAAACACGTACGTCTTTGGAATGTGGGAGAAAACCTACACAGGTCAGAGAGTCGTAGAATAATACAGTGTGGAAACAGGCCTTTCGGCCCAACTTGCCCACACCGGCCAACAAGGTCCCAGTTACACTAGTCCCACTTGCCCGCGCTTGGTCCATAACCCTCCAAACCTGTCCTATCCACGTACCTGCCCAACTGTCATGGGGGTCACGGGGAGAACATACAAACTCTGTGCAGACAGCACCCGTAGTTGGGATAAAACCCGGGTCTCTGGTGTTGCAAGGCCGCAACTCTGCTGCTGCGCCACCGTGCCGCTGTTTTTTGTCTATTTTTGTCACGTGTACCGAGGTGCAGTGAACAGCATTTGTTGCGTGCTAACCAGTCAGCGGAAAGACAATACATGATTTACAATCGAGCCATCCACAATGCACAGATACACAATAAGGGAATAACGTTTAGTGCAAGGTAAAGCCAGCAAAGACCGATCAAGGATAGTCCGAGGGTCACCAATGAGGTAGATAGTAGTTCAGCACCGCTCTCTGGGTGAGCTAGGATGATGACTGAATATTTTACTGAATTCCAATTTCTGCAAGAGTCTTGTAGTTTTCTTATTTGTAAATCTCAGCCTGAGAATTGATCTGCATATTTATAGTTGGATGTGTAGGAAGGAACTGCAGATGCCGGCTTAAACCGACTGAAGAAGGGTCTCGACCCAAAACGTCACCCATTCCCTCTCCCCGGAGATGCTGCCTGTCCCGCTGAGTTACTCCAGCATTCTGTGTCTATTTTAAAGTTGGATGGTTCATTTCCAAATGTAGGAGGTTTTATCAGCATGTTTGGATGATGCTTGGCATCTCGGATGGCAAGTGAAACGTTGTGTGTGATTTATTTATTGACTGGTGAGAGACAAGAGTGTTGTTATGTGCCCCGGATAGAACAATGAAATTCACACTTGCAGCAGCACAACAGAATATGTAGACATAGTACACTGTAAACTATGTATTAAATAGAAGTTCACTGCATGCATGTGTACGCGCGCATGTGTGTGTACGTGTGTGTGTACGCGCGAGTGTGTGTGCACGCGTATGTGTGCACCACACTTACAAACAAACACACAAACAGGAATAGTGCAGGGAATAGAGGGATATGGATCATCTACAGGCAGATGAGATCAGTTCAACTTGGTATCGTGTTCGTGCCAACACTGTGGGCCGATGGGCTTGTTCCTGAGCTGCACTGTTCTATTTCTACGTAACACAAGTCCTTTTAAGCAGCAAACGATTTAGACAAGCGCTGGCGTGTTGGATAAATGTTTTAAGGAGAGGTGCAACGAGACTTAGGTGTGCTTGTACACCAGTCGCTGAAAGTAACCATACAGGTACAGCAGGCAGTGAAGAAAGCTAATGGCATGCTGGCCTTCATTGCGAGAGGATTTGAGTTTAGGAGCAAGGAGGTCCTACTGCAGTTGTACAGGGTTCTGGTGAGACCACACCTGGAGTATTGTGTGCAGTTTTGTGTATTGTGTACAGTTCAGCACTGCTCTCTGGGTGAGGTAGGATGATGACTGAATATTGTGTGCAGTTTTGGTCTCCTAATTTGACGAAGGACATTCTTGCTATTGAAGGAATGCAGCGTAGGTTTACAAGGTTAATTCCCGGGATGGCGGGACCGACATATGATGCAAGAATGGCACGACTGGGCTTGTATTCACTGGAATTTGGAAGGATGAGAGGGGATCTTATAGAAACATACAAAATTCTTAAACGATTGGACAGGCTAGATGCAGGAAAAATGTTCTCAATGTTGGTGGAGTCCAGAAACAGGGGTCACAGTTTAAGAATAAGGAGTAAGGACTTGGAGAAGGAAACACTTTTTCACCCAGAGAGTTGTGAATCTGTGGAATTCTCTGCCACAGAGGCAGTGGAGGCCATGTCGCTGGATGTTTTCAAGAGAGAGTTAGATAGGGCTTTTAAAGATAGCGGAGTAAGTGAATGTGGGGTGAAGGGTGAAACGGGGTACTGATTGGGGTTGATCAGCCATGATACCATTGCATGGTGGTGCTGGCTCGAAAGGCCGAATGGCCTACTCCTGAACCTATTGTCTATTGAATATGGTCTATTTAGCTCTTAGGGTTAACAGAATCAATGGAAATGGGGAAGAGACAGGAACGGGGCACTGATTCTGGATGATCAGCCATGATCATATTGAATGACGGTGCTGGATCGAAGGGCCGAATGGCCTCCTCCTGCAGCTATTGTCTATGTTTCTATGTGCCTATGTTTCCGTGTCACATGCTAAAGAGGCTTGTTTCTGTCGTTCCACAGGTAACACAGTATTCCACATGCTCGTGCTGCACCCGAATAAAAGCATGGCCTGCAGAATGTACAATTTCATTTCTTCACTTATTTCCAAGGAGAAGATTGAGTATTTGGAGAGCATCACCAACAAGGAAGGACTGACGCCCATGAAGTTGTCAGCGTTCGAAGGAGACGTAGCAGTAAGCTGACGTTTTTCTGCCTCGCCGTTGATAACGATTAGTTTTTGACGGAGTGTTAATGATTCACGGTAGCTCACGTTCTTTCATGAGTTGCAGCAGCAGGATTAGGCCATTCGGCCCATCAAGTCTACTTCCCCCATTCAATCGTGGCTGATCTATCTTTCCCTCTCAACCCATTCTCCCGCCTTCTCCCCGTAACCCCTGACACCCGCACTAATCAAGAATCTATCTCTCTCTCTACCTTAAAACTACGCAATGAGTAACAACTTTAAATGACCAGGCTGCTACTATAGTATTAGCTCCGTGCTGTGATCAGGGAGGTAGTGCAGCGTTAGAGTTGCTGCCTCACAGCGCCAGAGACCCGGGTTCAATCCTGACTACGGGCGCTGTCTGTTAGGAGCTCGTGCGTTCTCCCCGTGGTTTTTCTCCGGGTGCTCCGGTTTCCTCCCACATTCTTAAAATTCTTAAGGGGTTGGACAGGCTAGATGCAGGAAGATTGTTCCCAATGATGGGACAAGGTGTCACAGCTTAAGGATAAGGGGGAAATCCTTTAGGACCGAGATGCGAAGGAATTTTTTCCACACAGAGAGTGGTGGGTCTCTGGAACTCTCTGCCACAGAGGGTAGTTGAGGCCAATTCATTGGCTATACTTAAGAGGGAGTTAGATGTGGCCCTTGTGGCTAAGGGGATCAGAGAGTATGGAGAGAGGCAGGTACGGGATACTGAGTTGGATGATCAGCCATGATCATATTGAATGGCGGTGCAGGCTCGAAGGGCCGAATGGCCTACTCCTGCACCTAATTTCTATGTTTCTATGTGCATAGGCGTTGATCGGTGGTCAGCTCGGATTCGATGGGCCGAAGGGCCTGTTTCTGCTCTGTACTTCTAAAGTCTAAAGGCGCAAAGACCGAGAGATGCCGGTTCACAAAAAAAGGCACAATGTGCTGGTGGCATCTCACGAGAACATGGATAGGTGACATTTTGGCTCAGGACAGATTTTTGGCTACCTTCTAAAAATAGACCTTCCTTTCAATTTTGGCTTAGATTAGCTTTTTTTTAGTTTAGAGATGCAAGCATGGAAACATGTGCCTTGGCCCACCGAGTCCTCGCCAACCCATTCAGTTTCGTTCATTGCCACGTGTACCGAGGTACAGTGAAAAGCTTCTGCTGCGTGCTAACCAGTCAGCGGAAAGACAATACATGATTACAATCGAACTGTCCAAAGTGTACAGACACAGGAGAAAGGGGAGAACGTTTTAGTGCAAGATTTAGTCCGATTAAAATCACAATCACAGTCACAATAATACTTTATTAGCCAAGTATGTTTTGCCACATACGAGGAATTTAATTTGCTAAGTCAGTCACACTAATAAAAAGCAAAAGAACACGCAAATTATGTTTTAACATAAACATCCACCACAGTGACTCCTCCACATTCCTCACTGTGGTGGAAGGTGAAAAAATGATCAATCTCTTCCCTTCTTTGCTCTCCTGCGGTCGGGGGCCTCGAGCTCTCTCGTTGATGGGACGATCTTGACTCCCGTACCGGCGGCATTTGGGCTCTCCGCATCGAGGCGACCAGCTCCTGTATCGGGGGGATGTCAGCTCCTCCACCCCGGGCGATCGAACCCCGGGTCGGGGCTGGTCGAACCTCTGCGTCGAAGTCCAAGGGTCAGGTCTTTGAGTTAAAATGAGACTGTGAGTTGGACAAGACATGAATATTTAAGAGAGTTGACACTCCAAACCACTTGTGTATCTGTAGTTCTGCTTATTTATATCACTGAACCGTTTATCCCTACATGGAGTGACATGGATTTCCATTTATTTTGAATTTGATTTACCGATCAGACAAACTAAGTCTGAATATTGTTAGTGGGTTACACTGTACTTATGCTGACTTCTCTCCTCGACTATGTGCTTGGTAGATCTGGTAATACAGGCAACTCCCCGACTTGTGACTTGCATAAACTTGCACTTGCGTAAGCAGTTCTTTAAGCCCAAAGCTTTATGTCCGAGTTGTGCATCTTTCAGTCTCGGTAGCCATGCGTTACTGTGCAAGTGGCCATTTCCACAGTCAGCTGTTCTTGTGGGTGCTTCCCCTGGGTGGTCTCCACGCTGGAGCTCTCTTACATGGTCCCATCTCAGACCCCCCCCCCCCTCCCCCCGTGGTCCCATCTCAGAGCCTTCCCCCTGTGGTCCCATCTCGGAGCCCCCCTCTTGGTCCAGTCTCGGAGCTCTCTGCCGTGGTCTCTGGGTCGGAGTTCCCCCCGTTGTCCCATCTCGGAGCCCCTCCCCCCCGTGGTCCCATCTTGGAGCTCAACCTGTGGCCCTCACGTCGGAGCTCCCCCCCTAGTCCCCACGTCAGAGCTCCTCCCCGGCCCGCATTTCGGAGGTCCCTCCGTGGTCTCCAGGCTAGAGCTCCCCCCCCCGTGATCTCCACGTCAGAGCTCCACCCCTGGCCTCCACCCCTGGCCTCCACCCCCGATCTCTCCACATCGAACAATGTGAACTCCGTGGCACTCTCATTGCCGACTTGCGTAACATCGGACTAACGCAAGGGTCCGCGGGAGGTAGCTCTTTTGTAAGTCTGGGAGTGTCTGTATAACTTTCCCTTAATGTGACTGTATAAAGATAATTTATTACTGGTAATTGTGTGAATGGAGATAGATTTCATTGTATGCTTTTCTAACAGATGTTTAGTCATTTCATGCAGAAGAGAAAGCAGATTTATTGGGCATTTGGACCAGTGTCGTCCACATTGTATGACCTTACTGGAATTGACACCTGGGGAGATGAGCTCTCTGTCCTAGACATCTTGTGCTCGAGTAAGAAAAAAGAGGTGAGTGACTCTTATGTGCGAAATTTATTTGCCGAGATTGTAAGAACACCGATAGCCAATAATTCTTCACAGTGAACATTACTACACTGCAAGGGCCAGGAAGAGCGGGCAAGATCATCTCTGACCCCTCTCACCCTGGCCACAAACCCTTTGAATCATTTCCCTCTGGAAGGCGACTCCGGACTGTCGAAGCCGCCACAGCCAGACATAAAAACAGTTTTTATCCACGAGTAGTTGCTCTACTCAACAGTCAAAAATCTGCAGCCTCCCTTTGATCTGGTATTTTGTTGGTTCACGTGCTTGATCAATGGTGTTTTATCATTCATGTTTTATTATTATTAATGTTTAGTGTTTTCTGAGTCATTCGTAACTGTCACTGTATGTCATGTTGTTACTTGTGGGCGGAGCACCAAGGCAAATTCCTTGTATGTGAATACTTGGCAAATAAACGTACTTACTTATTGTGCACTTGAAGACAGACACAAAGTGCTGGAGACACTCAGCGGGTCAGGCAGCGTCTCTGGAGGAAAAGGATGGGTGATGTCTCGGGTCTTTAAAGTAGCGGGGAGGGAACTGGAGGTAGGAAAAGGCCGGAACTAATCAGGGCCGGCAAGAGATGACCAAGGAAGGGTGGAGCCCACAATGGCCCATTGTTGGCTGGGGGAGAGGTGATAATGAAAGGATGCGAACAGTGGAACTAGCAGGATGACTAGGGTGGGGGAGGGGATGAGAAAATAGAGAAATCAACATAGCATGATACCGCTGTGTTGTAATCTCCGGGTTTATCTGGCTTTATCTCCCGGTGGTCCAGCACTTCAACTCCCCATCCCATTCCAAATCCGACCTTTCTGTCCTGGGCCTCCTCCATGGCCAGAGTGAGTCTCATTGTAAATTGGAGGAGCAGCACCTCATATTTTGCTTGGGTAGTTTACACCCCAGCGGTAGGAACATTGACCTCCAATTTCAGGTAGTCCCTGCTTTCTCCCTCCTTCCCCTCCCCTTCCCAGCTCTTCCACAGACCACTGTCTCCGCCTTTTCCTTTCTTCTTCCTGTCCCCCCCCCTCCTCCCACCCCCACATCAGTCTGAAGAAGGGTCTCGACCCGAAACGTCACCAATTCCTTCGCTCCATAGACACTGCCTCACCCGCTGAGTTTCTCCAGCATTTTTGTCTACCTCTGCTGGGTTGTAAGGTGCCCAAGCAAAATATGAGGCTTTGTTCCTCCAATTTGCATGTGGCCTCACTCTGACAATGGAAGAAGTATCTCCCTACGTACTTGAGTTTGACTTGATTGTATTTTTGTATAGTATTACCTGATCAGATAATGGTATCTGATAACAGTATTATTTTGAGGATTGGCATATAGCTAATCTAATGCTAAAGAATTTTTTTAAACAATACAGGTAACATATGATGAGCGTTTGACCGCACTGGGCCTCTACTCGCTGAAGTTTACAAGGTTGAGGAAGGACCTTATTGAAACTTACCAAATGGCTTGGATAGAGTGGATGTGGAGAGGAACTAGGACCGGAGATCACAGTCTCAGACTTAAAGGACGTTCTTTTTGGAAGGAGATGAGGAGAAATTTCATTAGTCAGAGGGTAGTGAATCTGTGGAATTATTTGCCACAGAAGGCTGTTGAGGCTGTCAATGGATATTTTTAAAGCAGTGATAAATAGATTCTTGTTCAGTACGGGTGTCAGGGATTATGGGGAAAAGACAGGAGAATACGGGGTTAGGAGGGAGAGATAGGAGGGAGCCAGGATTGAAAGGCGGAGTAGACTTGTTGGGCAGAGTGGCCTAAATCTTCTCCTATCACTTATGACCTTATGACCTTATGACAGTAGCTGACCAAGATACACACTGAGGAAGTTTCTAAAGGGCCTGTCCCACCAGCATGCAACTCCATGCGATGAGCGCGATCAAACTAGAAGCGGGGGCCGCGCGGAGATCGGGTGATCCCTGTACAGGGCCGTTCCCACCAGCATGCTCCTGCATGCGGCAAGCGCGACCAAACCGGCAGCGAGGGCCGTGCGGAGGTTGGGTGAGTTGCGCAACGCGGCGCAAAGTGAGGCGAACTTGGAGCAAAGTCTTAAAGGTAAGTTCGCCAGGACAGAGAGGGGCACACAGAGAGGGGCACACAGAGAGGGGCACACAGAGAGGCACACACAGAGAGGGTCACGGAGGCACCTACAGAGAGGGTCACGGAGGCACGATGTCGGGGCAGTGTGTAATGCGTCGAGGTGACTGCGAGCCGACAAGCCTTTGCTGAGCGGAATTTTTGAACACGGTCAGTTTTTCGGAGTTGTCGGGACAAACTCCGCACAATTCCGCACGGCTCCTGCGATCGAAGTTGGACCAGCCCCGCGACGCCGGACGGCTCAAGCGACCACGTTAGGTCGCGCTCATCGCATGGAGTTGCATGCTGGTGGGACAGGCCCTTTACAGATCATGTGATGGTGAAGATATTGTACAGGATTCCAAGAGGTTGATTTGGGGCAGAGAACTTGTTTCCAGCCATTGTGGCTTTGGGATTGATTTTAACCAGAGACTCCATCATGGAGATATTTGGTTTGCTCTCCTCCATGTCATCTACATCACCTCAATGTTTATCTTCCTACTCTCCCTTGCCTCTCTTACATTTTATGTTCAGCGTTTCTCTTCCATAACCAAAGACCTTATCTTCCCACCGTGGTCATTGACTTTCTCCCCGGCCTCGTTGGGCAGTAGATACGGAAGTGCGCACCACCAGACTCAAGAACAGCTTCTTCCCCTCTGATATCAGGCTTCTGAACGTTCCATTCATACGCTAGGATACCGTCCAGTTCACCTCTACCCCACTGTGGACATTGGACTTTGTCACTGGAACTGAGGCGCTACAATGCTGAGAACTATATTCTGCACACTGTATCTTTCCCTTCGCTCTACCCAATGCGATAGAGTGATACAGTGTGGAAACAGGCCCTTCAGCCAACATGCCCCGGCTACACTAGTCCCACCTGCCCGCGTTTGGTCCATATCCTTCCAAACCTGTCCTATCCATGTAACAGAGTTTGATTTGATTGTGTTTATGTATACTACTATCTGATATAATTGGACAGCATGCAAAATAGACAATAGACAAGAGGAGCAGGAGTAGGCCATTCGGCCCTTCGAGCCTGCACTGCCATTCAATGTGATCATGGCTGATCATCCCCAATCAGTTCCCCGTTCCTGCCTTCTCCCCATATCCCCTGACTCCGCTATCTTTAAGAGACCCAAAACCAAAGCTTTTCCCTGTACCTCGGTACACGTGACAAAACCAGGCCTCAACCTCAGAGAGCCAGCTTGGGATATTTCCTCTATTTTGTCGGTGCCATCTAATTGAAAGTGCGCCATTGTATGTGAGATACTCAATGTATGCTTGTGAAGCTGAACAAGACAAAATAAAGAGGAATTTCACGGTGATGCAACCAGTAATGGTATATTTTCTTTTGTTCTTCTTCAAGGCCCGAAAACTATTAAAAATCACCCCAGTGAAAGAAGTGCTGCATCATAAGTGGACGAATTATGGATTCAAATATTTCTTACTGTGGACTGCACTTTACTTTTTGTACACTATAATTTTTACAGTCTGCTGCGTGTACCGCCCTCTTGCACCAGCCGGCCCCGGTGGGGACAACATCACCATTATGGTCCCGAAGCCCCTGAACGTAAGTGTCGAAAGTGGACTGTTCATAACAAACCATAAGGGATCTATTATCTGTACAATTAGATAGAGAGACACGGTGTGTAGGAAGGAACTGCAGACGCTGATTTCAACCAAAGATTGACACAAAAAAAGCTGGGGTAACTCAGCGGCACAGGCAGCATCTCTGGAGAAAAAGGAATAGGTGACGTTTCGGGTCGAGACCCTTTTTCAGACTGAGTGTTTAAGAAAGGACTGCAGATGCTGGAAAAATCGAAGGTAGACAGAAGATACACAGTTTCTCCAGACTGAGAATCAGGGGGAAGGGAAACGAGAGATATAGACGGTGATATAGAGAGACTAGACTAAGTGGGACCCATTGGGTCCCATGTTCACACGGGAGGGGTGGTCCCCAATGCAATATTCCACCTCTCCCCCAATTCCAATATTGGTGGCCGGGGGGGGGGGGGGGGGCTTTCTGGAGTGCTAGTATGGGTCTTGTGTGCCGAAGGGATTGGTTTCCAGAGAGCTAGTATGGACATTGTGGGCCAAATGGATTTTTGGGCTGGCAGCTCAGTCACTCAGGCCTGGTGGGCTGGCAGCTCAGTCACTCAGGCCTGTTGGCTGGCAGTTCACTCATGGCTATTCCTTGAAATTCCATTTCAGGCAGAGTGCAGGCCACCAAACTCAATTTTGCAGCATTTCAGGCAGTGCAGGCCACCAAATTGCCAAACAACTCATTGCATTGTCATTGAGGGCTAACAAATCATTTATTGCAAGTACATTGCAGACTCACAGTTCAGTTGATTTACAGCTTAGAATCACACTTGTGGACTCTCCCTCGCGATCTTCCAGAGTGACTGACTCAAGTCCAGCAATCCAGGTTTTTATAGTCCTGTTCCCCCAGAAGGGGTGTTACCTTCATTGTGGTGATTGACAGGCGAGAGGACAAATCAGCTGATCTCAAGATTTATTAAACACTCATAACTTTTTTATTTTTCATCGATCGGAAAAATCCTCTGGACTGCCTCAGCAGAGGAGGACTGTGAGTAAGATGGCCAAAAAATCATACCAATATATGGTAGCGTTTTTTTCCAAAGTCAATATACAGCGCAGACAGGAAGTGGTCAAGTTGAGGCTTTTAGTTATATAGATATAGAACAAATGAATGAAAGATATGCAAAAAAGTAAGGATGATAAAAGGATCAGGCCATTGTTTGCTGTGGGCTAGATGCAGACGAGTTACAGACAATGCGACTCAACAAGACCGCTTTGCAGCTAGTATAACGACCTGGGTGTGAGGGAGGGATGGAAAGAGAGGGGATGCAAGGGTTACTTGATGTTGAGCATATTAACATATGATGAGTGTTTGATGGCACAGGCCCTGTACTCACTGGATTTTAGAAGGATGTTGAGGAACTTCATTGAAACTCACTGAATAGTGAGAGGCTTGGATAGAGTTAAACGCGGAGAGAATGTTTCCACTAGTGAGAGAGTCTAGGAATAGAGACCATAGCCTCAGAATAAAAGGATGTACCATTGGAAAGGAGATGAGGAGGAATTTATTTGGTCAGAGGGTGGTGAATCTGTGGAATTCTTTGCCACAGACGGCTGTGGAGACCAAGTCAATGGATATTTTTAAGGCGGAGATGAACAGATTCTTGATCAGTACGAGTGTCAGGGGTTATGGGGAGAAGGCAGGAGAATGGGGTTGATAGGGAAAGATAGATCAGCCGTGATTGAATGGCGGAGTGGACTTGATGGGTCAAATGGCTTAATTCTGCTCCTAGAACGTATCAACATGTTACAGGACGGAAACAGGCCCTTTGGCCCAACCGAGTCCACGCTAACCAACCACCCGACACAGTAGAGTTGCTGCCTTACAGTTCCAGAGACCCGGGTTCGATCCTGACTATGGGTGCTTGTCCGTATGGAGTTTGCACGTTCTCCCAAGGACCACATAGGCTTTCCCCGGGTTCCCTCCCACACTCCAAAGCCGTGTAGGGTTTGTTGGTTGCTTGGATTCAGTAAAGTTTGTAAGTTTTCACTAGTGGGTGCAGGATAGTGCTAGTGTACGGGGATCACTGGTCTGCGGGGACACAGTGGGCCGAATGTTTCTGCGCCATTCTAAACTGAACTAAACCACCCAGTTACACTAATTTAATCCAACTTTATACTCTCCATATTGTTATCAATTGCTTCTACCACCCACTTACACACTGTTGCAGAGTTCTTTAATTAAATAATTAGTCAATTAATTGATTGATTAAAGATACAGCATGGAGCAAGGCCCTTCGGCCCACTGAGTCCCTGCTAACCATTGACCACACTAATTCGATGTTCTCCCATTACCACTCCCCACACACTAGGGACAAATTTGCTGAAAGCCAATTAACCTACAAACCCGCACGTCTTTGGGATGTGGGAGGAAACCAGTGGAACAATTAAAGTATGCATAATTTGGAGATTAAGGTTGACAGTGGAGAATAGCAAATAGATTGTTACCAGCTTAGATCCTTGTAAAATTTAGTTTGATAAAGGAAGTACTTCAAAAAGAAAAAGATTGTGAAAGTTCATCTAGGCACATAATTTTATAAAATTATCACCAGTAAGAATTAACAGTTAAAGTCATAATATAATATTTCCAAAATGCCATTTTATGTTCCCAAGCAGTATTTCCATTTCATGTGTTTCTTTAATTCAGGTTTCGTTCTCTCAATAAAATGTTGTTCCAGTGATACACAAAGCGCTGGAGGAACTCAGCGGGTCAGGCAGCATCTGTGGAGGGAATGGACAGGCGACGTTTTGTGTCGGGGCCTTCCACAGATGCTGCCTGACCTGCTGAGTTCTTCCAGCGCTTTGTGGTTTGCTCAAGGTGCCACAGCCATCGAATGTTTTCCCAGCAGATGTTCCTCGACCAACTTCTCTCATGCACTATTTTCCCATTTTCATTCACTGTCACAGTCACAATTATACTTTATTAGCCCAGTGCGCTTTGCAACATGTGAGGAATTTAATTTGCCAAGTCCGTCATACAAATAAAAAGCCACGGAACCCACAAAATGCATTTTGACATAAACATCCCCCACAGGTGACTCCTCCACATTCCTCACTGTGATGGAAGGTTAAAAAAAGTTCAAATCTCTCCCCTTCTATGCTCTCTCGCGATCCGGGGCATCGAGCCCTCCGTTGACGGGACGATCTTGGCTCGGGGTATCGGGGCAATCAGTTTCGGCAACGGGGCAATCAGTCCCTGCATCGGGGGGATGGAACAAGCTGCCGGAGGAGGTAGTTGAGGTAGGGGCTAGCCTAACATTTAAGAAGCAGTGAGACAGGTACATGGACAGGACAGGTTTGGAGGCGATCGGACCCCAGGTTGGGACTGGTCGAGCCCCTGCATCATTAGAGCTCCCGGCTAGCCTCTCCCGAGACCGCGAGCTCCCGATGTAGTCTGCAGGCTGCGGTTGGAGCGATCCCAAGCAAGGGATCGCTCCATGTTAATCTTTTCTGCTTAGAGTCACAGTGTGGAAACAGGCCCTTCGGCCCAACTTGCCCTCACCGGACGACAGATCCCATCTGCACTGGTCCCACCTGCCAGTATTTGGTCCATATCCCTCCAAACCTGTCCTATCCATGTACCTATCTAACTACTTCTTAAATGTTGGGATAGCTCCTGGCTCAACTACCTCCTCCGGCAGCTTGTTCCATACAGCCACCACACTTCACTGTTAATGTAGAATCTGACTGGGATAGTGTAACAGGTTTGTTAACGATACAGCATGGAAACAGGCCCTTCGGCCCACCGACTCCATGCTGAGTAGCATTCACCCATTCCCACTAGTTCTATGTTATCCCACTTTCTCAGTAACCTGCCTTAAATGTGTTGCTAGCAGGGAAGATCCCCATCAATGCAAGGTCCCCAGCTATTATTTATTCTCGCTGTCATGCGGTTATGAGCCTGAGGCAAAAATTCCTGCTTTTTGAGACAAAAATAGCAGTGGTTGCAGAGATATGGAAACTACTAACAAAACCACTACAACTCCTGGTTTAGAAACACTATCCAAGGAAGTGATTCTCCGCTAACAAGCTAAAGTTCCATAGAATCTTCAATACATTGCCACCTTAAAGCTTCTCAACTGTCCAGCAAGTCACTTAATGAGTAGAAATGTCAAAATGTTTGGTAATTCGACCATGGAATTATCTGTTTGGGGACAGGCAAGAGCAAATAGACGGCAGTGATGCCTTAGCAAGTTTTTGTGGAATCTCTACTGTTTTGTAATGACCTGTTTTTCTGTTGTTAACCATGCGATTTAAGACTTTATGTTGAAATAATATTTTCAGTCTCAAAATGATACTGATATTCTGTCGCACAGGAGCTACTGACTTATGGAGTTGTAGAGTAATTCAGCACAAAACCAGGCCCTTCAGCCCAACTGTCCATGTTGCCCCATCTAAGCTAGTCCCATTTACCCACATTTGGCCCATATACCTGTCCAATTTACCTTGAGACTCCAGACTTTGGAGATGCAGCGCGGAAACAGGCCCTTCAGCTCCCCGAGTCCGCGCCGACCAGCGATCCCCGCACACTTGCGCTATCCCACGCACTAGGGACAATTTACAATTTTACTAAAGCCAATTAACCTACAAATATGCACGTCTTTGGAGTGTGGGAGGAAACCGGACCACCCGGAGAAAACCCACGTGGTCACAGTGAGAACGTACAAACTCCGTTCAGACAGCACCCGTCGTCAGGATCGAACCCGGGTCTCTGGCGCTGAGAGGCAGCAACTCTACCGCTGCGCCACCGTGCCGTTTATTTATTTTACCAAGATCATCAAGAATGGATAAAAATGCAGCCCTGGTATCCTACTTGCAATGAGCACTTACCCATAGAGACGACACACTGTTCCTCCACACTGCATTCTGTTTACAATGGGAATACAAGGGAAATTTGTGAATCTTACACCGTTGATCTCTTAAGTATGAAGTTGTCCCAATCCAGAATTATACCAATCCAGCATGTCGTTGTTTATCCATTTGTCATCTACTTTTGGTCAACAACTTTCAATTAGTTTTATCAATACTCCTTTTGGGAACATAAAAACAAAAAGCTCAGAAAGAATTAAAAATCATTCCAGAAATCAAACAATTGATATGTTAAGGTTACGGGGAGAAGACAGGAGAATGGGGTTGAGAGGGAAGATAGATCGGCCATGATTGAATAAGGCAGACTAGCTCCGATGGGCTGAATGGCCTAATTTTGCTGCGATGTCTTATGGTCTTATCCTGCGAACGAGGTTTAATTGAAATAAGCAGAGGGTTTCTGTAATGTTGATGAAGGCTAATAATATTGTTCTCCTGTGCATGTTATCTTTTCCAGGAAGCTTATGCATCAGCTGAAGATTTTGCCCGTTTGGCAGGTGAAATTCTGACTGTTGTCGGAGCTGTCCTGATCCTCGTCACAGAGGTTTGTTGCAAATTGTACATTTCCATCTCGTTACGCTGTTAAAAAAATTGAAATATTCCCACATTGTATCATTTTTTTCTAAAGCCGCCCTATGAATAGACCACCATGCATCGCCACCCTTGATCCGTCGGTTTTACACCTTACCCTTCCTTATCTCTATCTCGCCCTCTCCCCTGACTCTGTCTGAAGAAGGGTCTCCACCTGAAATGTTACCCGTTCCTTCTCTCCAGAGATGCTGCCTGCCCTGCTGCGTTACTCCAGCATCAGCATCTGCAGTTCCTACCTACACAACTCTGGCTGACCTGCCTGAAAACTCTTTTTTTATTCATGATCGAAATGTTAGTGCAATTTTATCTTGGAAATGTTGGTACTCACTGTAGACAGAAACATAGAAAATAGGTGCAGGAGGAGGCCATTCGGCCCTTCCAGACTGCACCACCATTCATTGTGATCATGGCTGATCATCCACAATCACTAACCCGTGCCTGCCTTCTCCCTATATCCCTTGACTCTACTAGCCCATAGAGCTCTCTCTAACTCTCTTTTAAATTCATCCAGTGAATTGGCCTCCACTGCCCTCTGTGGCAGAGAATTCCACAAATATATTTGCAAGTTATCTGTATCTAAACACAGTGGGGAAATTGGCTATCTGTGTGATCGATAATAACTGCTCGAGGATGTGGGAGAAGGAATGGTCAAGAAATAATGCCGCCATTTTGCCTCGGCAGATCCATCAGGAGGAGGAGATAGAAAAAGGATTCATAGCAAAAGGATTTGAGTGTAGGAGCAGGGAGGTTCTACTTCAGTTGTATAGGTTCTTGGTGAGACCACACCTGGAGTATTGCGTACAGTTCTGGTCTCCAAATCTGAGGAAGGACATTATTGCCATAGAGGGAGTGCAGAGAAGGTTCACCAGACTGATCCCTGAGATGTCAGCAGTGTCTTATGAAGAAAGACTGGATACACTTGGTTTATACTCTCTAGAATTTAGGAGATTGAGAGGGGATCTTATGGAAACTTACAAAATTCTTAAGGGGTTGGACAGGCTAGATGCAGGAAGATTGTTCCCGATGCTGGGAAGGTCCAGGACAAGGGGTCACAGCTTAAGGATAAGGGGGAAATCCTTTAGGTCCGAGATGAGAAGGACTTTTTTCACACTGAGAGTGGTGAGTCTCTGGAACTCTCTGCCACAGAGGGTAGTTGAGGCCAGTTCATTGGCTATATTTAAGAGGGAGTTAGATGTGGCCCTTGTGGCTAAGGGGATCAGAGGGTATGGAGAGAAGGCAGGTACGGAATACTGAGTTGGATGATCAGCCATGATCATATTGAATGGAGGTGCAGGCTCCAAGGGCCGAATGGCCGACTCCTGCACCTAATTTCTATGTTTCTATGTTTCTAGAAGAACCATGATTGAATGGTGGAGTAGACTTGATGGGCCGAATGAGCTAATTCTGCTCCTAACACTCTTGTGATCTTGTGATTATCTTCACACAGCAAATCTAATCCATCTCCTCCTTATCTTCACAGATTCCACGTTTGATTCATATAGGACCTGCAAAGTATTTTGGAAACACTGTAACTGGAGGACCTTTTCACATTACAATGTAAGACATGCACCTTTTAGCTTTGATCTAAGCCTTTTTCCCAATATCTATCGTGGTGCATTATAAACTTTAATTAAATAAAATAATTTTCTGTTTGTAACAATGTATTACCATGGTGTTATTGCAGAATTCACAGTCGCAGAGTCACACAGCACGGAAACAGGCCCTTTGGCCCATCTTGTCCATGCCGACCAAGGGCTAGGCACATTTGCCCCATATCTCTTCTCAAACTTTCCTATCCCTGTACCTGCCCAAACATCCTTTCAATGTTTTTATTTAACATTTTTATATCATTTATATCATCTCAGAACCTGAGAATAGTACTAATCAAAGTCCGTTAGTTACGTACTGACTTCCTTTTTATTACAGACTCAAGCAGGCCCTCTCATAGATGAACTGAGGCCCAGGCCAATTTCAATTTTAGAGGCCTTCAAATCAAGGTCCCTTTGAAGCAGACAGGCATGAAGCCCATGTCAAATGGCACTTTGTGCTATCCCCCCCCCCCCCCCCCCCACCTCCGATAGGGCCTGGACTCAAGATAAGACATTACATGGAATAAATTGCATACAAAAGCACAATACAAGGTTTAAGGTCAAGAATTTAAAAAAATCATTGTCCGACAACGAGACAACGATACCAATGTCTCCACAGTTGGGATTGGTAGCGTGTAGAGCTAAACCTTATGTTTGATCAGGCCAGGATGATTTCATTTTCAGAATCATTAATCTGGCAAATAAAATTATACACAAGATTTCTTAAGGCAGTTTGTCAAGTATTGACTCCTGCAGCCACCAGCATTTCACTTGCAATACACCATCGAGGTCTCTTAAGCAATACTCTCATGGCATCATTATAAGCTACTTTAAGTCTCTGTAAACTTGCTTTTCTGTGGTTGGACCACAGGCGTGCAGTATAGAGTGGTGTACAATATGCTCTGAACAGAGACAATAGACAATAGGTGCAGGAGTAGGCCATTCGGCCCTTCGAGCCAGCACTGCTATTCAATGTGATCATGGCTGATCATCCCCAATCAGTACCCCGTTCCTGCCTTCTCCCCATATCTCCTGACTGCGCTATTTTTAAGAGCCCTATCTAGCTCTCTCTTGAAAGCATCCAGAGAACTGACCTCCACAACCCTCTGAGGCAGAGAATTCCACACTCTCACAACTCTCTGTGAGAAAAAGTTTTTCCTCGTCTCTGTTCCAAATGGTTTACTCCTTATTCTTAAACTGTGGCTCCTGGTTCCGGACTCCCCCAACATCGGGAACATGTTTCCTGCCTCTAGCGTGTCCAAACCCTTAACAATCTTATATGTTTCAATGAGATCCCCTCTCATCCTTCTAAATTCCAGAGTGTACAAGCTTCACTCCATCTGTACACGCACTAAAATTGCGTTTAGTTTAATTTTGTTTAGTGATACAGTGTGGAAACAGGCCTTGGACCCACTGGTGACCATCGATCACCTAAACACTAGTTCTATCCTACACATTAGGGGCAATTCACAGAAGCCAGTTAACCTATAAACCTGTACATTTTTGGAATGAGGGAGGAAACCGGAGCATCCGTAGAAAACCCACGCGGTCACGGAGAGATCGGCCAAACTCTCTATGGACAGCACAAGCAGTCAGGAGTGAACCCGTGTCTCTGGTGCTGTAAGGCAGCAACTCTACTGCTGCGTCACCGTGCTGCCCCCAGAACTTAATTAAAACTTTTGTAAAGGTAATGTCGGTGAAGAAACAAAATTATTTCAAAGGTCAGAACGTAGAACTGCAGGTGTTAGTTAATACGCAAAAGGACACAAAGTGCTGGAGTAACTCAAACAGGTCAGGCAGCATCCTTGGAGAAGGATCCCGACCTGAAACGTCACCTATCTCTGTTCTCCAGAGATGCCGCCTAACCCGCTCATTGTAATGGCCGAAATCCCTTCTGCTGAATTAAGGAATAGACTTGAACTGCTGAGCTACAAGTAAAGACAAATATAGATTTAGTGGCTGTTAAATGAGATATTAATAATGATAAATCAGCATGTTGAATGAATGAATATTTATTGTCCAAGTATTCACATACAAGGAATTTGCCTTGGTGCTCCACCCGCAAGTGACAACATGACATACAGTGACAGTTAGGAATGACACATAAAACATTGAACATTAATAATAAAACATTATTGATTATACATGTGAATTAAATAAAATACCAAAGCAAAAGAAGGCAACAGATTTTGGGTTATTGAGTAGAGCTCCTACTCATAGAAAAATAGCTGTTTTAATGTCTGGCTGTGGCAGTTTTGGCAGTCCGGAGTCGCCTTCCAGAGGGAAGTGATTCAAAGAGTTTGTGGCCAGGGTGAAAGGGGTCGGAGATGATTTTGCCCGCTCACTTCCTTGTGAAAACATTAAGGTTGTTTGATGTGCAGCAATATTGGGGCAATATTGATTAGGAAGCAGTTCGGGCATCAATGATCTACTCAAGGAATGGGCAAAGCAGGCCGATTGTTCTATCAATGTTGTCGATCGCCAGTTTAACAACCAGACAGTCAAAATGGTCAGTAGCAAACTGTGTGGGGAATTGAGAAGCTGGGCAAGTATAACTGACTGTTACACAAAAAGCTGGAGAAACTCTGCGGGTGCAGCAGCATCTAAGCAGCGAAGGAGATAGGCGACGTTTCGGGTCGAGACCCTTTCCGAAACGTCGCCTATCTCCTTCGCTCCTTAGATGCTGCTGCACCTGCTGAGTTTCTCCAGCTTTTTGTGTAACCCTCGATTCTCCAGCATCTGCAGTTCCTTCTTTAACACAAGTATAACTGACTGCCTTTGAGAGTCACAGAGTCACACAGCACAGAAAACATGCAAGCAAGCAAATACACAGACAATAATATTGCAAAGTTAAAAAACAAAGCTCTATGTATTCAGAGCTTATTTGGAGGTTCTGTGGAATTCTCTGCCACAGAAGGCAGTGGAGGCCATTTCACTGGATGTTTTCAAGAGAGAGTTCTTTGGGCTATGCAGCTCTTTGGGCTAACGGAATCAAGGGATTGGGGAGAAAGGAGGAACGGGCTACTGATTTTGGATGATCATCCATGATCATATTGAACGGTGCTGGCTCGAAGGACCGATTGGCCTACTCCTGCACCTATTTTCTATGTTATAGAGTCACAGCATGGAAACAGCCCCTTCAGCCCAACCTGCCCACATCGGCCAACATGTCCCAGCTACACTAGTCCCGCCTGCCCGTATTTGGCCCATATCCCTCCAGGTTGTTGTGTTTAATAGCCTGATGGCTGCAGGGAAGAAGCTGCTCCTGAACCTGGACGTTACAGTTCTCAGGCTCCTGTACCTTCTTCCCAACAGCAGGGGTGAAATGCGTGTGCGTGGCCAGGGTTGGTGTGGGTCTCTCATTCTTTTCGGGGCAGCAACTCTTCCAAGGACGTGGACCAAACGCTGGCGGGCGGGCAAACGGGACTAACGTAAATGGGGCATTTTGGTCGGCATGGACAAGTTGGGCCGAAGGGCCTGTTTCCGTTCCATGTGACTCTGACACTGCAACTTGGCAACGAAAGCCATGGTGAAAATATAACTAGTTGTTGCACCAGGGACATAATGTAAGGAGCACTTCTCTCTTTTTGCCACAAATGTAAAATGAGTTTTCTCATCTTTGTTTGCAGGATTGTTTATGCTTGCTTTGTATTAATCACCATGATACTGAGGGTTCTGAACCACGAATGGGAAACGGTTATAATGGCGTATGCACTGATAAGTGCTTGGTGTAACGTTCTTTATTTTGCCCGTGGCTTCAAGTTACTTGGTCCTCTCTGCATCATGATACAAAAGGTCAGTTCATTCTCCTCTGCCGCTTGCTCCAGGGTCGCCGACTCTCTCACTCCCAAATAAGGGACAAAGGGTCAAAATCCGGGACCAATTCCCGACGGCAATTCGTCGACCGACTGCGCCGTGGCTGGGTGAATGATGAGTCGGCCCGGGTGCTGCACTGGGCCAGCTGAGGGGTTTTGGCTCGAGCTGGGCCAAAGTCCGACACCCCATCCAACTCGTGATCGGCCGTGAGAAGGAGGGGTGGTGGCCATGTCGGCGGTAAGCGAAGACTCGAAGGCCGGACGGCTGGCCGGGCTGCCGACCGACGGGGCCACGGGCCACGCGCTGCTGCTGCTGCACTCCATGGGCTGCACTACTTCGGGACGGGTGAGGCGGGGCCGGACGTGGCGCTCTGACCCGACAGTCCCCGCGACCCGAGTAGTAGCGGTCAAATACGGGACAAGGGCGGTCCCGTACGGGACAAACCAATTTAGCCCAATATACGGGATGTCCCGGCTAATGCGGGACAATTGGCAACTCTATCCAGAACTGACTTCATTTATCTGCGGTGTAAACCAGCATCTGCAGTACCTTCCTACTCGATGATCTCAATACCAGTTGTATCAATTCTGTCTTAGATGTCTGAAGAAGGGTCTCATCCCAAAACGTCACCTATTCCTTCTCTCCGGAGATGCTGCCTGACCCGCTGAGCTACTCCAGCATTTTGTGTCTCTTCCTCAACCGAGATCCTGGTGCTGAACTGTGATTTTCTCAAACCCGGCCCCCACCTCCCTCCCCACTCTCTCCACCCCCCCCCAACCACCTGCCCCATCCGCACCTGGATGTCCACACATCTCCTGATCTACAATCCTGTATGTCTTGGAGTGTAGGAGGAAACCGGAGCACCCGGAGAAAACCCACACGGTCCACAAACTCTGTACAGACAGCACCCCACAGCCGGGATCGAACTCTGGTCTCTGGTGCTGTAAGGCAGCAACTCTACCGCTGCAGTCCAATGTCCACAATGGGGTAGAGGTGATCGGCCAGTACTCTACTCTATGGAAGGAGTGTTCGGAAGCCTGATATCAGAGGGGAAAAATATGTGCTCCTGAGTCTGGTGGTGTGTGACCTTCAAGAAGAAGGAATGAACGGGGTGGGACAAGTTTTTGGAGATGTTGGCTGCTTTTCCACGGCATTGTGAAGTGTTGGTGGAGTCAATGGTGGGCGAAGGGATACAGAGCTTCTATTATGGGAAACGCTGTCGTTCCTTAATTTCAATTCCATTCTCAAGTTACCCGAACTTCATTGTTAATTAATAGACAATAGACAATAGGTGCAGGAGTAGGCCATTCGGCCCTTTGAGCCAGCACCGCCATTCAATGTGATCATGGCTGATCATCCCCAATCAGTACCCCGTTCCTGCCTTCTCCCCATATCCCCTGATTCCGCTATCTTTAAGAGCCCTATCTAGCTCTAAGTCTAATTTAAGGGCCTGTCCCACTGTACGAGGTAATTCAAGAGTTTCTCCCGAGTTAAAAAAAAAGAAACTCGTGGTAAGCACGTAGAATGTACGTAGCGGGTACGTCGGAGCTCTGGACGTCTCTTAGCAGCTCGTAACGCTGATGGCAGGTACTCGGGAACGCTAAGCTCGTGAAGACTCGTGAAGGTTTTTCAACATGTTGAAAAAATGGCCACGAGAGCCCCGAGTACCGACGAGCGGCTATTAGCGTAATTCTCCGAGTTCGAATCAGGGGAAACTCTGGAGAACTCTTGAATTAGCTCGTACAGTGGGACAGCCCCATGAGTCTGCTCCTGGAATACCTTCAAACGTACCAATCATAATCCAATTGCAAGACCAAAACCAATTATCTGTTTTCTTTTTCTCTTCCCAGATGATCTTTGGTGATCTTATGAGGTTTTGTTACGTTCTGATAATTGTCATTATAGGATTCGGTGCAGGTGGGTAAACTATGCATTATGTCAGTAGAAATGAAACCATTCAAATATACCGGAATAATATACCGGGAATGAATAACACGACCATCAGTATGGGTAGAGAGAAAAGCCCTGTTAATATTTTCAGTTGAGTAACATGTGGTAAATGTCACTGTTCAAAATTAAAGCTGTGATTGATCGATTGAAAGATGGACAAAAGGCAATAGGTGCAGGAGCAGGCCATTCGGCCCTTCGAGCCAGCACCACCATCTAATGCGATCATGGCTGATCATCCCCAATCAGTACCCGGTTCCTGCCTTCTCCCCATATCCCCTGACTCCGCTATCTTTAAGAGCCCTATCTAGCTCTCTCTTGAAAGTATCCAGAGAACCTGCCTCCACCACCCTCTAAGGCAGAGAATTCCACAGACTCACAACTCTCTGTGTGAAAATGTGTTTCCTCATCTCCGTTCTAAATGGCATACTCCTTATTCTTAAACTGTGGCCCCTGGTTCTGGACTCCCCCAACATCGGGAACATGTTTCCTGCCTCTAGCGTGTCCAAGCCCTTAACAATCTTATATGTTTCAATGAGATCCCCTCTCAGATACGGATATAAAAAACTCCCACCGAGCCGATCATTGATCACCCGTTCACACTTTGTATATTATCCTACCTTCAAGTTCTATATTATATCATTCCAGTTCTATATTATCCTCATTTTGCATCCACTCCTTACACACCAGGGGCAATTTATAGCGGGTCAATTAACCTACAAACCTGGAATATAGGGAGGAAACCAGAGCACCCGGGGAAAACCCATGCAGCCACAGAGAGAACATGCAAACTCCACACAGAGAGTGCCCGACGTCAGGATCAAACCCGTGACTCTGGCACTGGAGATTCCGATGCATGGAATCTCCAGCCAGCATTGGAATTGGCTCCTGGATAAATATGATGCAAGAAGTATCATTTGAAATTTAATTAAATAAAGACTAACATTTAAAAAAAAGATAAAACTACCCAGATAACTAGAAAAAGACACAAAGCACTGGACTAACTCGGTGGTTCAGGCAGCATGTCTGAAGAAGGGTTCTGTAAATTGTCCCTAGTGTGCAGGAAGAGAAACATAGGACTTTTAAAAGACTTTTAATCAGGGTTTTCAGGTCAGGTTGGTCAAATAGGTTTCCATTATTAACCTCCTGTTTAGTTTAGTTTGGAGATGAAGCACGGTAACAGGCCCTTCGGCCCACTGAGTCCGTATCGACTAGCGATCTCCGCACACTCACACTATCCCACGCACACACACGCACACGCACACGCACACGCACACGCACACACACGCACACACACACTAGGGACAATTTACAATTTTACCAAAGCTAATTAGCCTACAAACCTGCATGCAGGTCACGGGGAGAGCGTACAGACAGCACCCGTAGCCGGGATCGAACCCGGATCTCTGGCGCTGTGTGGCAGCAACTCTACCGCTGCGCCACCGTGCCGCTCCTAACCGAGAGTCCTAATGAAAGTCCAGTTGACAGTCGGCAACTCGTTACAGATCCGCGGGATTTTCCTGGCCTGCATTCTGCTTGTTGCTTAACTCCAGTTGTTTTTTTTTTAAATTTCATCTTTTAATGGTTTGCTTTGTATTTTGAAAACATCACAGGTTTCGATGTTCACTTTCAAGCCCTGGACCCCAACACTTACTTGTACTTCAGGGACTTTACCATCACTATTTTCACATTGTTCCAGCTGATGATGGGCCTGACGGAACTGCCTGGCCCTCCTGACATCAAGATCCCCGACATCATCATTGTCCTTTACATGGTTTACATGTGTTTTGGCTTTGTCCTTCTGCTCAACCTTTTCATCGCTCTGATGGGAGACACTCACTATCGAGTTGTCAGTGAAAGAAAATCCCTCTGGAAAGCTCAGGTAGTGTCCACAACTCCTTTCCCTCTAAACGCTTTCACTCCTAATTAATTTTTAAGCCCTTGCTAAGAATTTTTGTGTTGTTTTTAAACCTGCATGGTTAATGGTGTAACATTAATAAGATGGTAGACGGGAATGCCGGAGAAACCCAGCTGGGTGAGGCAGCATCTATGGAGCGAAGGGATGGTCGAGACCCGAAACAAAGGACTGCGGACGCTGGTTTATACCTTCTTCTGCTTGCATATGGCGTGCACGCTCTAAAGTTGGAAGACCGCTCGTTCTATTTGATCTTATTTGATTGTGCATGCCAGGTTGATTGCATTCGTCGAAACAGGGCGGACCACGTGAAGGTTGCAATCTCCCACCCCTGGTTTATACCAAAGAGAGATACAGTACTGGACTAACTGCAAGGGCGGCACGGTGGCGCAGCGGGAGAACTTACAGCGCCAGAGACCTGGGTTCGATCCTGACTATGGGTGCTCTCTGTGTGGAGTTTGTACGTTCTCCCCGTGACTGGGTGTGTTTTCTCCGTGAATTCCAGTTTCCTCCCGCACTCCAAACCAGCGTTTGTCAACCAGTGTTCCCTGGAACGCTAGGGTTCCACGAGAGGTCGCAAGGGGTTCCAAGAGAATTAATTTAATTTAATTTATACTCGTGTTTTTATTTATTTGTTTGTATGTGTCCTGCCCCCTCGCCCGACATCAGTCTGAAGAAGGGTCTCGACCCGAAACGTCGCCCATTCCTTCTCTCCATAGATGCTGCCTCACCCACTGAGTTTCTCCAGCATTTTTGTCTACCTTCCATTTTTCCAGCATCTGCAGTTCCTTCTTAAACATTAATAAGATAGCTGTCGAAGGTAGACACAACATGCTGGAGTAACTCAGTAAGATGCTCGAGTAGGGTCTCGACCCGAAACGTCACCCATTCCTTCGCTCCATAGATGCTGCCTGTCCCGCTGAGTTACTCCAGCATTTTGTGTCTACCATCCGGTGGATGAATTCACCATCAATGAAAGCATGATCGATGCAAGGGAAAATTCTGTGCTGCAAATCTACCGGACGTCTTTATCCCGGGCATTCCCTCTTTCCCCCCAGTCCCATCAAGCAAGATTCAGGGACAGTTTCTTCCCAGCTGTTATCAGGCAACTGAACCATCCTATCAACAACTAGAGAGCGGTCGTGAGCTACGAACTACCTCATTCGAGACCCTCGGACTATCTTTAATCGGACTCTACTGGACTTTATCTTGCAATAAACATTATTCCGTTTGTTAATCATCTGTCCACTGTGGACGGCTGGATTGTAATCACGTATACTATAGTCTTTCTGCTGACTGGTTAGCATGCTTTTCACTGTACCTCGGTACAAATGATGATAAACCAAACTGAACCAAACTAATAACTGGTTTAGGTCATAGGTGACAGACCTGCGAATAACCGTCACTGCCACTGCTGGCTCACGCTGCTTACAGCCCCGCCTGCCCACGCCACCTATGCCGGACTCCACCACCGACGCCCCTTATCCACACTCTGGCCGCCCGCGGGTCGCGCCCATCGACTCTGCCGATCCTCGTCTCTCCTTCCCCCCCCCCCGGCTACCAGCAGGCCATCAACTCACCCCGATTCCAGGCCCAGTTCCGGACCGAGAGTCTGGAAAAGAAACGTCGCCTATTCCTTCGCTCCATAGATGCTGCCTCACCCGCTGAGTTTCTCCAGCATTTTTGTCATCCTTTCTGCAGTTGCTTGCTTCTGCTACTTAGGATCACAGAGTCATCCCGAGTAGACACTCTTCCCTTGGGCACAACTCGCCTACACCGGCCAATGTCCCAGCTACACTAGTCCCACCTGCCTGCGTTTGGTCCATATCCCTTCAAACCTGTCCTATCCATGTACCTGTCAAACTGTTTCTTAAACGTTGGGATAGTCCCAGCGTCAACTACCTCCTCTGGCAGCTCGCTCCAAACACCCACCACCCTCTGTGTGAAAAAGTTACCCCTCAGATTCCTATTGAATCTTTTCCCCTTCACCTTGAACCTATGTCCGCAGGTCCTCGAGTCACCTACTCTGGGCAAGAGACTCCACCCGATCTATTCCTCTCATGATTTTATACACCTCTATATGATCAGATACAAAAACTTACACAATGATGATACTTTATTTGGTTATAGCGGACAGTTGGCAATAACAGACACCATTCCCCACCCCCACCATGGTCCGTTATAACGAGGGTTTACTGTAATTTGTGTAGATATTGTAATGAGTGAACATAGCTGAATTTCTCATCTATAATTATTATGTGGAGCTATGCAAGGTATTTGTAAACCAGCATCTGCAGTTCCTTGTTTCCACATTGGTGGTGTAGATCATATGATCATCGTATGATCTACATGATAGGGATAGGAGCAGAATTAGGCCATTCGGCCCATCGTCCACTCTGCCATTCAATCACGGCTGATCTCTCTCTCCCTCCTAACCCCATTCTCCTGCCTTCTCCCCATATCCTCTGTCTAGGCTCCCCGTGTGCGTGACTTTGGCGCCTTTCAGAGGGGGGCGGGCTTAAAGTGCCGTTTTTCCACAGGCAGGGAAAATCGATCAATGTCGGGCGATTTCGTTGCGGAAGAAAAATCGCTCCGACATTTTATGAATGAAGGTATTTTTAAATTACTCTAAATTATTTATTAACTAGAGTAATTTAAAAATCACCTTCAAAAGCCGTGAGCGCCGACAACTGGAAGGATTTTGCGTAGGGGAGAAAAAAAGGTAAATAGTTTATTTTTATATTAAAAGTTGGTTTTTCGGGAGGCTTTAATAACATTTTCATGTTGCGAAATGGGGTCCAAAAAAATGTATGATCAAACAGTATTTTTCCTCCCGACTTCACAGCAAACCACAACGTTCCAATCCACCGCATTCCACTAAAACCCACTCGCTAGTTGATTTAAATGGCCATTAATTTACAGGCATTAAACACTAAATTCCTTCCATTTGGCTCAGAAATTCATGAAAATGAGATTTAAAAATTATGTTATATTGTGGATTATTATGTGAATGTTATTTGGACACTTAGGCAACTTTAAAAAAGTTTATCTTTTCTTAAGAAATGGATAGATGTTTAGATCTACTCATTGAATTTTGTAATTAGCTACAATTAGATAACTAACTAATTATATGCTTTAATTTCAGGTCATCCAAGTAAGATTGTTTCATATTTGTTTCAGAATGCTTCAATCTATAATAACTGAAAATTTCATTGAGTTCTCGTAATTTTTAAGAAAGTTATGGGCTTTTAACGGTTCCAGATCACAGCTTTTGAGTTAAGTCAATTGAAAGGCAATGGGGAACAAGATGCTAATTTCCGAGTATGAAAATGGCCATAACTTTCTTAATACTGAAGATATGAAAGTGCATTAGGTGTCAAATTAAACTTCTTTTTATGCTTTATCTGATGGGATAAATTGCAGACTTGATTTTTAAAATCTCAACATTTTGTAACATTGCTAGTCTGACACTCGAACTAATCAAGAACTAACACATGGCTCTGGACATCTGGATTTAATAGGCCCTTACATGCATAGAACCAGGAGTAGAAAATCATAATATTATTTAAAAGTGTTCATTCTAATCTCCACTTGTTCTGTTGTTTATTGCGGGTTTTATAGAGTAAAACAATGTTTAAATAGTTGTTGTTACCGCTGCAAGTGAGAATGTCGTTGTTCTGTTTCGGGACATTTGACAATGCAACGCTCATGACTCTGAAAAGGAGGTAGTTTAACCACTAACAGGTGAATGTTGTTTCAGATTGCTGCAACCACACTTCTTCTTGAGAGGAGGCTCCCGGCTTGGCTTTGGCCCAGAGCTGGGATACCAGGAGACCTGCTGGGCCTCAATGTGGAAAAGTGGTATTTAAGGTAAAAGCTGTGAAAAGTGTTTTGTAGAATCTCCACTGAATTAAACTGCTCAGCAAGAGTTATTCACCTAACTCCAAAGGTTCATAGGTCACCATAGGAGCAGAATTAGGCCGTTCGGCCCATTGAGTCTACTCCGCCATTCAATCGTGGCTGATCTATCTTTTCCTCTTAACCCCATTCTCCTGCCCTCATAGGATCATAAGATCATGTGATAGCAGAATTAGGCCATTCGGCCCATCGAGTCTTCTCCGCCATTTCAATCGTGGCTGATCTATCTCTCCCTCCTAACCCATTCTCCTGCCTCCTCCCCATCACCTCTGACACCCGTACCAATCTCTGCCTTAAATACATCCACTGACTTGGCCTCCACAGCCTTTGGTGGCAAAGAATTCCCCAGATTCACCACCCTGTGACTAAAGACATTCCCCCCTCGTTGCCTTCCTAATTCTGAGGAGTCCTTGAATTCTGCGGCTTTGTCTTAGTCCCTCTCCCATCCTGGTTCTCGACTGTAGACACAAAAAAGCTGGAGTAACTCAGCGGGACAGGCAGCATCTCTGGAGAGGAGGAATATGCGGCATTTTGGGTCTGAAGAAGGGTCTCGACCCGAAATATCACCCATTCCTTCTCTCCAGAGATGCTGCCTGTCCCGCTGAGTTACTCCAGCTTTTTGCGTCTATCTTCAGTTTAAACCAGCATCTGCAGTTCCTTCTTATAGCAGTTCTCGACCAGTTTCACTGCTCTCCTGATTAAATATTACTCATTGTGTGCCTCGTTGTCTCCTTCCCCTCGGCTAAAAATGAACCGTTCTACATTTCCTTGACCATCGCCCCCTTTGATCTGTGTTTTCACACCTTACCCTTCCATATCTCTCTGTCTCCCTCTCCCTTAACTCTCAGTCTGAAGAAGGGTCTCGATCTGAAAAGTCACCCATTTCTTCTCTCTGGAGATGCTGCCTGTCCCACTGAGTTACTCCACCATTTTGTGTCTATCTCATGTAAATATCTCGGGAACACCTGGATATCCCTTTCGGAGCTGCAGCAATGAGCAATCGAATAATTTCGGCCCACGACACCATGCTAGCGCTCTGCAAGAGACCCATTAATCCCTACGCTTTGTTTCCTGTCTGCCAAGGAAGACAGATTAGGGATTAACGGGTCCCTTTCAGAATGGCAGGCAGTGACTAATGGGGTGCCACAAGGCTCGGTGCTGGGACCGCAGCTATTTAAAATATACATCAATGATTTGGATGAAGGCATTCAAAGTAACATTAGCAAATTTGTAGATGACACAAAGCTGGGTGGCAGTGTGAACTGTGAGGAGGTTGCTATGAGAATGTAGGGTGGCTTGGACAGGTTGGGGGAGTGGGCAGATGCATGGCAGATGAAGTGCTAGCGTGCATGGGGCGATCGCTGGTCGGCACAGACTAGGTGGGCCGAAGGGCCTGTTTCCGCGCGGCACCTCCAAAAGTCTAACGTCGTGCTGCGCGCCCGTCTGTAGTTTAACGCAGCTCGCTCAATTTTGCTTTCCAGGGTCGAAGAGAGAAGCGATTACCAAAAGGCCAGGAAGAAGGCTGAAGACGAGGAGAAAGAAAACATATCCCATCCAAGGAAGAACAGAAGTGCCTACCGCTGGAAACTCATCCATAAAAACATCTCGAAAAGCCTGAAGAAAAACGACGTTCCAAGTGACATGACCACTCTTTAAATTCTCATCGCTGTAACCCGAGAGACATTGGCTTGTGGGGACACACACACACACACAATTGTTTTTTCTGACTGTGCTGAACCTTGGTGCATTTGCAATTCTTCAAGGCAAAATACCTGCTTAGAAATGGGGAGAGTGCGTTTCCAGGTGCAACATAGCCACGTCAAGGAAGCATTGAAAACTTTAAGTGGAGTTCAATTTCAATAGATTAATTAAAGCTCTAAATGTTTTTTTGAATGTGATAATAAAAAAAAAACCTTTGTTACCGCTCGTTATAAGTTAGGATCATTTGTAAAGTTACGATTAGATAGTCGCTTTCAATAGGCACCGGAATCAGTACTAAGACTTCTAACTAGAAAAATCTTGTCATTCGCAAAGGTGATTTGCAGTAGAAATATTTCATTGAAATACCACGGAGATACAATAATACCTAAAATAAGTCAAATTTAAAACAGGGCAGAGTGGGTGTTTTTTGTGCATCTACAGATTAAAGCACATTTGTTGCAACGGTTTTTAGAGGAATCTTTAAACTTTAATAACAAAATTACTTGCAGTATAAGGTTACTATCACAGCTTGCAAATGATCTGTGCAATATAATACATGATGTTACTGCACACACAGAATAAGAATGGACAATTTTTTAATATATATATATATAGAATGTAAGTAAGTGAAAATTATACAGTATTTTAAAACAAGGTACAGAATGCTACAGTAGTGAAGGGGTTAACTGCTGCTGACTGTTGTAACACTGTACCACAATAAACCTCAAATAAGATTTTACTGAAAGAACGAATAAAGATCCAATGACTCCATCAGTAACTGGTTGCTGCAAGTACAGAGCTGAAGGCTTGAAGCTGCACATTAAAATGTCGCGTCCAGCCAGTCGACGGCACTGTAAGCAAAGGTAGGAATCCAGTCGCAGAGTGAAACAGCGTGGAAACGGGCCCTTCGGCCCAACCCGCCCGTCCCACCTGCACTAGTATGTGGATCGCGGATCGCGGATCGGCCTCTACAGACATCTGCAGACCCACAAGTAGACGACCCTGTGGAGAGGAGAGGACACTCATACTCGTTTCGAGTGACCGCTGATGATGATGATGATGATGGAGCCCTTATCCCTCCAAACCTGTCCGATCCATGTACCTGTCTAATCATTTCTTAAATGTTGGGATAGTCCCAGCCTCAACTACCTCCTCTGGCAGCTTGTTCCATAAACCCACCATCCTTTGTGTGAACAAGTTACCCCTCAGATTCCTATTAAATTTTTCCCCCTTCACCTTGAACCTATGTCCTCTGGTCCTCGATTCCCCTACTCTGTGCAAGAGGCTCTGTGCATCTACCCGATCTATTCCTCTCACGATTTTATACACCTCTGTAAGATCTCCCCTCATCCTCCTGCGTAGATTGATTGAACATTGATAACATCAATCGTTAATACCAGATTGATTATTGTGCCTTGTTTCATTCTAAGTGCTAAAATGATATTCCATCTGATTAAATCTACAGTATGACGTGCTTCAGAACGAGGGGCAGTGGGAATTACTCAGGTAGGAGCCGACAGTTCGAACTACATTGGCATTCTTAGGCTACTTTTCTGAACTGTGATTTGTTATTTAGTCATGGTCAATAATACAAAGGTTTGAAGATCCAGCTGCCTTACGAGGATTTGTGAATGCCTAATTCAAATTTGATTGAATCGAAATTAGTTTGTGCATCACATCTAACTGCTTGGTTGTCAATTTTGTTTTTCTTAAATTATATTTTGCCGGCACTTTTTGTCGTGCGTCCTTTGAGATGTTCTGTCAGTGATCTACTGAACAGTCTATAGTTTAGTTTACAGATACAGAGCGGAAACAGGCCCTTTGGCCCACCGTGTCCGCGCCGACCAGCGAACCCTACATACTTACACTATCCTGCACACACTAGGGACAATTTATAATTTTACTGAAGCCAGTTAACCTAGAAACCTGTATGTCTTTGGAGCATGGCAGGAAACCGGAGCTCCCGGAAAAAAACCCACGCAGATCGCAGGGAGAGCGTACAGGCAGCTCCCGTAGCCAGGATTGAATCCAGGTCTCTGGCGCTGCGCCACCGTGCCGCCCTGAAGGTCTCATCGTCAGCTGCACTCTTTGTGTTCACAGCAAACACGGTGATTGTCACCAAGCATCTGCACTTCTGTTTAAGGACAGTCTAAAGGTAAATGCCTAGAGACTGCATTCTTGCAGTCTGTAGAAGGGCCTCAACCCGAAACGTCACCTGCACCTCTCCAGAGATGCTGCCTGTCCCGCTGAGTTAAAGCCCTGTCCCACTGTACGAGGTCATTCAAGAGCTCTCCCGAGTTTAAAAAAAAAATCAAACTCGTGGTAAACACGTAGAATGTACGTAGCGGGTACGTCGGAGCTCGGGGACGTCTCTTAGCGGCCCGTAACGCTAACGGCAGGTACTCGGGAAACGCGGTAAGCTCGGGAAGACTCGTGAAGATTTTTCAACATGTTGAAAAATGTCCACGAGAGCCCCGAGTACCGACGAGCGGCCGTTACCGTAAATCTCCGAGTTCGAATCAGGGCAAACGCGAGAGAGCTCTTGAATTACCTCGCACAGTGGGACAGGGCTTTTACTCTGGCATTTTGTGTCTATCTTCGGTGTAAACCAGCATCTGCGGTCCCTTCCTATTCCGAATGTGTTCCAAAACCTGTACTTTACAATTTGCTCGTCTGAATATTAATTGTATTGTGAATAAATAATAGTCAAATTCTTAACTTGTTTAAAATTTCTCAGTAGCTCAATTGCACGGATTTTTCGTTGTCATTTATGTAATCAGCTGCTTCAGGCACTGAGGACGTGAAAGGAACAACTTTGAGAGGCTATAATCCTAAACCCGGGGCAGCCTCGTGCAACAGTGCGTCCCTCCTCCCCCCCTCCCACCCAAACTCCATCAGCTGCACACTTTGTGTACACTCCAATCACTGCCGTTGTCACCAAGCATCTGCAGCTCTGTTTAAGGACAGTCTTGAGGACACACTTCAATGGGTGGTGTATGCCATTGTTGTGACCATAACAGGCTGGAGAGGGGAGCACAACAGAACACGGGCAGGTGCCACCGAGCTAATCGACTCACAACCTACACAAGCCAGAACCTTCACCAACTGACTGTGCGGCACGCCGACCTCGGCAAGGTCAAACCCCGCCTCGTAGCGGCCCGCACCAGCTTGATCGTTGCACCTTAGTTTGGACTTCAGCTGGTGGGACCTTTCCCACGTTTGGGGAGAAGGGGGCAGAATGGGGTGAGGGGGGGAGAGATGGACTCGATGGGCCAAATGTCCTAAAACCCCTGTCCCACGGTAAGAGTTCATTGGAAACATAGACATAGAAACATAGAAAATAGGTGCAGGAGGAGGCCATTCGGCCCTTCGAGTCAGCGCCGTCATTCATTTTGATCATGGCTGATCGTCCACTATCAATAACCCGTGCCTGCCTTCTCCCCATATCTCTTGACTCCACTAGCCCCTAGAGCTCTATCCAACTCTCTCTTAAATCCATCCAGTGATTTGGCCTCCACTGCCCTCTGTGGCAGGGAATTCCATAAATTCACAACTCTCACATCAGCCTTAAATGGCCTCCCCTTTATTCTAAGGCTGTGGCCCCTGGTTCTGGACTCACCCAACATTGGGAACATTTTTCCTGCATCTAGCTTGACCAGTCCTTTTATAATTTTATATGTTTCTATAAGATTCCCCCTCATCCTTCTAAACTCCAGTGAATACAAGCCTAGTCTTTTCAATCTTTCCTCATATGACAGTCCCGCCATCCCAGGGATCAATCTCGTGAACCTACGCTGCACTGCCTCAATCACAAGGATGTCCTTCCTCAAATTAGGAGACCAAAACTGTACACAATACACCAGATGTGGTCTCACCAGAGCCCTATACAACTGCAGAAGAACCTCTTTACTCCTGTACTGAAATCCTCTTGTTATCTCATTCCAAGAGTTCTCCCAAGTTTATCCTGATTCGAATTCGGAGATTTACGGTAACGGCCACTCGTCGGTGCTCGGGGCTCTCGTGGACATTTTTCAACATGTTAAAAAATCTTCGCGATTCTTCCGGTGCTTACTTGCCGTTAGCGAGTCTTCCCAAGTACCTGCTATTTGCGTTACGAGCCGCTAAGAGACGTCCCCAAGCTCCGACGTGCCTGCTACGTTCATTCTCCGTGCTT
This sequence comes from Raja brachyura, assembly GCA_963514005.1. Next base: position 58,760,165 of record OY740794.1, on the reverse strand, counting down.
ACCACGAGTTTGATTATTTTTTAAACTCGGGAGAGCTCTTGGAATGAACTCGTACCGTGGGACAGGGCTGTAATTCCACTCCTGTCACTTGTGACCTTGTCACATTTTGTGCAAATGATCCAGGGTCTTTGTTTAAAAAACAGTCACGGAGAAAACAGGAGGGTGAAGACGGGTCCCCCAACCCGAAACGTTCTCCTGTCCATCTCCTCCAGAGACGCTGCCTGATCCGCTGAGTTACTCCAGCACTTGGTGGCCTTTAATGAAGAAAACTAACTGCTACAAAATAAGAGCAATGTAAAAGTTTGCATTAGAACATGGAATAGTACAGCTCAGGATGTCTGTGCCGAACATGATGTCAAGCTAAACTGATTACTCGAGCCAAGTACCCATCTGAAGAAGGGTCCATTTCAGGGTTATGGGGAGAAGGGAGGTGAACAGGGTTATGAGGAAGAGGTAGGCCAGCCAAAATTTCATGGCAGAGTAGACTTGATAGGCTGAATGGCCTAATTCTGCTCCCGTCACATGAACTTATTCCCTCTTCAGATGCTGCCTGACGCGCTGAGTTCCTCCAGCACTCACAATTCCTGTATAGAACATATAAAGGTGCCAGTACAGGAACAGGCCCTTCGGCCCACAATGTCTGTGCCGAACATAGAGCCATTGCATGATGATGTGTCTCTTGCCCAGAGTAGGTGGATCAAAGACCAGAGGACAGAGGTTTAAGATGAAGGCGAAAAGATTCAGTAGTAATCTGACGGGTAGCTTGTTCACATAAAGGGTGGTGGGTGTATGGAACAAGCTGCCAGATGAGGTAGTTGAGGCTGGGACTATCCCGACATTTAAGAAGCAGTTAGACAGGTACATGGCTAGGGCAGGTTTGGAGGGATATGGACCAAGCGCGGGCAGGTGGGACTGGTGTAGGTTTGACATGTGGGCAAGTTGGGCCAGTTTCCACACTGTGTCACTCCATGACTCTTTCTGCAACTCCTTGTGTGTCACTCTCTCATGTTGAATAGTCAATCCATTTCACCAAGTTAAATACAATGTTTGTCTAACTACCCAACATTTTATTAACATTTTTGTCTTTCTAAAAGAAAATCAATGAGAAGGAAGAATTTAGTTTATTTCGTGCGCGTTTAATTTTTCAGCAACTTACTCCGAATATACAAATGAAAGATGGCTGCCAGCTACAGATCCATTTATTTACTCACAGTGCATTCAGAACGCATTCAGGCCCCTTCACTTTTTCCACATTTTGTTATGTTACAGCCTTATTTCAAAATGGATTAAATTCATTTATTTTCATCATCAATCTACACACAATACCCCAAAATGAAGAAGCGAAAACAGGTGTTTAGAAATTTTGACAAAGTAATTACAAATAAATAACTAAAATATAAAATTTACATAAATGTTCAGACCCTTTGCTATGACAAAATTGAGCTTAGGTTCATCCTGTTTGCAATGATTATCCTTGAGATGTTTCTGCAACTTGATTGGAATCCACCGGAGGTAAATTATATTGATTGGACATGATTTGGACAGGCACACACCTGTCTATATAAGGTCCCGCAGTTGACAGTGCATGTCAGAGCAAAAACCAAGCCATGAAGACGAAGGAATTGTCCGCAGACCTCCGAGGCAGGATTGTGTCGAGACACAGATCTGTGGAAGGGTATTAAACAATTTCTGCAGCATTGCAGGTACTGAAGAGCACAGTGGCCTCCGTCATTCTTAGATGGAAGAACTTTGGAACCATCAGGACTCTTCATAGAGCTGGCCGCCCGGCCAAACTGAGCAATCGGGGGAGAAGGGCCTTGGTCAGAGAGGTGACCAAGAACCCGATGGTCACTCTGACAGAGCTCCAGAGTTCCTCTGTGGAGAGGGGGGAACCTTCCAGAAGGACAACTACATCTGCAGCACTCCACCAATCAGGCCTTTATGGTAGAGTGGCCAAACGGAAGTCACTCCTCAGTAAAAAGCACATGACAGCCCGCTTGGAGTTTGCCAAAAGGCACCTAAACAAGATTCTCTGGTCTGATGAAACCAAGATTGAACTCTTTGGCCTGAATGCCAAGCGTCACGTCTGGAGGAAGCCAGGCACCACTGATCACCAGGCCAATACCATACCTACGGTGAAGCATGGTGGTGGCAGCATCATTCCGTGGAGATGTTTCTCAGCGGCAGGAACTGGGAGATTAGTCAGGATCGAGGGAAAAATGAACAGTGCAAAGTACAGAGAGATCGTTGATGAAAACCTGCTCCAGAGCTTTCTGGACCTCAGACTGAGGCAGAGGTTCACCTTCCAACGGGACAACGACCCTAAACACACAACCAAGACAACGCAGGAGTGGCTTCGTGACAAGTCTGTGAATACCCTTGAGTGGCCCAGCCAGAGCCCGGACTTGAACCCAATCGAACATCTTTGGAGGGACCTGAAAATAGCTGTGCATCAACGCTCCCCATCCAACCTGACAGAGCTGGAGAGGATCTGCAGAGAAGAATGGGAGAAATTACCCAAATACAGGTGTGCCAAGCTTGTAGCTTCATACCCAAGAAGACATGAGGCTGTAATTGCTGCCAAAGGTGCCTCAACAAAGTACTGAGTAAAGAGTCCGAATACTTGTGTAAATGTGATATTTGAGTTATATCTTTTTAATTACTTTGCAAAAATTTCTAAACACCTGTTTTTGCTTTTTTATTATGGGGTATTGCGTGTAGATCGATGATAAAATTGAATTTAATCAATTTTAGAATAAGGCTGTAACGTAACAATATGTGGAAAAAGTGAAGGGGTCTGAATACTTTCTGAATGCACTCTATAGCTGCTGGAAACATTTTGCCTGCAATTTACCAAGCCTCCCATTCTGGCCAGGAGTCAACTGAGTGCGGTAGACTTGCTGCCACACAGCGCCAGAGACCCGGGTTCGATCCTGACTTCGGGTGCTGTCTGTACGGAGTTTGTGACCTGCGTGGGTTTTCTCCGAGATCTTTGGTTTTCTCCCACACACCAAAGACGTGCAGGTTTGTAGGTTAATTGGCTAGGTATAAATGTAAAATTGTCCCTTGTGTGTGTGTGTGTGCGCAGGGCAGTGTTAATATCCGGGGATCGCTGGTCAGCGAGGACTTGTTGGGCCGAAGGGCCCATTTCCTCGCTGTCTCTCTAAACTAAATGTAAAAATAATAAGGCAGTGGAGTAACTCGGCAGGGCAGGCAGCATCTCTGGAGAACATGGATGGATGACGTTTCCATTTGGGACTCTGTTCTACGCAAGATACCAGCGCTTGCGGTTCCTTGTGCCTCTTGGGTACTGATGTCAGCTTCACAAGAGAGAGAATATGATGCATAATTATGGAGCTGGCACTGAGGTACGGGTGTAGGATTTACAGGTCTGCAATAGGCAGACGACATCTTCCAACCTTGAGTTCCGGGCTTTCCAAATCCTTCTGGAACTTTCGTCTCTGAGTGAGTTTTTCTCGGCCTCTTTTCCTTCTTCCGCTTTGGTTGCCATGTCATTTCTATCATCGGTGCTCGTTCTAGTGACATTCTGAGTACATGTCCTGCAGATTTCATCCTGCGTACCTCGATGTCCAGGCAGAGAGGCTTGGTTGCAGATTCCCGGTAGATCTCTTCATTTGTGACGTGGTCTCTGTAGCTAGTCTTCAGGATCCTCCTCGAGCAGCGTCGTTGCAATGCATCCAATTTCTTCTTCATCCTCACATTGATTTTCCATGTCTCACTGGCACAGAGAGTTGCAGGGAGGACTACGGACTGGAAGACGTCACACATGACCAAACAGATTGGCCAAAGCTCGCTGCCCAATGCACTCAACAGTGTGGGAGGAACTAAGTCAAGTACTAGGCAGACCACCTGATCTTAAGAACCATCAAGGTGAACCGAAGATGGACACAAAAAGCTGGAGTAACTCAGCGAGTCAGGCAGCATCTCTGAAGAAAAGGATTGGGTGACGTTTCGGGGCAAGACCCTTCTTCCGACTGAAAATCAGGGGAAAGAGATTCATCATCACCTTCTTCTATATCTCTCATTTCCCTTTCCCTGATACTCAGTCTGAAGAAGGGTCTCGACCCCAAATGTCACCTATTCCTTTCCTTGGCAGATGCTGCCTGACCCTCGTAGTTACTCGTTTTCTGTGTCCATCTTTGGTTTAAATCAGCATCTGCAGTTCCCCCCCCCCCCCCCCCCCCACATCAAAGTGAACTGTCGGCTTGTAGTGCAGGACATTATAAATATGGAGAAATCCTAATAGTGGTTGTAATAGCCGAGACTCGTCTCAAATTAATTAGTCATACAGTGTGGAAACAGGCCCTTCGGCCTGACTTGCCCACGCTGACCAAGTTGCCCCGTCTACACTAGTCCCATCTGCCTGCATTAACCCTCTAAAGCTTTCCTATCCATGTACCTGTACAAGCATCTTTTAAATGTTGCTATATGGCCTGCTTCGACTACCTCTGTCAACTCGTTCCATATCACCACCACCCTGTGTGTGGAAAAAGTTGCCCCTCTGGTTCCTATTAAATCTTTTCCTTCTTACCTTAAATATCTGCCCTCTGGTTCTTGATTCCCCTACTCTGGTTAAAAGATCCTGTGCATTCACCCTATCTCCTCCCCCCCCCCCCCCCCTCATGATTTTAGACACCTCTATAAGGTCACCCCTGATCTTCATGTGCTCCAAGGAATAAAGTCCCAGTCTGCCCCAACCTCTCCCTGTAGCTCAGACCCTCAAGTCCTGCCTGTCCCGCTGAGTTACTCCAGCATTTTGTGTCCGACATCCTTGTAAATCCTCTTTGCACTCTTCCCAGTATAATTCAAGACGGGCTTTTGTTTCACCGTATCCTTTACGTGTGATAAAATGGAATATTGAATCGGAAGCCAAGATCATTTAGAAATACATGCAGCCACCGCATGTTGCTGAGTAAATCAGAGTTTTATTTTAGTGAAGAGAAATTCAGTATTAACTTGGACCCATCGAAGTTATCAAACAAAAACAATGTATTTTCCACGGATCGCGCACCAGAAGAACACCTAAAAATGATGAGAATATTACAGTCAATCTATATGGGTGATAATTGGAAGTTATGAACAAAGTAACTAGTATAAATGCTGCTTGACATCACAAATCACCAGCACCTTGAAGAGTTGTTCAGATCATTACATTAGTTGCACATGTGTATCTTGGCGTAACTCAGCGGGTGAGGCAGCATCTATGGAGAGAAGGAATTGGCGACGTTTCGGGTCGAGACCTGGAACATCGCCAATTCCTTCTCTCCATAGATGCTGCCTCACTCCCCGAGTTACTCCAGCATTTGTGGGTCTATCTTCGATTTACCAGCATCTGCAGTTCTTTCTTAAACATGTGGATCATGGCTACTGTTGTTGACTTGCAGTATGTTAAAACTTGACTTATTTCTTTGCAACTTAAAGGAATGTAGGAACTCCTTGATTTCTGCGAGGGTTACGTAGGGAGGGTCTCGACTCCAAACGTCACCTATTCCTTTACTCTGGAGATGCTGCCTGACCCGCTGAGTTACTCCAGTGTTTTGTGTCTGTCTTCTGTACAGGGCCTGTCCCACTTACGCGATTTCTGTTCGGCGAACGCATGGCGGCACCTGACATAGTCGCAGCAGGTCGCCGAAAATGTTGAAAATCCAGCGGCGACCAGAAAAGGGCACGACACGTTGGGCGACTACTCACGACCATACAGGCGACATGTTGTGCGTTGAAGCCTGTGTGGTCATGAGTAGTAGCCCAAAGAGTCGCACCTTTTTCTGGTCGCCGCTGGATTTTCAACATTTTCGGGGACCTGCTGCGATTATGACGGGTGCTGGCAAGACAATAGACAACAGGTGCAGGAGGAGGCCATTCGGCCCTTCGAGCCACCACCGCCATTCAATGTGATCATGGCTGATCATCCCCAATCAGTACCCCATTCCTGCCTTCTCCCCATATCCCCTGACTCTGCTATTTTTAAGAGCCCTATCTAGCACTCTCTTGAAAGCATCCAGAGAACCTGCCTCCACCGTCCTCCGAGGCAGAGAATTCCACACTCGCCACTCTCTGTGAGAAAAAGTGTTTCCTCGTCTCTGTTCTAAATGGCTTACTCCTTATTCTTAAACTGTGGCCCCTGGTTCTGGACTCCCCCAACATCGGGAACATGTTTCCTGCCTCTAGCGTGTCCAAGCCCTTAACAACACTCAACAGTCGCCAAAAAAATTGTGTAAGTGGGACAGGCCCTTAAGGCTCACGTTAGATTCAGATTTTACACGTGGGAATCCCCATTCCATGCCGGAACCCACCCACTGAAGGGGATTAACCGTCTCAGCAGCGTACAGCTGGGTCCAGGGCACTTTCCATGGCGCACGGCCTTCTGGGTAAGCAGCGCCACCATTGCCAGCTTGTTTCCGACGTAAACCCGAGTGATGGCACAGTGTTGTGGGAATCACAACCTGCCTTGATTGCACTGGGGGCTGAGTATGGAATTATGTACGCCTGCCCCGCTGAGTTACTGCAGCATTTTGTGACCCATTCCTTCTCGCCCGAGATGCTGCCCGTCCCGCTGAGCTACTCCAGCTATTTGTGCCTATCTGCGGTGTAAACCAGCATCTGCTGTTCCTTCCTGCACATTTTGTCTGCTCCAGTGCGAAATCTCCTTGGGGAAGTTCTCCACCTCTCTCCGACGAGAGTTCTGCCACATCCTCTCCCTCTGTGCACCGATACTTTGTTCCATATCCTTCCTTCATTGTTCTTTATCTCTCTACATCATCGTCTATATCTCTCGTTTCCCTTATCCCTAACTAGTCTGAAGAAGGGTCTCCAACCAAAACATCGGCCATTCCTTCTCTCCAGAGAAGCTACCTGTCCCGCTGAGTTACTCCAGCTTTCTCTGTCCACTAATATTTACCCAAGTGTGAGTTTACACAATTGCGCAAGTTGGCGAGCGTCTGTATAACATTTGTTGGTCTAAACGCCAGGAGATAACTCCAGTGAAATGTGAAAAGGAATGCAAAGGTAATTTTCACTTCAATATTCGAAACATAGAAACATAGAAAATAGGTGCAGGAGTAGGCCATTCGGCCCTTCGAGCCTGCACCGCCATTCAATGTGATCATGGCTGATCATCCAACTCAGTATCCCGTACCTGCCTTCTCTCCATACCCCCTGATCCCTTTAGCCACAAGTGCCACATCTAACGCCCTCTTAAATATAGCCAATGAACTGGCCTCAACTACCTTCTGTGGCAGAGAATTCCAGAGACTCACCACTCTCTGTGTAAAGAATGTTTTCCTCATTTCGGTCCTAAAGGAATTCCCCCTTATCCTTAGACTGTGACCCCTTGTTCTGGACTCCCCCAACATCGGGAACAATCTTCCAGCATCTAGCTTGTCCAACCCCTTAAGAATTTTGTAGGTTTCTATAAGATCCCCCCTCAATCTTCTAAATTCCATCGAGTACAAACCGAGTCTATCCAATCTTTCCTCATATGAAAGTCCTGACATCCCAGGAATCAGTCTGGTGAATCTTCTCTGTACCCCCTCTATGGCAAGGATGTCTTTCCTCAGATTTGGAGACCAAAACTGTACGCAGTACTCCAGGTGTGGCCTCACCAAAACCCTGTACAACTGCAGTAGAACCTCCCTGCTCCTATACTCAAATCCTTTCGCTATGAATGCTAACATACCATTTGCTTTCTTCACTGCCTGCTGCACCTGCATGCCTACTTTCAATGACTGGTGTACCATGACACCCAGGTCTCGTTGCATCTCCCCCTTACCTAATCTGCCACCATTCAGATAATAGTCTACCCTCATGTTTTTGCCACCAAAGTGGATAACCTCACATTTATCCACATTGTACTGCATCTGCCATGCATCTGCCCATTCACTCAGCCTATCCAAATCACCCTGCAGCCTCCAAGCATCCTCCTCACACCTAACTATACCCCCCAGCTTGGTATCATCTGCAAATTTGGAGATGTTGCATTGAATTCCCTCGTCCAAATCATTAATATATATTGTAAATAGCTGGGGTCCCAGCACTGAGCCTTGCGGCACCCCACTAGTCACTGCCTGCCATTCTGAAAAGGACCCGTTTACTCCTACCCTTTGCCTCCTGTCTGCTAGCCAGTTCTCTATCCACATCAATACTGAACCCCCAATACCGTGTGCTTTAAGTTTGTATGCTAATCTCTTATGCGGGACCTTGTCGAAAGCCTTCTGAAAGTCTAGATATAACACATCCACTGGTTCTCCCTTATCCACTCTACTAGTTACATCCTCGAAAAATTCTATCAGATTTGTCAGACATGATTTACCTTTCGTAAATCCATGCTGACTTTGTCCAATGATTTCACCACTTTCCAAATGCGCTGCTATCCCATCTTTAATAACTGACTCTAGCAGTTTCCCCACTACCGATGTTAGACTAACTGGTCTGTAATTCCCCGCTTTCTCTCTCCCTCCTTTTTTAAAAAGTGGGGTTACATTAGCTACCCTCCAATCCTCAGGAACTACTCCAGAATCTAAGGAATTTTGAAAAATTATCACTAATGCATCCACTATTTCTGTGGCTACCTCCTTGAGTACTCTGGGATGCAGACTATCTGGCCCTGGGGATTTATCGGCCTTCAATCCGTTCAATTTACCCAACACCACCTCCCGGCTAACCTGGATTTCACTCAGTTCCTCCATCTTATTTGACCCCCGTTCCACTGCTATTTCCGGCAGATTATTTATGTCTTCCTTAGTGAAGACAGAACCAAAGTAGTTATTCAATTGGTCTGCCATGTCCTTGTTCCCCATGATCAATTCACCTGTTTCTGACTGCAAGGGACCAACATTTGTTTTAACTAGTCTCTTTCTCTTTACATATCTATAAAAACTTTTGCAGTCAGTTTTTATGTTCCCTGCCAGTTTCCTTTCATAATCTATTTTCCCTTTCCTAATTAAGCCCTTTGTCCTCCTCTGCTGGATTCTGAATTTCTCCCAGTCCTCCGGTAGGCTGCTTTTTCTGGCAAATTTGTATGCCTCAAACATACAAATATACACTAAAGATGATTTCAGTACATTAATATTAGTGTCGTAAATGTGAAACAGTGAGATGAAAGTGACAGTAATACGAATGTTGTTGACTTCATAGATTTTCTATGCATTTACTCAACAGCATACGGAGTTAAAGAGATGGCAAAATTTGACAGTGTGAAGATGGAGAGCTGTGGACATCTAGTTTGATGTCTCTCGTGGTGGAATGGCAGCCTCTATAATGCTTCAAAATCATGACCATTTGGATTAGTATCTTCCGGATGCATGACTCTGCCCATAAATAGGATGGTACCTGCCAGAGTGGGTAGAGATTAAAAAAAGGATCAATCTTTGCATATCAGTGAAATACACTTCTTCAATCAAGTTGAAACAATGCAGTCATTTTAAGTGTTACTTTTGATGTCCGAGGCTCTCAAATTTATTCAAATGTATTATTTTTGGACTTTAAGATACAAAAGGTAATTTAATTATTTTAGTTTTGCTGTTATGGTCCTAGAGGTACAGCATAAACAGGCCCTTTGGCCCACGCCGTCCATACTAGTTGTATGTTACCCTTTGACAAGGTCCCACACAAGAGGTTAGTGTGCAAAATTAGAGCACATGGTATTGGGGGTAGGGTACTGACATGGATAGAGAACTGTTTGGCAGACAGGAAGCAAAGAGTAGGAATTAACTTTCAGAATGGCAGGCAGTGACTAGTGGGGTGCCGCAAGGCTCGGTGCTGGGACCCCAGTTATTAACGATTTAGACGAGGGAATTAAATGTGACATCTCCAAGTTTGCGGATGTCACAAAGCTGGGGGGCAGTGTGAGCTGCGAGGAGGATGCTAGGAGGCTGCAGGGTGACTTGGATAGGTTGGGTGAGTGGGCAGATGCATGGCAGATGCAGTATAATGTGGATAAATGTGAGGTTATCCACTTTGGTGGCAAGAACAGGAAGGCAGATTATTATCTGAATGTTGTCAGATAATGACAAGGGGAAGTGCAATGAGACCTGGGTGGGCTTGTACATCAGTCACTGAAAGTAACCATGCAGGTACAGCAGGCAGTGAAAAAAGCTGATGGCCTGTTGGCCTTCACTGCAAGAGGATTTGTGTTTAGGAACAATGAGGTCCTACTGCAGTTATACAAGGCCCTGATGAGACCGCACCTGGAGTATTGTGTGCAATTTTGGTAATCTAATTTGAGGCAGGACAATATTGCTATTGAGGGAATGCAGCGTAGGTTCACCAGGTTAATTCCCAGGATGGCGGGACTGACATATGATGAAAGAATGGGTCGACTGGGCTTGCATACACTGGAATTTAGAAGGATGAGGGGTTCTTATAGAAACATATCAAAATTCTTAAAGGACTGGACAGGCTAGATGCAGGAAAAATGTTTGCAATGTTGGGGGAAGTCGCAGTTTAAGAATGAGGGGTAGGCCATTTAGGACTGAGATGAGGAAATCCTCCTTCACCCAGATGGTTGTGAATCTGGAATTCTCTGCCACAGAAGCCAATGGAGGCCAATTCACTGGATGTTTTCAAGAGAGTTAAGGGCTTGTCCCACTTTCACAGCCTAATTCGTGACCTTTTTTTACTCGTGGACATATTTCATCATGCTAGAAAAACGCTCCGACCTACTTGATGCCACGAGTACCTACGACTAGCATCACGACCTCCTACGACCTTGTGACGACCATGCTGCGAGTACGAGTCAAGGGCAAACTCGGCAGAGATCGTGAATTAGGTCGTAAAAGTGGGACAGGCCCTTTAGATTTAACTCTGAGGGCTAATGGAATCAAGGGATATAGGAAAAAAGCAGGAACGGGGTACTGATTTTAAATGATCAGCCATGATCATATTGAATGGCGGTGCTAGGTCAAAGGGCCGAATGGCCTACTCTTGCACCTATTTTTCCGTTTCTATCCCACTTTCTCAAGAGGGCAATTTTACAGAGGGCCAATTAACCTACAAACCTGCACGTCTCTGGAATGTGGGAGGAAACCGGAGCACCTGGAGAAAGCCCACGCAGTCACACGGAAAACGTGCAAACTCCACACAGACAGCACTCGAGGTCAGGATCAAACCCGGGTTTGCCATATACGATCGGACACCGTTTTATTTATCCCAGACGGAAAGTGGGTCTGCCACCAGTCAAACGATACAAGGCATTGAAATTGTCAATTGCAATATTATAATATGATGAAATAATTAATAATGACAACTGGCCAATTATTGCACAGCACATACGTAACATTGCACAAACATGAAATTAAATGACTGAGTGGGAAAGTCCAGGATGAGGGATGTGCAGAGGGGGCAGTCAGTCTACCCCACGACAGAAGTAAGGGGTAGACACAAAATGCTGGAGTAACTCAGCGGGTGAGGAAGCGTCATTAAATCCTTGCCTGTTTCTCCTGCTGAGTTTTCCCAGCATTTGTCTAACCCCGATTTTTCCAGCATCTGTAGTTCGTTCCTACACGGAAGTGGGGGGGATTTGTACAGTTTGATAGCCGCTGGCTCTACCAGCCCTGCCACTGTGTCGCCCTCGAGACGAGACGCTGTGGAACGTTGTGTGCGTGTGTAGGCAGTCAACCTTGCACTGCATAGGGGCCGGGACGCATGTCTGTGAGCGGATGGCGGGCCACATCTATCACGTGTACGCATGGATCCCGCCCTGATGCCCGGACGGCATCAAATCACGTGTTCACAGAAGGCGGACAAAAATGCTGGAGAAACTCAGCGGGTGAGGCAGCCTCATGCAATGTCTCACCCGCTGAGTTTCTCCAGCATTTTTGTCTATCTTTGATTTTCCAGCACCTGCAGTTCTTCCTTGAACGTGTTCACAGGAGGTGCATGGCCGTGCCGGCGGCTTTGCGCAGGATGCGGTACAGCCAGAGCTCGGCGGGCCGGATGATTACGGGGGAAAAAAACCCGCCTGCTGGCCGGATGTTTTCGGGTTACACGCCGCATTCGGCCCCGGGGGGTACAGATTAAAATGTGTACAGTTTAAAATTTGTTTTTTTTTGTGTACTTTCCCAGTCAAGGTAGGCAGTCAGAAACGCCGGCAATGCTTTGGACGCCGGCTGGAGACGTTCTCCCTTACCTGTCCTCTGGTTTCGGATCAGAAAGAAGAACGGATGATCGGCGATGACCTGGGGGTTGAGGGTCAACATTCTGCTGACAGCGATCATCTCTGCAAGAGAAAGCCATTCAACCCTAGTTTAGTCTGCCGCCGCGTGCACCGAGCTACAGCGAGAAGCATTTGTCCCGCGCTCTAACCAGTCAGTGGAAAGTTGGCTTTACCCGAGGCTGCTGCAGCTTCTGAACCCTCCTCGTTCACCTCAATAAAAGACGTGTGAAAAGCCTTGGAAATGTGAAGGTCCTTCTTCCCTGCCGGTTGAACGAGAAAATGCAACATTTCATGGAACATAATATTTTATGATGATACTTAAAATTACACAGACAAGTTGTCACAGCAGCAGAAAAAGTTACAAAACGTACTAAAGTAATGTTGGTCCCTTCTTCGTCCCATCCCCCTTTGTTCTCAGCGCCCCCCCCTCCCCCACCCCAAAGCCGTGTCTATGCGACACATAGAGATAAGGAAGGGCAAGGAGTGAAAAGGAGGCATCAAAAGGTGTCAAAACGAGACACCTCCGCTTGGTTCGCAATAACCAATCTGATCTCCCGGTGGCTCAGCACTTCAACTCCCCCTCCCATTCTGATCCCCGATCTTTCTGCCCTGGGCCTCCTCCATGGCCAGAGTGAGGACCACTGTAAATTGGAGGAGCAGCCCCTCATATTTCGCTTGGGCAGTTTGCACCCCAGCGGTATGAACATTGACTTCTCTAATTTCAGATAGTCCTTAGTATCTCCTCCTTCTCAGCTCTCCCTCAGCCCTCTGGCTCCACCTCTTCCTTTCTTCTTCCCTCCCCCCCCCCCCCCCCCCCCCACCCCCCATCAGTTTGAAGAAGGGTTTCGGCCCGAAACGTTGCCTATTTCCTTCGCTCCATAGATGCTGCCTCACCCGCTGAGTTTCTCAGCATTTTTGTCTAACATCAAAAGGGATTAAGTTCAAGGAAAATGTTGAATAGATCATTGTTAGGAGGTAACAACAAAGCAAATCTAAAATTTAATAGTCAGACTGATTGGAGAACGGGGGGGGGGGGGGGGGGGGGAGATGGAGAGAGAGAAAGCAATGGTTACTTGAAGTTAGAGAAGTCAATGTTAAGGGGAAGGGGACGGAGAAGTCAATGTTAATACTGCTGGAGTGTAAACTGCCCAAGCGAAATATGAGATGCTGTTCCTTCAATTTGCGCTGGGCCCCACTCTGACAATGGAGGAGGCCCAGGACAGCAAGGTCAGTGTGGGAATGGGAGGGAGAATTGGTTCAAGTTCAGGTTTGCGTTTATTGTCACTTAACCAAGTGAAATTTGAGTTACCATACGGCCATACTAAGTGAAACGCAATACACACAGCCATATAAAATAAAATTTAACATAAACATCCACCACAGTGGAAGCAATAATCCTCACAGTGATGGAAGGCAATAAAGTTCAGTCATCTTCCTCCTTTGTTCACCCATGGGCGGGGCCTATGAACCCTCCGCAGTTCGCCGCTGCTGTCGGTCCGATGTCCGAAGCCCTCGCGTCGGAATGATGGAAACTCCAGCGTCGGGCCGGATCGGAACACTCCGCGGCACGGAGCTCCCGAGTCGGCCTCTTCTTACCGGAGACCGCGGCTTCACGGTGTTAGTCCACAGGCCACGCGGTCGGAGCGCTTTCGCTGGGGATCCTCGGCAAAGGATCGCCTGCTCCGCGATGGTAAGTCCGCGCTTGAAGCTCCTGGCCGGTCCCCAGGAAAGGGCCGCAACACTCCACGTTGTTAGACCCCAGGCGGGGAACGGAGATGCGACACAGAGAATAATCGCATCTCCGTCGAGGTAAGTGACGGAAAAAAGTTCTTCCTCCCCCCCACCATAACCAAACAAAGAAACATTAAAACATACATTTAAGACATATACTTAAAATAATAAAAAAGAGAGACGAGACAAACTGTTGGCGAGGCGGCAATTACGGGCGCCACGCGGCGGTGGAGGTGTTGAGCAACCGGCAGATCAAGTAGGTTTAGGCGGACTGAGTGGAGGCGTTCAGCAAAACGATCGGCGAGCCTGCGCATGGTCTCGCCAGTATATAGGAGTCCACACCTGGAACAGCACTTAGTAGATGGCAGGGTACATGTCATGGGGAATAGGAGCAGAATTAGGCCATTTGGCCCATCAATTCTACACCGCCATTCAATCGTGGCTGATCTATCTGTCTCTCCCTCCTAACCCCATTCCCCAGCCTTCTCCACATAACCCCCGACACCCGTACTAATCAAGAATCTATCTATCTCTGCCTTAAATATATCCACTGACTTGTGGCCTCGACAGCCTTCTGTGGCAAAGAGTTCCTCAGATTCACCACCTTCTGACTAAAGACATTTCGCCTCATCTCCTTCTGAAAGGAACGTCCTTTAATTCTGAATCCTCTGTGCAGATTAAATAGCAGGACAATGAATGTGATTCAACCAGTCGCGATCACTGGCTGCTCAGACTTTCTATGAAGCAAGACAAGCGGCCTTTCCGTGCATGAGTGAAGGAACATATCTGCCTGGAACACGATTCAGATGGTTGAGCGGTGGTCGTTTAATCAGAATATGACACTCACATGTGTAATCTACCCAATATTTAAAATCAAAACCTCTGTGCAGTGATCTGGAACTCAAATCTGTGTGTGCCAATACTAGATTACTAGGTATTTAGAGCACTTATTTAGCTTGGAGACCAAAAAAAATCAACAATGGCAGATTGAGGTGTTTAACTCTGCTTAACAACAAAGAAACTCCATTAAATTAGCAGGGTGGCCACGATGGCGCAGCGGTAGATTTGCTGCCTCACAGCGAATGCAACGCCAGAGTCCCGGGTTCGATTCCAACCACGGGCGCTCTCTGCACAGGGTTTGTACGTTCTCCCCTTGACCTGCGTGGGTTTTCTCCGAGATTTCCGGTTTCCTCCCACACTCCAAAGACGTGCAGATTTGTAGGTTAATCGGCTTGGTATAAATTGTCCCTAGTGGGTGTAGGATGGTGTTGGGGGATCGCTGGACAGCGTGGACCCCGTGGCCGAAAGGGCCTGTTTCCGCACTGTATCTTTAAACTAAAGCTCTCTGGCCCGGTTGCTCTGACTGTGTTGAACAATATCAACACGTTATTGTCATGATCCCAATCTGCGTACGGGCTCCACACCAGCACGCATCATAATCTCTCTCCCCACTGCGATAGAATGATACATGTTGATAGACCGAGTCAAACTGCGTGGAAACAGGCCCTTCGGCCCAACTTGCCCACAGCGACCCCTGCTACACTAATCTCACCTGCCTGCATTTGGCCCATATTCCTCTAAACCTATCCTATCTATGTACTTGTCTAAATGCTTCTTAAACATTGCAATGGTCCATACCACAACTACCTCCTCCAGCTGTCCGTTCCATACATAACCATATAATATAACCATATAACAATTACAGCACGGAAACAGGCCTTCTCGGCCCTTCCAGTCCGTGCCGACCATTTATTTTCCCCTAGTCCCATCTACCTGCACTCAGACCATACCCCTCCATTCCCTTCCCGTCCATATACCTATCCACTTTACTTTTAAGTGTTAAAATCGATCCTGCCTCCACCACTTCTGCAGGAAGGTCATTCCACACAGCCACCACTCTCTGAGTAAAGAAGTTCCCCCTCATGTTACCCCTAAACTTCTGTCCCTTAATTCTCATGTCATGCCCTCTTGTTTGAATCTTTCCTACCCTCAATGGGAAAAGCTTATCCACGTCAACTCTGTCTATCCCTTTCATCATTTTAAAGACCTCAATCAAGTCCCCCCTTAACCTTCTGCGCTCCAAAGAATAAAGACCTAAACTTTATCTACCACCTTTTATGTTAAAAAAAAAAAAAAAAGTTGCCCCTCGGGTTCTTATTGAATCTTTCCCCCCTCACCTTAAACCAAATTCCTCTGGCTCTCGATTCCCCTCCTCTGGGTAAAAGGCTGTGCATTTACTCGATCTATTCCTCGTGTGATTTTAATGTACCTCTATAACATCATCCAAATTTGAGGAAGGACATTCTTGGCATTGAGTGAGTGCAGCGTAGGTTCACAAGGTTAATTCCCGGGATGGCGGGACTGTCATATGCTGAGAGAATGGAGCGGCTGGGCTTGTATACTCCAGAGTTTAGAAGGATGAGCAGGCATCTTATTGAAACATATAAGATTATTGAGGGTTTGGACATGCTAGAGGCAGGAAACATGTTCCCGAAGTTGGGGGAGTCCAGAACCAGGGGCCACAGTTTAAGAATAAGGAGTAAGCCATTTAGAACGGAGACAAGGAAACACTTTTTCACACAGAGATGCGAGTCTGTGGAATTCTCTGCCTCAGAGGGCAGTGGAGGCCAGTTCTCTGGATGCTTTCAAGAGAGAGCTAGATAGGGCTCTTAAAAATAGTGCAGTCAGGGGATACGGGGAGAAGGCAAGAACGGGGTACTGATTGGGAATGATCAGCCATGATCACATTGAATGGTGGTACTAGCTCGAAGGGCTGAATGGCCTACTCCTGCACCTATTGTCCTCATCCTCCTGCACTCAGTAAAATAAGCTGAGGGAACAAATCCATTTGTATTACAGTATCTTGTCTAAATTAAGCAGTGGGTCACAAGCGATAGTAGAATTAGGCCGTTAGGCCCATCTAGTCTACTCCGCCATTCAATCATGGCTGATCTTTGCTTCCTAATCCCATTTTCCTGCCTTCTCCCCATAATGCAACACCCATTCTAATCAAGAATCTGCTTATCTCTGCCTTAAAAATATTCACTGACTTGGCCTCCGCAGCCCTCGGTGGCAATGGGTTCCACAGATTCACCACCCTCTGACTAACGAAGTTCCTCCTCACCACCTTTCTAAAAGAGCGCCCTTTAATTCTGGGGCTTTGACCTCTGGTCCTGGACTCTCCCACCAGTGCAAACATCCTTTCCACATCCACTCGAATCATGCCTTTCATTATTCTGTAAGTTGCAATGAGGATCCCCCCTCAACCTTCTAAACTCCACCGAGTAGAGGCCCAGTGCTGTCAACCATTCATCATACGCTAACCCTCTCATTCCTGGGATAATTCTTGTAAGCCTCCTCTGGACCCTCTCCAGAGCCAGCACATCCTTCCTCAGATTTGGGGCCCAAAATTTGCTCACAGTGCTCCAAATACGGCCTGGCCACGTGGTGGTATATCTCGACATTGCGCTTCGGTAGATACTGTTCACAGTGCTCACCTCCCTATTAACATCAACTACACCCTCATCCCCAATAGTTCAGTTTAGTTTATTGTCACGTGTACCGAGGTGCAGTGAAGAGCTTTTGTTGCCCGCTACGCAGTCAGCGGAAAGAGAGTACACGAGCCATCCACAATGTACAGATCCATGATAAGGGGAATAACACTTGGTGCGAGGTAAAGCCAGCAAAGTCCGATCTAGGATCACCAATGAGGTAGACAGTAGTTCAGGGCAGCTCTCTGGTTGTGGCAGGGTGATTCAGTTACCTGATAACAGCCTCACAATAGTAAAAGTTTAAAAGATACCTACAAATATTTGCCACGTTATTTCAAACCAACATTGTATGCAGGAGTTAACAACGGCAAACCTTAAAGGAAGAGACTATTTTCTTACCGGTCATTGCAGAAAGATCAGCATCGAGACTAAACAATTCGGAGATACCAAGACCAGCCAGCGCCACCGCCAAATCGATATTCTGCATCACTTTAAATCTAACAACATAGTTTAATATATGGAAAAAAGTCAAATAATTATTAATTTAAGATGGGCGCTGCATAAAAACATCCCTATTGCATATATGTTCTTGGAGTATAATTAGGCCATTCAGTGGCGCAGCGGTAGAGTTGCTGCCTTACAGGGAATGCAGCGCCGGGAGACCCAGGTTCGATCCCGGCTACGGGTGCTGTGTGTACGGAGTTCGTACGTTCTCCCCGTGACCTGCGTGGGTTTTCTCCAAGATCTTCGGTTTCCTCCCACACTCCCAAGACGTGCAGGTTTGTAGGTTAATTGGCTTGGTAAATGTAAAAATTGTCCCTCGTGGGTATAGGATACTGTTAAGGTGCGGGGATCGCTGGTCGGCGCGGACACGGAGGGCCGAAAGGGCCTGTTTCCGCGCTGTATCTCTGAACAAAAAAAAGTCTACTCTGCCATTCAATCATGGCTTATCTATCTCTCCCTCCTCACCCCATTCCCCAGCCTTCTCCCCATAACTCCTGACACCCGTACTAATCAAGAATCTGTCAATCTACGCCTTAGAAATATCCACCGACTTGGTCTCCACAGCCGTCTGCGGCAATTAATTCCACAGATTCACTACCCTCTGACTAAAGAAATTCCTCCTCATCTCCTTTCCAAAGGTACGTCCTTTTATTCTGAGGCTGTGGCCTCTGGTCCTAGACTCTCCCACTAGTGGAAACATCCTCTCCACATCCACTCCATCCAGGCCTTTCACTAGTCAGTAAGTTTCAATTAGCTCCCCCTCATCCTTCTAATGGTGCAGGTATCTATTACAGCTCGAAAATATTAAACATTACTTTGGAAAGCAAAATATATACATGCAGTAAATAATAATTTGTGACCACAGCTGTGATGAATGCAGGTTCAGTCAAACAGTATCATTTTTAGATAGTCACAAAAAGCTGGAGTAACTCAGCGGGTCAGGCAGCATCTCTGGAGAGATGGAATGGGTGACGTTTCGGGTCGAGACCCAGCTTCAGAGAGAGCGTGCAAACTCCACGCAGACAGCACCTGAGGTCAGGATGGAACCTGGGTCTCTGGTGCTGTGAGGCAGCAGCTATGCCATCTGCACCACTGTGCTCCCCTGCATACATTTACTGAGCTGTGACCTAACTGGTGTTGTAAATTTGTTAAGCTAAATCTAGACAAGGACATTGACTTGTATTAGTTTAGTTTAGAGATGCAACAGGAAAACAGGCCCTTCGGCCCACCGATTCGGTGCCTACCAGCGATGCCCGCACATTAACACTACCCGACACACGCTGGGGACAATTTTACATTTACGCCAAGACAATTAAACCCGTACGTCTTTGGAGCGTGGGAGTAAACTGAAGGTCTCGGAGGCAAAACCCACGCAGGTCACGGGGAGAAGGTGCAACCTCTGTGTAGGCAGCGCCCGCAGTCGGGATCGAACCAGGGTCTATGGCGCCATTAGGCTGCAACTCTACCTCTGCGCCACCGTGCTGCCGCCATCGATAGACAAATACAGATACCTCACCTCGGCATGTACACCTCCACCTTCTGCCTCTTCACAGTGCTTGCCCATTCATCGATGAGCTGCGTTTTAATAAGGGGCTCCAAAGCGGCCAGTTGTACTTCCTGCCTTGGGAGGACGATCATCATAGTGATTTTGTCCCCCACATACGGCATTTCCAGGACCTGGTACACACCTCCAGCTTCATTCGAGCCATCATTGAACTCGCCTGGTAATGAAAAGTTGCATCGTAAATGACTCGGCAGCCCAGCCTGTCCGTTCGGGGGGCGGCACTGTGGCGCAGCGGTAGAGTTGCTGCCTCCCTAGCGCCAGAGACCCGGGTTCAATCCTGACTACGGGTGCGTTTCTGTACGGAGTTCGTACGTTCTCCCCGTGACTGGCGTGGGTTTTCTGCGGGTGCTCCGGTTACCTCCCCACACTCCAAAGATGTGGAGGTTTGACTTTGGTTAATAAAAAGGTAAATTGTCCCGAGTGTGTGCGGGATAGTGCTAGTGTATGGGGATCGCTGGTCACCACGGGCCCGGTGGGCCGAAGGGCCCATTTCACCGCCGTAACTCTAAACTAAACTCAAAGTAGACGAAACACAGCTTGAACAGTAACAAAAAGGGACACAAAGTGCTGGAGTAACTCAGCCAGTCAGGCAGTGCCTCTGGAGAGGACGGACAGGCGACGTTTCGTTTCGGGTCAGGGCCCTACTCCCGACTACCTCTCCATGTTCTCCAGAGATGTTCTGTCCAGTTTGGTTTATTGTCAGTGAGGTACAGTGAAACGCTTTTGTTGCGTGCTAACCAGTCACCGCAAAGACAATACATGATTACAATCGAGCCACCCATAGTGTACAGTGTAGAGGTTTACAAGAGTGCAGCGATTAGACAGCGCGATTGCAGATCTTTAAGGAGCTGCGCGCAAAGAGGCGCCTGGCTTGAGCGCCATCTTTGTTTACTCTGCCTGACCACTGAGGTACTCCGGCACTTTGTGCCCTTGTTTGTAAAACAGCATCTTTTAGTTTTAGAGATACAGCGTGGAAAACAGGCCCTTCGGCCCCTCAATCCCCTGCACGCTAACACGATCCCACACACACACACGGATCAATTTACACTTGTACCAACTTTGGAGTGTGGGAGGAAACCGAAAATCTCGGAGAAAACCCACACGGTCACGGGGAGAACGCACAAACTCTGTACAGACAGCGCCCGCGGTCAGGATGGAAACCGGGTCCCCGGCGCTGCAAGCGGTAACTCTACCGCTGCGCCACCGTGCAGCCTGAGTTGCAACATTTCAGACATAAAGTTCATTGTTTGCAGTTCAATGGAGCGTTACAGCACAGGGTTAAATAAAGATACGGGGGGGGGGGGGGGGGGGGGGGGGGGGAACAAAGAAATACTGTTCTCCATCAAAGCTGAACTATCATTTCCCTTTGGCTCAGCAGATGGATGAAAAGGTCGGTTTTAATTAATGGCAAAAAGAGCCAAACATTTGCTAACCGTAGAAGAAGTCCCCCTGTTGGTACATCATGGGGATCTGGATTTCACTCTCGTCGTCTTTGGTAAAAGGGAACGTGCGTGTGTGCTCTGGTCTGAACTGCGACTTCCAGTTCCCTTTGAAGTAAATTGCATTGACGAGGACCACCTGGGTCAAGACACTGAAGTCCTTCGGTGTTAAAAGGCCTTGTATTTTGTCTGCGTAGATAAGAGTAAATATCAACATCAGTTAATTTCACAGAGACGCGTGTCGAACAGGCTCAACATTTGGCCCGACACCCAAACTCATGAGAACTAAACAACAGGCAATAGGTGCAAGAGTAGGCCATTCGGCCCTTCAAGCCAGCACCACAACATTTAAGTTGCGTGAAGTAGCATAACGGGTACATGGGAATTAAACAACTTGTTGAAGTCTGAAGAAGGGTCCCAACCTTTGTGTCGGAAGGAACTGCAGATGCTGGTTTACACCGAAGGTAGATACAAAATGCTGGAGGAACTCAGCGAGACAGGCAGCATCTGTGGAGAGAAGGAGCAGGCGAGGTTCCAGGTCAAGACCCTCCTTCAGTCCGAAGAAGGGTCTCGATCCAAAACGTCACCCGTTCCTGTCGCTCCAGAGATGCTGCCTGTCCCGCTGAGTTACTCCAGCATTTTGAGTCTACCTTATATAATGTACAGTCATATACATGGAAACAGGTCCTTCATCCCAGCTTGCCCACACCAACCAACACGTCCCATCTACGCTGGTCCCACCTATCTGCATTTGGTCCATATCCCTCTAAACATGTCCTACCCATGTAGCCGTTATGCTACTTCATGCTGTGGTGCTTGCCTGAAGGTCCAAATGGCCTACCCCTGCACCTATTGTCTGTTGTGATAGTCTCTGCCTCAACTACCTCCTCCGGCAGCTTGGTCCATACACCCACCACCCTCTCTGGGGGAAGGTCACCCTTTGTGTTCCTATTAAATCTTTCCCCCCTCCCCTTAAACCAATGTCGCCTGGTTCTTGATTCCCCTACTCTGCGTAAAACACTCTCCACCATCAAGTTTCCGGCACCTCTTTTAATCCGGACAAAGATCACGGGCACACATTCAAAATCCACCCTCCAATCACCTCCGGAAGTCCCCCCCAAAATGTGCTGCCTAGGCCGGGTGAGGCGGCCGATCTCAACCTCATCGGGACATCCGTGGCCGATCGGCGGGTCGACTTTGCCCCCCCTGCCGCCAGGGCCCTGGAACTCCGGCCAGAGCCGGCAGATCCGTTACCATGGCCAACTTCCAGGGCCTATTTTGTGGGCGAGTATCCCCCACCGCCCACTGGACGTGACCTCTGTTGGTCCGGCAAGGCTCTGGAACCAACACTGCCGGAAAATCAGAGGTGGACCTGTGCAAAGGGTTCCAATAAATGAGTTTGGTATTCCGACTGCACATGCCCAGGTCATAGGTCACTCGCGATAAACATTCTCGACAGCTGTGCTGCTTCATGTATACAGACCCGGTAGTCAGGATCGAACCCGGGTCTCCGGCTCTGCAAGCACTGCTGAATTGCTACTGGACCGACCTGGTCCCCTCCCGAGTGTCCCATCCCTGTCCGGGGGCGGCCGGAGATGTCCGGGGTTACCCTGGACTGACGGGACACCGGCCAGGAGCATTGGCGGCTCCAGGCTTACAGCCAGCGTGTAGAAGAAGCGCTAACTCCACTGCTCCGGGCCGGTGTCCCGTCAGTCCAGGGCTGTCGGTTAACTCGGGCGGGACCAACCGGGTTAACCGACAGAGTCAAGCTGGAGTTAGCGCTTCTTCTCCGCGCTGGCTTTCTTATTCAAAAGCGGTAAGATTCACGGAACCTTTTGCAGTTTGGTAACGCCCATTGTCAACTTGCCCCCCACAGCTCTGTGATGTTGCTCAACTATATTTCACAAACCCCGCGATACTTACCATCAGTTTGATTCTGTATCCACGCATTGATCTGATCGGCCACTGAAGACGGGTCGCTGAAGTCCACCTTCTCCACCCCGCCACTGAAATATCTCTTCAGCATTCGCAGGTAATGGTCACTGAGATGAAAGCCCGCCTGCACAAACAGGGAGTTGGCAACCTTCATGGCGTACTGCTGCCGGTCTGCTCGCATGGCCTGCGACAGGCCCCGCAAAAAGTCAAACTCCTCATCTGCGCAGGACAGAAATTATACTTTTTAATAAAACAACATAGTCAGAAGGCGGTGAATCTGGAGAATTCATTGGTGGTCAAATCAATGGATATTGGACCAAGTCAATGGATCAGCCATGAGTTAAGAAAGTTTATTGTCATGTGTCCCAGATAGGACAATGAAATTCTTGCTTGCTGCAGCGCAACAGAATATTGTAAACATAATACAGAACAGTTCAGTGTGTCTATATACCATAGATAGAGAGTTGAATTCACTTTGAATAGCGGTGTCGGGTCGAAGGGCCGAATGGCGTACTCCTGCCGGTCTCCTTCTCTCCAGAGACGCTGCCTGTCCCGCTGAGTTACTCCAGCATTTTGTGTCTATCTTCGGTGTAAACCAGCATCTGCAGTTGTCTATTAGATACATAGACCTATTGTCTATGTATCTAAATTTTTAAGGCACAGATCGAATCTGTGGGATTCATCGCCACAGAAGGCTGTGGAGGCCAAGTCAGTGGATATTTCTAAGGCAGAGATGGATAGATTCTTGATTAGTACGGGTGTCGGGGGCTATGGGGAGAAGGCAGGAGAATGGGGTTAGGAGGGGGAGATAGATCAGTCATGATTGAATGACAGAGTAGACTTGATGGGCCGAATGGCCTATTTCTGCTCCTATAACTTATGAACACATACTCCATAATAATGGGGAGGCCGAGTTGGTAGAGCAGCTGCCTCACAGCGCCAGACACCCGGGTTTGATCCTGACCTCGGGTGCTGTTGGTGTGGAGTCTGCACGATCTCCGCGGGACTGCGTGGGTTTTCTCCGGGTGCTCCGGTTTCCTCCCACATCCAAAAGACGCGCAGGTTTATAGGTTAATCGAATTCTGTAAATTGCTCACTAGTGTGTAGGGGGAGTGGATGAGATGGTGGGATAACATAGAACTAGAGTCAACAGGTGATCGACAGTCAGAATGTAATCGATGGGCTGAATGGCCCGTTCCCATGTTGTATTTGTAAACTAAAGTAGCCAGTCCACACCCGGCCATCTCGTTCACATAGTAACTCTCCAGTAACACGCAGACGTTTTGAGTTTTTATTTCCATCGTATATTCATCCAAAATATATACTCCACGCAGACAGCACCCGAGGTCTCTGCCTCAGAGGGCGGTGGAGGCCAGTTCTCTGGATACTTTCAAGAGAGAGCTAGATAGGGCTCTTAAAGATAGCGGAGTCAGGGGATATGGGCGAGAAGGCAGGAACGGGGTACTGATTGTGGATGATCAGCCATGATCACAGTGAATGGCCGATCTGGCTCAAAGGGCCGAATGGCCTACTAGAAACATAGAAAATAGGTGCAGGAAGAGGCCATTCGGCCC
The DNA here is from genome assembly GCA_963514005.1 of Raja brachyura. The sequence goes on along the minus strand of OY740794.1, from coordinate 58,735,755 downwards.
TTCGAGCCAGCACCGCCATTCATTGCGATCATGGCTGATCGTCCCCAATCAATAACCCGTGCCTGCGTTCTCCCCATATCCCTTGATTCCACTAGCCCCTAGAGCTCTATCCATCTCTTGCACCTTTTGTCTATTGTCAATATCGAACCAAGGTTTCTCACACTACGAGGCAGCAGCTCTACCATTTGGGCCATTGTACCATCCTTACATTACTTGTTTGTAATAAACTTCACCTACCAGTGTCTGCCTATTCCACCAGCCTGCATATGCTCGGCTTTAAGAACAGAGTCCCACAATGTCCATGCCAGACATGAAGCCCAGATAGCAATCACATCTGCCTGCTCATAATTCATACTCCTCCATGCTCTTCATATCCACGTTGATATCTAAAAGTTTCTTAAGTGCCACTGTTGTGTCCACCAACATCCCTGGATAATTGTATTTGGATAGAGTCACAGAATCACACAGAACGTAAACAGGACCTTCGGCCCAACTTGCCCATGCCAACCAATAAGCCCCAACAAATTGCATTTGAACAGTGAATCACTGACCTGCACTGCTTCTCGAATTCTCCACAAGAGCAGCAAAAAAGAAAACTTGTAATTTTCTAGCTTCTCATGTCTCAGAACTAACCCTAACAAGATAGAAATTACCCCGAGCAGGTACTATTGCAACGTTTAAGAAATGTTTAGACAAGTACGTGGATAGGTACTTAGAGGTTTCGAGTAGTTCAGCACTGCTCTCCGGTTGTGGTAGGATGATTCAGTTGCCTGATAATAGCTGTGGGAAGAAACAGTCCCTGAATCTGGGAGGTGTGTACGTTTCACACTTCTATACTGTTTGCTTGATGGGAGAGGGAGGAGATGGAATGGTCACGGTGGGCGAGACTCGTGCTCGATTATGCTGCTGGCCTTGCCGAGGCAGCGCGAGGCGTAAACGGATCAATGGAAGGGGGTAGACACTAAAAGCTGGAGTAACTCAGCGGGCGAGGCAGCATCTCTGGAGAGAAGGAATGGGCCCCCGTTTCGAGTCGAGGCCCTTCTTCAGACTCATGTCGGGGGAGGGGGCGGGACAAAGATAGAACGTAGTCGGAGACAGGAAGACTAGTGGGAGAACTGGGAAAGGGAAGGGGACGGAGAAGTCAATGTTCATGCCGCTGGGGTGTAAACTACCCAAGTGAAATACGAGGTGCTGTTCCTCCGATTTGCAGTGGGCCTCACACTGGCAATGGAGGAGGCCCAGGATAGAAATGTCAGACTGGGAATGGGAGGGGGAAGGTGAAGTGCTGAGCCACCGGGAGATCAGGTAGGTTACGACAGACTGAGCGGAGGTGTTCAGCGAGATTTACCTCTTTGCATGTTATTGGAGCCCATGACACGTTGGATCTGCTGGAGGGTTGTACCAGCAGCTCCGAGCTCAATCATTCCCAAAGCAATGGCAATGCTGAAGGGGGAGTAGAAGATATTCTCCTCTTTCTCCATTGACCTCAAGTGGTGGTAGAGCTTCACTGAAATGTCGGCGGTGACGCCATCCTGGATGCCTCCATCGACTGCCACAAGGTTCACCACCAGGAGGCTCAGCAGCCCAGCCCAAGTTGCCATGTCCTCACTTAATTCTCAAACCTACAGGAAATGGAGCAGTAGATTCATTGCACGAAGCGAGAACATTATATGAAAATATCATATCCAAAAAAAAAGTTATATTTCAAGATAGACACAAAATGCTGTAGTAACTCAGCGGGTGAGGCAGCATCTTTAAAGCCCTGTCCCACGGTATGAGTTCATTCCAAGAGTTCTCCCGAGTTTCCACTGATTCGAACTCGGAGATTTAGGGTAATGGCCACTCGTCGGTACTCGGGGCTCTCGTGGACATTTTTCAACGTGTTGAAAAATCTTCACGAGTCTTCCCGTGCTTACCTGCCATTAGCGAGTCTTCCCAAGTATCCGCCGTTAGCGCTAAGAGACATCCGTGCTCCGATGTACCCGCTATGTTCATTCTCCGTGCTTACCACGAGTTTGATTTTATTTTAAACTTGGGAGAGCTCTTGGAATTAACTCGTACCGTGGGACAGGGCTATTAAATGCTGCCTTGCCCGCTGAGTTACTCCAGCATTTTGTGTGCCGACAATTTGACCTGTATCTGCAGTCCTCTCTTACATATTATATTTCAAGATGATCTTGCTGATTTAGTAAAGCAGTAAATTAAACTAGTCAAAGCTAGCTGGACACAAAAATGCTGGAGTAACTCAGCGGGACAGGCAGCATCTCTGGAGAGAAGGAATGGGTAACATTTCGGGTCGAGATCCTTCTTCAGGCTAGTCGTTGTACTAGTTTCACTGTCGTTTCATTGTCTGTAACTCATTTTCACCTTGCCCACAGGTAACACTGGACCACTTCCTTGATCATTGTTACCTTTTTGCATATCTTTCATTCATTTTTTTCTCGTATCTCTCTAATATCACAGTCTACATTTCTCGTTTCCCTCAACCCCGACTCTCAGTTTCTCGACCCAAAATGTCACCCATTCCTTCTCTCCAGAGATGCTGCCTGCCCCGCTGAGTTGCTCCAGATTTCTCCGTCTATCTTCGGCGTAAAACCAGCATCTGCAGCTCGTAATATTTCAATACGATCGCGCTGATTTAGGAAAGCTGAAGCAGTAAACGTTTGGATATGCAAACCTTCCATCTCCAGTTACCATGGAAACGCAGAGTGTGAAATGAAACTTTCATAGTCAGCAACGTTTCTTCATACCACAGTCGGGTACCATTTTGTAAATCTTTACGTGCATGAATTGTATCCAATTACATCATTGTGGCACAACATTCATCTCACACAGGTTTTGGTCTGAGACACAGCCATTTTCTTACATTATTTCCCACACTAACTGGAGACGTAGAGTCAACAGTGTTTCATTGTCCAACGTCCCAGATAGAACCAATAACATTCTTATTTGTAGCAGCACAGCACAATAGAATACGTAAACACAGTACTCTGTAAACATTATAATAAACGAGAAAACAAGTTCAGTGTGTATATACATACACATATACACACATACACACAAAATCTTCGTCAAATATCTTTAATGTCCACAATATTAAATAATGCAATATCCATAAACTCTGCCACCCTTTCATTCTGGTCTCTTGTACAACAACCTCCCTCTTCCTTGACTCTGGTAGACATGACTTCATCTGTCTAGGTCTCAGTGTCTGAAACTCCCTTCTAAATAAGACCCTTCCATTTCTCCATCTCGCATGTTGAAGATCACTGGGTTTACTACCAAAATTTCCAACAATACCGTTGGTTACAATATCCTCCCTCATCTCAATGGAAATTTGTAACTGAATAGACTCGGCTTGTACTCGCTGGAATTTAGGAGATTGAGGGGGGATCTTATAGAGGCTTACAAAATTCTTAAGGGGTTGGACAGGCTAGATGCAGGAAGATTATTCCCGATGTTGGGGAACTCCAGAACAAGGGGTCACAGTTTAAGGATAAGGGCGAAGTCTTTTAGGACCAAGATGAGAAGATCTTTTTTCACACAGAGAGTAGTGAATCTGTGGGATTCTCTGCCACAGAAGGTAGTCGAGGCCAGTTCATTGGCTATATTTAAGAGGGAGCTAGATGTGGCCTTTGTGGCTAAAGGGATCAGGGGGTATGGAGAGAAGGCAGGTACAGGATACTGAGTTGGATGATCAGCTTTGATCATATTGAATGGCGGTGCAGGCTCGAAGGGCAGAATGGCCTACTCCTGCACCTATTTTCTATGATTCTATGAATACATATTATCTGCAGAGATCCTTTGGGATATTTTACTGCTTTATATAAGTGCTCTGGCAATAAAAGCCACTGGTTTGGTCAATGCCAGCCCCAATTTCTTTATTATAGTTCTCTTGATGGGACATTAATAATAATTGTTTTCTGGTGTACTGAATGCTACAGAATATCTATCCACTGCCGCTTATCATCTTATGATGTCAAGCATGTAACCTTACTGCCAAGGGAGTGTGTCAATTCAATGCTACAGTGCCATCCATAATGTTTGGGACATAGACCCATCATTTATTTATTTGCCTCTGTACCCCACAATTTGAGATTTGTAATAGAAAATTAAAAAAATCACATGTGGTTAAAGTGCACATTGTCAGCTTTTAATAAAGGCCATTTTTATACATTTTGGTTTCACCATGTAGAAATTACAGCTGTGTTCATACATAGTCCTCCCCATTTCAGGGCACCATAATGTTTGGGACACGTGACTTTACAGGTGTAATTTCTCAGGTGTGTTTGATTGCCACCTTAATACAGGTATCAGGGAGCTCTCAGCACCTAGTCTTTCCAACACCGTGGAAACTTTTATTGCTGTTATCAACATGAGGACCAAAGTTGCACCAATGAAAGTCAAAGAAGCCATTATGAGACTGAGAAACAAGAACAAAACGGTTAAGAAACATCAGCCAAACCATCAAAATCAACTGTTTGGAACATCATTAAGAAGAAAGCTTACTAAACACAAAGGGACTGGCAGGCCAAGACCTCCACAGCTGATGGCAGAAGAATTCTATTATAAAGAAAAATCCCCAAACACCGGTCCGACAGATCAGAAATACTCTTCGGAAATCAGGTGTGGATTTGTCACCCGACTTCTGCGCTGTCTGCAGAAAACGTAATGAACAGAATTACAGAGGCTACACTGCAAGATGCAAACCACTAGTCAGCAGCAAAAATAGGATGGTCAGGTTACAGTTTGCCAAGAAGTACTTAAATGAGCAACCACAGTTCTGGAAAACGGTTTTATGGACAGATGAGACAAACATTAACTTATATCAGAGTAATGGCTAGAGCAAAGTATGGAGGAGAGAAGGAAATGCCCAAGATCCAAAGCATACCACCTCATCTGTGAAACACGGTGGTGGGGGTGTTATGACCTGGGTGTTATGGCTGCTGAAGGTACTGGCTCACTTATCTTCATTGATGATCCAAATACTGATGGTAGTAGCATAATGAATTCTGAAGTGTATAGACACATCCTATCTGCTCAAATTCAAACAAATGCCTCAAAACACATTGGCCGGCTGGCTGTTCTAAAGCAAGACAATGATCCCAAACATACTGGTAAAGCACCAAAGGAAATTTTAACTTCTTGAGTGGCCAAGTCAATCACCTGATCTGACCCCAATTATATGCTGAAGAAAAAACTGAAGGGGACCAGTCCCCAAAACAAGCATAAGCTAAAGATGGCTGCAATACAGGCCTGGCAGAGCATCACCAGAGAAGACACCCAGCAACTGGTGAAGTCCATGAATCTCAGACTTCAAACAGTCATTGCATGCAAATATATGCACCAAAATACTAAACATGACTACTTTCATTTACACGGCATTGCTGTGTCCCAAACATTATGGTGCGACTATGTATAAACACTGCAATGATTTCTACATAGTGAAACCAAAATGTATAATAATGGCCTTCATTAAAATCTCACCATGTGCACTTTAATGACATATTACAAATCTCAAATTGTGGAGTACAGAGGCAAATAAATAAATGATGGTTCTTTGTCCCAAACATTATGGAGGGCACTGTAGGCGAACAGATAGAGAAAAGCAAGGAAACAAACAAAATTGTTCATCTTGCCCAGGTACACACAAAAGCAACGTGAGGAATTGATGACAAAACTGTAAACGTTAAAAAAGAGAAGAAAAAAAAACACACATGCGTAGAATCTCGTCAGACATTTGTTAAAAGATAACCCACTGGGTGATTAATGTCTGACATTAAAAGGTAAAGTCAAATGGAAATAATCTGTAACATGTCAATACATTGCATGAACCTCTTACAATACAAATACAAAAATACAACTGGACCAAATAGACGGCTGGATACAGATTACTGTTAATAGCAATAGAAAAATAATTTCTACTTGACCAGGTTAATTTTTTTTAAAGCTTATTCACAGTAGAATAATAAAATTAACTAATGGTCAACAAGGCAACGGACCCTGTGGACACTGTAATGACGTGTGAATTAATGAAACCTACAAACGCATTCACTCACACACGCAGATTATGCACAATACGTTGGCTAACCCTCTAATGTTAGACCGCTATACGCCTCGAGCATGCATCAGATATAACTATGCATCAGATATGTCTGAAGAAGGGTCTCAACCCGAAACGTCGCCTATCTCCTTCGCTCCTTAGATGCTGTTGCACCCGCTGAGTTTCTCCAGCTTTTTGTGTAACCATCAGATATAACTTATTTGAGGGTGGCAATTTCTAACCTCATTTGCAAGGTCCGCTGTTGCATTTCCACAGAGGAAGCTAAAATTAATCAAATTGCAAAACGTCCACAACATGAAGACACAATTTAACTGCAAAACACCCATACTTACTTGCTTGCTACACATAAAATAAAGGGTGCAGGAGATGTTTTCTGCTATCACATAAAAGGCAGAGTTTCTAGACACGGTCAGTTTGCACGGTGGCAATTATTATTATAGAGTGAATGATTAGAGCTGGCGCTCGGATGAAGGTGAGCAATAGAGGGAAGAAAGTGTTTGCAGCCGCTGCGATGTTCCGAACAGAACGCAGCCCAGATCTGCCTTCGTCCCGCCCCCGCCCGCACCTCATTGGCCCGCCTAACCAGCAGCGCGCCTTTCCATTCGCCCAGAGCCACGTCAATCTAGCGACGCTGGGGCGGGCGGAGGAGCGTGGACTACAGATCCCAGAGGCCTCGGCGCCGGGGGCGGAAGTGGATGTAGGCAACCCATTGGGCAATAGGAGGGATGGACTGCATATCCCAGAATCCTTAGCGCAACGGGAGGAAATAGGTGTAGTCACCCATTGTTGTTTGGGGCATGGGCACTGCAAATCCCAGAATCCTTTGTCGCCGTGATCGGAAGTTGGTGTAGGCAATGCACAGGGTGTTTGGACCAAGGGGACTACAGATCCCGGTGGGCTTGGCGCGCCGTGGGGGCGGAAGCGCGGTGTGTTTCCGGCGGGCGGGCAGGCGGGCGGAGGGGGCAGCGGCGGTGGCGAGAGTTTTCTCCATCGGTCGGAGGGGCGGCGCCGGGCGGGGTGAACGGGGGCGAGGGCCGCGGCTTCCATCGGCGGGCCAGGCCAGGCCGGATGAGTGTGAGTCCACTGACTGTCGCTGTCCCAGTGAGTGTGAGTGAGTGAGTGAGACAGGCCTGAGCGGTGTAGGCCCCGGGCTGAGGGGACGCGAGAGGGAGAGGAGGGAGGGAGGGAGGGAGATGGATGGGGCGGGCGGGCGGCCTGCGCTCCGGCCCCGGCTTGAGGCGAGTCGGGGCCCCGTGTGTGGAGGGGTGGGAGAGAGGGAGAGACCGGTTACGCCGCTCCCCTCTGGCCCCGCCGACCTCACTCGACCCCCCTCGACTTGCGGAAACGTTGGTCACTGAGAGCCGGTTGCACCGAAGCCCCGACAAACCCGGGCTGGGCTGGACTGCACCACCGGTGGCAACCTACACAGCCTCTAATGACACCTCACACCCCCACCTCCCCTCAACCCTCACTAGCTCCCTGTGGCTTTCAAATTATACTTTGTAAAGCTGGACCTTATGTACGTCTGCAGACACAGTGTGAGTGTGTGTGTGCTGCACCTTGTAGAAAGAAGGAACTACAACACATGTCGGCTTACAGAAAAGCCAAACTAGAGAAGAAGAGGTGTTGCACCTGTTAGGGCACAGATTCTTCTAAACGGGATTTCTGAAACAAAATGCAACAACGCCCAGCGTCCATGATTTCGGATGTTCGCGTTGTTTGTCGAACAGCAGCTCTGTGGAATGTAATGGAAAGGTTAAGGTGCCATTTCACTGAGTCCTTGTTCATAAGTGATAGGAGCAGAATTCGGCCCATCAAGTCTACTCCGCCATTCAATCATAGCTGATCTATTCTTCTTAACCCCATTCACCTGCGTTCCCCCATTACCCCTGACACATGTACTAATTGAGAATCTATCTGGTGTTGCACGAACTTGTAAATTATTTGTTTATTCTAGTTAATTATTTTCAGATGCTTTCTTTTTTGCTTCATTTCGTTTTTAGAACAGCAGGTCTGTGGGATATAATGGAATGTCAAGGTACCATTGGACTGATTTCTTGTGTTGGGAAGAGCTTGGGACACTAGTGAATTATTTTTAAGTAGTTAACATTCATGCATTCTTTGCTTTTGCCTACCCTGGATAGCTTTCACCTCTTTATCAAGAGCCTATCTTTATCTTGGAAATATTCAGAGTCCAAAGAAGGATCCCAACTCAAAACATTGCCTCTCCAGAGATAGACACAAAGTGTTGGAGTAACTCAGTGGGTTAGGCAGCATCTCTGTAGAAAAAGGATGGGTGACGTTTTGGGACAGAACTCATCCTCTGAAGAACCAGAGTTGCTGTCTGACCTGCTGAGTTACTCCAGCACTTTGAACACGCATTGCCTCTCCATGTCCTCCAGAGCTGTTGACTGAGTCGCTGAGTTATTCCAGCACTTTGTATTGCACATGAGATACCAGTATCTGTAATTCCTTGTGTGTGTCTCTCCCAAAGTATTCAGACTCTGTTTCCAACACTTTTTTGGAAGATTTCCAAAGACTTAAGTGCAGCCTTCTGGTCGAGAAAAATACACATTGCTTTCCAATGGATTGACTCTATTATTAAATAGTGAGCACTATTACTTTCGTCCACAATTACTAGCAGCATCCTTTGCACATTTACCTTGTTCGGACCCCGCAAATCTTCCAAAACATTATTGTGTAATCAGGTTACCTTACGATTGGCATTGTTTTATTATTGTCATGTATTCTGGGTTACAGTGGGAAAAAAATAGTTTGTATGCTACCCAGTCAAATCATGCTATACATGAGCAGAACTGAGTCATGCACATGTACATCAGAGTGCCAACAGAAAAATATCAATGTGGTGTGGTAGAATTGCAGTTGCAGAGAAAGTGAAGATTAAAAAGATTGCAAGGGCCACAATGAGGAATGTTGTGAGCTCAGGACTACACCCTGGTTTATGGGAGGACCATTTGGTAGTCTGATAACAACAGGGAAAAAAAGCTGTTCTTGGTTCTGGTGGAACTGGCTTTCAAGGTTTTGCACATTCTGCCCAGAGGGGGAGGGGAAACGAGGGAGTGACCAGAGTGCAGATGGTCCTTGTACATGTTGGCTGCTTTTCCCGAGGCAGTGTAGATGGAGTTTGGGGAGAGGTAGGATGGACTGGGCTATATCCACGACTCCGGGGAATTTCTCGCGAAGTTGGGCAGAGCTGCTGCCAGACCAAGCTGTGATACGTCCTGATGGGGTGCTTTGGTGCATCTGTAGAAGTTGGTAAGAGTTGTTGGAGACATGTCAAACCTCCACAGTCATGAATGTAAACCATTGGATACAAACTTGGGAATGGACAGGAAACGTGTTGGGTTGGAATCCTGCTAGGGATCCACGTCTATTCTCTGACCCGCTGACTTCCTCCAGCGATTTATTTTGCTCAAGGTTCCATGATCTGCAGTCCCTTGTGTCTGTCAGAAGGAAGTGCCACAGGAGGTGACGAATCAAATCTATCAGAAAAGGAGAACACACTTGCTGGAAATGAGATATAAGATTGCCATGGCTGATTACCACAAATTGTTGAATTCAGGTGGACCTGAAGGCAGTAATGCCACGTTGGAAGATGAGATGCTGTTCCCTGAGCTAATATAGATGTAGATGCTCGTCGGAACAGGGTAGGCAGCCAAATACCCGGAGGTGCGGGTGGAGTTCATGTGATGTCATGATGATTAGATTCTGTACAATTAGCATTTAATCCACATTTGATTTCCACCTGAACAGTGGGAGACCCGGGGGGGGGGGGGGCACATAGAACGAAGGGGGGGGGATCAGGTGAGGGAGAGGGGCACTGAGAGCGGCGAGGGAGGCCTGATTCGCCTGCGAGCAGAAGTTAGGACTGTTTGGTGAACTTTTGTAACTTTGTCGGCACCAGAAACGTGGTGACTCTTGTGTGCTGCCTCGGTGAGGTCTGCCGTGTACTTTTACCGGGTTGTCTGCAAAATCAAGGAATTTCACTATACCTAGGTACATTTGACAATAAAATGAGTCCACTTGAATTGTAAGCAGCATAGCTACATTTCTGCTTCACTGGGCAGGAATGTTTGGGTCCCAGACGTTGAGCAAATGTTGCAACTTGTAATTGTGTGAGAAGGTACCTTGAGAAAACGTGTGGATGTTGGTTTAAATGAAAGAATGGATTGTAATGATTCAAGGAGTCCTTTAGGACACGCTATAGCATTATGTTGGCAGGTGTTAGCATTTTAAAATGACCTGTTGAACGTGGAGGCTGGTGGGATGGAAGGTGACTCTATCCTTGCGAATTGTAGGAGGAGGGCGGATATATGAGAATTGGTTGGCAGAGCTCACGGAGCTATTTATTTCGATGGTGCAGCGGAAAGACGACCAAGGGCAAAGGAGGACAAGGTAGAAGTACTGGTGTGGAAGCTCAGGTGCGACCCATGGAGAAACTAGCAGAATGAAATGGAATCCTTGCAAGAAGGGGTGAAGTGCTGACGTGTACCGGCAGGACGTCATAGACCTCTCAAAATGGAGACGGGCAGATGTGCAAGGAGGGTTTGAATTGAGTGGAAATTGGTAACTAAAGTAACGAGGCTTTCGCAAAGGTGTATAAAAGCAAGAGGTGGCACTGATAGTGTAATTAGTAAACTGGAAAAGGTGGTGGGATGGGGTACGAGTAGAATGAAAGCGAGTAACATTCCATACATCACACAAAATGGCAGGTGCAGCCTGGACCCATGTACTTCCCGTGGCTGCACCGTCGATTTGGTGGCAGTGCGTGCAAGACCAAGGTCAGAAAAAGAAATGTAAGGTTGAAGCATTCGTGGTCAGGCCTCTGTTCAAGAAATAAATGAAGGCCTCGGGCTCTCCCAGTGTGGGGTGTAAGTACAGAGGGTTAGGGCATTTTAGCAGAAAATGAACCATCTAGAGCAAGGTTTGAGGAAGGACATTCTTGCTATTGAGGGAGTGCAGCGTAGGTTCACAAGGTTAACTCTCGGGATGGCGGGACTGTCATATGTTGAGTGAATGGCGCGGCTGGGCTTGTGTGCTGTGGAATTTAGAAGGAGGAGAGGAGATCTTATTGAAACATGTAAGATTATTAAGGATTTGGAGACGCTAGAGGCAGGAAACATGTTCCCGATGTTGGGGGAGTCCAGAACCAGGAGCCACAGTTTGAGAATAAGGGGTAAGCCATTTAGAACGGAGACGAGGAAACACTTTTTCACATTGACAGTTGTGAGTCTGTGGAATTCTCTGCCTCGGAGGGCGCTGGAGGCCGGTTCTCTGGATACTTTCAAGAGAGAGCTAGATAGGGCTCTTAAGGAGAATGGAGTCAGGGGATATGGGGAGAAGGCAGGAACGAGGAACATTGTGGATGATCAGCCATGATCACATTGAATGGTGGTGCTGGCTTGAAGGGCCGAATGGCCTACTCCTGCACCTATTGTCTATTGGAAGAGAATAGGAGCATCTCCAGCATTTTTGTCTACCTTCGACTTTTCCAGCATCTGCAGTTCTTTCTTAACCGTGTTCACAGAAGGTGCGTGGCCATGCCGGCGGCTTTGCGCAGGATGCGGTACAGCCAGTGTTCCACGCTCGGCGGGCCGGATGATTACGGGGGGAAAAATCCGCCTGCGGGCCGGATGATTTCTGGTTACGGGCCACAATTGGCCCGGGGGCCATAGGTTGCCGAACCCTGATCCAGGTTGAAAGGTTTGGCTTTGGAACGTCAAAACTGCAACAATGTTCCCTGTTGTACTAATGATTCACTTGTATATCTGTGAAGGCAATCATTTTAATGGTTTGCATTTATAAGCGTTGATATTGGTACGCATTTTGTGCTGTCAAATCATTTAGTGGGCTTTGAATTTGGTAGATAAAATACCTTGTTTTGGGTTGTCATGAAACGGCTCTGTATTTGTGAAATGTTTCGTCATGATTCTGCACTGATGTCGGTTTTAGTATTTTCCTAAAAGTTGTGAACTTCATGTGTCGTAAAGAATACATTCAAAGACAAGACAAAGCCATTCAAATTCAAAGGGGAGATCTTGCCTGACAAATCTATTGGAATTCTTTGAGGAAGTATGTCGAAGGATAGATAAAGGCGACTCAGTGGATTATTTCGAGAGAACTAGAATACACAACCAGGGATGTGAAGTCTGTAAAAGGTCTCGACCCGAAACGTCGCCAAATGCCCATGTAATGCTGAGGCATTATAAGGCAATGGTCAGACTGCAGTTGGTGTACTGTGAGTAGTTTTGAGCCCCATATCCAAGGAGGGATGTGCAGGTGTTGGAGAGGGTCCAGAGGAGGTTTACGAGATTGATCCCAGGAATGAGTGGGTTAACATATGATGAGTGTTTGAAGGCACTGGGCCTCTACTCACTGCAGTTTAGAAGGATGAGGGGGAAACCTCATTGAAACTTACTGAATAGTGAAAGGCCTGGATAGAGTGGATGTTGAGAGGATGTTCTGGCTAGTGGGAGAGTCTAGAACCAAATGGCACAGTCTCAGAATAAAACGTAATGTGGCATTTCTGAAGCCATATTGACAGGTTTTTGATTAGTATGGGTGTCAAAGATTCTGGGGAGAAGGCAGGAGAGTGGGGTTGAGGGGGAACGATAGATCAGTCCTGATTGAATGGCGGAGCAGACCCGATGGGCCGAATGGTCAAATTCCACTCCTATGGCTATGACGGGGACCCATTTCTCATTGATAAGGAAGTAAATATTTGAAGATGGATGGGTCTTGACCTGAAACCTCACCCATTCCTTTTCCCAAGAGATGCTGAGTTACACCAGCTTTTTGTGTCTATCTTCGGTTTAAACCAGCATCTGCAGTTCCTTCTTAAACATATTTGAGAAGTCTGTTTTTAGTGTAAATGGGATGAATTCATTGATTATTACTGTAAGGCATTGAAACTCATTACAAAGTGTGTTTTTTTTGTGCTTTGCATAACACCATTTGGTGCCATTGTGATAATTTGAACGTACACTTGCCACAATTGATCAGAAATCTGCCCCATGAGAATCACCTGCCGCCATGTGAGCAGTTCAATTAGTCTCTCTCTGTAAACTAAGGTGTGGTGTTTAAAGGTTGGGTACTATATTTGAGTAATGACAATTGTTAATTTCCTTCAATTTGCATGGCAACCAATCCAAATTCCATGAGTGTACTTGTTGTTTGTGCAGTAAGTGGAATGCATTTTGGAAATGCCAGAGTAATTTGTTTTATTTCCTTATTGGAATCGCTTAATTGCACTTTACGTTGCACTAAACATCATTCCCTTTATCATGTATCTGTACACTGTGGGTGGCTCGATTGTAATCATGTACTGTCTTTCCGCTGAAGGGTTAGCACGCACCAAAAGCTTTTCCCTGTACCTTGCTACACATGACAGTAAACTAATCTAACCTATTTGTGGAGGAAAGAACTAGATGCTGGTTTAAATCGAAGGTAGACACAAAATGCTGGAGTAACTCAGCGGGACAGGCAGCATCTCTGGAGAGAATCTAAACTATTGATCTATCTTTAACATATTTAAACCATAGCTGATTATGTTAAACATGTCTATATGCAGATACATTTCACATTCTTTGGGCTTGGTTAAAGCCTGCAAAGTTTGTTCTTGTTATTTTTGTTGAGTTGTCCCTTCGCTCTCTGATTCAGCGCGAAAACAGGCCCTTTGGGATCAGAATACTTGAAGGTTGTAAATTTTCTGCTTGTAGATCCATTGGCCACGCCTTGCACAAAGTTATTGAGTTAAAGCATGTGACAATATATTGACTTTTATTCCCTGTTTTTCTTTCCTTCCAGGGAAGTGACTGTTTTTCTTGCACAGGGGGGCAGAGGAGCTCTGGCTTGGTGGTGAATGTTGACTCTGCAGCACTTTTTCAGCAATAAGGTGTGATAAACCAAGGATGACAATGGAAGAGATGAGGAATGAAGCAGAAACAACTTCCATGGTTTCCATGCCACTCTATGCAGTGATGTACCCAGTATTTAATGAGGTGGTTATTGCACATTTCTGTTCCACTTGGAGCAAATGCTCTTTGACTTTAATTGCTCTAAATTAAGTCAATTGCGTCAAAATGGGTCATTATTACATCTGAAACTGACAGTTTTGTTTAGATTTGCAGCGTGGAAACATGCCCTTTGGCCCTCCCGAGTCCCCCCCGACCATCAATCACCCGTTCACACTAGTTCTATTTTATCCCAGTTTCACATCCACTCCCTATACACTTGGGGCAATTTACAGAAGCCAATTAACCTACAAACCCGCACGACTTTTGGATATGGGAAGAAACCGGAGCACCCAGGGGAAACCCTTGCAGTCCGAGGGTGAACGTGCAAACTCCGCATGGACGGCACCCGAGGTCAGGATTGAATCCGTCAGCAGCTCTACTACTGCACCACTGTGCTGCTGACGGAATAATAGATTAGAATATCCTTAAATGTGTATTGAAATGAAGGGATATAGGAATGAAATAATATAGGAGTAGGGAAGTAATGTTAAAATTGTACAAGGCATTGGTGAGACCAATTCTGGAGTATGATGTACAATTTTGGTCGCCTAATTATAGGAAGGATGTCAACAAAATAGAGAGCGTGCAGAGGCGGTTTACTAGAATGTTGCCTGGGTTCCAGCAACTAAGTTGCAGAGAAAGGTTGAACAAGTTGGGTCTTTATTCTTTGGAAAGCAGAAGGTTAAGGGGGGGACTTGAATGAGGTCTTTAAAATGATGAAAGGGATAGACAGAGTTGACGTCTGAAGTGGATAAGCTTTTCCCATTGAGGGTAGGGAAGATTCAAACAAGAGGGCATGACATGAGAATTAAGGGACAGATGTTTAGGGGTAACATGAGGGGGAACTTCTTTACTCAGAGAGTGGTGGCTGTGTGGAACGATCTTCCAGCAGAAGTGGTGGAGGCAGGACCGATTGTAACATTTAAAAGTAAAGTGGATAGGTATATGGACGGGAAGGGAATTGAGGGGTATGGTCTGAGTGCAGGTGAAAATAAATGGTCGGCACGGACTGGAAGGGCCGAGAAGGCAATTGTTATATGGTTATATGGAACAAATGAGTTATGCATAAAATTAATAAACATTAAGTTCCCATTTTTTTTCAGAAATATTTCTTCCATTACATTTTAAACACAGCAGTTATCCTCTGTAAATCTACTTCTATGTTTTGGTGTGTGATAATTATTTAAAAAAATCAAAATCAACCTCTGCTTCATTGCAGTTGGAGCAAGTCAACTTATCAGCTGCACAGACTCTCAGAGCAGCTTTTATTAAGGTGAGTTTGGTTATCGAAATTCATTCAGCCATGATTTATATTTTAACTTTGATTCTTGTTCAGCTTGTGTTTAACGTGTCGGGCATTTGGGAAAATGTTCTTGGCCAATTACCTGCTTTAATTAATTCTTTTTAAAAATAGTCTTAATATTTCTGTTGCTGTGCAGAGGAAAGTAATTGAATTGAGGGCTATTGTTTTTCCTCGGGGGAGATGGGTTGGATAAACCACAGGGCCGGATGCAGCTCTAATCGTAGTAATTGAGCTTTAATGCAACCTCCTGTGATACTGCTCCAGTATCTAGTAGAGCGTAGAACAGTACAGCATAGCACAAGAACAGGTTCTTCGGCCCACATTGTCTGTGCCCAAGACCATTACTTACCTACCTGCACATAACCTATATCCCTCCATTCTCTATATATCCAAAAGTCTATTAAGCACCACTAACATATCTGCTTCAACCACCACCCCTGGCAGCACGTTCCAAGCACTTACAACGCTCCATGTAATTAAAAAAAAAAAACTTGCCTTGCACATCTCCTTTAAACTTTGCCCCTGTCTCCTTAAAGCCATACCCTCTAGTATTTGCTTTTTGCTTCCATCCAGCGACTGTTAACCTATCCATACCCCTCATAATCTTGTATATTCCATATATTTTCAGCTTCAAGCCTTAAGTGATACATTGTCTTTCTGGCTTTGCTTAAGCCCAAAGTACAATTTTTAATTTTTTGTTTATCCCAGAAGTAAATGATAACTTTGGTGCTGTTTTATTTAATTTCCTTCCATATAATAGGTATGGAATATCTTCATGCGATCAAGCCTCTGGTTCGGTTCAGTTTAGTTTATTGGCACATATACCGAGGTAAAATGCTAATTGAAAAGCTTTTGTTACATACCAACCCGTCACCACAGAGACAATACATGATTACAATCGATCCATTTACATAAGGGAATGAGCAGGAAGGGACTGCAGATGCTGGGTTTAAACCGAAGATGGACAAAATGCTGGAGTAACTCAGCGGGACAGGCAGCATCTCTGGAGAGAAGGAACGGGTGACGTTTCAGGTCGAGACCCTTCTTCAGACTGTAGAAACATCACCCGTTCCTTCGCTCGAGAGATACTGCCTGTCCCTCTGAGTTACTCCAGAATTTTGTGTCTATCGTGATAAGGGAATAACGTTTAGTGCACGGTAAAGCCAGCAAAGTCCGATCAAAGATAGCCCGAGGGTCTACATTGTGGTACAATACCTCATCATTGGATCGACTGTCGTCTTCTCACATCGGACTTGTGGCTGCAAATGGAAATCTGTAATTTCATAATTTCTCTTTTGTGAGTAAATCTAGGCATTGTGTTCTGTCATCTGCGAAATGTAATGCTCTTGTGTTTGACCAGTTGTAATGGAAAAGAGCCAACACTATTGGGTAGTTGGGATCGTGTGACCTTTTTGCAATCATGCAAGTCTTGATTACCACTGAAATATCAATTATGTAAATTGCTTGTGTGATAGCATCTTATTTCTGTAAACCAAGGTGGAAAATCCAACTCTGTAAATGATTTGCATCGCATTGTAAATATAACATTTGTTTAAATTTTCCTATTTGAGAAGGAAAGCAGTTTATAACGTTTTTATACCAAACCAAAATGAACCATATCAAAATGAATGGCTTCAGAGTCATACAGTCTGGAAGTGCCCTTCGGTCCAAATTTCTCACGCCAACCAAGGAGCCCCATCTGCACTAGTCCCACGAGCCTGCGTTTAGCCCATATTCCTCTAAACCTTTCTTATCCATGTACCTGTCCAAAGGTCATAAGTGATTGGAGCAGAATTAGGCCAATCGGCCCATCAAGTCTACTCCGCCATTCAATCTTGGCTGATTTATCTTTTACTCCTAACCCCATTCTCCCGCCTTCTCCCCATAACAGTTGACCTCTGTACTAATAAAGAATCGATCTAACTCCACTGACTTGGCTGCCACAGCTTCCTGTGGCACTCTGTGGCAAAGAATTCCACAGATTCGCCACCCTCTAACTAAAGAAATTCCTCCTTGTCTTCCTAAAGGAACAAACTAAATGTCTTTTAAACATTGTTATAGTGCCTGCATCAATTACCTCAGCAGGCAACTCGTTCCATATGTCCACCGCCCTCTCACTGTTCATACAAATAAGGTACAGTGGGATATCCTGATGGCGTGGTATCGGTGGGTCGAAGGGCCTGTTTCTCACAGGAGCTTTAAGTGATCAGAACTTCCCCAAAAAGTTAAAAGGTACCTTTTTCTGAAAAGCAGCACACAAGCAAAAGCAAGGTTGTTTTCTCCACTATTATGCTCTGTGGGCGGATAAACTGTTTAGTTACAAATGCAGAACTGTTTCAGCAGGAAATTCAATTGCGCCAAGAAACTTGGCATTTACCTGGAATGTATGAATCAACCATGCAAACTCCTTCAGTTAATTCTGAGGATATTTCCAATGTTCCTTGTTGAAGGATTAAATTAGTATTATTTACATTTCACATTTTATTAATACAATTATCATTTTATCATATTTCCAATGTTGAAGGATTAAATTAGTATTATTTATAGATTTGCCACCCTCTAACTAAAGAATTTATTTGTCATTTATCAATTATCCTTTTAAAACTTAATCTGTGGTTATTTTGAAAATGTTTAAATGTTACCGTCTCACAGAATGGTACTTTACTTTAGATATACAGAGTGGAGTCCGCACCGACCTGCATGCTAGCTCTATCCTACACACAAGGGACAATTTCCAATTTCACAGAGACCAATCAACCTACAGCCTATAAATCTTTGGGGTGTGGGAGGAAACTGGAGCTGCCGGATAAAACTCACGCGGTCGCAGGCAAAAAGCACAAATTCCACACAAACAGTACCCATAGTCGGGATCCAACCCGGATCTCTGGTGCTGCAAGGCAGCGACTCTATCTCTGTGCTCACATCCTAAAAGTTCAAAACGCAATTAAACAAATAATTACGAGAATAGAATATTCCTCAGAATGAACCTGGAAAAGCTTTGTCTAGTACGTGGACGCGCTTCATGGTTCTTATTGTGAAATGGCAACCAGGTCCACAAAAGCTTAGTAACTATTGTTCCTAAGTGTTACAGTCCTGAACACAACACAGCATTCTATTCCAATAAATAATTTGTCCTTCACTTTTAATATGCCTTTTCTTTGTGTAATCTGCTGCTCCTTTATAGTTTCCCATTCAACAGTTGTGCTTTAGCCTCTTGTTTGACTGTTATTCTCGCCTGTTGTTTTCCATTTAGTATTTGTTGTCTTCTATGCTGTACTCTGTGAACTTGCCTACTATTGCAGATCGGTGGGCGAATTTGTGGATTGGAGCCTATAAATGGTTAATGATAGTTTTAAGTGGATAGTGTTAGTGTACGGGGTGATTGTTGGATGGCGGGGACTCGGTGGGCCGAAGGGCCTGTCTTTGCGCTGTATCTCTAAAGTGAATGGGCAGAGATCAGGCAAATGCAGTGTAGCATGGGGGAATTGGTCATCTTGACATGAAGCATTTAGCCTAAATCAGAGAGCTTCAATACATAGGGATTAGGATGGCCAAGCAAATGATTTGTAAAAAATTAATGTAAGCAAGTGAGTAGGAAATTTTTTGGGGGGAAACAAAGTAGGGAGTTACGTAGAGTGTCGGCGAATTGTTTAATTATGTCTGAGAGCACACGTTCAATTCATAATTCTTTCACTTTAGGCTGAAAAAGAAAACCCTGGTCTGACTCAAGACATCATAACCAAAATTCTGGAAAAGAATTGTGTGGAAGTGAATTTCACCGAGTCCTTGCTGCGTATGGCCAGTGATGATGTTGAAGGTATGGCAGCTAAAGTCAACAATGCTTTCAGAAGCCAGAAATAGCCAGACACAAAACGCGCACACACTACATCAAAACGGGTTACTATAGAAGACGAGAGATTTAATTTAAGTCAACTACAACCATAACCCTAATATATACCACGAGGTAAGGTAGTGCAGAGTAGACCCTCAGTCTGAAGAAGGGCCTCGACCCAAAATGTCATCTATTCTTTGTCTCCAGACATGCTGCCTGACCCGCTGAGTTACTCTAGCATTCTGTGCCTACCTTTGGTGTAAACCAGCATCTGCAGTTCTTTCCCACACAGGGTAAGAGTTGACTGATTAAATATGGCTGCACAGAAAAGGTGCCTTAATGTAGATAACAGCCTCCTAGAGACCTTTGCAATGCTGAAAATGCTTGGGTCACACATGATCTGTGGTGAAGAAAATGGCTATTTTTTGGTGCCAGGCCTTTCATCAGAGTCTTCAAGCAAGGTCAGTCCTATTCTGATGGAGGCCAATTCACAGGATGTTTTCAAGAGGTTAGATATAGCTGTTAGGGCTAAAGGAATCGAGGGATATGGGAAGAAAGCAGGAACGGGGCACTGAATTTGGATGATGTGCCAATCATATTGAATGACGGTGCTGGCTCGAAGGGCTGAATGGCCTACTCCACC
This sequence comes from Raja brachyura, assembly GCA_963514005.1. Next base: position 58,715,877 of record OY740794.1, on the reverse strand, counting down.
TATTTTCTATGTTTCTATTGACGTGAAACAAAAAAAAATTATTTCCCTAAATCAGTGGTTCTTAACCTTTTTTGGCATACGTACATGCATATGAGAACAAAACGCTGTATGTGGTATATTCCTTTGTTAGTTTCCTAAAAATGGGCTCAACAAATGGGTATGTTATTTATGACCCTTTCTTGTTCCCCGGTAAAGCCCCAAACGACCCCCCCCCCCCCCTCCCCATAGGGGTCCTGACCCCCAGGTTAAGAATCACTGCCCTAAATACTGTGAATTTGCACAAAACTTTATTTCAGATTTCCATACTTGCATAGAAAATAGACGCAAAATGCTGGAGTAATTTAGCAGGCGACATCCTCGGAGAAAAGGAATAGGTAGCATTTCCGCCCAAGGCCCTTCTTCAGACTGAGAGTCGGGGGAGAGGGATAGTAGAGGTATGAAAAGGTGCAGAACAGATCCGAGTCGGCACTGATGACTAAAGAGCCCACAATGACCCATTGTTGGTTGTGGAGGAGGTGATAATGAGGGGGATATGAACAGTAAAACTAGCTGGATGACTAGGTTGGGGGAGGGACACCGCTTTGCTTAGATGCCCAATACTTTTTATGCAGATTTAATTATGCATATAGGGAAACAAAAACCTAACAGTTCATGGCCTTGTGTCAGCTGCGGTCCATATTCAGTCAGAAGAATTTTATAATGTGTTATACGGAGGCAAATTATACATTGCAGTTTAGTTTAGAGGTACATCGCGGAAACGGGCCCTTCAGTCCACGCTGACCAGCGAGCCCGGGGACTAGGACTATCCTATACACACTATCCCACACAGACAATTTTTACCAAGCCAATTAACCTATACTTCTGTACATCTTTGGAGTGTGGGAAAAAACCGGAGCACCCTGATAAAACCCACGCAGGATACGGGGAGACAATAGACAATAGGTGCGGGAGTAGGCCATTCGGCCCTTCGAGCCAGCACCACCATTCAATGTGATCATGGCTGATCATCCACAATCAGTACCCTGTTCCTGCCTTCTCCCCATATCCTCTGACTCCGCTATCTTTAAGAGCCCTATCTAGCTCTGTCTTGAAAGCATCCAAAGAACTTGCCTCCACCGCCCTCTGAGGCAGAGAATTCCACAGACTCACAACTCTCTGTGAGAAAAAGTGTTTCCTCGCCTCCGTTCTAAATGGCAACCACTTATTCTTGAACTGTGGCCCCTGGTTCTGGACTCCCCCAACATCAGGAACATTTTCCTGCCTCTGCCTCATGTCATAGAAACATAGAAAATAGGTGCAGGAGTAGGCCATTCGGCCCTTCGAGCCTGCACCGCCATTCAATATGATCATGGCTGATCATCCAACTCAGTATCCTGTACCTGCCTTCTCTCCATACCCCCAGATCCCTTTAGCCACATGGACCACATCTAACTCCCTCTTAAGTATAGCCAATGAACTGGCCCCAACTACCTTCTGTGGCAGAGAATTCCAGAGATTCACCACCCTCTGTGTGAAAAATGTTTTTCTCATCTCGGTCCTAAAAGACTTCCTCCTTATCCTCAAACTGTGACCCCTTGTTCTGGACTTCCCCAACTTCGGGAACAATCTTCCTGCATCTAGCCTATCCAACCCCTTAAGAATTTTGTAAGTTTCTATAAGATCCCCCCTCAATCTTCTAAATTCTAGCAATTATATGCCGAGTCTATCCAGTCTTTCTTCATATGAAAGTCCTGACATCCCAGGAATCAGTCTGGTGAACCTTGTCTGTACTCCATCTATGGCAAGAATGTCTTTCCTCAGATTAGGAGACCAAAACTGTACGCAATACTCCAGGTGTGGTTTCACCAAGACCCTGTGCAACTGCAGTAGAATCTCCCTGCTCCTATACTCAAATCCTTTTGCTCTGAATGCTAACATATCATTCGCTTTCTTCACTGCCTTCGGCACCTGCACGCCTACTTTCAATGACTGGTGTACCATGACACCCAGGTCTCGTTGCATCTCCCCTTTTCCTAATCGGCCACCATTCAAATAATAGTCTACTTTCCTGTTTTTGCCACCAAAGTGGATAACCTCACATTTATCCACATTATACTGCATCTGCTATGCATTTGCCCACTACCTACCCAAGTCGCCTTGCAGCCTCCTAGCATCGTCCTCACAGCTAACATTGCCCCCCAGCTTCGTGTCATCCGCAAACTTGGAGATGTTGCATTCAATTCCCTCGTCCAAATCATTAATACATATTGTAAATAGCTGGGGTCCCACTAGTCCCTGCCATTCTGAAAAGGACCCGTTTACTCCTACTCTTTGCTCCTGTCTGCCAGCCAGTTCTCTATCCACATCAATACTGAACCCCCAATACCATGTGCTTTAGGTTTACATACTAATCTCTTATGTGTTATGTGGGATGTGGGACCTTGTTGAAAGTCTTCTGAAAGTCCAGATATAACACATCTACTGGTTCTCCCTTATCCACTCTACTAGTTACATCCTCTAAAAATTCTATAAGATTCGTCAGACATGATTTACCTTTCATTAATCCATGCTGACTTTGTCCAATGATTTCACCACTTTCCAAATGTGCTGCTATCCCATCTTTAATAACTGACTCTAGCAGTTCCCCCACTACCGGTGTTAGACTAACTGGTCTGTCATTCAGCGTTTTCTCTCTCCCTCCCTTTTTAAAAAGTGGGGTTGTATTAGCTACCCTCCAATCCTCAGGAACTACTAAAGAATCTAAAGAGTTTTGAAAAATTATCCCTAATTTCCAATGTCCACTATTGTCCAAACCCTTAACAATCTTATGTTTCAATAGGATCCCCTCTCATCCTAAACTCCTGAGTGTACAAGCCCAGCCGCTCCATTCTTTCAGCATATGACAGTCTCACCATCCCGGGAATTAACCTTGTAAACCTCCACTGCAGTCCCTCAATAGCAAGAATGTCCTTCCTCAAATTAGGGGACCAAAACTGTACACAATACTCCAGGTGTGGTCTCACTAGGGCTCTGTACAACTGCAGAAGGACCTCTTTGCTCCTATACTCGACTCCTCTTGTTATAAAGGCCAACATGCCATTCGCTTTCTTCACTGCCTGCTGTACCTGCATGCTCACTTTCATAGACTGATGAACAAGGACCCCCCCAGATCCCGTTGTACTTCCCTTTTTCCCAAATTGACGGCATTTAGATAGTAATCTGCCTTCCTGTTTTTGATACCAAAGTGGATAACCTCACATTTATCCACATCTGCCATGCATCTGCCCACTCCCCCAACCTGTCCAAGTCACCCTGCATTCTCATAGCATCCTCCTCACAGTTCACACTGCCACCCAGCTTTGTGTCATCTGCAAGAGACCATGCGGACAGCACCCATAGTCGGGATCAAACTCGGGTCTCATAGAAACATAGTGAAAATAGGTGCAGGAGTAGGCCATCCGGTCCTTCGAGCCAACACGGCCATTCAATATGATCATGGCTGATCACCCAAAATCAGTACCCCGTTCCGGCTTTCTCCCCATATTCCCTTGATTCCCTTAGCCCCAAGAGCTAAGATCTAACTATCTCTTGAAGTGGTTACATTGTCTCTGGCAATGTAAGTCAGCAACTCTATCGCTGCACCACCGTAATGCCCTTAACAGATGTTGCGTACACTGCATACTCTAATGCTTGCTGCTTTACTGTATCTACCCTTGAATTCAATGACACAAACTGCTGCCGTACCCAGCTGTTTGTGGAGGCCAAAGATGAAGAGAGATGTCTCGGTGACCCTGTATTTGGGCGAAGGGAGTTTAGCGATGGGATTTGGGCGAATGGATTTTGGCGGTGCTGGCTCGAAGGGCCGAATGTCCTACTCCGGCATCTATTATCTATTGTCTAAGGGTAATTTTGCTACTGTGACATCTGAAGCACAGATAAATGGCACACTATAAATTACAATGGGAAAATGGGTGATATTAAAGAGTTGGTGGTAGTACTGCAATAAGTTCTAAATTGAGCATTCATGATTTGGGGAATACCTTTGCCATTTGCTCCTCCAGTATTTCTTTAGCATTCTTTGAAGTTTCTTTTGCTCAAATGTTTCTGCAAAGCCAGGTTAGTTCGGATGTTTTCATTAAACTCAGCTCCCTTCCTGCTGGAATTGTTTAAAACTCTTAATTGCTTGATCTTGCTTTGTCTTCTCCATTGAAATTTCAATTGGAATGCGATTTACGACAGTCCCTCATTTTAACCTTCACAATCTTGTATCATTTCAAGAGCTGTTTCCAGATTAGTCTTAAAGAAGGAACTGCAGATGCTGGAGAATCGAGGGTACACAAAAGGCTGGAGAAACTCAGTGGCTGCAGCAGCATCTAAGGAGCGAAGGAGATAGGCGACGTTTCGGGTGAAAGACTGAAGAAGGGTCTCGACCCGAAACGTCGCCTATCTCCTTCGCTCCTTAGATGCTGCTGCACCCGCTGAGTTTCTCCAGCCTTTTGTGTACCTTCCAGATTAGTCTGTTGGATTTAAGTATTACAGGAACACTGGAACAACTTTGTAACCATTTTGGTTAGCAAATGTGAAAACAAGTTTCCTTGGCACTGTTCCCAGCAGCCGGCCTTAATGAAGTGGGGATTTATTGTTGATGTTATTGATAATCATCATGTGTTGTCAGTAGCGGTTAGTAGCACTGGCTACTATGTGAAGTAAACTTTCGCAGCAACTATATGATGCAGTTCTTCTTGCGAATTAAACATAAATAAACCAAAGGAATAGTTAGATCTCAAGCCGGGTGTTGAGCAGCCAGGTTGTTGTCTCTGTTGGCGTCAATGTCTGCCGGGCCCTGAGCTCCAATTGGTGGGTGGAAGAGCGGGCACCCAGAGATGACATAGTTGGCTGTCTGTTGTTCTGCTCCGCATTCACAGGCTGGGCTCTGGCGGAGGGAGCCCCCATCTCCACACGCTGGCATTGAAACCCCCAACTCCAGTACCAAGTCTGTTGAGCTTCACCCATGCTCCTCTGGGAAGGTCAGACCCTGGACCGCTTTTATCTGGTGAAGAGATGTAGCTGTGTAATGGAGATGAGGTTGCCTTCCACTCCTGGGACCACTTGGTGGCTATCCAGTGTGCTTTTGTCTCAGTTGGCTGGATGGATGCTAGGAGTTGTTTCCCATGTGGAGCAAAGGGGTGACGGGACTTCAGTCAGGGTGGCCTCTGCTCTCTGCTGATGGCCTGATGGAGGAGGTGATCTGGGTCCAATGTAGTGATTTAGCACAAACATTGTATCACTAAAATCATAATGAATGAATGAATAAGTTTATTGGCCAAGTATGTGCACATACAAGGAATTTGCCTTGGTGCTCCCCTCGCAAGTAACAACATGACAATTAAGAATAACACATAAAACATTGGATTATACCTTGTGTTAGCCAAAAATTGTTTTATTTGGGTAAAAACGAAAACAAGCATATCTTCACCGCTGAGTTACTCCAGCAGTCTGTCTTTTATTTTGTAAGCCAGCACCTGCGGTTCCTAGTTTCTACATGTATTTTCCTTCTCATGCGTGCAACTCTTCCATTCATAGAATATATGATCGACAGGCAAGAACCAGAATTTCGGGAACTCAATGACAAAGCACGAGCGCTGAAAAACATTCTCAGCAAAATTCCTGATGAGATCAATGATAGGGTGCGATTTCTTCAGACAATCAAGTAGGTATTGTGCAACTCTGCCTAAAATGAAAAACAGAAATTGTCGCTGTGCATCTTGAAATTGTATTTTCCGGTCAAACCTCCCAGTGTGTCTTTCCGTTCATCTTTCCTTGTACTCTGCCTCCAAATTTCCGAACCACACTCTTGCCTCCCAAAGCCAAACCCCATTAAAGCCATTATTGTCACCTGATCTGACCTCCCTGGTCTGGGGCTCATTGCTCCTCTCATGATTCCAAGAGATGGGTGCTGACATAGTTGTATGAAATGGCAAAGTTGGTCTTTCTCTGCAACATTTTAACCGAACGTATGGCGTACATATGCAGATAGAGCTCTTGAGGGTGGCGGAGTCAATGGATGTGGGGAGAAGGCAGGAACGTGGTGTTGATTGTGGATCACGGTGAATGGCGGTGCTGGCACGAAGGGCTGAATGTCCTACTCCTGCACCTTTTGTCTGTTGTATCATCGGTCCCTTCCTCATCTTCCAAACTGCCCATCATTTCACAACTCGGGCAAAGCAAAATCAATCACTCGGCTTCTTCTCTTTGCTCAAGAAAATTTATATTTGGGGAAAACCAAGCATCACAGTACGGCTTGGGAAACAGCTCCATCCAAGACCGCAAGTAATTGCAGCAAATTGTGGACGCAGCCCAGGCCATCACACAAACCAACCTCCCTTCCATTGACTCCTCTTATACGTCACGCTGCCTCGGCAAAGGGTCGCAGCATAATCAAGGACAAGTCGCACCCTGGCCACTCCCTCTTCACCCATCAGGCAAGAGGCGCAGAAGTGTGAAAATGCACAACTCCAGATTCGGGATAGTTTCTTCCCAGCTGTTATCAGGATGTCCCTATTCTCTTCCAATGGGCAATAGGTGCAGGAGTAGGCCAGTCGGCCCTTCGAACCAGCACCGCCATTCAATGTGATCATGGCTGATCATCCCCAATCAGTACCCCGTACCTGCCTTCTCCACATAACCCCTGACTCCGCTATCTTTAAGAGCCCTATCAAGCTCTCTCTTGAAAGTATCCAGAGAACCGGCCTCCACCGCCCTCTGAGGCAGGGAATTTCTCAGACTCACAACTCTCTGTGAGGAAAAGATGTTTCCTCGTCTCCCTTCTAAATGGCTTACCCCATATTCTTAAACTGTGGCCCCTGGTTCTTAACTCCCCCAACATCGGGAACATGTTTCTTGCCTCAAACCCTTAATAATCTTATATGTTTCAATAAGATCCCCTCTCATTCTAAACTGTGAAGTATACAAGCCCAGCCGCTCCATTTTCTCCACATATGACAGTCCCGCCATCCCTGTCATCATACCTTCCACCATGGTATTGTTAGTAAATTCAAACAGGAGTATCTGGCCTTCATGATGCTATCTTAGGTGGGAAGGTTATAGGGTTGTTTTTTTTTAATTTTAATTTAGAGGCACAGCGTGGAAACTGGCCCTTTGGCACGACATGTCCGCGCCGACCAGCGATCTTCGCCCACTCGCGCTATCCTCCACACACTGGGGGCAATTATACCAAGTCAATTAACCTACAAACCTGTACGTCTTTGGAGTGTGGGAGGAAACCGAGCACCCGGAGAAAACCCACGCAGGTCGCGGGTAGAACGTACAAACTCCGTACAGACAGCTCCCGTAGTCAGGATTGAACCCGGGTCTCTTGCACCGTAAGGTAGCAACTCTACCGCTGCGCCACCATGTCGCCCAGCTTGTGGCGTTCAAGTTTGTGTTCCTTTCTGGGATGCACCATTTTACAGTTCTTTCTTTGTTTAATCTCCTTTCTAAACCTCATGACGGGCAAATTAAAAAAATAATTTCTAGCTGTTTAAAATAATTGGTTCACTAGTTGAATTGGCCTTTTAAGTGTATAAAAACTGAAATGTTGTGTTTGTAGAGGGGTTGAAGCAAGGCATGCTTTAGCTTTGTTGATGCCTAGTGGTGGTTGTTCTTTTGCAGGGATATAGCCAGTGCAATAAAGGAGCTGCTTGATACTGTGAACAACGTCATCAAAAAATATCAGTATCAGAACCGCAGGGTGAGTATCACGTACATTATCCCCAGGTACCCAGCAGGTTACACTGTCAACATTTGTTCATGTACTTCCCGACTGGCGTGGTGTACACTTGTCTGGTGTTGGGGCCCCGTATCTGAGGAAGGATGCGCTGGTGCTGGAGAGGGTCCAGAGGAGATTTACGAGAATGATCCCAGGAATGTGGGCTACTAGTTTCCACTAGTGGGAGGTCCTAGCCTCAGAATTAAAGGACGCTCCTTTAGGAAGGAGATGAGGGTGAATTTCTTTAGTGAAGGGGTAGTGAATCTGTGGAACTCATTGTCATAGAAGGCTGTGGAGGTCAAGTCAATGAGTGTTGTTAAGGCAGCGACAGATAGATTCTTGATTAGTACGGGCGTCGGGGCTTATGGGGAGAAGGCAGGAGAATGGGATCCTAACCCATAGGAGAGATAGATCAGCCATGATTGAATAGCATAGACCTGATGGGCCGAATGTCCTAATTCAGTTCCTATCACTTCTGAACTTATGGTGAATAGTGGCATGATAAATTCTCTGTTGACAAGATCAATTATTGAAACTTAGAATTCTCACTGTTTATTTCAAGTGTTAATAACAAATGTGACACCTGTGCTATTAAACGATAGAAGTACTATCAATCTGCAAAGACTTCTTTGAACTTGTTGAAAGACCATGGATGATCTGAATATTGATCCAATAAGTTCGATTTCAAGTTTACATTTATTGTCACATTTACCAATTGGTGCAGTGGAATTTGGGTGACCATACAGCCATACAATAAGCAGCGTGTGCTGATTTTATATATTGCATTACAGGATTGGTCATCATTTTTGACATTGCATAGTGTTGGCATCATTTACCAATTTGCCGGAGATGTGAACTGCAATGTGAAAATAGAATAAAGAACAGCTCGCAAATCGAAAATCCTGATAAATACAGCTGCATTTATTTATCAATGCAAGCCAAGCTTTAGTTACAGCTAATGTATGAGATCAGTAAAAGACGTGATGGTTGGTGGGTTGATTGGCCTTCGATTAGTACGGGGGTCAGGGGTTGTGGGGTGAAGGCAGGTGAATGGGGTTGAGAGGGAAAGGTAGATCAGCCATGATCGAATGGCGGAGTAGACTTGATGGGTCGAATGGTCTAATTTTGTTCCTAGAACGGACGAACTCATGAATATAGAAACATAGAAACATAGAAAATAGGTGCAGGAGTAGGCCATTCGGCCCTTCGAGCCTGCACCGCCATTCAATGTGATCATGGCTGATCATCCAACTCAGTATCCCGTACCTGCCTTCTCTCCATACCCCCGATCCCTTTAGCCACAAGTGCCACATCTAACGCCCTCTTAAATATAGCCAATGAACTGGCCTCAACTACCTTCTGTGGCAGAGAATTCCAGAGACTCACCACTCTCTGTGTAAAGAATGTTTTCCTCATCTCGGTCCTAAAGGAACTCCCCCTTATCCTTAGACTGTGACCCCTTGTTCTGGACTCCCCCAACATCGGGAACAATCTTCCAGCATCTAGCTTGTCCAACCCCTTAAGAATTTTGTAGGTTTCTATAAGATCCCCCCTCAATCTTCTAAATTCCAGCGAGTACAAGCCGAGTCTATCCAATCTTTCCTCATATGAAAGTCCTGACATCCCAGGAATCAGTCTGGTGAATCTTCTCTGTACCCCCTCTATGGCAAGGATGTCTTTCCTCAGATTTGGAGACCAAAACTGTACGCAATACTCCAGGTGTGACCTCACCAAAACCCTGTACAACTGCAGTAGAACCTCCCTGCTCCTATACTCAAATCCTTTCGCTATGAATGCTAACATACCATTTGCTTTCTTCACTGCCTGCTGCACCTGCATGCCTACTTTCAATGACTGGTGTACCATGACACCCAGGTCTCGTTGCATCTCCCCCTTTCCTAATCTGCCACCATTCAGATAATAGTCTATCCTCATGTTTTTGCCACCAAAGTGGATAACCTCACATTTATCCACATTATACTGCATCTGCCATGCATCTGCCCATTCACTCAGCCTATCCAAATCACCCTGCAGCCTCCAAGCATCCTCCTCACACCTAACTATACCCCCCAGCTTGGTATCATCTGCAAATTTGGAGATGTTGCATTGAATTCCCTCGTCCAAATCATTAATATATATGGTAAATAGCTGGGGTCCCAGCACTGAGCCTTGCGGCACCCCACTAGTCACTGCCTGCCATTCTGAAAAGGACCCGTTTACTCCTACCCTTTGCCTCCTGTCTGCTAGCCAGTTCTCTATCCACATCAATACTGAACCCCCAATACCGTGTGCTTTAAGTTTGTATGCTAATCTCTTATGCGGGACCTTGTCGAAAGCCTTCTGAAAGTCTAGATATAACACATCCACTGGTTCTCCCTTATCCACTCTACTAGTTACATCCTCGAAAAATTCTATCAGATTTGTCAGACATGATTTACCTTTCGTAAATCCATGCTGACTTTGCCCAATGATTTCACCACTTTCCAAATGCGCTGCTATCCCATCTTTAATAACTGACTCTAGCAGTTTCCCCACTACCGATGTTAGACTAACTGGTCTGTAATTCCCCGCTTTCTCTCTCCCTCCTTTTTTAAAAAGTGGGGTTACATTAGCTACCCTCCAATCCTCAGGAACTACTCCAGAATCTAAGGAATTTTGAAAAAAATATTGCCCGCAGTGTGTAAGAAGTAGATGAGAAAGTGGGATAACGTACAAACAGTGTGAATGGATGGTAGATGGTCAGATGCAGAGATACTTTTTCACACAAAGCGTTGTGGGTGTATGGAACAAGTTGCCAGAGAAGGTAGTTGAGGCTGGGACTATCCCATCATTTAAGAAGCATTTCGACAGGTACATGGATAGGACGGGTTTGGAGGGATATGGACCAAGCGCAGGCAGGTAGGACTAGTATATGCTGAGACATCGTGGGGCGAGTTGGGCCGAAGGGCCTGTTTCCCCACTGTATCACTCTATGACTCTTTGGTCAGTATGGACTCAGTGGGCCGAAGGGCCCATTTCCATGCTGTATCTTTCAATTAAGATTAACTTGTTTTTGAAATTGACTTTTCATTGTACTTGTGGCATGCAGAACACTTTATCCTGCCACATTTTAGTATTGTTGTTCCATTTGCTGATCTTAGTCACATTGCTTCCTGGTGGCAGTGTCCTCGGCTTGATGGGTCTTCCACAATCAGCCAGCAGGTGGTGTGATTTTAAAGCAGGGAAAGTTGATCATGGTTCATATTTAGCAATATGAAGTCTTGTCTGCATTAATTTGCTGAAGTGAATGCTGTACATTAGCCTTTGTCAAATGTTAATGTGGCAGATGTGCAGAGCCACTGTGTATCCTTAAAATTAGGGGTTTGATGTCATCAACCGAGTGAAGCAAGCAACTGCAGACGCTGCTTTACAAAGAAAAAGGAAAAGTGCTGGAGTAAAGGGGCTGTCCCACTTTCACGACCTCTGCCGAGTTTGCCCTTGACTCGTACTTGCAGCATGGACGTCACGGGGTCGTAGGTAGGTCGTAGCAGACCGTGATGCTAGTCGTGGGTACTTGTGGATCAAGTAGGTCGGGGCGTTTTTTCAACATGATGAAAAATGTCCACAAGTAATAAAGGTCGTGAATTAGGTCATTAAAGTGGGTCAGGCCCTTAACTCAGTGAGTCAGTCAAATCAGTCCGAAGAAGAGTTGTGGCCTGAAGTGTCGCCTGTCCATGTTATCCACATATGCTGCCTGACTATCTGAGATCTGAGAAGAATTAGGCCATTCAGCCCATCAAGCCTCCTCTGCCGGATTTAATACTGGCCGGTCTATCTTTCCTTCTCAGCCCCATTCTCCTACCTTCTCTCCCCCCCCCCCCCAATAACCCCTGACACACGTACTGATCAAGACGTTACTCCAGCACTTTGTGGTTTTGTCTATTCAACCTCAGTGGATGAGGTAAATTGGTATCCTTGTACTGTTTCCATTTGGCATCTTTTTACCAATAGTGTCGCTCAAAGTTAAGGATATGGCAATCTTTAAAAATGATTATGAAAATTTCAGAATCAAATACATCTTCATACATTCCTCACGAATGATGCGTATTTGAAATTTTACTTTTTTTAATTTCAAAATTTGGATTACTTTCAGGCACTTGAACACCAAAAGAAGGAATTTGTCAAATACTCCAAAAGTTTCAGTGATACTTTAAAAACCTACTTCAAAGATGGCAAGTAAGTATTGCAGTTACAAGCACTTATGTTCAATCTGTGTGAAACATCCCTACAAAGTTTATAAGCAATGCCAATTTAGACATTTTTGATGGGCATTTATACTAGATTTTAGGTAAAATGGGTAAAATGACAGAAACAGCCCTTTATTTCCATGGACAAATAGAAAGCATTATGATGTGTTAGGGTTAAGTGCTAGTTTACATCGAAGACACAAAATGCTGGAGTAACTCAGCGGGACAGGCAGCATCTCTGGGGAGAAGGAATGGGTGGCGTTTCGGGTGAGATCCTGCTTCGGACTCTCAGTCTGAAGAAGGGTCTCGTCCCGAAATGTCACTCTTTTCCTCTTTCCATAGATGCTGCCTGTCCCGCTTAGTCACTTTAGCATTTTATCTATCTTAGGAAGCATTATGATGTGTTAGTGTAATATTGCCTTTTAATTACCATGCCAGATGTTTAGTTTCAGAGCAAGCACCCGATTTATTGTGTGTGTGTGTTTTTTTTTTTTTTTAACTTACAAATGTGCATCCAAGATTAGTTTGCTCGTATTTCCAAATGTGGATGGTTCAGGCTGTATTTAGTTTGAATACGTTTTTTTAAACTCCCTTTGAATGCATAATGTGTTGTGTTATCAGGGCTTGGCTATTTGGAAAATGCTTTCAAGTGCTGTACCTTTTTAGATGACGTGCGGGGCAGAGGTGAAGTCAGTGGGGACCTGGCATGGGGGGGGGGGCTGCTGTGAAAAACAATGGCGGACCCGGCATGGGGGGGGGGGGGGGCGGACTCTAGTTTTAGAATCCTCTGCCCAGGGGATAAGCCTGCCTTGGTTTGTTTGTTTGTTTGTTCGTTTGTTCTAGTGCACACGGCAGCCAGCCAACAGTCCTTTAATTATTTTTCCTCCGCTTTTAATTTTAATTTCAAGTTTTCGTGTGAACCTTGTGTGTTGTGACTGTCGGCAGACCAATTTCCCTCCGGGGGTGAATAAAGTTCTAACGTATCGCATGTACGTTGAAATGCCATTTTTGTTTTTATCGCCAGGGCAATCAACGTGTTCATGAGTGCCAACCGGTTAATCCACCAAACCAACTTGATACTGCAAACCTTCAAAACTGTTGCTTAGGAACTCCATTTGTGTAGCTTTTTAACGTTCAGCCTCACTGGGTTGACCTTTATATGTAAATTTAAATAGTCACAACTGTATAAATTAAAAACCTCCATTTCGGGAATAATTGTCGACTTGCACCATATTTTTGTAAAGCGTTTAGCTAATCATGATTTCTCACTTAAGAAATATTGCATAACTTTTTGCTATCGTATTCAAATGAAGCCAAACAAAATTACGCCTTAACATATTGTAATGTAACATTCCTTTGTGTAAATATTGGTGTTCTGTTTCTGAAGTTGCTGGCAAAAAAAACAAAGTTATGTATTTAACATGATTAGTGGCAAATAAATCTAAAGTTGTAATCTATTCATTTGTCGTCTTTCAGCTGCGATTGCACAACGGGGGGGGGGTGAGAAGGCGGCGGGGGTTTCAATGTGATCAGATTTTTAACAAGTGGCTCGATCTGCGTCCTTCAGCCCACCGTGTCCGCCCCAACCAACGATCCCCGCATGTTAACACTATCCTACACACGAGGGACAATTTACATTTATGGATAGCCAATTAACCTACAAACCTGTAACCTGGACGTCTTTGGTGTATGGGACTATGTCAGAGAAAGCCCCTAGGGAGAACGTACAAACTCCGTACAGACAGCACCCGTAGTCGGGATCGAACCCAGGTCTCTGCCGCTGAAAGCGCTGTAAGGCAGCAACTCTACCGCTGCGCCACCGTGTCACCCCATTTTAACCTGATGTATTCTCTATGACGTTTACACAGTCAAATTACTTTGGATTTTAAACTAACAAATGCAGCATAGTCTGTTAAACATTAAACCCTCCCCTTCCCAGCTCTCCCACAGCCTACTGTCTCCGCCGCTTCCTGTCTTCTTCCCGCACCCCCACCCCCACGTCAGTCTGAAGAAGGGTCTCGACCCGAAACGTCACCTATTTCCTTCGTTCCATAGATGCTGCCTCACCCGATGAGTTTCTCCAGCATTTTTGTCTACCTTCCTGTTAAACATTAAAACGTTTTTAACGCCTTCAATCCTGTATGGATTTAGGCATGTCATTTTATAAATGTTATTTGTGATATTAATTACTACTTTTCCCCCTTTCTTGCAAAAATATACAATTCTCAGCCGTTTGATTACTATAATTTGGTCCGTAGTCCTGCTAATAAAGACCAGGCAACAGACAGGGGGACTTTGTTCTGCCCAAGAGTTTGCACATGTTGAACAAAGGCTTGGTTCACATCAGGGCCTTTTATTGGGGAATCGCTCGAGTGCAGTAATTATTGGCCTGGTCCACAATATGTGAGCGTAAGGAGCAAGCCAGGAGCGCCCCGGATGGCTGCATCTGAGCTGAAAAGAAATAATTTGCTTGTGTTCGAAACCACTCATCCAGCATTGACACGCGGTTGCGTTTAAAGCCTGCTTTTTACCAACCTCTACACATATTGCGCTGTTAAAAACTGAGTTGCAATTTAAATAAAAAATCTAATTGTGCCAGCCGCTGGAATGCTCAGTTATTTGTCACTTTTATTTTATTTTCAGTCTTGTTTTTCAATATTTCCAATATTTTCAATAATCCATTGGTTTTTTTCCCCCGAATATGTTGGGTGAAACCAGACGTCGGTCGGGCTGATTCCCGTGAAGAGCACCTGCTTTCAATCTGCAGGAAGGAGCAAGTCTGTTTCCACTGTCGTTCCCCACCTCGCCTCCACTCTCACGTTTCTGACTCTGGCTTCCTCCACTGTTCCAAGACCCATGTTGGAGCAACAGGAGAAACAAAAAACTGCAGATGCTGGTTTATACCAAAGAGAGATACAGTACTGGACTAACTGGAAGTGTGACACGGTGGCGCAGCGGTAGAACTACTGCCTCACAGCGCCGGAGACCTGGGTTCGATCCTGACTATGGGTGCTGTCTGTACGGAGTTTGTACATTCTCCCCGTGACTGGATGGGTTTTCTCTGGGAACATTATTTCAAGGGTTCCACAAGAGTAAATACATTGAGAAACGCTGCTCCAAAGACTAACAAGTTTGTAGATGATTTGGCTTTGGTATAATTGTATATTGTTCCGAATGTGTGTAGGATAGTGTTAGCGTGCATGGGATCGCTGGTCGGCTAGCACTCGGAGGGCCGAAGGGCCTGTTTCTGCGCGGTATTTGAATGGAAACCCTCAAACTATTTTTGATTGGACTTTACTAGACTTTATCTTGCACCAAATGTTATTCACGTTGTTTCCTTCATCGTGTATCTGTACACTGTAAATGGCACGATTGTAATCGTATATAGTCTTTCCACTGACTTTCCGCGTGCAACAAAAGCTTCTTGCCCTCTGTTAACAGATTACTGACTGGCCTTCCTGTAAACTACAATGTAGTCCTGATCTTCCAACCAACCTATTGTGCACGTTGGTCTTTTTCTCTTAGTTTAGTTTAGAGATACAGTGTAGAAATTGCTCCTTAGCGGACCGAGTCGGCACCGCCCAGCGATCCCCGCACATTAAAACACACTAGGGCCAATTTTACATTTATACCAAGCCAATTAAACTACAAAAAACCTGTATTAAACCTGTACGTCTTTGGAGTGTGGGAGGAAACTGAAGGTCTCTGAGAAAACCCGTGCAGTCACGAGGAGAACGTACAAACTTTGTACAGACAGCACTCGTAGCCGGGATCGAACCCGGGTGCTGTAAGGCAGCAACTCTACCGCTGCGCCACTGTGCCCTTCTGGAACTGCTATGCTGTAAAAATATACTCTCCACTCTGGGATTATTTTCTCTGTGAACTGCCTGTTGTACTTGTATATGACTTGAATTGTACTCGTGTATCGTATGATCTGATTGAGATGGATCATCGGCGGTCACTCGAAATGCGTACGACTCCCCTCTCCTCTCCATAGGGTCGTCTACTTGTGGGTTTCCAGATGTCTGTAGAGGCTGATCCACACACCTTGGTACAGTGGGCAGTGGAGACTGGCGGTGGTTGGTAGTCGTCGAGCCCCCTTCTCTCTCTCTCTCTCCCCTTACAGTGCTGTCGCTTTGTCTCTGTGACACGGCGTACTCCCATTTCGTGACCTGCAGCTCCTTCCTGCACGGATTTCCTCCAGGAGCGCCCGTCCAGTGGAATGTGCTCCCAGTTGCTCGATGTGATGTGGAATTTCTTCAGACTGTTCTTGATGTTGTCCTTGAAGCATTTCTTTGGCCCGATGACCTTCCTTCAATTGAGAGCACAGGATTTGTTTAGGGAGACATGTGCTGGACATGCAGATGACATGGCCAGTCCATCGAAGTTGGTGCTGCATTAATGTGGTGATGCTGGTCATGTTGGCTTCCTCCAAAACGCTGATGTTGGTGCATAGCAGAGAAACAAAAGCTTTTCTCTATATCTTGGTACATGTGATAATAAACTAATATCACACTAAGAGATTAGCATACAAACTTAAAGCACACGGTATTGGTGCTGCAATATTGATGTGGATGGAGAACTGGCTGGCAGACAGGAAGCAAAGGGTAGGAGTAAACAGGTCCTTTTCAGAATGGCAGGCAGTGAGTAGTGGGGTACCGCAAGGCTCAGTGCTGGGACCCCAGCTAGTTACAATATACATTAATGATTTGGACGAGGGAATTGAATGCAACATCTCCAAATTTGCAGATGACACCAAGCTGGGGGGCATAGTTAGATATGAGGAGGATTCTAGGAGGCTGCAGGGTGATTTGGATAGGCTGAGTGAATGGGCAGATGCAGTATAATGTGGATAAATGTGAGGTTATCCACTTTGGTGGCAAAAACATGAGGGTAGACTATTATCTGAATGATAGCAGATTAGGAAAAGGGGAGATGCAACGAGGCCTGGGTGTCATGGTACACCAGTCATTGGAAGTAGGCATGCAGGTGCAGCAGGCAGTGAAGAAAGCAAATGGTATGTTAGCATTCATAGCGAAAAGATTTGAGTGTAGGAGCAGGGAGGTTCTACTGCAGTTGTACAGGGTTTTGGTGAGACCACACCTGGAGTATTGCATACAGTTTTGGTCTCCAAATCTGAGGAAAGACATTCTTGCCATAGAGGGGGTTCAGAGAAGGTTCACCAGACTGATTCCTGGGATATCGGGACTTTCATATGAAGAAAGACTGGATAGACTCGGCTTGTACTCACTGGAATTTCGAAGATTGAGGGGGGATCTTATAGAAGCTTACAAAATTCTTAAGGGGTTAGACAGGCTAGATGCAGGAAGATTGTTCCTGATGTTGGGGAGTCCAGAAAAAGGGGTCACAGTCTAAGGATAAGGGGGAATTCCTTTAGGACCGAGATGAGGAAAACATTCTTTACACAGAGAGTGGTGAGTCTTTGGAATTCTCTGCCACAGAAGGTCGTTGAGGCCAGTTCATTGGCTATATTCAAGAGGGAGTTGGATGTGGCTCTTGTGGCTAAAGGGATCCGGGGGTATGGAGAGAAGGCAGGTACGGGATACTGAGTTGGATGATCAGCCATGATCATATTGAATGGCGGTGCAGGCTCGAAGGGCCGAATGGCCTACCCCTGCACCTAATTTCTATGTTTCTATCCTTCGTTGGAATTTCAGCCCTGTCACCCTGTACACTAACACTATCCTACACATGAGGGACAATGTAGAATTTACTGAGACTGATTAAACTATCAACCTGCCAGTTTTGGGGATGGGGGAAGGAACTCACGCTGTCACGGGGAGAACACACAAACCCCACTTTGCACTTACGCAGCGCCCAAAACTAAACTAAATCGTAGAGCTGGAGAGCACGGTGGCGCAGAGGTAGAGTTGCAGCCTTGCAGTGCCAGAGTCCCGGGTTCGATCCTGACTACGGGCGCTTGTCCGTACAGAGTTTGTACGTTCTCCCCGTGACCTGCGAGGGTTTCCTCCGAGATCTTCGGTTTCCTCCCACATTCCAAAGACGTGCAGGTTTACATGTTAATTGACTTGGTATAAATGTAACAATTATCTCTAGTGTGTGTAGGATAGTGTTAATGAGCGGGGATCGCTGGTCGGCACGGATTTGGTGGGCCAAAGGGCCTGTTTCTGTGCTGTATCTCTAAATTTAACTAAAGGCAGTATGACCTTTCTGTCTGTGCCTCCTCCGCTGTCAGAGTGAGGCCATACGTAAATTGGAGGAACATCACCTCATATTTCACTTGGGCAGCTTACACCCCAGCGGTATTAATGTTGAAGAATGTTTAGGAAAGAACTGCAGATGCTGGAAAATCTAAGTTAGACAAAAATGCTGAAGAAACTCAGCGGGTGAGGCAGCATCTATGGAGCAAACGGAATAGGCAACATTTCGGGTCAAATCCCTTCCTCAGAATTCAGGTATTAATGTTGAATCGAGTGACTCCTGTATTCCCACTCTCCTCCCCTCCCCCACCCTAGCCGTCCTACTAGTTCCAGTGTTCACACCCTTGCATCTCTTCGTTATCACCTCTCCCTCCAGCCAGCCAACAATGAACCATTGTGGGCTCCACCCTTGGCCATAGAAACATAGAAAATAGGTGCAGGAGGAGGCCATTCAGCCCTTTGAGCCAACACCGCTTTGAGCCATTCATTGTGATCATGGCTGATCGTCCCCAATCAATAACCCGTGCCTGCCTTCTCCCCACATCCCTTGATTCCACCAGCCCCTAGAGCTCCATCTATCTCTCTCTGAAATCCACCCAGTGATTTGGCCTCCACTGCCCTCTGTGGCAGGGAATTCCACAAATTCACAACTCTCTGGGTGAAAAAGTTTTTTCTCACCCCAGTCTTAAATGGCCTCCCCTTTATTCTAAGACTGTGGCCCCCGGTTCTGGATTCGCCCGACGTTGGGAACATTTTTCCTGCATCTAGCTTGTCCAGTTCTTTCATCTGATTATCATGGCTTTTTTTCCCACCCCCCCCCCCCCCCCCCTTCCCTCTACTTTCAAGTCTGAAGAAGGGTCTCGACCTGAAACATCACCTCTCCATGTTCTCCAGCGATGCTGGCCGACCCGCTGAGTTAGTTTCTCCAGCACTTTGTGCCTTATCTAATTACTGAACCAAGCATTGAAATAAATGCTAAGCGGGCTGCTTCAGTGAGCGCTCTGCACCAGTGGCAGGTAATTCCAAGCTCGGAGCCAGCACCTATTTATACACATCTCTTATCTCGGAACCCTATTCCTTTGCCTCCAGAGATGCTGCCTGAGTCTCTGAGTTACTGCCACCTTTGTGTGTCTTATCTTCTGGTTTATTTTTCCGCCCCTCTCTCTCTCTCTCTCTCTGCGTTTGTCCGGGATCCTGGATTGAAAGCAGATTGAAACGTTGCCGGGTTACAGCAGATACACAGGGCAGGGTTGTTGCAACTCCATGCACTCGCGTCTGATCAATTCCCCTCTCCCGGCTGCAGTGTTTTCACCGGGTAAGTAAGCTGCGGTCAATCTATACATATATATTTTAATGCTCATATATTATCTGCTAAAGTGTGACCTCGGCTGTCGCCGCATCAGATTCGATTCCTCTTTCCCAAGTAACGTCCATAAAGTTATTTCCAAGATCCTGGACAAAGTTTTAAGCTGGTTTCTCCTGAATGCGTTTCCATTCCGCAGTTTAGAGCCTTTTATTCGCCACCTGCTGCTAAATACCATTAAGTGCACCTTAGACGTTGGCGTCTGGCTTGGGGGGTAGTTTGGGTAGCTTGGTGGTTTGAACTAACAGTTTTGAGATTACACTAAAAGAGACCAGAGACTGATTTCGTCGTCCCCCCCCCCCCCCCCCACTCTAGGTCACCTTTCTCTTCCCTTCTACAATAAGCCTCCCTTCCCTTCTTAGAATAAAGGGGAGGTCATTTAAGACTGAGGTGAGAAAATACTTTTTCACCCAGAGAGGTGTGAATTAGTGGAATTCCCTGCCACAGAGGGCAGTGGAGGCCAAATCACTGGATGGATTTAAGAGAGAGTTGGACAGAGCTCTAGGGGCTAGTGGAGTCAAGGGATATGGGGAGAAGGCAGGCACGGGTTATTGATAGCAGACGATCAGCCATGATCACAATGAATGGCAGTGCTGGCTCGAAGGGCTGAATGGCCACTTCCTGCACCTATTTTCTATTAGATTAGATTAGATTAGATTACCTTTATTGTCATTCAGACCTTCCGGTCTGAACGAAATTTCGTTGCCTGCAGTCATACAAAAATTCAAAATAACTTAAAAATAACAAAAACACACAGATTTAACATCCACCACAGTGAGTTCAGCAAACACCTCCTCACTGTGGTGAAAGGCAAAAGTCTTAGTCTTTGTCTCCTTGTACTCCCTCTGCGCTGAGGCGATCCAGGCCTCCGGTGTATTGTCCCTGCCGGGTGTTGGTACCGGGTGTTGGTTCTATGTTTCTATGTTTTACAATCAGTCTGAAGAAGGGTCCCGACCCGCAACACCACCTATTCATGTGTCGGAAGGAACTGCAGATGCTGGTTTAAACCGAAGGTAGACACAAAATGTTGGAGTAACTCAGCGGGACAGGCAGCATCTCTGGAGAGAAGGAATGGGTCAAAATTCGGGTGGAGACCCTTCTTCAGACTGAGATTCATGGGGCGAGGGAGAGATAGAGATATGGAAGGATAAGGTGTGAAAACATGAGATCAAAGGGGACGGTGCTTTGTGGTCTATTCATAGAGAGGCTTTAGAATAAAATGATACAATGTGAGAATATTCTGTATTCAGTGGGGCGGGACTGAGATAGGATGTAGTCTGAGACAGTAAAACTGGTGGGAGAACTGGGAAGGGGAGAGAGAGAGGAAATCAAGGGCTAACTACAATTAACCTTTGCTCTCTGTCTCTCTCCATCCCCTTCCACTTCCCACTTCTCCCACCAGTCGGACTGTCCCTGATTAAATTTTATCTCTGTATGCTTCTGTGTCACGTTCTAGCTAACAATGATCGAGTCTACATTTTCCTTGAACTTAGTCCCCTTTGATGTCTCGTTTTCACACCTTACACTTCCTTACGCCTGTAGAGTTAGAGCCAAGAGTGTTTTATTGTCATGTGTCCCAGATAGAACAATGAAATTCTTACCTGCAGCAGCGCTACTGAATATGTAAACATAGTTCACAGTAAATAATATAATGAAAGAGAGAACAAATAAGTTCAGTGTGTGTACATGTATATACACACACACACACACACACACACACACACATATAATATATATACATGCATATATACGTACACACAAAAAACAAGCATTAATAGTGCAATAGTAACAGTAATAGTCTATGTAGTTCAGCTTGTTTGAGGTTGTAACGTTTAAATCCGAATGGCTGTAGGGAAGAAGCTGTTCCTGAACCTGGACGTTACAGTTTTCAGGCGCCTGTGCCTTCTTCCCGATGGCAGTGGTGAAATGAGCGTGTGGCCAGAGTGGTGTGGGTCTCTGATGATACCGGTGGTGAGGAGTTCAGAGCCGGTGATGGACCGGGCAGCGCTCACAACGTTTTGCCGCCTTCTTCGCTCCTGGGCGTTCAAGTTGCCGAACCAGGCCGTGGCGCTACCAGTCAATATAGACTCTCCACCGTACACCTGTAGCGTTTGTTACTCCAGCATTTGACTGCCTAACATCACCTATCCATGTTCTCCAGAGATGCTTCCTGACCCGCTGAGTTACTCCAGCATTTGGGGGAGTTCTATCAGAAGACAGACTTTATGTTTACCTGGAGGTAGACCCAGCATGAGAGGAATAGATAAGGTGAATGCACACCCAGAGTCTTTTACGCAGAGTAGGGGGATCGGTTTAAGGTGGGGGGGGGGGGGGGGGGGAGATTTAATCCGGGCCAGAGGGGCAAATTTTCATGAGACACCTGAAGAGTGAGTCTGAAGAAGCGTCTCAACCCAAAACGTCTCCCATTCCTTCTCTCCAGAGATGTTGCCTGTCCCACTGAGTTACTCCAGCTTTTTGTGTCTATCTTCGGTTTAAACCAGCATCTGCAGTCCCTTCCTGCACAGTCAGTGGAGCCTGTCATATGGGTCCACTCTGGTCGCCAGGATTTGCAATCCATTAATCATAATCATACTTTATTAGCCAATTATGTTTTGCAACATACGATGAATTTCATTTGCCGTACAGTCATACTAATAAAATGCAACAGAACTCACAAAATACATTTTAACATAAACATCCACCACAGTGACTCCTCCACATTCCTCACTGTGATAGAAGGTGAAAAAAAGTTCAATCTCTTCCCAAGCTGAAGAAGGGTCTCGACCCGAAACGTCGCCTATCTCCTTCGCTCCTTAGATGCTGCTGCACCCGCTGAGTTTCTCCAGCCTTTTGTGTAACCCTCTTCCCTTCTTTGTTCTCCAGCGGTCGGGGGCCTCTAACCTTCCCTGGACGTGAAGGTCTTACTCCCGTAGCCGGCGGCGGGCCTCCTCTTCGGGCCGACCAAGCTCCTGCACGGGGGGAGGGGAATCTCAGCTAGCCCGCGCCGCGCGATCGGGGCTAGTCGAAAGTCGTGCGGTTTTGCAGCTTCCCGACTCGGTCTCTCCAGAGACGGCGAGCGCCTTGATGTTAAAGTCCGCAGGCCACGTGGAGGTTGGAGCGTGGGGAATGGACCTACTGCCAGCAGCCTTGTGTATCCTAGTTCATTTTAAATGACCTTCAGTGTTGTTCCGATGTTTTTGTTTACAGTGTAACAATCCCGAAAAAACATTTGTTTTGATAGTCAACAATAATCGCTAGCCGCATGTTTTAAGGACAGCAAATGTTCTGTGAGGTGGATCAGAACCTAAAAACAGGGAAAGGGTCAGATTAGTCTGAAGAAGGGTCTCGACCCAAAACGTCACCCATTCCTTCTCTCCAGAGATGCTGGCTGTCCCGCTGAGTTACTCCAGCATTTTGCTTCTGTCTTCGAAGGGGTCAGATTGTTTGGTGAATTTTGGTTTAGAGATACAGCATGGAAACATGCCCTGTGGCCCACCGAGTCTGCACAGACCATTGGTAACCATTAGTACTGGTTCTATGTCATCCCAGTTTTGCATCCTACACATTAGGGCCAATTTACAGAAGCCAATTAACCCACAAAAACCTGCCCGTCTTTGGAATGTGAGAGGCAACCGGAGCACCCGGAGAAAACCCACTTGGTCACAGGGAGAACGTACAAACATCTTCCATTGTGAATCGGAGGTGATGGCTGCTTATGTCCAGCTTTATGGCCAGCTGAGTGAGTTTGGTTTATTGTCACATGTACCGAGGTGCAGTGAAAAGCTTGTACAGTGGAAATCTGCAGCTGGGACTCTGAAAATGGCACCAAAACCATGGCGACACTTGCATACGGGCTGTTTCTATGCATTATGTACCTAACCGAGGATTGAACCGAGGATTGCACTTGTGTATGGCAATAATCTCACTGATCTGTATGCAGATTAAGAATTTCATTGTACCCTGGTACACTTGATAATAAAGGAACTATTGGACCATTGTATGGGACTTGCTTGCAAGTCACAAAGATAAATAATATTACAGTATCTAGCAAAACTGGCGTTGATGTCAAAAAAGCTCCATGTAGTAAGAGAAATAAGTGGAAAAACGTCTTAAAAATGTTCGGCCAACGACACAAATGTAGTTCAGAAGTTCACAAGTTAAAGGAGCAGAATTAGGCCATTCGGCCCATCATCATGGCTGATCGATCTCTCCCTCCTAACCCTATTCTCCTGTCTTCTCCCCGTTGCCGCTGACACCCGCACTAATCATTGCCATGAGCGTAATCTGCCGCCCTCTGCTTTTTGGCCAGGCTGTTGACGGACATCAAAGTCTTTGAAGAATGTCCTCTCACTCGCTGGAGGAGTCGGAGAAATCAGCAAATGTCCGTGAATTCAGAACACTTGAATCAAGTGCCAGCGAAATGGGAATATCAAAAAAAAACTCCGGAGAAGCTGGAAAACCAGCTCACGGTGGAGGATATAATGAAGTTGCAGGATGTGTGCTCATGGTAGGTTTATATGACATCTTAATTTTAAAAAAACGTTGTGTGGAAGGGAGCATACCGTTGATTAGTGCGGGTGCCAGAGGTTATGGGGGGAAGGCAGGAAATGGGGTTAGGAGGGAGAGATAGATCAGCCATGATTGAATGGTGGAGTAGACTTGATGGGCTGAATGGCCTAATTCCACACCTATCACTTATGACCTTACGGAAGGACCATTCAGAAGTCGGATCACAGTGGGGAGGAAGTTCTCATACTCCAGTGGAGTGTGGCCTAGGCATGGCAGTACTCCACTGGACTGTTGGTACGGAAGGAATTTTCACCATGCATTTGCGCTTTGCACATGTGACAATTAAAGCTCAATTGTACCCCCATTGAACCGGCCCCGCTGTGTACAAGGGAGGAGGAGAACCAGCGCCTTGGTGAGTTAATGGGAGCATGGGAACCATAGAGAGCTCTACTGCACGGAAACAGGCCCTTCGGCCACCTTGTCCATGCCGACCAAATTGGCCTATTGGGACATTCCCATTCTGCATTGGCCCATATCCCTTTAAACTCTTCCCTATCCATATTCTGTCAAATGGTACCTATAGCTTTTATAGGTTTCTATGGTTACCCCATTCCAGATACATAAGACATCAGAGCAGAACTGGGCCAATCGGCCCATCAAGTCTACTCCGCCATTCAATCATGGGCTGATCTATCTTTCCCACTCAACCCCATTTAGTTTAGTAGTTTAGAGTTCCAGCGTGGAAACAGGCCCTTCGGCCCCACCGGGTCCGCGCCGACCAGCGATCCCCGCACATTAACTCTATCCTACACCCACTAGGGGCAATTTTTACATTTACCAAGCCAATTAACCTACATACCAGTTCGTCTTTGGAGTGTGGGAGGAAACCGAAGATATCGGAGAAAACCCACGCAGGTCACGGGGAGAGCGTACAAACTCCGTACAGACAGCACCCGTAGTCGGGATCGAACCCGGGTCTCCGGCGCTGCAAGCGCTGTAAGGCAGCTACACTACCCCTGCGCCACCGTGACCGCCCATAAACCCCTGATGCCCTCTGTAATAATTAATATATACGATTAATTCAAAATGCTCAGTTTTACTTTTAGAAACTGTACTTATAGTATATGTTCTATCGCCTGTTAGCCACCAGGTTTAAAGAATTTGTGCCAGTTAATAGGACGGCCTTCATCGACAGGCTGGTCACAGCCCTTGGATGTGGTGCTGAAGAGGAATATGGAGACCTGTTTGACCGCATCGACGTGACCAGGGATGGCTTCGTTGACTGGGACAAAGTTACGACCTTCATGCTGTTGGGCCATTATGAGAAAGAAGAGCGTGTGAAGACATCGGTCGTCCCCCAGTGGGGAGATATCGTGTACCTTCCATCGCATCACAAGGAGCCCATCCAAAGTATAGTCCATCTGACCAACTCTCATCGTTACCTCAGCATCAGCAAAGACGGGTGGATGAGCATTTGGGGGGAAAACCTGAAGCTGCAGAAAACATTGCGAGTCGCCACCGACTCCGTGAGATTGCGGGACCTTTGGGTAACGAGTATGATCTTCATGGCTAATGTAAACAAGGTAGGATTTCGCTTCTGACATATTTCTGGAGACAAAGAAAATTAAAAAGGCTAATGAATTCTATCTGAGGTAGATAAAAATGCTGGAGAAACTCAGTAGGTGAGAGGCAGCATCTATGGAGCGAAGGAAAAGGTGACGTTTCGGGTCGAGATCCTTCTTCAAACCCTTCTTGAAGAAGGGTCTCAACCCGAAACGTCACCTATTCCTTCGCTCCATAGATGCTGCCTCACCAACTGAGTTTCTCCAGCATTTTTATCTACCTTTGATTTTTCCAGCACCTGCGGTTCTTTCTTAAACAATGAATTCTATCTAGTCGTTTTATCACAAGGAACAGAGCAGAAGTGATTGAGGACCCAAAGTTTTCAAGCAAGAGTTAGATTTAGCTCTTAGGGCTAACGGAATCAAGGGTTGTGGGCAAAAGGCAGGAACAGGGTACTGAGTTTGGATGATTGGCCATGATCCTATTAAATGGGGGTGCTGGCTCGAAGGGCTGAATGGCCTACTCCTGCACCTATTTTTTTATGTTTCTATGTTTCAAATAGCTTTTTAATATGTCCTATGAATATTCACAAATTCCCACGTTATAGGAGTAGAATTAGGCCATTCGCCCCATCGAGTCTACTCGTCCATTCAATCATGGCTAATCACGGCCACCTAATCCCATTTTCCTGCCTTCTCCCCATAACCCTTGGCACACATTCTAATCAATCAATCAATCAATCAATCAATCAATCAATCAATCAACATTGATCAATTATCTTTGCTGAAATATTAGTAGTTACTGCACATCAAATGTTTATCATCAATTGAGCACCATTTAGGTTCAGTGTACATCCAGTTCCTTCTTTACATCGACAATAAATTTACATTAGTTCCAGTTGTTACATTATTGTGGACACAAGGAACTGCAGATGCTGGTTTCCAAAGAAGGCACCAAGTGCTGGAGTAACTCAGCGGATCAGGCAGCATCTCAGCGGGGACATGGATAGGTGCGGTTCCAGGTTGGAACCCTTCTTCAGACTGATTGTAGTAGGGGGGAGACAGCACGAAGAGACGCAGGGAGGGGCGGGGCAAAGCCAAGTGAGTGATAGGTGGATACAGGTGAGGCAGGTTTGATTGGCAGATGGGTGGAGAACAAAAGCCAGAAGTGAAAAGACAAAAGGTTGTGGGATGAGGAGAGGTGGAGGCAAGAGGCAAGAGATGTGAAGGCAGAGGAAGGTACAGAGGTGCATGGGGACAGGAGGGGGGGCGGGATGGTTGGTCGAAATGGGTGAACATCCAATTGGGGGGGGGGGGGGGGGGGGGGGGCAGGAAAAGACGAGGTTCATGGGCCTGTCCCACCTGCCGATTTTTTGGGGGCAACTGCCAGCGACTGTCATGCTGGCGACAACCTACGACAGCACCTACGTCAGGAAGTCAAACCACGCTCATTGGCGTCAAAGCTACCGTCGCCGGACATTTTTTCACCAGGTTGAAAACTTTGCGGCGACCAGAAAAACGCTACGACTGTTTGCGCGACTGAGGAGACGACTCCCGGCGAACATGTGGCGACAAAGTAGTCGCCTGTAGTTGCCTAAAAAAATCGCCTAAGTGGGACAAGCCCATTAGATATCTAAAATTGGAGAATTCATTGTTCATTTGTGTTGTTACTACTCGATTGTACATTGCAATGCTTTGATTTGAAACTTTGCCACACGTTACAACTAAAAGCCGTTTCATATTCTTTTTCTTTAAGATAGCTGTTGCATTTACCAGTAAGGAGATTTGCTTCTACGATCTTAATTCCAAAGAAGAATTTGCCTGGCAGTATAAAGTCCACGGGTTATGCCACACTCTGATTTGTATGCATTATTGGTACAACCCAGAAGATGGAAATGAAGCCATTCTCACCTTTGGGGATGTTTCTGGTGAGGTAAATCACCAAACACTTATCACTGTGAGGCATTTTAACCATAGTCTTACAACTGTGAGATATAGTTCATTGTTTTAAATGATGATTTTGTTTTTGGTGAGTTAATTATTGGGCCCCCTTGCTTACACTAATCCAAAATAGCCTCTGCTACAATAACATCAAGCTAATGCAAAATTAAATGTCAAAAATGTCTTAAATTGACACTTGTTCATTTCTGGCTGTTCTTTCAAACAGACCAAATTAACCTTTTTTTTAGTTTGGAGATACAGCGAGGAAAAAGGCCTTTCGGCCTACGGAATCCCCGCCGACCATCGATCACCCCGAACACTCGCACGATCCTACTCACACTAGGGACAATTTACAATCTTTGCCAAAGCCAAATTAACTAACAAACCTGGACGTCTTTGGAGTGTGGGAGGAAACCGGTGCACCTGGAGAAAACCCACGTGGTCACATGGAGAACAGACAAACTCCACACAGACAGCACCTGTAGTCAGGTTCAAACCCGGGTCTCTGGTGCTGTAAGGTAGCAACTCTACCGCTGTGCCACCCAATAGCTTCCAAAGAAGACAGAAAGTGCTTCAGTACAATGCTGCTAGCATCTCTGGCTGAATTTCCTGAATCAGTTTTCTCTACCATTTTGTTCTGATGCCTATTGATTTGGGATTTCTGCTGCCTATTCATGTACTTCTCTACCCTTCTGTAATTTTATTTTGCTATCCATCAACTTCATTTTTCAGCCAAGACAATATCCACAATATCTCATTTTTAAATAAAAAATGTCAGGCACAGAAAATTGCTTGAAGAGCTGATACTTGACTCCATTCAAGGACCCAAGCAGTTTTTCCAGGTGCAGAGGTTCACCTGCATCTTCTCCAACTTCATTAGCTCCAATTAGATAACTAACTAATGATATGCTTTAATTTCAGGTCGTCCAAGTAATATTGTTGCATATTTGTTTCAGAATGCTTCAATCTATAATAACTGAAAATTTCATTGAGTTCTCTTAATTTTTAAGAAAGTTATGGGCTTTTGTCTGTCCTAGATCACAGCTTTTGTGTTAAGTAAATGGAAAGGCAATGGGGAACAAGATGCTAATTTCTGAGTATGAAAATGGCCATAACCTTTTTAATACTGAAGATATGAAAGTGAATTAGGTGTCGAATTAAACTTATTTTTATGCTTTTTCTGATGGGATAAATTGCAGACTTGATATTTTATATCTAAAAATTTTGTAACATTGCTATAAACTGGTTTATCTTAAACATTGATCCTCTTATAATGTGTAAGAAGGAGCCGCAGATGCTGGTTTACACCGAAAACCATCGCTCCAGTTGTGTTGGTCACGCACCATTACATTCCTACGCTGTTCTCCTTTCATAATATGTAGCATTGTTACAAAATTTTGAAATTTCAAAAATCAAGTCTGCAATTTATCCCATCAGATAAAGCATACAAAGAAGTTTAATTTGACACCTAATTCACTTTCATATCTTCAGTATTAAGAAAGTTATGATCATTTTCATACTCAGAAATTAGCATCTTGTTCCCCATTGCCTTTCAATTGACTTAACTCAAAAGCTGTGATCTGGATCAGTTAAAAGCCTATAACTTTCTTAAAAATTAAGAACTCAATGAAATTTTCATTTATTATAGATTGAAGCATTCTGAAACAAATATGAAACAATCTTACTTGGATGACCTGAAATTAAAGCATATAATTAGTTAGTTATCTAATTGTAGCTAATTACAAAATTCAATGAGTAGATCTAAACATCTATCCATTTCTTAAGAAAAGATAAACTTTTTTTAAATTGCCTAAGTGTCCAAATAACATTCACACAATAATCCACAATATAACATAATTTTTAAATCTCATTTTCATGAATTTCTGGGCCAAATGGAAGGAATTTAGTGTTTAATGCCTGTAAATTAATGGCCATTTAAATCAACTAGCGAGTGGGTTTTAGTGGAATGCGGTGGATTGGAACGTTGCGGTTAGCGGTGAAGTCGGGAGGAAAAATACTGTTTGTTCATACATTTTTTTGGACCCCATTTCGCAACATGAAAATGTTATTAAAGCCTCCCGAAAAAACAACTTTTAATATAAAAATAAACTATTTACCTTTTTTTCTCCCCTACGCAAAATCCTTCCGGTTGTCGGTGCTCATGGCTTTTGAAGGTGATTTTTAAATTACTCTAGTTAATAAATAATTTAGAGTAATTTAAAAATATCTTCATTGATGAAATGTCGGAGCGATTTTTCTTCCGCAACGAAATCGCCCGACATTCATCAATTATCCCTGCCTGTGGAAAAACGGCACTTTAAGCCCGCCCCCCTCTGAAAGGCGCCAAAGTCGCGCACACGGGGAGCGGCAGAACTGCAGCGCCGCTAAAGGTAAGTTTTGTAACATACCTATAATATGTGCCTGAAATTGATTTTGTTCCTCCCTCTTGCAGGTCAATGCTATCTGTTTTACTGCAGCTTTAATTACTCTCTTTGAGAGACCTGCCACTTCTGCAGAGGAGCAGGAGGCGACCGTCGCTATCAGCTGGCAGGAGCTGCTCAGAGGGACTCACAAGTGTTGCTTCACATTGAACCACAAGGGCCATAGTAAAGAATGGGTCAGGCAAGGTACATTGGGGCAGATTTGCTGCGGTGGCTATAAACTGCGATTGGGCATGTCGTATGAATATCCTGAAGAGACATTCTATGCAAGAATGTATTTAATTCATAATGCTTGCGTGTTCACCATCCTTGTAGCAGCCCAATTAAGCAGCTTTTATAATTTAGACTTCAGAGGTACAGCGCAGAAGCAGGCTCTTCAGCCCACCGAGTCCATTCAGACTAGTGATCACCCTGTGCACTAGACTAGGGAACAATACTGACTACAAGTGCTGCTTGTACGGAGTTTGCACGTTCTCCCCGTGATCATGTGGGTTTTCTCCGGCTGCTCTGGTTTCCTCCCACACTCCAAAGATGTCTCAGGTTTGTAAGTTAATTGCCTTCTGCAAATTGTCCCAAAGGGTGTAGCATCGAACTAGTGTAGGGGTGATCGCTGGCCGGCACGGACTCGGTGGGCCGAAGAGCCTGTTTCCACACTGTATCTCTGAACTAAACTAAGACTCTGTGGGGGATTGTCAGCAGGAGGACCGCAGCCATTCACAAAGGTGGCCCATCTTTACTACCAGGGCGGCATGGAGGCACAGCGATAGAGTTGCTGCCTTACAGCGCCAGAGACCTGGGTTCAATCCTGACTACGGGTGTTGTCTGTACACTGTTTGTAGGTTCTCCCTGTGACCGCGTGGGGTTTGGCAGTGTAGGTCTATTCAGAGTTGTCCCTTTGGACCAAATTGCCAATGCCAACCAACATGTCCTATCTACGCTAGTCCCATCAGCCCACGTTTGGCCCATATCCTTCTAAACCTTTCCTATCCATTCAAAAACTCTCCTCTCCATTTTAAAACATTCCTATTCATTCTGAAATTTTCCTCTAAACGCCAAACCTTTCCAATCCATATTTCTAAACAATTATCGGCTAGTCCATCACCCCTGCTCTCCTGGCTCCTCCAAATCCAGAAAATTACTTTTTGCAAAGTATCCAAGATTACAAGGCAATTTATCTCATTCCTGACATTTTTCCTCATATCTATGGAAAAATGCTAAGAGTAGCCTCCTTTAATTAGTACGGTTGTCAGGGGTTATGGGGAGAAGGCAAGAGAATGGGGTTAGGAGAGAGAGATAGATCCGCCATGAATGAATGGCGGAGTAGGCTTGATGGGCCGAATGGCCTAATTCTACTCCTATCACATGAATTTTAAGCCACCTGCAGTTGACTTCAGGTACATGCTAGTTCTAATCATTGGACATTCCTACCTATACTAAATACAACAAACACTAATCCTTGATTGCTTTTTTGTTCTCCAGTGAGTTACTTTTCCAATTTGGAAGCTTTCATTTCTTGCGCTACCACTGACATCAACACAATAGTCTTGGGCTGGAAGGAAAAGGGAACGGTAACACTCAAAGTCACTGCATTCCATGTTACTGAAGGTGTTAATGCATTCGATTACCATCCTGGGCTCAACTTAATTGGTAAGTGAGTTTGTGTTTTATGGGCCTGTCCCACTTAGGCCACTACAGGAGACTATGCGGTCGCCGGTGGTCGTCGGGGTGTCGCCTGTATGGTCGTGAGTAGTCTCCTCAGTCGCCCTAAGAGTCGTAGCGTCTTTCTGGTTGCCGAAAATGTTTCAACATGTGGACATTTTTTGGCGACAGTGGCGACTTTGGGTTTGACGCCAAATGAGCGTAGTTGTCGTAGGTTGTCGCCAGGTTAATGTAGGCAGTCGCCAGGATGTCATAGGGTGTCACCGTGATGTCGTCGGTTGTCGACAGGATGTCGTAGGTTGTCGCCGGTGCTGACTTCGGTGAATTTCGATGTTGTATTCGCCGGGAGTAGCTGAAAACATTTGCCAACCTGGGACAGACCCATTACTGTCCTCTTGAGCTGAAGGCCTCTGTGCTTGTGTTATGGGACAATGCATTTAGTAGTTGCACCAATATAAACTTGTCAGATCCAAGTTATTGAGAGCTCGTCAGCTGGTCAAGAATCAAGAGTCAACAGTGTCATGTGCTCAGCTTCAGAAGCGTTTTCCTTTTGCATGTAAAAACCCACTTGAGAACCATGGGCGATTTAAAAATTTTACAGCCAGGTTTATCACTTCTGAAACTTTTTAGATACCAAAGGAATCAAGAAAAAACACAAATAATGCCTTAGTACGGTTGTCAGGGGTTATGGATTTATGTTGATGAAATGCAGTGAGCAAACGCAATAATTCCCAATATTTTCTTTCTTTAAAAAAATTTTTTTTTTAAAACATATTTAAATCTTTTTATTTGAATTTCACAGCAATTTGCATACATACAATGATAACAGACAGTGATAGTCAGGACATAATTGCACAACAGTATGTAAGCGACCCTCAAAGCCCTTACCCTTACCCCTCCTCAATCCACCCGAATCAGGTCGTAACCAAACGGGGACAAACAACACTCACATACGTACACATCCACACAAATACGATAAGATAAACTAAACAAAATGAAAAAAAAAAAAAAAAAAAGTGTGGGGGTGGGGGGTTGAGGGGAGAGCAGCTGCAAAAAGACAGAGCAGTGATAGAAGGCACTCAGTCCTCTTCGGAGTCCGGAAACAAGTTGAGAGAGTTAACAAGTTCCAGGAAAGGGTTCCATGTATCTAGGAATGTCTTGGTAGAGCCTTTGAGAGAAAACCTAAGTTTTTCAAGCTTTAAATTGTCGAGCACCTCCTTGATCCAGCGGGCGTGTGGCGGGGGACAGGTAAGCCTCCAGTTAAGCAAGATCAGCCTCCGGGCTAACAAGGTTGTAAAAGCCAGGACCCGCTTCAACGCAACAGAGAGGTTGGTGTTGGGAGGAGTACCAAAAATAGCTGACAGTGGGTTTGGAGGAATAGTCTGGCCATAGGCTCTGCTTATCACGTCGAAAGCACTCCTCCAAAAGGCTGCCAGCTTAGGGCAAGACCAAAACATATGGCTATGGTTGGCAGGGGATTGATTACATCTGTTGCAGGTGTCCTTGACAGCGGGATATATTCTGGATAATCTTGCATTTGTGTAGTGGACTTTGTGAAGGACTTTGCATTGGATTAGGCCAGGACGGGCACATATGGAGGAAGAATGGATCAAATCCAAGGCAGAGTCCCATTGCTGGTCTGTTAGTTTCATATTCAGCTCGCCCTCCCATGCAGCTTTTAATGAGGTATGAGGATTCAATATTACCGACCCTAACAAGTTATACAAAAAAGAGATGCATTTCTTCCGGTTGGGATGTAGAGCTAGGATGGAATCGGTCAGGGTTTCAGGAGGCCAATATTTTCAATCTTGATATCTGCACGGCCAATGTTCGCCAAGCACTTTGGCTGTTGTTGTCCCTTCAACAGTCGCTTCTCTCTACCGTCATTTCTCCTCCCTTTTGGAATTCTGAAGTAGGATAA
Organism: Raja brachyura; assembly: GCA_963514005.1. Next base: position 58,682,326 of record OY740794.1, on the reverse strand, counting down.
ATGTCTCTCACGGTAACCCCGATTCCCACAATTATTTACAGCGCCAAAATGGACAATTTTGTCGGTTTTTAACATGTGTGCTACACTGGAAGCCATGTTAAGTCCTCACCTGCACTTTACCGCGTGTACTCTAGTTGGCGTTGCATGGGAACAATACGGGTTATGGGTCGTGACCTCGACTGCCGTGCAACCTCCCTATACTTGTATCTTGTCCCTCAGGTACATTTCATTAGCAGCTTGGTTATTAGACGTTGAGCCTCAAACATATATTGGTATTTTTAGATGGAGTGTGAAGCAATTATTTATTTGAAATATGAACACTGGTGTTTTTGGACAAGTAGAACAAAATAACATGATACTGCACCAGCTGAAATGCTATGCAGGTCCATCACCAATTTTCCAGCAACCGGTGGTCCGGCACTTTCTTTAATCCGGACAAAATTACGAGAGCGCGCTTGAAATTTCCCCTGAAAATGTGGCGCCAGGTCTGGTTGAGGAGGCCGATCTCGACCTCATCGGGACTTCCGCGACCGATCGGCAGCTTGACTTTGCCCCCCGCAACCGGGGCTCTGGAACTCCGGCCCAGCTGGAGCTGGCAGATATGTTCCATAGTCAACTTTGTGGCCGATTTTGCGGGCCAGTATCGCGGACCCTCGGCGGCCTAGGCGGAACATTCCGGTACCGGTGGACTCGGATAATCCAGAAAGGCTCTGGAACCAAGGGTGCCAGAAAATCAATGGTGGACCTGTACCATAAATGATTTAGGGCGACAAGGTGGTAAAGTTGCTGTTTTAGAGCACCAGCAACCCAGGATCGATCCTGACTATGGCTGTGTCTGTACGTAATTTGTGCGTTCTCCCCGTGACCGCGTGGGTTTTCCCCGGGTGCTCCGGTTTCCTCCCACATTCCAAGGACGTACAGGTTAGTAGGTTATCAGCGTGGCGTGATTGTAAAATTGTCCCTTGTGTGAGTAGATTAGTGTTGGTATGCGGGGATCGCTGGTCGGCGCAGACTTGGTGGGCTGAAGGGCCTGTTATCTCTATCAGGGTGCTGCACCTCTAAACAAATTACAAAAGGTTGGGTTTGTACATAATTCAACTCAGTTTATGGAAGATTTCTATTTGAAAAAAAAAACACTGATAGTTTTAAAGAATATAGTATAATATACAATGATGTGATTTAATTGTAGCATTATCCTTGCTATTGAGGGAGTGCAGCTTAGGTTCACCAGATTAATTCCTGGGATGGCGGGACTGGCATATGATGAGAGAATGGAGTGGCTGTGCTTATACTCACTGGAATCTAGAAGGATGAGAGGGAATCTTACAGAAACGTATAAAATTCTTAAGGGATTGGACAGGCTAGATGCAGGAACTATGTTCCCAATGTTGGGGGAGTCCAGAACCAGGGGTCACTGTTCAAGAATAAGGGGTAGGCCATTTAGGATTGAGATGAGGAAAAACTTTTTCACCCCGAGAATTGTGAATCTGTGGAATTCTCTGCCACAGAAGGCAGTGGAGGCCACTTCACTGGATGTTTTCAAGAGAGAGTTAGATTTAGCTTTTAGGACTAACGGAGACAGGGGATATGGGGAGAAAGCAGAAACGGGGTACTGATTTTGGATGACCAGCCATGATCACATTGAATGGCGGTGCTGGCTTGAAGGGCTGAATGGCCTACTCCTGCACTTATTTTCTCTGTTTAAATGTTTGATTGTAGATTGTATTTCTTGTGATAAATATGGACTTTTCCCTGTTAGCTTCTGCTGCTGCAGATCATCATATCTACCTCTGGAACCCCTACCTCAAGTCTAAACCCACTGGCGTTTTACATGGTCACCAAGCCAGTGTTCTCACTGTACAATTTAGTATCTCACGAAAACAACTCTTTAGTTTTTCAAAGGACAAGGTGAGAGTAATTTTCTTTTGGTATTTTCACAATTATAGACTTTAGACTTTAAACATACAGCGCTTAAACAGGCCCTTCGGCCCACTGAGTCCGTGCCGACCAGCGATAGCCCATACACTAGTTCTATCCTACCCACTACGGACAATTTGCAGAAATGGATTTAACGCCTGTACCTCTTTTTAGACTTTCGAGACGCAGTGTGGAAACAGGCAAGAACGGGTTCGACCATGACCGCGGGTACTGTCCGCACTGAGTTTGTCCGTTCTCCCCGTGACCTGCGTGGGTTTTCTCCGTGATCTTCGTGACAGGCATCCTACACACTCTAGATTCAATTTACAAATTTTACCGAAGCAAATTATCCTACAAGTCTGTACGTCTTTGGAATGTGGGAGGGAACCAGAGCACCTCGAGATAACCCACACTGTTGTCACAGGGAGAACGAGCAATGTCCGTACAGATTCCACCTGTAGTCAGGATCGAACCCGGGTCTCTGGCGCTGTAAGGAAGCAACTCTACCGCTGTGCCACTGCGCTGCCCATAAGCTATGGTCGAGATTGATTTGAGGTCTCTGCATTGCTAGGCAGTGGTTCTACTAACTGTGCCACTCACTATATTCATACATTTTATGTTTAACCATTAGACAAGGTGGCACAGCGGCACAGTTGCTGCCTCACAGCGCCAGAGACCCAGGTTCCATCCTGGCTATGGGTGCTTGTCTGTACGGAGTTTGTACGTTCTCTCCATGACCTGCGTGGGTTTTCTCCGGGTGCTCCGGTTTCCTCCCACACTCCAAAGACATGCAGGTTTGCAGGTTAATTGGCTTTGGTATAATTGTAAATGGTCCCAAGTGTGTGTTGGATAGTATTAGTGAGCGGGGATCGCTGGTCAGCATGAACTCGGTGGGCCGAAGGGCCTGTTTTCATGCTGTATCTCTAAACTAAAGATAAGGTGAAAATTAAACATTGTTATCAATGTTATGCCACGTTTAGAATAATAATTTTAAACCGTTGCAGATTTTACGAATTTGGGACATGCACCACCAGCTTTGTGTCCAGCGACTTGCTGGGATTTTTCCAAAGCCTCTGGAATTCCAAACAATTCTGTATTTCAATGAACTTCTGGGTCACCTGTTCACCACTTTCAACAGCCAGCTGACCTTATTGGAAATGAAACAAGAAGTTGGCAATTGCCTAACGAGTCATGAAAAACCAGTTACCTGTGTACTTTATAATTCCCACTTCAAGCAGGTGAGTGAAAATATAGAATAGCACAATATTATTTGGATAGACTCAAAGGCACGGTGGCGCAGCGGTAGAGTTGCCGCCTCACAGCGAACGCAGCGCCGGAGACCCGGGTTCGATCCCGACTACGGGTACTGTCTGTGCGGAGTTTGTACCTTCTCCCCGTGACCCGCGTGGGTTTTCTCCGAGATCTTCAGTTTCCTCCCACGCTCCAAAGTCGTACAAGTTTGTAGATTAATTGGCTTGGTAAATGTAAAAATTAAACTAAACTAAAGTGCTGGAGTAACGGGTCATGTGGGACAGGCAGTATGTTTTTAGTTTAAACCCTTCATGATTTAGTTTAGTTTAGAGTTACAGCCTGGAAACGGGCCCTTCGGCCCACCGAGTCCGCTCCGACCAGCGATAACGCTATCATACACACACTAGGGGCAATTTTTACATTTACACCAAGCCGATTAACTTACAAACCTGTACGTATGGGTGGAAACTGGATTTTAAGAGAAAACCCATGCAGGTCATGGGAAGAACGTAAAACACCGTACACACAAGCACCCGTACCCAGGATTGAACCTGGGTGTCTGGCACTGTAAGCGCTATAAGGCAGCAACTCTACCGCTGTGCCACCGTGCTACAGGTGAGTAGGAAGGAACTGCAGATGCTTGTTTACACCTAAGGTAGACTCAAAATGCTGGAGTAACTCAGTAGGTCAGGCAGCGCCTCTGGTGAGAAGGAATGGGTGACGTTTCGGGTTGAGACGCCTCTCCAGACTGAGAGTCAAGGGAGAAAGAAACTGGAGGTAAATACAAAGAATAAATGAAGGAAAGGTATGAAAAAAGCAAATCAAAGCCCGCACCGAGATCAAGGAAAGTTGGAGCCCATAATGGTCCATTGTTGGCGGTGGAAAAGGTGATCACAAGGGGATTCGAAGAGTGAAACTAACCAGGACGACAGTAAAACTAGCAGGATGACTAGGGTGAGGGAGGGACGGAGAGAGGGGGATTCAGGGGTTACTTGACATTAGAGAAATCAATATTCTGAAGTCTGAAGAGGGGTTTCGGCCCAAATCGTCGCCTATCTCCTTCACTCCATAGATGCTGCTGCACCCGTTGAGTTTCTCCAGCATTTTGTGTACCCTCAATATTTATACCGCTGGGTTATAAGCTGCCCAAGTGACATATGCATCTCTGGAGAAAATGGATAGATGACGTTTCGGGTCGGGACCCTTCTTCAGACTGATTATAGGGGTGGGGGGTGAGTGGGGGAGGGGGGACTGGAAGCAAGAAATGACCAGAGGAAATCAGGGCCAGCAACAGGTGACCTCAGGCAGGATGATTCAATTGTTTGCTAGGGACACTTTGATCCCAAGAGGGATACATTGTTTGTTCATTGTAGCCAACTTGTCTTGTTAAAGAAGGAACTGCAGATGCTGGAGAATCGAGGGTTACACAAAAAGCTGGAGAAACTCAGCGGGTGCAGCAGCATCTAAGGAGCGAAGGAGATAGGCGACGTTTCGGGTCGAGACCCTTCTTCAGACTGAAGAGATAGGCGACCCGAAACGTCGCCTATCTCCTTCGCTCCTTAGATGCTGCTGCACCCGCTGAGTTTCTCCAGCTTTTTGTGTAACCCCAGCCAACTTGTCTTCTCACTTCCAAACACATGCAGTTAAAAATAAAGACTCAGCAGGCAGCATCCTACTGTTTGTTCCATGTGGGTAGGATAGAACCGGAGTATGGGCAATCCTTGGTGCCCTTGATCTGAACACAATACTCGGGTACAGTGAAAAGCTTTTGTTGCGCGCTAACCAGTCAACAGAAAGACAATACATGATTACAATCCATCCATTTACAGTGTATAGATACATGATAAGGGAATAACGTTTAGTGCAAGGTAAAGCCAGCAAAGTCCGATCAAGGACAGTCCGAGGGTCACCAATGAGGTAGATAGTAGTTCAGCGCTGCTCTCTGGTTGTGGTAGGATGGTTCACTTGCCTGATAATGGCTGGGAAGAAACTGTTTACCTCTTTGAATTTGAATTTCCCCTGAAAAGGGGATTAATAAAGTATTTATTATTACTTATTATTATAGAAACATAGAAACATAGAAATTAGGTGCAGGAGTGGGCCATTCGGCCGTTCGAGCCTGCACCGCCATTCAATATGATCATGGCTGATCACCCAACTCAGTATCCCGTACCTGCCTTCTCTCCATACCCTCTGATCCCCTTAGCCACAAGGGCCACATCTAACTCCCTCTTAAATATAGCCAATGATCTGGCCTCAACTACCCTCTGTGGCAGAGAGTTCCAGAGACCCACCACTCTCTGTGTGAAAAAGGTCCTTCTCATCTCGGTCTTAAAGGATTTCCCCCTTATCCTTAAGCTGTGACCGCTTGTCCTGGACTTCCCCAACATCGGGAACAATCTTCCTGCATCTAGCCTGTCCAACCCCTTAAGAATTTTGTAAGTTTCTATAAGATCCCCTCTCAATCTCCTAAATTCTAGAGAGCATAAACCGAGTCTATCCAGTCTTTCTTCATAAGACAGTCCTGACATCCCAGGAATCAGTCTGGTGAACCTTCTCTGCACTCCCACTTATTATTTACCTTTTAACGTTCACCATCCTTTTGCAGCCATCAGCCTTTTAAAATGCAGTTTGGCATTGGCTGGAAGAGCACTTTCTAATTTACCTTGCTTTCCCGTTTATTATTTTTAACTGAAAGGTAATTTTTAACGAATATAATGTTTAATATCTTCAAGAAGAAACTCCAGATGCTGGAAAATCGAAGGTAGACAAAAGTGCTGGAGAAACTCAGACGTCTGAAGAAGGGCTTCAGCCCGAAACATTGCCTATCTCCTTCGCTCCATAGATGCTAATTTTTAATATCCTTCACTTGCAAGTTCACCCTTGGAGGTTTAATTAAATACGCATTGTGAAAATTGTTCTTTCTTTGCAGGTGATCAGCTCGGACGTTGGATCTACAGTAATTATCTGGATGATAGAAACTGGTCAAAAGCTAAAACAATTTACTGGGTGCCACGGCAATGCTGAGATCACGACGATGGCCCTGAACGACACTGAAACGCGATTATTCACTGCGAGTGTTGATGGTACAGTGAAGGTGAGTATTGCACCGTATATGTCCCGGAGCGGCACGGCGGCGCAGTGCCAGAGATGGGATTGTTTTCTCCTGAGGGTTGCCACGAGACCTGACTGAAGTACGTAACATTATTGATCCAGTCAACAATGAGACCCTTTTCCCCATTGTAGAAACACCAAATACTCAGTGGGTGGCACAGTGGCGCAGCGGTAGAGTTGCTCCTTCACGGCGCCGGAGACCCAGGTTCGATCCTGACTACAGGTGCTGTCTGTACGGAGTTTGTACGTTCTCCCCATGACCTGCATGGGTTTTCACCGGGTGCTGTGGTCTCCTCCCACACTCCAAAGACGTACAGGTGTGTAGGTTAATTGGCTTAGGTAAGGATTGTACATTGTCCCTAGTGTGTAGAATATGGCTGGTGTACGGGGAATGCTGGTTGGCACGGACTTGGTGGGCCGAAGGGCCCGTTTCCGCGCTGTATCTCCGAACTAAACTAATCTAAACTTTGTCCCTCTCACCTTAAAGCTGTACAATCTTGTTTAGGTTAGTTTGGAGATACAGCGTGGAAACAGGCCCTTCAGCCCACCAAGTCCACGCCAACCAACGATCACCCCGTACACATGTTCTACCCTGCAGACCAGGGAGAATTTACAGAGGCAAATTAACCCCCAAACCTGCACGTCTTTAGAATGTGGGAGGAAACAGGAGCACCCAGAGAAAACCCACGCGGTCACAGGGAGAACGTACAGACAGCACCTGTAGTCTGGATTGAACCCGGGTCTCCGGCGCTGTAAGGCATCAACTCTACCGCTGCTTACTTATTTACTGCCTATTGGCATGTAAGGCAGCAACGAAGGGCCTCCACTCCTGTCTGTTCTGGGCCAGCATCCGGACACTACCCCACGTCCCTTCCGGTGTCCAGTGCAGGGCTATTCTTGGGGTGCTGTCTGGCACATTCATCCTAGCATCTGTCGATAGCCCTGGACGTCCATCACGCCCAGTAGTGTTGACAGGGTTGTTAGCCCTGTGCTCAACCTCCAACCTGGAGGACAAGTGGATCGCTCTTTGTCTCGCCTCTACCCTTTGACCTGTCCAGCATGGGAGACCCTAACAGGAGACGAATCTCCCGCTGACATAGCTCTAGGGGTCACTGAGACACACAAACTCCCCGACCACGACAAGGTTGCAATCCAACAGGGAGTCACCCGCTGCCCCACTGCGTATTTGATGTTTCTGCAATGGGAAAAAGGTTCTGATTGTCGACCCTATCTATCTAAATGCTTCCATAATTTTATGTACTTCCGGCAACCTCCGCCATTCCAGAGAAAACAATCCATGCCTGCCCAATCTTTCCCTGTAGCTAATGCCCCCCCCCCTAATCCGGGCATCATTCTAGTTAACTCCCTCTGCACCCGATCCAAAGTCTCCACATCTTTTCAATTGGACCCATCGAAGCCAAAGTCATTTCACAAAAGAGCACCTTTGTTACATTTCAAAGCATCAGGTAATAAGTCCACATCATGCAATGTATTTAACTCATTCAAGTCATATGTCTTTATTGCAGATTTGGGATTTCAATGGGATTTGTCATCATAAACTGAATGCAGGAATGGACCAAGCTGCTGAGATCTCTCAGATCTTCATACTAAAAAGGAGTATATTGATACTTGGCTGGGAAAGGTATGTTATAGTCAAAACGTTGTCTTCAAACAAACGTATATATATCTTCTATTATTAGATGAGATATATATATATCAATATTATTTTGTTATTATTAGATTATATATATTATTATAGCATTATATATAATATTATTATAACATTATATATTATGTTATTGTATTATATGATTATATTGATATTATTACATTGTTATATTATATATATATATGATTATTAGATTATTATATATATTATATTGTCATTATTGTTATTAGATTATTTATATATAGTATATTATACTGTCATATTATATATATATATATAAATAACAATATGACAGTATGATAAAATAAATATATATAATCATAATCATACTTTATAATGTAATAATAATAACGTAATATATATCCAATAATAATATACTTGGGCAGTGAGTAGGTCCTACAGACCTGCAGGGGAAGATAGACGTTCCCGCCCCCACCAGTCTCGGGCAGATGGGGCTCATCAGCCTGGGAAGGCAGTCCATCTAGGAGAGGGAAAACTGATTTAAAACCTCCACTGCCTTGTGGCCATATCCAGTACAAGAGGTAGAGCAAGGGGGGGAGGTACTGAGTGCAGAATATAGTTCTCAGCATCGTAGAGCACCAGTTCCATAGAGAAAGTCCAATGACTGCAATGGGGTAGAGGTGAATTGGACAGCACCCTAGCTTATGGCATTAGGGTTCATGATCATAAGTGATAGGAAAAGAATTAGGCCATTCGGCCCACCAAGTCTACTCCGCCTTTCAATCATGGCTGATCAACCTCTCCCTCCTAACCCCATTCTCCTGCCTTCTGGGCCCCATATCTGAGGACGGATGTGCTAACTCGGGAGAAGGTCCAGAGGAGGTTTACAAGAATGATCCCAGGAATTAGTTGGTTAACATATGATGAACATTTGATGCCACTGGGCCTATACTCGCTGGAGTTTAGAAGAATGAGAGGGGGACCTTATTGAAACATACAGAAAAGTGAAAGGCCTGGATAGAATAGATTTGGAGAGGATGTCTCCAGTAGTGGGAGGGTCTAGGACCAGAGGTCATAGCCTCTGAATTAAAGGACATTCCTTTGGGAAGTAAATGAAGAGGAATTTATTTAGTCAAAGGGTCTCCCCATAAACCCTGACACCCTTGACATGGAAGGACCGTTCAGAAGCCTGACATGTTTTTAAAGTTTAAATGCTGTTGTGATAAAGATATTGTGCGATTGTTGAAACAAGCTCATTCTCAAGCCATAGTTGCTAACTTTGAAATTTGTAGATTTGTTCCATTTTAATATTTTTTTTCTTCCAGTAAGATTACTGTATTCCGAATGGACACCCTGACTGAGTTGCTAGTCCAGCCTTCAAAATGGAAGGGCAAGGCACAACATCACAATGATATCGTTTGTGCAGCGTTTCTGCCACCTCAAACTCTGGCCACAGGTTTACTGTTTCATTATACTCTTCATATAGAAGCATTTCTATATAGATCTTTTAACTCTTCGAATGGGTGGCACGGTGGCGCAGCGGTAGAGTTGCTGCCTTACAGCGCTTGCAGCGCTTGCAGCGCCAGAGACCCGGGTTCGATCCTGACTGCGGGTGCTGTATGTATGGAGTTTGTACGTTCTCCCCGTGACCGCGTGGGTTTTCTCCGAGATCTTCTGTTTCCTCCCGCACTCCAAAGACGTACAGGTAGGTAGGTTAATTGGCTTGGTGTAAATTGTCCCTAGTGTGTGTAGGATAGTGTTAGTGTGCGGGGATCGCTGGTTGGCGCGCACTCGGTGGGCCGAAGGGCCTGTTTCCATGCTAAATTAAACTGAACTAAACTCATGTGGGCCCCAAATCAAATTAACTTTGCCAATGATTGCAGCGGCTATTTGAATCAAAACTGCAAAATTAATGTGTATTTGTCATGACTATTTACCATAACTTTCAATACATATTAAGTTTTAGTTTAGATATACAGCGCGGAAACAGGCCCTTCAGCCCACCAGGTCTGCACTGACCAGCGATCCCCGCACACTAACACCATCCTACACTAGGGACAATATTAACATTTATACCAAGCCAATTAACCTACAATCCTGTACGTCTTTGGATTGTGGGAGAAAACCAAAGATTTCGGAGAAAGCCCACATAGGTCACAGGGAGAACGTACAAACTCCGTACAGACAGCACCCATTGGCAGATCGAACCAGGGTCTCCGGCGCTGTAATTTCTTTAAGGCAGCAACTCAACCGCTGCACCACCGTGCCGCCCTATTTGATGTGGAAATGTTATTTTCTCTGGCATCCTGGTCGGCATGGGCAAGTTGGGCCGAAGGGCCTGCTTCCATGCTCTATGACTCTGTGACTCTACAAAGAGCAATAACTGAATGTGATCTCCACAGGGAGTTACGACGGAGAGATAATATTATGGAATAATAATTCTGAAAATGCATCGAGTAGATTTCATCCATGTCTCAATCAAACATTGCAGCTCAGATCAGGTAAACTTAGTACTTACTATATCATTTTTCTTGTGTCTTGTAGGTCCATAACTTCTAGGAGCTGAATAAGGCCATTCAGCCCATCAAGTCTACTCTGCCATTCAGTCATGGGTGATCTATCTTTCCCTCTCAAACCCCCTTCTCCTGCCCTCTCCCCATAACCCCTGACACCCGCAGTAATCAAAATTCTGTCAATCTCCACCTTAAAAAATCCATTGACTTGGCCTCCACAGCCGTCTGTGGCAATGAATTCCACAGATTCAACACTTTTTGCCTTTCATTAGTTGATCAAACTATTGATGTCATTTGGAAGAGTGATCCATTTTATTTCACAGAGGAAAATTGAGAAAGAATTTTGTGTTCTAGGCAATAGCTTGTCCACTTCTTCTTGTATATGGCGTGCACAGCCTAAAGTTGTAGGACGACTTGTTCTATTTGATCTTATTTGATTGTGCACGCTGGGTTTATTGCATTCGTTGTAACAGGGCGGACCACGTGAAGGTTGCAATCTCCCACCCCAGCTTGTCCACTAAATCAGTGGTGGTCCAAAGTTTGTGAACCTACTAACCTAAACTACCCCAGAGATTTACCACTTTTCTTATAAATCCTCCAAACCTTGGCAACATTGGTATTAATAGCATTACAGAACATGGAACAGTATAACACAGGAACAGGCCCTTCGGCCCGCAATGTCTGTGTCGAACATGATGCCAAGTTAAACTAAACTCCTCTGCCTGAACGTGATCCATATCCCTCCATTCCTTGCATATCCACGTGTCCATCTGCAAGCCTCTTAAACGCCACTCTCTCGTATCTACCTCCACCACCACCCCTTGCAGTGCGTTCCAGGCACCCAATGTCTTCTTATTTAAAAAAAACACAACTTGTCCTCAATCTTCAAATTGTATATTTCTACATTAAAGGAAAATAATTTAACTTGAGTATTTTTTTCAACCTCTATCTGATATACTGTGTACTAAGTGTAGGAGCCATTTATGTTTAGGCTAACTACCGTTGGCATATTATATTATTTTGTCTAGATATATCTTGCAGTATTATTTTGGACACTTGGGGGCGATCATTAGATGCACAGAGGCGTGTGTATATATATGGGCATAGTGGACAGGGAGGGGCAGACCAGGCACAGGGGTGAAGAGCATACAGTTCTCACCAGACCGGGTGGAGCAGCCAGCTACAACTTGTATGCAGAATAAGGAATACCTGGTATGTTCATCTCTTTGTTTGTACAACTACTTCAATAAAGAACCAGTTAAACTGGAAATAACGACTGGAAGATCTGTTCTATTTGGTTTGCGTAAGAACACACCGACTTACCTTTTATCGTCATGGCAACGAAAAGTTGGACACTGGAAGAGTCAGAAATTTGCCATTGCACTAAGATTTTGCCTGTTGTACGGTTTGACGGGCTTGGACTGTTTTAATCTGGAACATCGGAGGTTGTGGGGAGGAGACCTGATATAAGTATATCAAATATAGGAGCTACAGATAGGGTACAGACTTTTTGCAGGAATGGAACGATTAAATCGTAGGGAGGCAGAGGTTTAAGGTGAGAGGGGTAAAGTTTAAAGAAGGTGGTGGGGGGGGGGGGGCAAGTTTTTTTTGACAGAGGGACTCACAGTAAGTGCCTGGATGCTGCTGTAGGAGTAGTGGTTCGATCGCTCGTGTGTCAGACCACGTATAGCTTCTGTCGTCATCCAACATGTTGACAGAATTGGTCGCCCAACGCGTCACAGAGTGCATTGTGTCCGGGGATCGCCACGAGGAGGCTTCTGTCATGATCCCCGGAGTAGTGGTGGAGGCAGATGTAATAGTGGCATAGAAGGGAGTTTTGGATGGGCACGTGGATATGCAGGGAATGGAGGGATATGGTGGATGTGCAGGTAGATGAGAGTTGGTCTTGGCATCACGCTTGACACAGACATTTTGGGGCGTTACTGTACTGTTCTATGTTCTATGTTCTGTGTTAGTAAATGGGATCACTGCTTTCCTTATTTATACATTGCAGGAGGTCAACAGCAAGATGGTCAAACACAAGGCGATGTTTCCACAGTTTCAAGTGGATCGCCGCTGTTTAGTCCTGACGATGAAGATAATAAATATAGCTACGTGATTACCAGGATGTTCTTTTTAGAGAACAGAAAGAACATTTTGACAACGGGTGAGAAAGGCCTTTTGTGCATTAACTAGTGTCACGTTTGTACATCAGTTATTGGTTATGATCAATACATATATCAATTTGGACGCCACGGTGGCTCAGCGGTAGAGTTGCTGCCTCACAGCACCAGAGACCCGGGTTCGACCCCGACTACGGGTGCTTGTCTGTTCTCCCTGTGACCGTGTGGGTTTTCCCCAGGCGCTCCGGTTTCCTCCCACACTCTAAAAGATGTGCAGGTTTCTAGGTTAATTGGCTTAGGTAAATTGTGAAAATCGGCCCTAGTGAGTAGGACAGTATTAGTGTTAAAGAAGGAACTGCAGATGCTGGAGAATCGAGAGTTACACAAAAAGCTGGAGAAACTCAGCGGGTGCAGCAGCATCTAAGGAGCGAAGGAGATAGGCGACGTTTCGGGTCGAGACCCTTCTTCAGACTGGGATAGTATTAGTGTACTGGTCGGTACGCACTCAGTGGACCGAAGGGCCTGTTTCCGTGCTGTACCTCGAAAGTCTAATACACGGGTGTGTATGCATTTATGAAACTGGATTAATTTTGCGCTTTTAAGGGAAAATAATATAACTACAAGTTTATGTAATAGAAAGTCAAATTTATTTAAGAGAACAGATCTCATTAAATGTTTCATAAATTGCATAACGCTAAATATTATGTGAAAATCTTTCATTTCTAGGCTCCTTTCTGGGCTTCGGGCTGAAGGATAATTTAAAAAATAATTCATTAAAAAAAATTAACTAATTTGGCCTTTGTTGGCTAGCGAAGGTTATATCCCAAGAGAAACAATGTGGAGAGCTGTAGAACTGGTAAAATGATTGGGGAGATGGAGGGGGGCAAAGTGGGAGGGTGGGGGGAGGTGAAGGGAGTATGAGATTAAGTTCCTTGTACTTAGAGAATTCAATGTTCACACTGCTGTGTTGTAAGCTGCCCATGCGAAATATGAGATGCTGTTCCTCCAATTTGGTGAATCCGTGGAATTCAATGCCACAGAAGGCTGTGGAGGCCAAGTCAATGGATCCTTTTAAGGCAGAGATAGATCGATTGTTGATTAGTACAGGTGTCAGGGGTTATAGGGAGAAAGTGGAAGAAGGGGGTTAGGTGTGAGAGATAGATCAGCCATGATTGAATGGCGGAGTAGACTTGATGGGCCGAATGGCCTAATTCTTCTCCTATCACTTATGAACGAACAAATTTGCCTGTGGCCTCACTCTGGCAGTGGAGGAGGCCCAGGACAGAAAGGTTAGTGTGGGAAGGGGAGGTGTAATGGTTGGCAACTAGGCCGAGATCCTGTCGGCCTAGGCGGACCGAACGTAAGTGTTCCACCTTTCTCCCCACAGTTTCGCTTGCGATCACACCTTCCCAGGCCAACCATGGGCCTACAGGTCACTTGTCCGACCTGCAGGTCACTTGTGGCTGGCCCTGATTGATCCAGGTCTTTATCTCGCCTCCAGCTCTTCACCACCCCACCCCCCACACCCACCGCATCCTCTACTTTCAATCTGAAGATGGGTCCCACCCCCGAAAAGTCACACATCCGTTAACTCCAGAGATGTTGCCATGATGCCTGGCCTGCTGAGTTACTCCAGCACCTGGGGTCACTCGTGACTAGATTTAGTTTAAAAAAAAATTATTATTGGAAGCATACACATATAATAGCAAAACCCGATTTGTTTATCAATTACATACATACAAAGCTTCTATTTTTAAATTTTTTTTTTGAAAGATGGAGCTGTATAGAAAGAGAGATAAAGAGAAAAAAAAACTACAAACTAATAGAGAGGGAAGGGTAAAAACAAAGGAAATTACCAATAACACGGCTTTGGAGATAGGTCCGTAGATTATAAGGGGCAATTATTCATCCAGTCCTGAACTGAAGTTTCAGTCCAGCTTCCGTGTTGAACCAATTTATGGATTTAGGTAATGTAATAGAAAATATAGAAAATGGAAAAAAAACTAGATTTAGTTTTTTTACGTTTTCAGGCGGTGCTAACCTAGTGACCTGCGGGGCGTCTGGAGTTGTCCGGTTCTGGAACTCATTTAAATGCCAGCTCCTGTGTGAGTTTGACGCACACGCTGGTGCATTGTCCATCGTGATGACGGTCGACAAGAAGAATAGCTTCCTTATCACAGGAGACGTGAATGGCTGCATTAAGATTTGGAATATCGAGGTAAAGTCAAAGTCAAATTTATTCGTCGCATGCACCCGAAGGTGCAGTGAAATGCATTTGCCGGCAGCGATACACTTAAAAAGAACACACAATGCACAATAGAATTTAACACAAACATCCACCACAGCATTTTTCACTGTGGTGGAAGGCAACAAAGCTACGGACAGCCCGATGTACAGGCCCTGTCGTTGGGATGATCCAAACTCCGACGTCGGGACGGTCGAACACACTCCGCAGCTTGGAGTGTCCGAATCGGCACTTTCCTACCGGAGACCGCGGCTTTAGGATGTCATAGGCTGCAGGCCGGCGGTCAGAGTTCTTCATAGAATCACAGAATCATAGAAAATAGGTGCAGGAGTAGGCCATTCGGCCCTTTGAGCCTGCACCCCCATTCAATATGATCATGGCTGATCATCCAACTCAGTATCCTGTACCTGTCTTCTCTCCATACCCCCTGATCCCTTTAGCCACAAGGGCCACATCTAGCTCCCTCTTAAATATAGCCAATGAACTGGCCTCAACTACCCTCTGTGGCAGAGAATTCCACAGACTCACCACTCTCTGTGTGAAAAAAGATCTTCTCATCTCGGTCCTAAAAGACTTCCCCCTTATCCTTAAACTGTGACCCCTTGTTCTGGAGTTCCCCAACATCGGGAACAATCTTCCAGCATCTAGCCTGTCCAACCCCTCAAGAATTTTGTAAGCCTCTATAAGATCCCCCCTCAATCTCCTAAATTCCAGCGAGTTAAAGCCGAGTCTATCCAGTCTTTCTTCATATGGAAGTCCTGCCATCCCAGGAATCAGTCTGGTGAACCTTTTCTGTATTCCCTCCATGGCAAGAATGTCTTTCCTCAGATTAGGAGACCCCCGGCAAGGGATCCCACCACGGCCGCGGAAAGAATTATCACCTGCTTCAGTTTACCTGCAAAGGTTTTATTCTGCGATTATCAGTTTTGATAATCTTAATTGAATTTAATAAATTATTGGCCAAGTATGTACACATACAAGGAATTTGCCTTGGTGCTCCGCTCACAAGTAACAACACGACAAACAGTAACAATTATGAATGACACATAAAACATTAAACATTAATAATAACATTATTATTTTGGGGTTGAATGCTAACACCGTCAGATCAGTCACCTCTAGCTAGTATTTCTGTACAAAATGCCCATCTATGACTTCTTCATTATATGATGAGGGGAAAAGAAGGTGATAGGAAGTGATAGGAACAGAATTAGGCCATTCAGCCCATCAAGTCAAGTCTGCCATTCAATCATGGCTGAAAAGTATATATGTTATTTGTTAATGATGTTCCGTTTCACCAGAAGAATTTGATGAAATGTTATTTTCCCTCCAGTTTGCAATGAGATTAGCAAGGATAACATTCTCGGATGGCAGAATGGCGCAGCGGGTGGAGCTGCTGCCACTCAGCACCAGAGACCCGGGATCAATCCTGACCTTGGGTGCTGTCTGTCTGCGTGGAGTTTGCATGTTCACCCCGTGGCCCAGTGTGTTTCCTCCGGAGGCAAAGAGGTGTAGTTTGTAGGTAAATTGGCCTCTGAAAATTGCCCCGATTTGGACTAGTGTTGATGGGGCATCTTGGTCCGCATGGGCAAGTTGGGCCGAAGGGTGTGTTTCATGCTCTGTTGTCTGCCACTCTCTGAATGTGTAGGGAGTGGATGCATAGAAGCAGTGTGAATCGGGGATCGATGGTCGGCGTGGACTCAGTGGGCCGAAGGGCCTGTTTCCATGCTCCAAAAATCAAAGATCATAAAACGACCATTATCACTTTACTCCTGCTGAAAGGAACGACGCTGCATGTTCTGTTTCTGTTTGTTTCTGACCAGGACTACTGCCTGAATTACAGTGACGTCCTCATGGTACAACTCCCCCCAATGGTGGCTGCAATACAACCTCATTCAGATTGTGTGAACCACCTTGAAACGTGTACGCACGGCGGCCAATTGCTCATCCTCTCTGCCGCAGCCGACTGCAGTCTCGTTCTCAGTAACATTTCTGGATCAGTAATTGGTGTATTTGGACAGGTACAAATGATTTCTTCCTTAATTTAACGCTAAGGTTAACTCTGTGCATCTACCCGATCTATTCCCCTAACGATTTTGTACGTACCCCTGAAAGATCACCACGCACCTCCAGATTCAGCGCAAGTTTCTTCCCAGCTGTTGTCGAGCAACTGAACCATCCGATCACCAACTGGAGGGCAGTCCTGAACTACTATCTGCCTCATTGGAGACCCTCGGACTATCTTTGATCAGACTTTACTGGCTTTATTCTGCACTAAACGTCATTCATAGTATTCCCTTTATCCTGTATCTACCTCGCGGTGGACGGCTCGATTGCAATCATGTCTTTCCACTGACTGGTTGGCTCGCAACAAAAGCTTTTCACTGTACCTCGTTACACGTAACAATAAACTAGACTGAATTTGATCTTATTCAAACTGAATGTTGAGAGTGAGCAACACCGCAAGTTGGAGGAACAGCACCTCATATTCCGCTCGGGGAGTCTGCATCCTCTGGGCTTAAACATTGAATTTTCTCAATTCTGTTAACCCAGACTGCCTCCTCCCCCTCCCCACCTCTCCCTCAGCCCTCGGGCCCTGACATTCCTTCTCCATCTCCCCCCCCCCCCACCCAAGTCGCACTAGCTTCTCATTTTCACACCACAAATAGCTTACAATGGCCTGTTTCCTTTGTCATCAATACTTTTTTGCATATCTTTCATTCATTGTTTATCTCTCCACATCACTGTCTATATCTCTCGTTTCCCTGATCCCTGACCAGTCTGAAGAAGGGTCTCGACCCGAAACGTCGCCTATCTCCTTCGCTCCTTAGATGCTGCTGCACCCGCTGAGTTTCTCCAGCTTTTTGTGTAACCCTCGATTCTCCAGCATCTGCAGTTCCTTCTTTAACACTGAATGTTGAGTAACACGTCTAATTTGAAGCTTTGACTTCAGGATGAACATTGGCGGATTGGTAAATGTTCGCCGCCCCCCGTGGTAAAGTTGCCCCCCAAAGAAGAGAAGACCCCCAATCAGAAACCCATGAGAAGCAAAGTGTGTCCATCAATGACCGTAGACAGTGGCCCTGTTATGGAGGAGGATATTGATTCAAACAGCAGGTGAGTTCAGGATGATCAGCCATGATCACATTGAATGGCGGTGCAGGCTCGAAGGGTTGAATGGCCTACTCCTGCACCTATTGTCTATGATTCTATGATTAAAACACAATACTAGTGGGTGAAGAAACTGATGCTGAAAAAGTAATTTATTTAAGAGATCATAGGATCATAAGTAGAATAAGGACATTCGGCCCATCAAGTCTACTCCATTTAATCTATGATCTATCTCTCCCTCCTAACCCCAATCTCCTGCCTTCTCCCCATAACCTCTGACACCCGTACTAAACAGGAATCTATCTATCTCTGCCTTAAATATATCCACTGACTTTGCCTTCACAATCTTCTGTGGCAATGAATTCCACAGATTCACCACCCTCTGACTAAAGAAATTCTTCCTCATGATCTCCTTCCTAAAAGAACGTCCTTTTATTCTGAGGCTGTGACCTCTAGTCCTAGACTCTCCCACTAGTGGAAACATCCTCTCCACATCCACTCTATCCAAACCTTTCACCATTCTGTAAGTTTCAATGGGGTCCCCGCTCATCCTTCTAAACTCCAGTGAGTGCAGGCCCAGTGCCGACAAACGCTCATCATATGTTAACCTACCCATTCCTGGGATCATTCTTGTAAACCTCCTCTGGACCCTCTCCAGAGCCAGCTCACCCTTCCTCGGCTATAGTACTCAGAATGTGGCCTTACCAACGCCTTATAGAGCCTCAGCATTACATCCCTGTTTTTGCATTCAAGTCCTCTGGAAATAAATGCTAGCAATCGGTTTTAGGTTTGTCGAGAGGTACAGCATGGAATCAGGCCCTTTGGCCCATCGAGACCATTGATCGCTATTCGCACCAATTCTATGTCTGTAGAAGGGTCTCAACCCAAAACGGCATCCACTCCTTCTCTCCAGGATCTTATAGAAACATATACAATTCTTAAAAGAATTGGACAGGCTAGATGGAGGAAAAATGTTCTAGATGTTGGGGTTGTCAAGAACCAGGGGTCACAGTTTAAGAATAAGGGGTAGGCCATTTAGGGCTGAGTTGAGGAAGCATTTCTTCACCCAGAGAGTTGTGAATCTGTGGAATTCTCTGCCACAGAAGGCAGTGGAGGCCGATTCACTGGACTTTTTCAAGAGGAGTTAGATTTAGCTCTTAGGGCTAATGGAATCAAGGGATATGGGGAGAAAGCAGGAACGGGGTACTGATTTTAGATGATCAGCCATGATAATATTGAATAGGGGTGCTGGCTCGAAGGGCAGAATGGTCTACTCCTGCCCCCATTTTTCTATGTTTCTATGCTGCCTGAGCCGCTGAGTTACCCCAGCATTTTGTGTCCATCTTCTAAGTTATCTCATTTTCTTATCCACCACCGACACAGTTTGTTTCTGAGCACGTTTGTCTGCACGGAAAGAGGGAAGCTGCCAATGGATCAGTCTGAAGAAGGGTCCCCACCCAAAATATCATCTAACCATGTTCTCCAGAGATGCTGCCTGACCCGCTGAGCAACTCCAGCACTATGTGTCTTGTTTTTAATAGTCAAGGCCAACAGAGACAAGGATGAGGTTCTCAGCAACAGACGAGCTGAGTCTTGGCTGAGAGTGCTTGATCTTGTGGAGGGATTGATTGAAAGATACAGCAGGGAAACAGGCCCTTCGGCCCACCAAGTCCATGCTGACCATCGATCACCTGCTCACACTAGTTCTACGTTAGTCCACTTTCTCATCCACTCCACACACTAGAGGCAATTTACAGAGAGCCAATTAACCTACAGACCCGCACGTCTTTGGCATGTGAGAGGGAACGGGAGCACCCGGAGAAAACGCACGTGATTGCAGGGAGAACATGCAAACTCCACACAGACAGCACCTGAGATCAGGATCGAACCTTGTTCTCTGGCACTATTTGTATGGTTATAATTAGCTGATATGTTTGTTTGCTTTATATTATCTAAGCTGACATTAAAAGATCAATAATTATCTTTGATCTATCGTGTTTTCATACGTTAAAGTTTCTATTTAAATCTCTATATTTGATATTTGGATATCAGGTAAAGTTGGACATCAGAACATATAGAGAATGGAAACGTACTGATTAGTTGGTTTATTGGTGTCTTATCTATTGAGATGCCAAAAACCTATTAGATATGTTTGCTAGGAATGAGGAAATGAAGTGTTGGTGAAGAACTAGTATCAGAGTCGTTGAGACACAAGGACCTACAGATGCTGGAAACTTGAGTGAAAAACAAATTGCTGGGGGAATCCAGTGTGTTAGGCAGCTCTGAGGAGAGAATGGACAAAAGTTCTTGGAGCTGAATCAGGCCATTCGGCCCATCAAATCTATTCCACCATTCAATCATGGCTGATCTATCTCTCCCTCTCAACGCCATTCTCCTGCCTTATCCCTGTAACCCCTGCCACCCGTACTGATCGCTCTTACTGCCCTTACTAACAGGTGATGTTTCAGGTCAGGTCTTTTCCACCAGTGGGGAAGTCTAGGATTGGAGGTCATAGCCTTAGAATTAAAGGACGTTCCTTTAGGAAAGAGATGAGGGGGAATTTCTTTAGTCAGAGGGTGGTGAATCTGTGGAATTCATTGCCACAGACGGCTGTGGAGGCCAAATTAATGGATAATTTTAAGGTAGCGATATATGGATTCTTGATTAATATAGGATTATGAGGTGAAGTCAGGAGAATGGGGTTAGGAGAGGGAAAGATAGATTGACCATGATTGAATGGTGAGTAGACTTGATGGGCCAAATGGCCTAATTCTGCTCCTAATACTTATGAACATGAGCTGGACCAGGTTTGACTGGAATGCTGCAGTGATGTGCAGGGCTATGGTGATATGACAGGGAAAGAGCTAGATACGGCTCCCTAAGATAGCAGAGTCAGGGGATATGGGGAGAAGGCAGGAACGGGGTATTGATTGTGGCGGATGATCAGCCATGATCACATTGAATGGCGGTGCTGGCTCGAAGGGCCAAATGGCCTACTCCTGCACCTATTGTCTATTGAAAGACCACTGCTTCTCTTATTCTTGTTGTCACATGACCAAACCAAATGGAATGATCTAAAATGTTTTGATGATTAAATAAGTAAACTATTAATTGTATTCTCAATCTCTTAGTGTTTAAGCAATTGTATTTTTCAGGGTGGATATATGGCAAACTACAGTATTGGGCAAAACATTTAGGGAAAACAGAATCCAGAGAAGACCAAGACCTCAGCTCTGTACTTGGGAGAACGTACAGAGCCCAATTGGTAAGGACAATGTATGGGCACCATCTTCCACTGCCCTATCAAGCCTTATTAGAACTGATCTGTCAGAAATTCATTGAACTTTTAAAAAAGATGAACTCACAATTCACAACCAAAATAGTACAGGGAAGAGATGGAGGATCAGGTGTGATGTTGTCTGAACAGCAAGCCCTTAACCTCAGCAAGCTGAACGAGTTGGTTGAAGGTAGACACAAAGTGCTGGAGTAACTCAGCGGGCCAGGCAGCATCTCTGGAGAAAAAGGATGGGTGACGTTTCGGGTCGCGACCCTTCTTCAGACCACGAATGTCACCCATCTTTTCCCTCCATCAATGCTGACTGAGTTACTCCAGAATTTTGTGTCTATCTTTGGTATAATCCAGCACCTGCAGTTCTTTGTTTCTACTAAAAGAATTGGTTGTTGACCTGAGGAAGTGAGTGGATTATTATGTCCTCATCAAACGCTCTTCTTACGTTAACCCACTCATCCCCGGGATCATTCCTCTAAACATCCTCTGGACCCGCTCCAGCAGCAGCACACCCCTCCCCAGAGATATGGCCCATATTTCCACTCATCATTGTTATTTATGGTTGTATGTGTCCATCCTGCATGTCTGACCTTCATGTGAACAAGGAATTTCATTACACCCTGGTGACTATAAACCTATATTAAGATTTATATTGAACCATAATACAAATGTGAGACATTTGATAATATTCTTACATTGGAATTATTTTACAGGGACATTCAGTTCCCTGCATATGGAAGATTTGGAGAAAATTATGGACTTGCCAAAGCCAGACTTTCTGCAGAACCCCCATAAATATTTTGATGGGAAGACGGAGGAGGATTATAACGAGAAACAGATATTTCCTACAGCTCCTGAAAGTAAGACCAATTTAGTCTTTAATCATGTTTCAAATGCAAGTCTGAGTTTTTATCAAGTCTAGAAGGGTGGTAACAGTGGTACGTAGAATCGCTGCCTTACAGCGCTGGGCTAGATCCTGACTATGGGTGCTGTCAGTACAGAGTTTGTCCGTTCTCCCTGTGACCGCGTGGGCTTTCTTTGGGATCTCTGGTTTCCACGCACATTCCAAGGACGTGTAAGTTTGTAGGTTCATTGGCTTGGTATAATTGTAAATTGTCCCCAGTGTGTGTGTGGGACAGTGTCAGTGTGCGGTGATCGCTGGTTGCCGCGGACACGGTGGGCCGCAGGGCCTGTGTCTGGGCTGTATCTCTCAACTAAACTAAACTAGAAGTTCAATAATAAGAATTTGTGGCAAAATTGTTAATTTCAGAAATAAGGCAGAGAAAATATAATGGAATATGTGAAATATTTCAGTAGGAACTTTTTAATTGTTGGTGTAAATTTAACAGAATAATATATTTAATTATGTGATTAGATATGGATATTATTCAGAATATATTACTTAATGTAATATGGGGAGGTCCAGGACAAGGGGTCACAGCTTAAGGATAAGGGGGAAATCCTTTAGGACCGAGATGAGAAGGAATTTTTTCACACAGAGAGTGGTGGGTCTCTGGAACTCTCTGCCACAGAGGGTAGTTGAGGCCAGTTCATTGGCTATATTTAAGAGGGAGTTAGATGTGGCCCTTGTGGCTAAGGGGATCAGAGGGTATGGAGAGAAGGCAGGTACGGGATACTGAGTTGGATGATCAGCCATGATCATATTGAATGGCGATGCAGGCTTGAAGGGCCGAATGGCCTACTCCTGCACCTAATTTCTATGTTTCTATGTTTCTATGTATGTATTTAATAAATCGTGTCATTTATCATGAGTGGTATTAATCGGTTGGCTTAATTAATTCACAATCTGCTAATTAACAAGCGAAACACAAAGTGCTGGAGTATCTCAGCAGGTCAGGTGGCATCTGTGGAGGAATTGGATAGGAGGTGTTTCAGGTTGGGACTCTTTATCCTATCCATTCCCTCCACAGATGCTGCCTGACCCACTGAGTTCCTCCAGCACTTTTTGCTTTGCTCAAGATTATTTGCTGTTGTGCTGCTTGCAAAATGTCCCCACAGTAAATCGGCGTCTTGTCTTAACTCAGTTACATGGTGCAGAGTACAGGACGAATACCGATTTTCCGACAACTCCTCTAATCCAGACAAAATTACGAGGATGCATTTGAAGTCTTCTTCCCCCCCCCCCCCCCCCCCGCCGAAAATGTGGCATCTAGGCCGGGTGAGGCGGCCGATATCGACCTCATCGGGACTTCCGCGGCCAATCAGCGGGGCAGATTTGCCCCCCGCGTCCGGGGCTCTGGAACTCCGGCCCGGCCGGAGCCAGCAGACCCGTTCCCATAGCTGACTTCCTAGGCCGACTTTGTGTACATGTTTACACATCTGTCGTGCCGCTGCAAGTAAGAATTTCATTGTTCCGTTACGGGACAAATGACAATAAAACACTCTTGACTCGAAAGGGTTAATATTATGGTTCTAATGTAAAGCTCACGTGCTCTAAATAAATAATGCATATGGGTCTTATTCTTAGCACATGCCTGCTGTTCATTGTGGTGGATAATGTAAAATTAATGGATAATTATATTCAATTAAAACGTCACGCAACATAATATTATAAAGACAAACTGGCAATTACTCTTAAAAACTGGTAAAATGTTTACTGCAATAAAAATATGTGTTTTCTCGAACATTTTTTATTTAGATATTTAGCATCATGAATGGAGGCAGAACTGTATCAATTGTTCTTAATGTTAGTACAATGGAGCCTTGTATTACTGCAAAAAGGATTATCTATCATTCTCATTTAATTAACAGCATTAAAAGTAGCTTTTGATGAGAAGAGCCTGTTTCCTAAAGAGTTGCTGGATCGTGAAAAAAAACAAAACCTCCTGCACAAGGAAGATTTAAATGTAATAAAAGCAAAAACAAATGGGGGCGGCTGCAGATTGAAAGCAAGGTTGGTAAACTTTGTACTGTAACACCCGTCCTGACTGCAGCTGGTGCTGTCTGTATGGAGTTTGTATGTTCTCCCTGAGACCACGTGGGTTTTCCCCGGGTGCTCTGGTCTCCCGCCATGCTCCAAGGACATGCGGGTTCATAGGTTAATCGGCTTCTGTAAATTGTAAATTGTCCACAGTGTGTAAAGCAAGCACCCTGAACGTAACAGCAGTCATTGTACCTGCTTTTCTTGTTGTTGTGGATTGTTCTATACACCATCTCCCTTAGACAAGTGATACAAGGCTCTACCGCCACAAATTCCCTTGCCGGTTCATATCAGAGCGGCACCAGGCATCTGCCACCACCAGTACATCTGTAAAGGCAAGGCAAGGCAAGGCAAGTTTATTTATATAGCACCATTCATACAAGCTGCAATTCATAGTGCTTTACAAAAGAAACAAGAGAATAACATAGTTTAAAAACATTGCAGAACCACAATACAACACAGGACAACAGAATAGCCAATAAGCCAATTGCATGAATAGTAAAACAAAATCACTAAAATATTAAGGCGATTTTAAAAGCACATAAAAGGGTTAAAACTAGAAGATTAAAATTACCCGCATGTTGGGTCATGAAAAAGCTATATCAAACAACAGTGTCTTTAGGCCTGACTTAAATGTGGTTACAGACTGTGCACACCTCAGGTGTTCAGAGAGCCTGTTCCACAGGTGTGGAGCATAGAAACTGAACGCTGCTTCAGCCCTTTTTGTTCTGACCCTGGGAACACAGAGTAAACCTGTCCCCGAAGACCTGAGGAGTCTAGGTGCCTCATATACAACACGAAGGTCAGAGATGTATTTTGGACCCAGACCATTCAGTGCCTTGTATGCCAGTAACAGAATTTTAAAATCTATCCTTTTACACACAGGGAGCCAGTGCAAAGATTTAAGGACAGGTGTAATGTGGTCCATTTTCTTGGTGTTGGTTAAGACTCTGGCAGCGGCATTCTGGATAAGCTGCAGTTGTTTAATTGATTTTTTACTGAGACCTGTAAAGATACTATTACAATAATCTAACCTACTGAAGATATATGCATGAACAAGTTTTTCAGTGTCTTCTTTGGACAGAAATCCCTCGATTCTTGCAATGTTTTTTAGATGGTAGTAGGCAGATTTGGTAATGGTCTTTATATGGCTGTTAAAATTCAAATCCGAGTAAAGGATAAGTCTATGGATATTCCCCAAGTTCAGCCATGTAAGTGGTGACTTGTCACCGTTGGTATGTTGCAACGCTGTTATTTAAAATGTTTAAGAAAGAACTGCAGATGCTGGAAAAATCAAAAGTAGACAAAAATGCTGGAGAAACTCAGCGGGTGAGGCAGCATCTATGGAGCGAAGGAACAGGTGACGTTTCGGGTCGAGACCCTTCCCCTGAAACGTCACCTATTCCTTCGCTCCATAGATGCTGCCTCACCCACTGAGTTTCTCCAGCATTTATGTCTACCTGTTATTTAAAATGCTCATTTACAATGAAGAACCAATTTCATCCGTAACAATAGACACGTTCAGATTGGAAAAGTTACACATGGCTGGGAATAAAGATTCATTTTTTAAACAAAATTGACAGTTTAATGTTAATTCTTTGTGTTTGGCAATGTGCACAGGTTTCTGCAGAAACTTGCTGCAAGGCTGCTTTCCAAAATGTGCACAGTTTTCGGTACAGTTTGCATTAGAAATACCAATAGATCACAAAATTCTTTCCAAAATATTAGCTATGAGAATGGAAAATATTTTACCGCGAATTATTTCTGAAGATCAGACAGGTTTTATTAAAAATCGTTACTCATACTTTAACGTTAGGAGATTAATGAATATCGTATATACAGCATCAAATACAACTTCAGAATGTGTCATTTCACTTGATGCTGAGAAGGCGTTTGATAGAGGAGAGTACTTATTCAATACACTTGAAAAATTTAAGATTGGTCCAAAATGTATTTCTTGGATCAAGCTGATATATCAGAGATTCCCTTTTTTCACGCTCTTTCGAGGTACTAGACAGGGCTGTCCTTTAAGTCCTTTACTGTTTGATATTGCTTTGGAACCTTTGACCTTTGGGAATCCACTAATATTTCTGGTATTGTCTGTGGGAATAAGACACATAAGTTATCTCTTTATGCAGATGATCTGCTATTATTCATTTCTAACCCTGAGAAATCTATTCCGGCTTAGTAGCTTTACTTAATCAATTTAGTAGTTTTTCTGGTTATAAACTAAATCTTAGTAAGAGTGAGCTCTTTCCATTAAACAATCTAGTTTCGAATTATGGACAGTTTCCATTTAGATTGACTACCGGATGTTTTACTTATTTAGGCATTAAGTTGACCAAGAAACACTAGGATATATTTAAAGCCAATGTTACACCTTTAATTGACCACATCAAACAACAGTTGGCTAAATGGTCACCAATGTCCTTATCTCTAATAGGCCGAGTCAATGCCATTAAAATGTTTATCTTACCTAAATTTCTATATTTATTTTAGATGATACCAATTCTTACTCCTAAATCTTTTTTTGATATTATTGACTCCAAAATGTCCTTATATATATGGCAGAATAAAAATTCCAGACTAAGTAAAAAATACTTACAGAAATCTAAAAAGGATGGTGGTTTTGCACTGCCGAACCTTAGATTGTACTATTGGGCAGTTAATGCTCGTTATTTAACATTTTGGACAAAAGATTTAGAAGATACCCAATGTCCAGGATGGATAAATCTTGAACGTGATTCCATACAAGGGCTATCATTGTCTTCTATTCTAGGGGCCTCATTACCTTTTACAATTACGAGATTGAATAAATATACAACTAATCCAATAATAAGAAATACATTTCAAATATGGTTTCAATTTTGTAAGTTTTTTGGATTGAATGATTTTATTTTATCGAGTCCTATCATATCTAATTTTTTCTTCCAACCTGCTAGCACTGATCAAGCCTTTCTGTTTTGGAAGAGGAGGGGATTAGTAGCCGTTTGTGATTTGTTTTTGGATGGTTGTTTTATGTCTTTTGAACAACTTTCCAATAAATATAATGTACCTAACTCACATTTTTTTAGATATTTACAAATTAGACATTTTTTAAATTTTAAATTTTAAATTTTTTTTATTTTTGTTAGAAATAAGTACAATAGTGTGGTACTTGAGTACCTAATACATACATACACATTACCATTCTTGTACACCTTCGTATTTTTAATTTAATAATAAAAGAACAGTGAAAGAAAAAAGAAATAAAGAGTGTGGGAATAGATAGACAAGCGAATAGACACAGATAGCGAAAGAAATAAAGAACAGAGATGAAAAGCTGAAAAGATTGAAAGAAAAAGAGAAAGTAGAGAAAGAGAGATTAGGAGAGATCTACCTATTTCGTATTTTTGCCCATCCGTCACCCGGTGCTGAAACATTTAATTTCTAAGGTTGTGTTATGTTGTACCATATGCTTGTAAAAAGTTGATAAAAGGAGACCAGGTCTTTAAGAATTGGTCTACTTTGCCTAGTAGGAGGAATCTCATTTCTTCAAGATGTAGCGTTTCCGACATATTTGAAATCCACATTTTGAATGTTGGCGTGGTTGCGTTTTTCCAGAATTTGAGTATAAGTTTTTTTGCTGTTATTAAACCGTAATTAAGAAGAGCATCCTGGAATGTAGTTAGTTTACTTCCCTCTTCCATTGATCCAAAGATAATCAGTTCTGCATTGGGGTTCAATTTTGTGTTAAATAGTTTTGTAAAAGTTCCAAGCATTTCATTCCAGTTTTGTACTAGAGACAAAAGAATGTGCTATAGTGACATTTTGAGTTAGACATTTGTCACAGATGGGGGAAACATTTGAAAATATTTTATTCAGTCTAGTTTTCGAGTAATATAATCTATGTCAAATTTTAAATTGAATTAGGTTATGTCTTACATAAATGAACATTTATGTACATATAATAGATTTTTTTCCCATCTGTCGTTCAGAATTTTAATCAATAATTCTTGATCCCAGTCCCTTCTAATTGCCTCTGTCGTTGGCGTTTCTATATTTAGAATTATATTATATAAGTATGATATTAAATTGCTTGATTCTGCCTTTCTATTCATTCCTTCCTCTAATAAATCTGGGGTTAGAGTTTGATATCCTTGTATATATTTTTTCAAATAATCTTGAATTTGAAGATATTTAAAATATTGATTACTTTTCAAATTATATTTTAGTTGTAATTGTTGGAATGATAAAAGTTTTCCTATTTCATACATATCTCCAATCATTTTAATTCCTATTCTTTCCCAATGGATAAACGTTTTATCAATATTTATCAAAGTTTTATCAACCAGTAGATTATCTTTTTAATATTCACTGCCCAATAGTAATACAATAAGTTAGGGAGTGTCAGTCCCCCTGTTTCTTTAGATTTACGCAAGTGTTTTTCCTTAATTCTATGTGATTTATAATCCCATATGAAGTTTGTAATATCAGAATCTAGTTTTTTAAATAATTTTTTTAGTAACTATATTGGTATTGATTGAAATAGGTACAGTATTTGTGGTAAGAAGATCATTTTTATCGCATTCTGCCTATTAAGGACATCGGCAGTGTTTTCCAAAATGTAATCAACCCACTTAATTTAGTTAATAAAGGCATATAGTTTGCATTGAGCAATGATTTATATTTCCTAGTAATTTGGATGCGCAAATACTTAAAACTTTCTGTTGCAATTCTAAAAGGGAATTTCAACAGATGTGTCGCCTCTTGAGATTTTATCATCATAATTTCGCTTTTGTTCCAGTTTATTCCAAATCCTGAAAAGGAACCAAATTCCTCTATTACATTTAGTATATTTGGTATGCTAATTTGCGAATTTGTAATATATAATAATATGTCATCTGCATATAATGAGATTTTATTATTTGAGTGTTTGGTATTATATCCATGAATATTCGGATGACTTCTTATACTTTCTGCTAAAGGCTCTATCACTAGTGCAAATAGCAGGGGCGATAATGCGCACCCCTGTCTATTGCCCCTTGCTAATTGGAATTTCGGGGATAATATATTATTAGTCAGTATTCTAGCCGTCGGCTTATCGTATAATAGTTTTACCCATGAGGTAAAGTTATCTCCCATATTAAATTTTTGCAATATTTTGAATAAATATTGCCATTCTACTTGATCAAAAGCTTTTTCTGCGTCCAATGAAATAATTGCTAGGTCTTTGCTAAGACATTTTTTGAGGGCTATTCTACCCTTTATTCCAGTACCACATCAAACTGATATCTTGGAATTTTTTAAATATTTGAACCCTTATCAGAAGGGCTTAATAACGACTATTTATGAGTTGATTTTGAAATTTAAAAAAGATACATTTGATAAAATTAAGAATGACTGGGAAAGAGAACTTCAAATTTCTTTATCCATAGAGAAATGGGAGAGGATTCTTCAATTAGTTAATACTTCCTCAACGCCTTGATACCATTCAAGGTGGTTCACAGAGTTCATATGTCAAAAGATAAGTTAGCTCGTTTTTATTGTCAAATAAATCCTACCTGTGATGTCATTCTGAAGTGGTCTCAATGACTCATATGTTTTGGTCCTGCCCACTTTTTCAAAAATATTGGAAATACATTTTTGATACTATTTCTGTAGTTTTAGATATTGATTTACAACCTCATCCTTACTTCAATTTTTGGGCTACCAATGTTAAATTCTATCCATCTGTCCCATTCCGCCCATCGGCTGATTGCTTTTACCACATTAATTGCCAGAAGATCTATTTTATTTAAATGGAAAGATTCCAATCCTCCGACCACACTCCATTGGTACTCTGAAATGATATCATGTTTAAATTTAGAAAACATTAGGCGTGACATTGTTGAACCCTTGGTTAAATTTGAAAGGACTTGGGGAAGATTTATTCAACATTTTCATACAATATAAACTGTCCCCTCTCCAACTGTTATAATATTTTTTTTTACTGGTAAATGGTGAAATATGGTATATAACGGACTTGACGACAAACAGGGACTTAAATTGTTGAAACTCTTTGCAGCCCAGATTCTGTTTTGCTTCTTTTTATTTATTTTTTTCTTCTTTAGTTCAGGGTTTTTTTTTCTTCTCTTATTTAATCTTTTTTTTAATCTTTTTGTTTTTATACATATAAGTTCTATTTAAACACTATTTACATAGAGTTTCATATGGAGGTCCATATTCAATGTGTATGTTGACACTGGATTCATATTTAGGTTATACCTGCCATTAATGTAACCCTAATCCCAATGTATCAATATCACTATTCCGTTTATTATTACTTTTTTGTTCTTTTGTTTTTGCATTTGAAAAAAACGAATAAAAAGATTTTAAAAGAACGAAAGAAAGAATGAAAGAATTACCAATAGCAATCAAAGCAGAATATAGCTCTAAGAATTGGCACAGTAGGTTATCATATTTTAAATGAGATTAAATGATTTAAAGAGAAGGGGTGGCACGGTGGCGCAGCGGTAGAGTTGCTGCCTCACCGCCAGAGACGCGGGGTCGATCCTGACTACGGGTGCTGTCTGTACGGAGTTTGTACATTCTCCCTGTGACCGCATGGGTTTTCCCCGGGTGCTCCAGTTTCTTCCCACACTCCAAAGGGTTTGTAGGTTAATTGGCTTTGGTGAATATTGTAAATTGCCCCTAGTGTGTGTGTAGGATAGTGCAGGTGTACTGCCACTGGTCGGTGCGGACTCGGTGTGTCGAAGGGCCTGTTTCCGCACTGCATCTCTAAACTAGTTAAAGTACGCTTCAAGTAAGCTTAGAAATCTGTGACCTGCAAACGTTCGATATTTTTAAATAATGTAATTGATAAAAAGTAAATTCATACCTCTTGATAAAATTAAATTGAAATCTGCTTCTTCATAACAGACAACTCCAAGAGATTGCTCCAGGGAACAAGCTGGGGAAGCGGTGACATTTATATCCAGAAGCCTAGAGATTACTATGAAGTAGAAGAATTTCAAGAAATCCATTCCTTAAATCGCACATCATTGGACATAACTACTATGAATGAATTGAGTTAATCAAACTTTTTCAATCATTTCACGTGAAAATGAATATTGTTACTTTCTGAAGATAGATACAAAATGTTGGAGTAACTCATCGGGACAGGCAGCATCTCTCGAGAGAAGGAATGGGTGACGTTTCGGGTCGAGACCCTTCTTCAAAATGTTGGAGTAACTCATCGGGACAGGCAGCCCCTCTGGAGAGAAGGAATGGGTGACGTTTCGGGTCTTGACCCGAAATGTCATTCATTCCTTCTCTCCAGAGATGTTGCCCGTCCCGCTGAGTTACTCCAGCATTTTGTGTCCATCTTCAGTGTAAACCAGCATCTGCAGTTCCTCCCTACACTGTCACTCTCTGTCCTGGCTTTTCATGCAGAATTAATAATGATTGGTTGAAAACTGAATAATCGGGTATTTGCTTAATATAATAATTAACTGTGAATTTTTTTTTAAACGAGAGAAAAAAAAAATTAACTTAATTTTTGTATAATTCCGCTGCTTTTCACTTGCGTGTATTAGAATATTAAGATGCACTCTGGGCTAAGAGCAATCTATTAAATAATGATTTTCTTCTTGCAGAATATCCTTAAGTAAGTAAGTTTATTGGCCAAGTATTCACATACAAGGAATTTGCTTTGGTGCTGCGCCCACAAGTAACAACATGACATACAGTGACAGTTACGAATGACTCAGAAAACGCTAAACATTAATAATAATAAGACATTAATGATAAAACACCATTGATCAAGCACGTGAACCAACAAAATACCAGATCAAATGGAGGCTACAATTTTTGACTGTTGAGTAGAGCAACTACTCGTGGATAAAAACTGTTTTTATGTCTGACTGGCAGCTTTGAGAATAAAATATAGATTTTATGCATCTAGTTATTTGTTTAATTTCACTGGCTTCCCTATTAAAAATGGGATCAGCATTTTGTAGTTTTAAAAATTGTACCTTGATTTTTTTCAAAAATTGTTTAAATAAATATTAGATATTTTTTCAATAGTGGAGTGTGGCAAATCTTTTTATGGGAAAACCTGGGAATTAATGTCAATGATTTTACATTGCTCAGCAAGGTGAGTTCCACACTGGATCATTGGATGATCAGCCATGATCATATTGAATGGCGGTGCAGGCTCGAAGGGCCGAATGGCCTACTCCTGCACCTAATTTCTATGCTTCTATGCTTCTATGGATGCCTCCAACTCTCTGTCATAAGGTCATAAGTGACAGCAGCAGAATTAGGCCATTCGGCCCATCAAGTCAAGTCCACCATTCAATCATGGCTGATCTATCTCTCCCTCCTAACCCCATTCTCCTGCCTTCTCCCCATAACCCCTGACACCCGTACTGATCAAGAATCTATCAATCTCTGGCTTTAAAATATCCATTGACTTGGTCTCTACAGCCATTTGTGGCAAAGAATTCCACAGATTCACCACCCTCTGACTAAATAAATTCCTTCTCATCTCCTTCCTACTGGAACACCCTTTGAGGCTATGACCTCTTGTCCTAGACTCTCCCACTAGTAGAAACATCCTCTCCACCTCAACTTTATCCAAGCCTTTCACTATTCGGTACGTTTCAATTAGGTCCCCATCATTCTTCTAAACCAGGGGTCTGCAACCTATGGCCCCCGGGCTGAATGTGGCCGCAATCTTTCTAAATCATCCGGCCCACAGACTTCCATCATCCGGTATCTCCTGGGTCCGAGGTCATGGCGCCCAGGCGCGGTGACGCAAGGACGAAAGGACGCTAGGCGGCCTGCACTTGCGGCCGCAATGGAGGAGCCTCCGAGTGCGGAGCTCTGGGTGTACTGCATCCTGCGCTAAGCTGCCAGCACGGCCGCGCACCTTCTGTGTCTGGGCTTCACTGTCGGGATTGGGGTTGTCAATTGGTCGGGGACGGGTGAGTGTGAGTATTTGAGCCACCGCCTGCAGGACAGAGCCAAGGCAATGGTCCGTAGGTACGCCATGTTGGTGAGCGCCCGTAGCTAGGGCCCGGTGCTCCGGGTGGCGTCCTCGAAGGGGCGGGATGTATGTGAACACGTGATTTGATGCTTGCCATCCGGGGCGGGATCCATGTGTACACGTGATGGATGTGGCCCGCCATCCGCTCACAGACATGCGTCCTGGTCCCTATGCAGAACACAGTTGCCGATCTCTGTTCTAAACTCCAGCGAGTAGAGGCTCAGTGCCGTCAAACGCACATCATATGTTAACCCACTCATTCCTGTTGGTCTGTGCAAGAGGGACCTTGAGATAAATGCCCCATTCTGTGTAAAGGGCCTGTCCCACTGTACGAGGCAATTTAAGCGTTCTCACGAGATTTCCCCTGATTCGAACTCGGAGAATGTCCGTAGCGGGTCTGTAGGAGTTCGTGGAACTCTTGTAGGGGCTCGTACGAGTAACGGTAGGTACTCGGGAAGCCCGGTAAACTCGTGACGTTTTTTCAACGCTGTAAAAAATGTCCACGAGTAAAAAAATACTCGTGATGAAAAAAATTGTTACTTTTCATTCGTACGAGCCGCTACGAGACATCCACGAACTCCTACGGACCCTCTAAGGACATTCTCCGAGTTCGAATCTGGAAAACTCGGGAGAACTCTTGAATTACCTCGTACAGTGGGACAGGCCCACACTCTGTGCATCTCTGTGTAATTCTGTGTAACTCTGGCCATCACACAAACCATCCTCCCTTCTATTGACTCCATTTATACCTCACCTTTCTGCTGACCGGTTAGCAGGCAACAAAAGCTTTCCACTGTACCTCGGTACACGTGGCAATAAACTCAGCTGGATGGGGCATCGGGGTCAAGTTGGGGCGAATGGCCTGTTTCCTATGATTCAATGTCCTTGTTTTCCTGCCATTTCTACTTTGAAGGTTGCATGTTACTGACAGAAATAAATCTGCTTCTGTGTTTATGCCCTTGAAGTTTCCAATGTAACAGGTACCTGGGAATTAATACTTTACCAGCATTAGACATTGCTGGCAACAAGATCGCCAAAAGCTGCCTGGTGGGTCATAATATCAAAGCAAGTATGCTGTCAACAGGTAGAGGAATATTAAACCAAGTATTTGTATGTATATTACTTCTGTTAGCGTTACGTTTGTAATGTGCGTTGACTGCACTGTGTAAAATTAATGACCTCTTAAATTTACAGTTGAACAGATTCAGATACGTCATTTGGATTTAGAGTTGTTTTGCACTTACAGCATTCTCGCCTCCATTTCTGCTCGTTCAGAAGTAGTTCTAAAAATGCCTGAAGTGAAAATAAGTTGTGCAGTCAGCGTTTGTATAATGAAGAGCGGCTATGACCTTTTTGGTCGTGCTCTACATCTGAGGACGGAAAATATATCTTGTTGCATAGCTATTTCCTTAAAACCGCGATGCTTATTTAAATTTATCGGATTCTTACATCATTTTATTCTTGATCGACGTGTTTTCATTAGGGTGGCACAGTGCTGCATCTGGTAGAGTGTGCCAGAGACCAGGGTTTAATCTCACGGTGCCAGAGGCCTGGGTTTAATCCTGACCTTGGCCCCATAGCAGAAGCGTCCACGTCGCGGGGCTGGAAACTGGACGTATCCCGAGCTAATTCTGCTGCCTCCATCATCATCTATTGCAACAAGTGATGGCTCCCACTGATTGTCGCCGGAAGCTTGCGTCCTTTGCAGGACGGACGATGACAGCGAGGTCAACATTTGGAACATGGAAGATGGACACGAAAGGAGAAGAATCCTGACCTCGGATGCCATCTGTGTGGAGTTTGCACATTCTCCTTGTGACCACGTGGGATTCCTCCGGCTGCTCCGGCTTCCCCCCACGCTCGAAATACGAGCGGTTTTGTAGGTTAATTGGCCCATCTAAAATTGCTACTGCATAGGAGAGGGTGGGGCAGCACAGTGGTGCAGCGGTAGAGTTACTGCCCTACAGCGCCATAGACCCGGGCTCGATCCTGACAGCGGGTGCTTGTCTGTGCGGAGTTAATACGTTCTCCCCGTGACCTGCGTGGGTTTTCTCCAGGGACTCCGGTTTCCTCCCACACACCAAAGACGTGCAGGTTTGTAGGTTAGTTGTCTTGGTGTAAATGTAAATTGTCCCGAGTGTGTGTAGGGTAGTGTTAGTGTGCGGGGATCGCTGGTCAGAGCAACTTCGGTGGGCCGAAGGGCCTGTTTCCACGCTGTATCTCTAAACTAGGCTGAAACTAAAGTATGGGAAAGTGGGATAATATTCAAGTGTGAACGGGTGATCGATGGTCGGAGTGGACATGGTGGGTGATCGATGGTCGGAGTGGACTTGGTGGGCGGTTTCTATGTTACATCTCTAAACTGAGCTACATTAAGTCACAACTGTTTCAGCAATAACATTTTAATAGATGATTTTTGTGGAAACATTAGTTCTCCTGGTCATTCATCTGCACAGCGGTGAATGTTAGATTGTAAGTCAGATCATAAGTGATAGGAGCAGACTAAGGCCATTCAGCCCATCAAGTCTACTCCGCCATTCAATCATGGCTGATCTATCTCCACGTTCTATACGGACCTGTTCATTGCAGCGAAGCTGAATTTTTAGCAATGCATCTTGAAGTGTCTTCTTTTTATTTCTTCCACAGCGATGAGAATATTATTGTTGGGTAGTCTGCTCCTGCTCTGTGCAGAGGTGGCGTATTGCAGTTCATCCTCTCTTCACGGTGATATTACGATGGGTTTTGCAGTCGATCTCTACCATGCTGTTCGCTCGGTGAGGAAGAAGGGAAATATTCTTTGTTCACCCACGTCCATCAGCGTTGGCCTCGCGATGGTGGCACTGGGTGGGAGAGGAACAACTTTACAGCAGTTACGGAAAGGTTTACACTTTGATAAAGGCCAAGAAGGTAGGTTCTTCTTCTTATCGAGTCCACACACAAGATTAGAAGTTGTTCGGCCGGGGCGGAACACACTTCTCGGCATCTGCACACAATGGTGTCTGTCTCGTCGCTTCTTGTGCGTGGTGGTGGAAAGATTGGTGGAAACAGGGCCGTGACGTGACCGCTCTTCCCTTGACCTCCAGACGGTGGGTAAAACAAGCAAAAAAAAAACTGTTGATGCCGTGAATTTGAAGTAAAGACAGGAAATGCCGGGAATACTCAGTGTGTTACTTGATTAAGTAAACCAATGAAGATTATCATTGAGTAATAATCTTTATTATTACTATCAATGAAGAGACAAACGCAGGTAACATTTCAGGTCAGTGATCTTTCAACCAGAAACTAGTCTGCCAATCGTCAAGAACATGACCGATATTGAGCATAACACAACATGCTGGAGGGTCTCAATGGATCAGGCAGCATCTGTGGACAGGCAATGTTTCGTGTCGCAACCCTTCTTCGGACTGGCCTGAAAAATTGCCTGTCCATTCCCTCCATTCCATCCCCTTCCCTTGATTAGTACGGGTGTCAGGGGTTATGGGGAGAAGGCAGGAGAATGGGGTTGAGAGGGAGAGATAGATCAGCCATGATTGATGGTGGGGTAGACTCGATGGGCTGAATGGCCGGATTCCACTCCTATGACTTATGAACTTATGAAATGCTGCCGGGCCCGTTGAGTTCCACCTGCTCTTTTTATTTTGATCAAAGTTCCAGCATCTGCAGTTCCCCTGTGTCTCCACAATCCATATTAAAGTAACCTTGCAATTGCATGAATAATTGCTATCCTTTGCGAATGTACAAAATGCATACACGTTTATGTTTCAGTATCTGCTACACTCTCAAGTACTGTGATTCTAATTTTAGGGGTGGAATTTTCTATGTTGAAAAAGCAGTCAAACATCATCTCTGCCAGCAGTGAGAAATATCAGTTAAAACTTGCCAACGCACTTTACATTCAAGACGGATATAGTCTTTCTCAACAATATCTCCGCAGCATCCAGGAATTCTTTGATAATGCTGTCAGGACAGTGAATTTTCAAGATTCCTCTTCTACCGCCAACATTATTAATAAGTGGATAGCTAATCAGACCAATGGTAAGACGCAGTTATTTTCTGCTCACGGTATAATTTTTCTTAATGTAATTGCAGTTTAATTATAGCATTATAATAACGGCATGGGGCGGCACGGTGGGGTAGCGGTAGAGTTGCTGCCTTTGCAGCGCCAGAGACCCGGGTTCGATCCTGGCTCCGGGTGCTGTCAGTGTGGAGTTTGTACGTTCTCCACGTGACCCGCGTGGGTTTTCTCCGGGAGCTCCGGTTTCCTCCCACACTCCATAGACGTACTGTACATGTTTGTAGGTTAATTGGCTTCTGTAAATTGTCCCTACTGTGTAGGATGGAACTAGTGGATGCGTGATTGTTGGCCAGCATGGACTCGGCGGGCTGAAGGGCCTGTTTCCGTGCTGTATCTTTAAACGAAATTAAAGTAAGATGATTGGTTTTCTATCTGGGATTAGGTATAATTTAGCAATGTTTGGCTATGTTTAGCTATGTTAATTTAGCTGCTAACTGATTGTGGATGATCAGCCACGATCACAGTGAATGGCAGTGCTGGCTCGAAGGGCCGAATGGCCAACTCCTGCACCTATTGTCCATTGTTGTCATTTTTATTCTAAGCATTTGCGTTCTTATCTCTACACGATTAATATTGTTTTTTTGCTGTGTCAGCTAATTATGTAATTCAACTTAAAACTCAATTTACTCATTCATTCTGAAGCTCGTTAGCCCTGCCGCAAAAAATATAAATTTAGGAAAAAGAATTAAAATTAACTTTTAAGGACCCAATGCATCTGCGTGTTTCCCACAGACAGAATGAGTGTGATGTTTATCCAGTGTTATCTTATGGCAATAAGAACAGTCTTTAAGTTCCCACGGAATGTCAGAGACTTTGCCAAGCATTCACCCACTGCCAACCTCATCTACTGTGCCTGCTGTTCCAGGTGTGGACTGCTGTATATCGGCTAGACCAAGCGCAGGCTCGGCGATCGTTTCGCTGAACACCTCCGCTCAGTCCGCCTAGACCTACCTGATCTCCCGGTTGCCAAACACTTTAACTCCCCCCTTCCCATCCCCACACTGACCTTTCTGTCCTGCTTGTGGTTAGTCTTCCTTGTGGTTAGTGGTTGCACCTTTTGCAATATGTCGTCTTAAACTGCAATTACGATCATAGGCTATTTTCACACAAAATATCTAATTGTCTTTTACTTTTCAGGCAAAGTCAAAAACTTGGTCTCAAGTCATTCTTTCAGCACGCTTACAAAACTAGTTTTGGTTAACGCCATTTACTTCAAGGGGAGATGGAAACATGCATTTAATTCACAGAACACAAGACTGATGGAGTTTTACAAGGAGGGTGGCTCTGTCGTGGAAATACCAATGATGCACCAACAGGCGATGTGTCGATTTGGTAAATATTAACAAAAACGATAAATATTTTATTGCAATTATTATCTCGTACAAAATAAATATCTCACGGAGGGTACGTTATAGAGTCATACAGCGTGGAAACTGGCCGATCGGTCCAACCTGCCCACACCGACCAACATGCATCATCTGGCGAAGGGTCTCAACCTGAAACGTCACCCATTCCTTCTCTCCAGAGATGCTGCCTGTCCCGCTGAGTTACACCAGCATTTTGTCTCTATGTATCATCTACACTAGGTTGGAAACTTTTTGACTTGCTGCTGCACATGTTACGATTATAAATCTAAAAAAATATACTTGAATGTGACGTTAACAGCTTCTTTTACGAACTTGTTGCCACTCTTTAAGCGTTCATGGTAAATCTTCGTTCACTTCACAACCTAGAAACTTATTGCAAAGATCTATGACCATCTTCAAAAAGATAAAAATGTCTATCCTAGTCCACTGGCACATGTTTAATTACTCCTTCATTCTTCAAAGCCTAATTTATATTTTCACTCCACAGGGAAATTCTTGCTCCATTCTTCACTTTAAATATACCGGTCCTATTATCATTAGTCATGCCGGAACTATATTTTTCAACAGTAGGATGATCCTACATACTAGCTGGATTTACTTATTATTCTTTGGACCTGAATGGTGCAAAGGAACAAAGCTTTGAGTCATCTGCCTAATTAAGGTCATAAGGTCACAAGTGATAGGAAAGAATTAGGCCATTCGGCCCATCAAGTCTATGTTCCTCATTACGTTTGGATTTTTGGTTAATAGAAGGATTTTGAATAAAAGGACGCAGAGTGTTGGCGTATCTCAGCGGGCCAGGCAGCATCTCTGGAGAACATGGATAGGTGACATTTTGGATCTTTCTTCATAATTCAAATGCCTTATGTACATATTATGTTTCAGGTTTGGCTTTTAAACGTCAGGTCAGAAACATAGAAAATAGGTGCAGGAGTAGGTCATTCGGCCCTTCGAGCCATTCAATAAGATCATGGCGGACTATTCCAGAATCGGTACCCGGTTCCTGCTTTAGACAAAAATAGCCCTTGGAGCTAAATCTAGCTCTTTCTTAAAAACATCCAGTGAATTGGCCTCCACTCCATTCTGTGGCAGAGAATTCCACAGATTCACAACTCTCTTGCTGGAAAAGTATTTCCTCATCTCAGTCCTAAATTGTCTACCCCTTATTCTTAAACTGTGACCCCTGGTTCTGGACTCCCCCAACATCGGGAACATTTTTCCTGCATCTACCCTGTCCAATCCCTTAAGAATGTTACGTTTCCTTAAGATGCTCATTTTATGTTTCCATAAGATCCGGCAGATCGGGTTACGGCAGGATTCTTGTCTTTGCCAATGATATTAAGCGGTTCATACTTTATCCATTTGCAGGCTCTTTTACGTCGGGTGAGATGATATATCAGGTATTAGAACTGCCTTACAGTGGAGATGAAGTCAGCATTATCCTGGCTCTTCCAGAAGAAGGAGCGGATCTAGTGGAATTGGAAAGACTTCTTACACCACAACTCGTAGACCAGTGGGATTCCACGATGGTGGAAGATGAGATTGACATCAGTCTTCCAAGGTTGTCGTTGTTCACCATTCTATGTTTCTTTTCTTCTAGTTACGGTGGTTTTTGGTTGGTAATTCTGGTGGAGAGCCCTCAGTTTTATTGAAAACAAGTGTAGATATTAAAAAGAAATTAAAGTAGACAGTGGTGGCGATGGCGCTGGTAGAGCTGCTGCCTCGCAGCGCCAGAGACCCGGGTTCGATCCTGACCTCCGGTGCTGCCTTTGTAGAGTTGTCATGTTCTCCCTGTAACCACGGGGATCTCCTCTGGGTGCACCAGTTTCATCCCACATCCCAAAGACGTGCAGTTTTGTGGTTTAATTGGCCTCTGTGAATTGCCTGTGTAGGAAGTGAATGAGAGAGTGGGATAACATAGAACCATTTTTAGCTTAGTTTAATTTAGAGATACAGCATGGAAACAGGCCCTTTAGTCCACTGAGTCAGCGCCGACTATTCTGGTTCTATGCTATCCCCATCATAGTCACTGGGGAAAATCTACAGAAGCCAATTCTCCAATTTGCACTGGTCAACTGGTCAACTGGTCAACCCACCCAAACCACCCTCTCCCCAGGACCCTGGTCAACTCATCCCTTCCCACCCAGACCACCCCCTCCCCAGGAACTTTTCCCTGCAACTGCAGGAGACCTGTCCCTTTACCTCCCTCTCGACTCCATCCAAGACCCAAACAGTCTTTCCAGATGAGGCAGAGGTTCACCTGCACCTCCTCCAACCTCATCTACTGTATCTGCTGTTCCAGGTGTCAACTTCTCTACATCGATGAGACCAATAGCAGGCTCGGCGATCGTTTCACTGAACACCTCCGCTCCGACCGTCTTAACCTACCTGATCTCCCGTTGGCTCAGCATTTCAACTCCCCCTCCCATTCCCAATCTGACCTTTCTGTCCTGGGCCTCCTCCATTGGCAGAGTGAGGCGCTGCGCAAATTGGAGGAACGGCGCTTCATATTTTGCTTGGGTAGTTTACACCCCAGCGGTATGAACATTGACTTCTCTAACTTCAGATAACCCCTTGCTTTCTCTCTCCATCCTCTCCCCCTTCCCAGTTCTCCCACCAGTCTTACTGTCTCCGCCCTCATTCTATCTTTGTCTTGCCCCTCCCCCGACATCAGCCTGAAGAAGGGTCTCGATACGAAACGTCGCCCATCCCTTCTCTCCAGAGATGCTGCCTCACCCGCTGAGTTACTCCAGCTTTTTGTCTCTACCAGTGCTCAGTTGTTCAAGGGCAGTCATAACACAAGATCATATGAAGCAGGGACAGGCCATTTGAGTCCTTGTGTTTGCTCTCCTATTCACTGAGACCAAGGCTGATCTTTTCACCTTTTGCCACTGTCTAGCCCGAACCCTATTCTCCTTGTTTTCCCTTTAAAAATATATATGAATAAAAAGCATTGATTCCTGATGTAAATAAACTCGGCAAATTGTGGCCGTTTGACTGAAGACAAAGGTGTTTATAGTCTACTTTCTCGTCGTGACATTTACAGATTTACAATCCAACAGAAGCTCGATTTGTCAGAGCCACTTGAAGTCCTCAATATCACAGAAATATTTGAAACTGGAGCTGATCTATCTGGGATCACAGGTATGTATATCATGGCTGCCTTTCCATTCCTTGCTAAAAATTAATCAGGACTGGACCCTGGGTTTCATCTGTGTATCTGGTACGATCTATAAAGAAAAATCGACGATCAGAAAAATATACACAACAGGGGCCGGCACAGTGGTGCAGCGGTAGAGTTGCTGCCTTACAGTGTCAGAGACATGGGTTCGATCCTGACTACGGGAGCTGTCTGTTACAGTATTTGTAAGTTCTCCCTGTGACCACGTGGGTTTTCTCCAGGAGCTCCGGCTTCCTCCCACATTCCAAAGATGTGCAGGTTTACAGGTTAATTGGATTCTGTAACTTGTGCCTAGTGAGTAGGATGGAACAAGCGTATGGGTGATTGCCGGTCAGGGCGGACTCGGTGGGCCGAAGGGCCTGATTCCACGCTGTATCTCATAAACTAAAGCTAAACAAAGTAATTGCCACTTCAAACATTGAAATGGCTAATATTATGCAAAGTGTAATCAAATGTTATAATTGAGCAAAACTAATGTTTCGGGTTGAGAGTCTGAAGAAGGGACTCAACCCGAAATGTTGTGTGTCTACCACCTCCGCAGATGCTGCCTGACCCGTTGCATTCCTCCAG
Source organism: Raja brachyura (assembly GCA_963514005.1). Next base: position 58,639,989 of record OY740794.1, on the reverse strand, counting down.
CACTTTGTGTTTTGCTCAAGATTCCGCCATCTGCAGTTTCTTCTGTCGCTAACATTTTACAATTGATTATTTCGGCAGAGTCAGCAGACCTGCACATTTCTCAAGCAGTCCACCGAGCGTTTATTGAAATCAATGAAGAAGGAAGTGAGGCAGCGGCTTCAACAGGTAATCGGTCTTGTCCACTTCGCGCTGCCTCAGCAAGGCCAGCAGCGCCATCAATGGCCAGTCTCACCACCGCCACTCCCTCTTCTCCCCTCTCCCAACAGGCAAGAGGTACAGAAGTGTGAAAACACACACCACCAGATTCATGGACAGTTTCTTCCCAACTGCTATCAGGCAACCTAATGGGTGTATGGAACGAGCTGCCAGAGGAGGTAGTCGAGGCAGGGACTATCACAACATTTAAAAAACAGTTAGACAGGTTCATGGATAAGACACATTTGTAGGGATACGGGCCAAACGTAGGCAGGTGGGACTAGTGTAGATGGGACTTGTTGGCCAGTGTGGGCAAGTTGGGCCGAAGGGCCTGTTTCCACACTGTATGACTCTAACTGAATCGTCCTCTCACCAGCTAGAAAGCGGTCCTGACCTCCCATCTACCCCATTGGTGCCCTTCGAACTCTTTAATTGGCCTTTACTGGCATTTATTTTGCACGGAACATTATTCCATTTATCCTATATCTGTGCACTGTAGACAGGTGGATTGTAATCATGTATAGTCTTTCCGCTGACTGGTTAGCACACAACAAAAAAGCATGAAACGAACTAACTACGAACTAACTAACTAACAAACTAACTAGCTAACTATCTAATTAACTAACTAGCTAATTAACTAACTCACTAACTAACTGACTGACTGACGAACGAACTAACCAACTAGCTAACTGACTAGCTGACTAGCTAACTATCGATCTAACTAACTGACTGACTGACTGACTGACTGACTTCACAGAAGCATGTCTTCACAATACATGTGCTTCAGTGGATTTTTGGAAAGGTCCCAACCCGACAATGTGTAGTCTTTTCACCAACTGGATAGCACGCAACAAAAAAGCTTTGATACAAGTGACAATAGTAAAGGAACCTAAACTGAACACATCGGTTTCACTTTCAATGTGCTTTTTTGTAGTCAGGCAGCTTGGCAGATACTTTGTTTCTTCTCGATATTGAACAGAGGGCCCGGTCTTTCATAGTTCAGTGAACGAGGCAGGAATGAGGGGAGAAGATTAGATTTGATTGCCTTCCATCACAGTGAGGAACGTGGGACATCCGCTGTGGTGGATGTTTATGTTAACTTTTATGTAGTTGTGTGTCTTGTTGCTTTTTTTTTAGTATGGCTGTATGGTAATTCGAATATCACTGTACCTTAATTGGTACACGTGAAAATATGAGACCTTTGAAACCTTTGAATACAGCTACTGAGTCTGACACCCTTAATCTGAAGAAGGGTCTCGACCTGAAACGTCACCCATTCCTTCTCTCCAGAGATGTTGTCTGACCCACTGAGTCACTCCAGCTTTTTGTGTCTATCTTCGGTTTAAACCAGCATCTGCAGTTCTTTCCCACGCAATACATCTAGTTAGGTTCGGGTCGCCTGCGTCAGGAGTATTTACATTAATCTTGTTATTTTTGTTTCAAAGGTTCAAAGGTTCTTTATTCGTCACATACACCAATTGGTGTAGTGAAATGCGCATTGCCATTGCAGCACATTAAAAAGAATACAACATAACAATAATAAAGAGATTTAAACGTAAAAACATCCCCCACAATGGTTCCCCATTATGCGGGAAGGCACAAAGTCCAGTCCCCATCCCATGTCCACCCATAGTCGGGCCTATTGAGGCCTGCGCAGTCGCCTTTACGGCGGCCTGATGTTTCGGGCCATTCTCGCCGGATGATGGTGCTCCGGCGTCGGGAGAACCCTCTCAACAGCTTCGGACATTCCGTTTCCTTACTGGAGTCCGAGGCTTCCGAAGGCGACAGGCCGCGCTGGATGGTTATCCACCACTGGCGATCTCGGCGAGAGATCCCAGGCTCCCGATATTAAAGTCAGTGCCGCCTCCTGCGGCTGGCCGCTTCACAGACCCGCAGCTCCACGATAGCGCCCCAGCGCTGTGCCGCCGCCGCTGAAGCCGAGGTTCTGGCCGGTCCCCCTCAGGAAACGCCGCTCCAGACCACGATGGTAGGCCACGAGGATGGATCGAAAGTGCGGCTCGGAGGAAGCCGCCTCTCTGACTAGGTAGGGACCCTGAAAAGCAGTTTCCCCCTCCCCCCCCCCGTACCCTCCCACATAAAAAAGACTAAACCTCCAAAAGCAAAACACTTTAAACTCACAAAAAATTTAAAAAAAAGGACAAAAAACGGACAGCTGCAGGCTGGGCAGCCACACCCATACTGGACATACAGAATTCCAAATTGAAAGCAAAATATAAGGCAGGGATATTCAAGACGGAATATCTCTGGAATATCTCTCGGAATACCAAGCACGGGTATCAGAGGTTATGGGGAGAAGGCAGGAGAATGTGGCTAGGAGGGAGAGTTCCAGACACTCCAAGCCACTGAGAGTGTTCTCCCGTCCGTCCGGCGCTCCATCGTCCCGCGAGAGGGTCTGTAACATCGGGCCGCCGTTGCGGCGACTGCGGAGGTCTCAAATAGGCCCGACCAAGGGTGAACAAGGGGAAGAGAACTGGACTTTGTTGCCTTCCCTCACAGTGGGAACCATTGTGGGGGGATGTTTTTATGTTCAATGTTAAATTCTTTAATGTTGTGCTTTACTTTTATTGGTGAGCTGCAAATGGCAACTCAAATTTCACTACACCAACTGGTGTACGTGACAATAAATGGCCTCTGTTCTTTGAGATAGATCAGCCACAATTGAATGGCGGAGTAGACTTGATGGGCCAAATGGCCTAATTCTGCTCCTATCACTTATGACCTTATGACCTTATGAGGGGGGACCACTCTAGTTTTAGAATCCTATGCCCAGGGGATGAGCCTGCGTTCGTTCGTTCGTTCGTTTGTTTGTTTGTTTGTTTGTTCGTTCCGGTGCAGGCGATGTGCTCACGGCAGCCAGCCGACAGTCGCTTGTCTTTTTATTTTTGTTCTCTTTTAATTTAATTTTAATTTCAAGTTTCCGTGTACGTTGTTGAGGGTTGTGACTGTTGGCAGACCAATTTCCCTCCGGGGGTGAATGAAGTTCTATCGTATCGTTACAATATCTCTAAAGTAAATATTTTCCTATTGATCCCTTCCCTGCAGGTTTGTCGGCAGTGATCATGAGCCTTCCTCGTCATCGATTCATGGCAAATCATCCATTCATGTTTCTGATACGGAGCAAGTTAACAGGTAATGTCCTTCCTGTTTTATTCACATCATCTGTTGGATTGCCCTCAAGACTTCCATTTTGTTCCCTAGGGAGACCACACCTGGAGTATTGTGTACCGTTTTGGTCCCCTAATTTGAGGAAGGACATTCTTGCTATTGAGGGAGTGCAGCGTAGGTTTACAAGGTTAATTCCCGGGATGGCGGGACTGTCATATGCTGAGAGAATGGAGCAGCTGGGCTTGTACGCTCTGGAGTTTAGAAGGATGAGAGTCCAGAACCAGGGGCCACAGTTTAAGAATAAGGAGTAAACCATTTAGAACGGAGATGAGGAAACACTTTTTCTCACAGAGTGTGGTGAGTCTGTTGAATTCTCTGCCTCAGATGACGGTGGAGGCCAGTTCTCTGGATACTTTCAAGAGAGAGCTAGATAGGGCTGTTAAAAATAGCGCAGTCAGGGGATATGGGGAGAAGGCAGGAACGGGGTACTGATTGGGGATGATCAGCCATGATCACATTGAATGCCGGTGCTGGCTCGAAGGGCCGAGTGGCCTACTCCTGCACCTATTGTCTATTGTTTTAGTGAACAAAGAACCCGACCTGAAACGTCACCTATCCCTGTTCTCCACATGCTACCTGACCCTCTAAGTTACTCCAGCACTTTGTGTCCTTTTAAAAATGTTTTGTTTAGATTAGATTAGGGATGCAGCGCGGAAAACAGGGCCTGAATCCGCGCCGACCAGCGATCATCCCCGCACACTAGCACTATTCTACACACCCAGGAACAATTTACAATTTTTCACACATCCAATTAACCTACAAACCTACACGTCTTTGGACTGTGGTAAGAAACCGGAGCACCCGGAGAAAACCCAGGCAGGGAGAAGGTATTAACTCAAATTGCACTGTGCCTTAAGGGCCTGTCCCACCACCATCACCCGACCTCCGCGCGGCCCCCGCTTCTAGTTTGATCGCGCTCATCGCATGGAGTCGGATGCTGGTTGGACAGGCCCTTTAATTGGTTAAATGACAAGTAAGTAAGTAAGTACGCTTATTGGCCAAGTATTCACATACAAGGAATTTGCCTTGGCGCTCCGCCCACAAGTAACAACATGACATACAGTGACAGTTACGAATGACTCAGAAAACACTAAACATTAATAATTAATCATTAAATGCGAACGCATTACAATAAATGCGAACTTGAACTTGGACTTGGACAGCACCCGTAGTCAGGATCGAACCTGGGTTTCCGATGATGTAAGGCAGCAATTCTACCGCTGCGCCACCGTGCCGCCAGAAGCCTGATTTGTTTTCTGTCTTACCTCAACATTGTAACTACTGACAGTCATGAAGAGTTTTTATTTTGAGTTGGAGATGAAGAATTCATCGGTATATAAAATTGTAAAAGGCATATAAAAGGTTGGCAGTCAGAATCTTTTTCACAAGTGTACAAGTTATAGGAGTAGCATTGGGCCATTCGGCCCATCGACTGCAGTCCGCCATTCAAACATGGCTGACCTGGATTTTCCTCAGGATGGAAAACATAGCGGCTCCCGCATGTGTACATTTTATAGACAACACACACCAACACCCACAAGAACACTGGTGCCAATGTAACTAGGTACAACTTTAATTTTATTGATCTAATTTTATATATTTTTGCTTTTCCAGCTTCAGTGTTATTTGTGGGAAGACTAATGGAACCTGAGACGATGGTTTCTTTTGGGAGAGATAAGGAAGCGCTGTGAAATAAAATTACACGTCGTAAAGTAAACGGACTTTATTTTGTTGTATTTATTTTATGGTCAATTGTAGATTGGAAAAAAATCACGTGGAGTCTGGGATTTACTCTCAGAACAATTTTCAGCACAAATTGGGCATCTTTGGAGACACAGTTCATATAGCCATACAGCTTGGAAACAGGCACTTCGGCCCAACTTGCCCATGCCGACCAACATGTCTCATCTACACTAACCTCACCTGCCTACATTTGACCCATATCAATCTAAACCTGTCCTATCCATGAACATGTCTAAATGTTTCTTAAATGTTGCGTAAGTTCCTGCCTCAACTAACTCCTCCGGCAGCTCATTCCATACACTCACCGCCCTTTGTGTAAAAATTACCCCTCGGGTTCCGATTAATTAATTCCCCCCTCACCTTAAACCTATGTCCTCTGGTCCTCGATTTCCCTACTCTTGGCAAGAGACTGTGTGTTTACCCGATCTATTCCTCTCATGAGTCGTAGAGTCATACAGCAAGGAAACAGGCCTTTGGGCCCAACTCACCCATTCTGACCAAGATGCCCAGTTGAAGCTATTCCCATTTGCCCACCTTTGGCCTATACTGTAAGGATGCAGGGTGACTTGGTCAGGTTGGCTGAGTGGGCAGATGCACGGCAGATACAGTTTAATGTGGATAAATGTGAAGTTATCCACTTTCGTAGCAAAAACAGGAAGGCAGATTATTATATGAATGGTGTCAAGTTGGGAAAAGGAGAAGTACAAAGAGATCTGGTGGTCCTTGTTCATCACTTACTGAAAGTAAGCATGCAGGCACAGCAGGCAGTGAAGAAAGCTAAGGGCATGTTGGCCTTCATAACAAGAGGATTTGAGTTTAGGAGCAAAGAGGTCCTTCTGTAGGTGTACAGGGCCCTAGTGAGACCACACCTGGAGTATTGTGTGCAGTTTTGGCCTCCAAATTTGAGGAAGGATATTCTTGCTATTGAGGGAGTGCAGCGTAGGTTCACGGCATTAATTCCTGGGATGGCGGGACTGTCACATGTTGAAAGAATGGAGTGGCTGGGCTTGTATACTCTGGAATTTAGAAGGATGAGAGGGAATCTTATTGAAACATTATCAAGGGATTGGACATGCGAGAGGCAGTAAACATGTTCCCGATGTTGGGGGAGTCCAAAACCAGGGTCCACAGTTTAAGAATAAGGGGTAGGCCATCCAGAACGGAGATGAGGAAAAACTTTTCCACAGAGAGTTGTGAATGTGGAATTCTCTGCCCCAGAAGGCAGTGGAGGCCAATTCTCTGGATGCTTTCAAGAGAGAGTTAGATAGACCTCTTAAAGATATGGGGATATGATGAGAAGGCAGGAACGGGGTACTGATTGTGAATGATCAGCCATGACCACAGTGAATAGCGCTGCTGGCTCGAAGGGCCGAATGGCCTATCCCGCACCTATTGTCTTTCCCTCTAAACCTTTCCTATCCATGTAACTGACCAAGTGTCTTTTAAATGTTGTTATGGTTCCAATATTCTAGGACAGGGTTTTGAAAACAGGGGACGGAATTTACCTGCAACATATACGGCACGGTGGCAGGGCTGGTAGGACCGCTGCCTCACAGTGCCAGAGATCCGGCTTCGATCCTAACCGCAAGTGCTGACTGTGTGGAGTTTGCACATTCTTCCTGTGACTGCATGGATTTCGTCCCACGTCTAAAGTCATGTGGGCTAGTAGGTTCGTTGGTCTCTGGCAATTGCCCCGCATGTGTAGGGAATGGATGAGAAGGTGAAATAATATAGAACTATGTGAATGGGTGATCGATGGTCGAAATGGGCCGAAGGGCCAGTTTTCATGCCGTATCTTTCAATCCGATCAATCGACCCTTCCATAAGATCTAGCACACTCAGCCAAGACTCAGCTCACCTGTTGCTGAGAACATCACCCGTGTCTCTGTTATAGCAAGACACGGCTATTCCAAAAAATAACACAAAGTGCTGGAGTAACTCAACGAGTCAAGCAGCATCTCTGGAGAACACAGACAGGTGACGTTTGGGGTTGGGACCCTTCTTCGGACTGATTCAATACCACTCTTTATACGCCCATGAATGTGAGGTTGTTCTGAGAATTCAAACATCCAGGTTCAGGAACAGCTTCTTCCCTACAGCCATCAGGCTATTAAACACAAGAATGAATAAGCTGTGTACTGCAAAAGACTATATTATTATTGCACTATATTTGTAATTTATTGAACTTTTTCTTATTCTTTTCCCCCCATTGTGCACTATGTTAACATATTCACATATTCTGTTGCGCTGCAGCAAGTAAGAATTTCATTGTCCCATCCGGGACATATGACAACAAAACACTCTTGACCTGACTACTCCTTGGCCTCTAAACTACAACTGGCACAGTTAAATGTAGAAACATCCAACTGCAGTTGCAGGTTTGCAAAATAAAAGGACGCAAAGTACTGGAGACTGAAGAAGGATCCCAACCCAAAATATCACCTATCCTTGTTCTCCAGAGATGCTGCGTGACCCGCTGAGTTACTCCAACATCTTGTGTCCTCGTCTTTTGGAAACCAACATCTGCCGTTCCTTTTTTTTACATTTTAGTTTAGTGAATAAGGAGGTGCAACAACCTCTGAAGAAATGGTCCCGACCCCAAATGTATCCTGCTATCCATGTGCTGCAGAGATGCTGCCTGACCCGCACGTGTCGATTTTTGTAAACCAGCATTTGCAGTGTTTCTGCATGCTGTCAAACCCACTGAATTACTCCCGCACTTTGTCTTTTTTTGCAAACCTTCATCTGCAGTTGTCCTTTCTACATGTTGTCTGACCCGCTGAGTTATTCCAGCATTTTGTGGCTCCATTCAGTATAAACCAGTATGTGTATTTCCTTTCGACACATGCTAGGTGACTGCTGAATTACTCCAGCATTTTTTAATTTTTTTTTGCAAACCAACACCTGCAGTTTTTATTTCTACACATGCTACCAAATCTACTGAGTTACTCCAAGCACTTTGTGTCCATCTTCGGTATAATAAATCAGCATCTGCACTTCCTTTCTACACATGCTAGGTGACCCGCTGAGTTACTCCAGCACTTTGTGTCTTTTTTTGGCAAACCAACATCTGCATTTGTCCTTTCCGCACATGCTACCTGACCCGCGGAGTTACTCCAGCACTTTATGTTTCTTCTTTTTGCAAGCCAACATCCATCTGAACTGTTGAAGAAGGAACTGCAGATACTGGAAAATCGAAGGTAGACAAAAATGCTGGAGAAACTCAGCGGGTGCAGCAGCATCTATGGAGCGAACAAAATTGGCAACGTTTCGGGCTGAAACCCTTGGGACATGGTTGATGTTCTCAGCAACAGGTGAGCTGAGTCTTGGCTGAGAGTGCTTGATCTTATGGAAGGATCAAATGATCGGATTGAAAGATACAGCATGAAAACTGGCCCTTTGGCCCATTTCGACCATTGATACACCCATTCACATAGTTCTATATTATTTCACCTTCTAATCCATTCCCTACAATAGACACTTTTTGCAACCATTTTAAAACCAATAGACACACTTTTTGCAAGCAGTTTAGAACCAATAGAGGCAACCATTATCTGACCTGCTGAGCTACTCCAGCACTTTGGGTCTTTTTGTTTGCAAATCAACATCTGCAGTTGTCCTTTCTGCACATGCTACCTGAACTGTTGAGTTAGTCCAGCACTTTGGGTCTTTTTTTTTTGGCAAGACAACATCTACCTGAACTGTTGAGTTACTCCAGCACTTTGGGTCTTTTTTTTTGGCAAGCCAACATCTACCTGAACTGTTGAGTTACTCCAGCACTTTGGGTCTTTTTTTTGCAAGCGAACATCTACCTGAACTGCTGAGTTACTCCAGCACTTTGGGTCTTTTTTTTGCAAGCGAACATCTACCTGAACTGCTGAGTTACTCCAGCACTTTGGGTCTTTTTTTGTTTGCAAGCCAGCACCTGCAGTTGTCCTTTCCGCACATGCTACCTGACCTGCTGAGTTGCTCCAGCACTATGCGCGTCTTGTTGAGCTGCAGCAACGTGTGTTGGATCCCGGCCATCAGTGCGGGTGGGGGCGGGGCCTGGACGCGCGCTGACGGCTCCATGGCAACGGGGACGCGGACGGACGCGGAACTGGAGGCGAGAGAGGGAGAAGGTGAGGGGGGGACACGCGGAGAGATGCAGGCGCCGGGACACCAGGAGCGGGGAGGCGGAGGAGGAAAGGGGGTGAAGACGGGAACAATACAGTGAAGGTAGAGAGAGGGAGAGAGGGGCCTGCATGGGGAATGGAGGAGAGAGAGACAGAGAGAGAAAGGGGGGGAGGGAGAGAGAGTGGGGGGAGAGGGATAGACGGGATAGTGGAAGGGGAGAGGGAGAGAGAGAGGGAGAAGGAATGGGAGAGAAAGGGGAAGGGGAGAGGGGGGAGAGGGGAAGAGAGAGAGGGAGAGAGAGAGGAGAAAGGGGAGGAAGGAGAGGGAGAGGGAGGAGGAGAGGGAGGGAGAGAGAAAGAGTGGAAGGGGCAGGGAGGGAGGAGGAGGGGGGGGGGGGAGAGCGAGAAGGGGGAGAGGGATAGACGGGATAGTGGAAGGGGAGAGGGAGAGAGAGAGGGAGAAGGAATGGGAGAGAAAGGGGAAGGGGAGAGGGGGGAGAGGGGAAGAGAGAGAGGGAGAGAGAGAGGAGAAAGGGGAGGAAGGAGAGGGAGGAGGAGAGGGAGGGAGAGAGAAAGAGTGGAAGGGGCAGGGAGGGAGGAGGAGAGGGGGGGGGAGAGCGAGAAGGGGGAGAGGGATAGACGGGATAGTGGAAGGGGAGAGGGAGAGAGAGAGGGAGAAGGAATGGGAGAGAACAGAGAGAGAGAGAGAGAGAGAGTGGGGGAGGGAGAGAGGAGAGGGAGAGAGGGAGAAGGAATGGGAGAGGGAAGGAGGGGGAGAGAGAGAGAAATAAAGGGGAGAGAGAGAGAGAGAGAGTGGGGGAGGGAGAGAGGAGAGGGAGGGAGGGGGAAGGGGGAGAGAGGAGAGGGAGGGAGGGGGAGAGAGGAGGGGGAGAGAGGAGAGGGAGGGAGGGAGGGGGAAGGGGGAGAGCAGCCCGGAGCAGGTGAGCCACACGTCTGGATGCAGGCCCTGCGAGGGGAAGGGAGGGGAGAAAGAAAAGAAAGAGAGGGGGAGGGGAAGAAGGGAAGGAAGAAAGAAGGAAAGGCACAGAGGGATGAACAGAAGAAAGGAAGGGAGGGGGGAGGGAAAGGGGGGGGGGGGGGGTATCTCCAGCACTTGGTGTCTGTTTTGCTGCATCTGCAGTTCCTTGTTTCTGCTGCCATTTCCTCTCTTGCTTTGTCTCACATTCATGAGAGAGAGAGAGCTGCCACCCTGTCTGCCCTGCAGATTTACCCTGACCCTTCCTGCAATGCCACCTCTCCCATTGCAGCCCCGTTTATGTGGCCAGCGTGCAATCTGCAGGTGTAACAGCATTCTGGAGTAATACAAAGCTGCAAGAAGCCTCTCCAAGGACCACTGAAAAATATAAAACTATACCCCCTCAGGGAGTCAATGATATTCTACTTACATTCCAAAACCTTTGGTGTTAGAGACATGCCTAAGCAACCGCATTTTATAACTGTTTAAGAAGGAACTGCAGATGCTGGAAAATTTAAGGTAGACAAAAATGCTGGAGAAACTCAGTCGGTGCAGCAGCATCTATGGAGCGAAGGAACATCACCCATGTCCCAAGGGTTTCGGGACGAAACGTTGCCTATTTCCTTCGCTCCATAGATGCTGCTGCACCCGCTGAGTTTCTCCAGCATTTTTGTCTACCTTAGCATTTTATAGCAATAGTCATCTTCTTGTCGAGTCCACACACAAGATTAGAAGTTGTTCAGACAGAGCTGAACCCACTTCTCGGCATCTGCATACAATGGTGTGTGTCATCGTTCTTGCGCGTGGCGGTGAAAAGATTGGTGGAGGCAGGTCCGTGACGTGAACGCTCTTTCCTTGACCCCATAATTATAGCACTTTAGTTTAGTTTAGAGATGCAGCGCGGAAACAGTCCCCTCCGGCCCACCGAGTCTGTGTCGACCAGCGATCCCCCCCTACACTAACACTATCCTACACACACGAGGGGTGATTTGCAATTTTTACCGAAGCCAATTAACCTGCAAACCTGTACGTCTTTGGAGTGTGGGAGGAAACCGGAGCACCCGGTGGAAAACCCACGCGGGTCACGGGGAGAACGTACAAAGTCCGTACGGACAGCACCCGTAGTCAGGATTGAACCCGGGTCTCCGGCGCTGGGAGGCAGCAACTCTACCGCTGCGCCACCGTGCTGCACCAACGTGCTTATATTATATATCGTGGTTTTTTATGTAATAATGCAGCTTTTTTTTTCTTTTGTAGATATCTTCCACGATATTGTGCTGTTGAATGTAACAACTGCTACTCTTTGACTTTGACATATTTCATTTGCTACGTCATGAATCCCAATAATTTCATTGTGGTACCGGCCAACAAAGCTCTCACTTCTGTTAAGTTAAAAGCAAGGTAAATGAACTATTAAAAAACATCTTCAGAGGAGACCTTTGTTATAAAGTTAAAGTGTAAAAGGTGTGAAATTGTGAAGTGACATTTTTTTATGGAGGACATCTTGGGATCAATAGTTTTGTATCATCTCTCGTATGTTAAAAGCAGTAAAAGCCCTGTCCCACGGTACGAGTTAATTCCAAGAGTTCTCCCGAGTTTGCCCTGATTCGAACTCGGAGATTTACGGTAATGGCCATTCGTCGGTACTCGGGGCTCTCGTGGACATTTTTCATCACGTTGAAAAGTCTTCACGAGTCTTCCCGTGCGTACCTGCCGTTAGCGAGTCTTCCCGAGTACCTGCCGTTAGCGCTAAGAGACGTCCCCGAGCTCCGACGTACCCGCTACGTTCATTCTCCGTGCTTACCACGAGTTTGATTTTTTTTAAATTCGGGAGAGCTCTTGGAATGAACTCGTACCGTGGGACAGGGCTATAAAGATGTATGCTGCCTTCTCAGTTTTGTCATGAATTGAATTAAATATACTTACTCAGGATCCCTGCGCTAAAACAAATATAATATAGGTTGTTTGGTTTAGTTTACTGTTACGTGTACCGAGGTACAGTGAATAGCCTTTTTGTTGCGTGCTATCCAGTCAGCAGAAATACTATACATGATTACCACCAAGCCATCCACAGACGCAGGATAAAGGGAATAATGTTTAGTGTAAGATACAGTGCGATTACAGTCCAAAATCCCTGTGCAAATGTTATCATCGGGAATTTTAATTTTTTTGCTTTCGAATTGTAGTCAAAGTCAAAGTCAAAAGAGTTTATTGTCATGTGTCCCTGACAGGACAATGGAAATCTTTCTTTGCATAACACAACAAAACATAGAAGGCATTGACTACAATTCTATACATAAATACACCCATGACTTAATAAATTAATAAAGTGCAAATAACAGATGGAGGGATATTAATGTTCAGAGTTCAGAGCCAGGTTTAATAGCCTGATGGCTGTGGGAAAGTAGCTATTCCTAAACCGGGTTGTTGCAGTCTTCAGGCTCCTGTACCTTCTACCCGAAGGTAGCAGGGAGATGAGTGTGTGGCCAGGGTGGTGTGGGTCCTTGATGATGCTGCCAGCCTTTTTGAGGCAGCGACTGCGATAAATCCCCTCGATGGAAGGAAGGTCAGAGTCGATGATGGACTGGGCAGTGTTTAGTACTTTTTGTAGTCTTTTCCTCTCCAGGGCACTCAAGTTGCCGAACCAAGCCACGATGCAACCGGTCAGCAAGCTCTCTACTGTACACCTGTAGAAGTTAGAGAGAGTTAGAGAGTTCAAGCACAATGATGTAAAATACAGCACCACTATATTTAAAAACAAGTGTGGGAGTAACTCAGCAGGTCAGACAGCATATCTGTAGCACATGGATAGGCGATGTTTGGGGTCGAGACCCTTCTTCGAACTGATGGTAGGGGAGAAGAAGAAAGGTGGGGAGGAGGGGAGACGAAGGGAGGGGAGGCGAGGGGAGAGGTGGCGAGGGTTGGGTAGGCGAGGGGAGGGGAGGGGCAGGACAAAGCGTGGCAGGTAGCAGGTGGACACAGGCAAGGAAGGCGTTTGATAGGCAGATGGTTGGAACAAAGGCCAAAGATAAAAGCAGAGCCTGGCCAAGCTGGCCATCCGCGAGTCACGGCGCCAGGCGGAAGATGGCTTCCGGTACACGTGATAATAAAATTAAACTAACTAACTAAAACTAACTATTTAACTAAATGCACAAAGTTTCTGCACGGCATGGCCCGGACTCTAAATGGACATCACATTTTCATGCAGTTTTCATTAGGTGGCTTTTTAATTGATTGATTGTGTGCAGGAAGGAACTGCAGATGTTGGTTTAAACCAGGGGTGGGGAACCTGCGGCCTTAAGGCTGCATGCGGCCTTATAGGCCATTAAGTGCAGCCTTTTGAATGAATCCAAATTTTGTAGAACAAATCCTTTTATTTTTATTTAAGAAGGAACTGCAGATGTTGGAAAATTGAAGGTAGACAAAAATGCTGGAGAATCTCAGCAGGTGCGGCAGCATCTATGGAGCGAAGGAAATAGGCCACGCTTTGGGTCTGATGAAGGGTCTCGACCCGAAACGTTGCCTATTTCCTCCGGTCCATAGATGCTGCTTCAACCGCTGAGTTTCTCCAGCATTTTTGTCTACCTTCGATTTTTATTAATCTGTTTTTGTTCATCTTTTATTATTTTTATTTTAATCCTAAAATTAACTTATTTAAAATACCAAAGAGTAAAAGAAGATTCAACGAAATAATCCTCCCCGACTGACGGCTACAATTAAATCATTAGTAAGTCTTGAGGGCTATTCTAACACAAGAATGTACATTTTGAAGTATATCTAATTATTAGATTACAGCTAACCTAATGCGGCATTCCAACATGAAAAGGTTCCCCATCCCAGGTTTAAACCAAAGATAGACACACAAAATGCTGGAGTAACTCAACGGGATAGGCACCATCTCTGGAGAGAAGGAATGGGTGATGCTTAGGGTTTGAGACACTTCTTCAGACTCATTTAATTGACTGATTGATTATTGGACATGTATTGGAGAAATTCAGTAAGAATCCTGACTGTAAGGGTATGCATATTATGTTTGTGTAAAATGTGTTGTGTCTTGGTTCTTTTCTTCTTGTATGTATGACTGCAGAAACGAAATTTCGTTTGAACCTCATCGAGTCCGTGCAGACCAGCTATCCCTGTACACTAGCACTACCTTAAACGCACTGGGGACAAATAGCCTACAAACCTTTATGTCTTTGGAGTGTGGGAGGAAACCGGAGCACCCGGAGAAAACCCACGCAGGTCACGGGGAGAACGTACAAACTCCGTACGGACACCCCGTGTCTCTGGCGCTGTGAGGCAGCAACTCTACCGCTGCGCCACCGCGCTGCCCAGAAAGTCACTTGAGATTACAATGACATTTAACATTAATTTCTCAATTGTTTTCTCTCCAGGAATCTTCGAGAACTCCGATTAGAAACAGCTCAGCTGGAACTGGACAGTGATGTGATGGAACAAAGGTTGCATCAACTTCGACAAACCATGAGTCAGGAAAAGGAGGAAAGAGAGTAAGTGGTTCCGATTACTTATAACTTCATTACTTATAACATGTTCCCGATGGCAGGAAACATGTTCCCGATGTTGGGGGAGTCCAGAACCAGGGGCCACAATTTATGAATAAGGGGTAAGCCATTTAGAACGGAGACGAGGAAACACTTTTTCTCACAGAGAGTTGTGAGTCTGTGGAATTCTCTGCCTCAGAGGGCAGTGGAGGCAGATTCTCTGGATGCTTTCAAGAGAGAGTTAGATAGGACTCTTAAAGATAGCGGAGTCAGGGGATATGGGGAGAAGGCAGGAACGGGGTACCGATTGGGGATGATCAACCATGATCACATTGAATGGCCTACTCCTGCACCTATTATCTATTGTCTATAACTTCAGATAGCCCCTTGCTTTCTCTCTCCATCCCCTTCCCAGTTCTCCCACTAGTCTTACTGTCACTGACTATGTTCTATCTTTGTCCCGCCCCCTCGCCGGACATCAGTCTGAAGAAGGGCCTAGACCCGAAATGTTGCCCATTCCTTCTCTCCAGAGATGCTGCCTCACCCTCTGAGTTACTCCAGCATTTTGTGTTTACCTTTGAGTTAAACCAGCATCTGCCATTCTTTCGTACACAAGGGAGTGAGTGTGAAGGGTTTCTACTTGGCTTCAGATCTGTGAACCTGGCCTTGGTTTCCACTAACACAGCGGCTTGCATCTGTGTAGCAGAATCTGCTGTTATACGGAGCTCCCAATGAGCATTAACAAAGCAGAGATTGACACAAAGTGCTGGAGTAACTCAGCGGGTCAGGCATCACCTCTGGAGAACATGGATAGAGGTGACGTTTCGGGTCGGGATACTTCTTCGGACTGACTGTAGTGGGGAGAGTGGGGCAAAACCCGTTGTAAGCTAGCGGGGATATGAAGCAGCACCTTTTTGTGGCATTAGTTTGGCAGATTTTGACATGAAGACGCGTTTAATTTAGTTTTATGAATGGACTGCAGATTATGGTTTCCATCGAAGATAGACACAAAGTGCTTGAGCAACTCAGCGGGACAGGCAGCATCTCTGGAGAGAAGGAATGGGTACTGCCCGTCCTGCTGAGTTACTCCAGCATTTTGTGTCATAGAAACATAGAAAACGGGTGCAGGAGGAGGCCATTTGGCCCTTTGAGCCAGCACCGCCATTCATTGTGATCATGGCTGCCTTCTCCCCATATCCCCTGATTCCGCCAGCCCCTAGGGCTCTCTTCAATAGTGTCTTCGCTTGAGTGTCTATCATGATTTCCTAATGGTCTGCATATCAAAATAGAGAGTGGGCTTTGAAACAATATAGCTGTTGATGGAATAGGTTTGTTTTATTTTGGGTTTTTAATTTGTCTTCACGTTTGTTTGTTGCAGACGCGCGGGGCCTCATCATTGGAGATCGGGACAGACGGGGAACCTGACAAATCATGCGCAGAATGTGCTGAAGAGCAAAGACAGCTGTAACCGAAAGGTAAGGAGAGACTTCAAAATCAACGGGCAACAAGATGATTATAGAATAATCCCTGTCCATTGGAATTATGGGCACCTCTCCTGCTTCTGAAGAAGAGTCCCGATCCAAAACGTCCATTCACTCCACGGATGTTGAGTTCCTCCAGCACTTTGTGTCTTGCTCCACATTCCAATGCCTGCAGTTCCTTGTGGCTCTTCAATAGTGTATTTGCTTGAGTGTGTGATGTCTGGTGCAGTATTTATGAGGGTAGGGGTTGCCAACTGTCCCGTATTAGCCGGGACATCCCGTATATTGGGCTAAATTGGTTTGTCCCATACGGGACCGCCCTACTGCAACTGCTCGGGAAAGGGCGACTTTTGGGGCCCCGCCTCACCCGTCCCGACGTAGTGCAGCCCATGGAGTGCAGCAGCAGCAGCAGGAGCAGCAGCGCCTCGCCCGTGGACCCGTCAGTTGGCAGCCCAGCAGCTGTCCGACCTTCGGACCTTCGCTTACTGCAGACACCACCACCCCTCCTTCTCACGGCTGATCATCAGTTTATGAGTTGGACGGGGCGCCGGACTTTGCACGTGACGTTGCGTGGCCTGGGCCAAAACTCCTCAGCTGGCCCCGCCGGCTGGGCTTTGTGTGCAGTCCAGCACCCGGGCCAACTCATCATTCACCCAGCCACGGCCGAGTCGGTCAACGAATTGCTGTCGGGAATTTGTCCTGTATTTTGACCTTTTGTCCCATATTTGGGAGTGAGAACATTGGCAACACTATATGCGGTTGACCCGGGGTTAACGCCTCCAGCGCCTTCAAGGTTCGGCTGCAGGAGGAGTCCCCGTGACACAAAGATGATCAGGCAAGGAGAGGGGAGGAGAGGAGAGGGACGTCGGTTCGTGGGCCGATCCGGTCGAAGGCGAAGGAGGAAGGCCCTGCAGGAGCCTGGGGCTTGCCTGGATCGGGAACCGCTCCAGTAGACTGAGCGAGTAGGCGGACCGGACTTTGAACTTCGGAAACGGCACCAAAACATGGTGTGTAAATATGCAAAAAGATCTTCGCTGTGCAGTTACACATGTGACAAATAAATCACCTTTGAACCATCATAACTGGTGAGAAATATTAAAGATTATTGTTATCCTTCAACCATAGAGCCATCCAGCGTGGAGACAGGCCCTTCGAGCAAGGCGACTGTTCCCAAGCCGCCCAACACCAGTCCTGCCTGCCTGCGTTTAGTTCCGTTCAGTTCATTGTCACGTGTACCGAGGTACAGTAAAAAGCTTTTGTTGCGTGCTAACCAGTCAGCGGAAAGACAATACCTGATTACAATCGACAGTGTACAGATACATGATAAAGGGATAATGTTCAGTGCAAGGTGAAGCCAGTGAAATCCGATCAAAGATACTCCGAGGCATTTGACCCATGAGACATTTGGCCCATGTCCCTCTAAACTTATCCTATCCATGTACGTGTTTAAATGTTTCAAAAACATTGTGAACAATCATTCATTTAATCAAACTAATGTTGGACATTGTTGGTCAGCACGGGCGCTTTGACCTCAGCCCAGGTTTTATTCTGTATGGTATGTCCTATGTTTTTGATCGTTTCTCCCAGGCAGTAACCTTTGCTTTATGAAGTATAATTCCTGCAACACAATGGTGGCGTGGTGGCGCAGCGGTAGAGTTGCTGCCTTACAGCGCCAGAGACCTGGGTTCGACCCTGACTACAGGTGCTGTCCGCACGGAGTCTGTATGTTCTCCCCGTGACCCGCGTGGGCTTTCTCCGAGATCTTCGGTTTCCTCCCACACTCCAAAGATTTGTAGGTTAATTGGCTTTCTATAAGTGTAAATTGTCCACAGTGTGTGTAGGGTAGTGTTAATGTGCGGGGATCGCTGGTCGGCAAGGACTCGGTGGGCCGAATGGTCTGTTTCCACGCTGTATCGCTAAACTAAACTAAACAGCTGCGGAAAAAGTTTGCTGCAAAACTGGTTGCTTTTCAGAAAAATTGAGCCATTTGATGTAATTATTGAAGGATAGACTCAAAGGCCTGCACCATCCTGGTTTTTAGTTTTATTCATTATTACGCGAGTGATTTGGAACGTTGAATAAATCTTTCCGAGCAGCCTCTGTTGAAGTTCATTTCACCGGCATGTAGGTAAACTTTTATTCAACATTTTCCCATACAAACCTTTAGCTCTGTGAATGAAACATGTTATAACGTTTGACAAAACATGTGTAAATAGTTGCTCTTTTTGTGTTCTTCTGCAGTAATCCTTTAAAATGACTATTATTCTGTAACAGATAACTTCAGGAAAGACAAAAATCAAAGTACTGAAGGACCGGCGCGAAGGTATGTCGACTTTCCTTCATTTTGTGTTTCCGTCGGTTTTAAAGACATGATGTGGATTGTTTAGGAAGGAACTGCAGATGCTGGTTTACACCGAAGATAGACACAAAATGTGCTGGAGTAACCCAGCGGGGCAGGCAGCATCTCTGGTGAGAAGGAATGGGCGACGTTTCAGGTCGAGACCCTTGTTCAGACTGAGAGACAGGGGAGAGGGAGGCATAGAGATAGGGAAGGGTAAGGTGAGAAAATGACAGATCAAAGGGGATGATGATCAAGGAAATGTAGAACAGTACATTTTGAGCTGAGGGGAAGGTGACAATGAGGCACACAATGAGTAATCTTTAATCAGGAGGACAGTAGAACTAGGGTACACAAAAAGCTGGAGAAACTCAGCGGGTGCAGCAGCATCTAAGGAGCAAAGGAGATAGGCGACGTTTCGGGTCGAGACCCTTCTTCAGACTGGTTAGGGATCAGGGAAACGAGAGATATAGACAGTGATATGGAGAGATAAAGAACAATGAATGAAAGATATGCAAAAAAGTATTGATGATAAGGGAAACAGGCCATTGTAAGCTGTTTGTAGTGTGAAAATGCGAAGCTAGTGCGGGTGGGGGGGGAGATGGAGAAGGAATGCCAGGGCCCGAGGGCTGAGGGAGAGGTGGGGAGGGGGAGGAGACAGCCAGGGTTAACAGAATTGAGAAAATTCAATGTTTAAGCCCAGAGGATGCAGACTCCCCAAGAGGAATATGAGGTGCTGTTCCTCCAACTTGCTGTGTTGCTCACTCTGGCCGTGGAGGAGGCCCAGGACCGAGAGGTCGGATACAGAATGGGAGGGGGAGTTGAAGTGCTGAGTCACCGGGAGGTTGGGTTGGTTATTGCGGACCGAGCGGAGGTGTTCGGTGAAACGATCGCCCAGCCTCCGCTTGGTCTCACTGATATAGATCAGCTGGCATCTGGAGCAACGGATGCAGTAGATGAGGTTGGAGGAGGTGCAGGTGAACCTCTGTCAGACCTGGAAGGACGGCTTGGGTCCCTGAAAGGAGTGGATGGGGGACGTCAAGGGACAAGTGTAGCATCTCTTGCGGTTGCAAGGGAAAGTGCCCGGGGATGGGGTGGAGCGGGAGGGAAGGGAAGAATTGACAAGGGAGTTGCGGAGGGAGCGGTCTTTGCGGAAGGCAGACAGGGGGGGAGATGGGAAGATGTGGCGAGTGGAGGGGTCAAGTTGGAGGTGGCGAAACTGGCGGAGGACTATGTGTTGTATGTGCCGGCTGGTGGGGTGAGAGGTGAGGACCAGGGGGACTCTGCCCTTGTTGCGAGTGGGGGAATGGGGAGAGAGGGCAGTGTTGCGGGGTATGGAGGAGACCCTGGTGCGAGTCTCATATATAGTGGGGGAGGAGAATCCCCGTTCTCTGAAGAATGAAGAACTAGAAGAACTAGTAGAACAGTAGAACGAGTTGGAGAACTAGGATGGGGGAGGGACGCAGAGAGAGAGAGAGAAAGCAAAGGTTACTTGAAGTTAGAGAAATCAAAATTCATACCGCTGGGTTGTAAACTGCCCAAGCGAAATATGAGATGTTGTTCCTTCAATTGATTGTTATTGTGTTATTGCAGAGCCTCACAGACATGTGTCCTCCAGTGTCCCGGTCAGTGTAACCGAGCGGCCAAGGGTCAAGGAGAAAGTATGCGGACAGTGTGAGATCAGGAGTCCCCAACTGGTGAGTAAGTAATAGGCACATTGTCAATAAAATGTTGTCCTTTGTTAAGGGAGGCACATTGGCGCAGCGGTAGAGCTGCTGCCCCACAGACACGGGTTCCATCCTGACTACAGGTGCTGTCTGTATGGAGTCTGCACGTTCTCCCCGTGACCTGCATGAATATCTGCCCTTTTGAGGCAGTGACTACTGTATATCCCTTTGATGGTTGGGGGGGGGGGGGGGGGGGGGGGGGTCTGAATCAGTGTTGGACTGGCCAGTGTTCATCACTTTTCGCAATTATGGGCCTGTCCCACTTACACGACTTTTTCGGTGACTGCCGGACAGGTCGACACAAGTCGCCGAAAATTTTCAACATGTTGAAAATCCAGCAACAACCAGAACAAGGTATGACTCTTTGGGCGACTACTCACGACCATACAGGCTTCACCCCGCGACATGTCGCCAGGGTGTCGCCTGTATGGTCATGAGTCGTCTCCTCAGTCGCCCAAAGAGTCGTAGCGTCTTTCTGGTCGCCACTGGATTTTCAACATGCTGAAAATGTTCGGCGACCTGCAACGACCGATGACGGGTGCCATCACTGAAAAAGTTGCGTAAGTGGGACAGGCCCATTTTAGGCTTTCAATTAAAGTACCTTGACCTATTCTTGCAAAATGGGGTCGAAAGGCAGCACAGTGGTGCATCTGGTAGAGCTGCTACCTCACATCACCGGAAACCTGGGTTCAATCCTGACCTCCGGTGCTGTCTGTCTGGAGTTTGCACGTTCTCCCCGTGACCGCACGGGTTTCTTCCGGGTGCTCTGGTTTCCTCCCACATCCCAAAGACGTGCGGGTTTGTGGGTTAATTTGCTTCCATTAATTGTCCCTTGTGTGCAGAGAGTGGATGGGAATGTGGGAAAGCATAGAAAATCATGTGAATGGGTGATCGATGGTCGGCTTCCTGCGCTCCAAGGAATAAAGTCCTCGGCTGCACAACCTTTCCCCATATAACTAAAGAAAACACCATTAAATAAAGAAAATACCACCAAAAAATACCACCAATGGCTCAATATTGATAGTTCAGGCATTTGAGTCAGTTTCATTGTTTTACTGCTTCTGTGCTAGATGCTAGAAAGATAACTGCATTCATATAGTTAGACTCAAAAAAAGCTGGAATAACTCAGCGGGACAGGCAGCATCTCTGGCGGGAAGGAATGGGTGACGTTACGGGTCGAGACTCTTCTCCAGACTGAAGTCACGGGAAAGGGAAAGGAGAGATATAGACGATGATGTAGAGAGATAAAGAACAATGAATGAAAGATATGCAAAAAGTTACAATGATAAAGGAAACAGGCCGTTGTTAGCTGTTGGGTGAAAACGAGAAGCTGGTGCGACTTGGGTGGGGGAGGGATGGAGAGAGAGAGGGAATGCCGGGGTTACTTGAAGTGAGAGAAATCAATGTTCATACCACTGGGCTGAAAGCTGCCCAAGCAAAATATGAGATGCTGTTCCTCAAATTTGAGTTTAGCCTCACGTAAAGATCTTCCTTTTTTATATTATTAAGCATTTCAGCTAACGTCACTTTAAAATATGTCCTGAACTTCCCACAGGTTTGTGTGGAGTGTGGAGAAAACTATTGTTCCAGTTGCTTTGCTAAATTCCATCAAAAGGGGGCGCTGAAGCTTCACAGGTTCTTCCCATTCCAGGTACAGACACCTTCATCTGTTACACGGTTTCATTAAAGTGTTCGTTTTTCTAAAGTTAAACGCTTTGTACTTCAGATATTTTGAAACAACATTTTTTTAGAACCATCTTCTTCTTTCATGTGGCGTGCACAGCCTAAAGTTGTTGGACAACTTGTTCTATTTGATCATCCGTTTGTGCACGTCGAGTTGATTGCATTAGTCGAAACAGGGGCGGACCACGTGAAGGTTGCAATCTTCCATCCCCTTTAGAACCATGAGGGAATGGAAATCTAACATACCGCTTATTTGGGCGACACGGTGACGCAGCGGTAGAGTTGCTGCCTCGCAGCGCCAGAGACCCGGGTTCGACCCTGACTACGGGTGCTGTCTGTACGGAGTTTGCACGTTCTCCCCGTGACCAGCGTGGGTTTTCTCCCGGGTGCTCCGGTTCCTCCCCCCCCCCCCCCACACTCCAAAGACGTGCAGGTTTGTAGGTTAATTGGCTTTGGTTAAATTGTAAATTGTCCCTAGTGTGTGTGTGTAGGACAGTGTTAGTGTGCGGAGATCGCTGGTCGGTGCGGACACGGTGGGCCGAATGGCCTGTTTCAACGCTGAATTCCTATAACCAAACTAATGTCGAATGTTGGTATGATTTTAAGGTGAATATTTGATTCTCAGCCTTCCCAAAGCAAGAAATGGACAAATGAATCACTATCTCACACTTGTAAAACCAACACATTATTAATAAGAAAAATACAGAAAGTCATTGGATGGAGGCTGATGTCCGAGTGAGACCACACTCACACTGGAGGAGCAGCACCTCATATTCTGCTTGAGTCAATAGACAATAGGTGCAGGAATAGGCCATTTGGCCCTTCGAGCCAGCACCACCATTCAATATGATCATGGCTGATCATCCCCAACCAGTACCCCATTCCTGCCTTCTCCCCATATCCTCTGACTCCGCTATTTTTAAGAGCCCTATCCAGCTCTCTCTTGAAAGCATCCAGAGAACCTGCCTCCACCGCCCTCTGAGGCAGAGAATTCCACAGACTCACAACTCTCTGTGTGAAAAAGTGTTTCCTCATCTCCGTTCTAAATGGCTTATCCCTTATTCTTAAAATAAGTCGCTTACAACCCAATTATATGAACAATGTATTCCACAATTTTAGGTAATTAACCAAACCTCCCCCCACCCCCCTTCTATCTCCTCCTTTGCCCCTCTCTTCCCTGTGCCCCACCTGAACTCACACACACACTTTTCCCCTTCCACCTGCATTCTTTCCTCCAGCTTCACAATTCGCAACTCTTCAATCCTTTTGTCTTAGACCTTCTATCTTTTCATCTCTGGGTTTTTGTCCAACCATCTGCCTATCAAAAAATACTCCCCACCTGTATCCACCTATCACTCGTTAATCTTCGCCCGGCCCCCCACCTCCTTAAATGTTAGATTCAGCGATGAAACAGGCCCTTCGGCCCACCAAGGCCGTGCCAACCAGCACTATCCTTCACACACACACTAGGGCCAATTTACAATTTCACCTTACAACTTACGCACCCGCGTGCCTTTGGAGTGTGGGAGGAAACCGGAGCACCCGGCGAAAACCCATGAGGTCACGGGGAGAATGAACAAACACCACACAGACAGCACCCGTGGTCAGGATCGGATCAGTCCGAAGAAGGGTCCCGACCTAAAACGTGATCTATCCATGTTCTCCAGAGAATCTGCACGACCGGCTGAGTTACTCCAGCACTTTGTGTTCTTTTTTTTTTTTTAAACCGGCATCTGCAGTTCCTTGTGTGTGCCTTGTAATTAAGTGAGCAACTATCATGCTCATTCTTTATCTCCGATATGAAGGCAATGTTATCTTTATCCTTGAAGATATGTGTGCGCATTGAATGATGATAATAGATTACTGACACAATGACCAAGAACTAGCCAGTCATTGATTTTTGCAAAGGCTTTCTGAATCCTTGTGAACTTTGCACCAGTAGTCAATGGGAAAGAAAATCTGCAAATTAATATTATCTGCGGTGAGTCAAGGTCAAATGTTTTTACATTAACTGGCAGTGAAGAATGGGAAATAATTGATTTAGGACTAACAATGCACAAAAAGTAAGCAAAATGTTATTTTAAGTTTTATATATTCAAAAGAAAATGGCTTTGAATGCATTGTAAAATTGTGTAAAAATTGAACTTCTTTCTTCATTTTCTCTCTCTTCAGGCTCACAAAAGCTGTAGCAGAATTAAGATGTTCTCTTTTCTTTTGACAACTTTAAATAGACTTGAGAAAAACACAAATGTTGGAGGCACTCAGCAGTTCAGGCTGCATCTATGGAGGGAATGGAGAGGTGTCGATTCGGGGTCAGGACCCTTCTTCAGACACTGAAGTCAGAAGAAGGGTCCTGACCCGAAACATTGCCTGTCCATTCCCTCCCCAGATGCTGCCTGATTCGCTGAGTTCCTCCAACATGGGTTCCTCAGCTGAGAGAATGGAGCAGCTGGGCTTGTATGCTCTGGAGTTTAGAAGGATGAGAGGGGATCTCATTGAAACATATAAGATTGTTAAGGGTTTGGACACGCTAGAGGCAGGAAACATGTTCCCGATGTTGGGGGAGTCCAGAACCAGGGGCCACAGTTTGAGAATAAGGGGTAAGCCATTTAGAACGGAGACGAGGAAACACTATTTCTCACAGAGAGTGGTGAGTCTGTGGAATTCTCTGCCTCAGAGGGCGGTGGTGGCAGGTTCTCTGGATGCTTTCAAGAGAGAGCTAGATAGAGCTCTTAAAAATAGCGGAGTCGGGGGATATGGGGAGAAGGCAGGAACGGGGTACTGATTGGGGATGATCAGCCATGATCACATTGAATGGCGGTGCTGGCTCGAAGGGCCGAATGGCCTGCTCCTGCACCTATTGTCTATTGTCTATAACATTTGTATGTCTTTTTGTAAACTAGCATCTGTAGTTCCTCGTTCATGTTAAAATGTATTTGGGTGTCTTGTTCTTTATTGATATGACTGTACGGCAAATCAAATTCCTTGTATGTTACAAATCATACCTGGCTAATAAAGTACTATGATGATTATGATGATTATGGTTATATTATGGTCCACATTATTTAGTTTTACTTTAGTTTTATGTTATAGAGTCATAAAATCACTATACGTTAATGATTTAGACGATGGGATTAAAAGTAACATTAGCAAATTTGCAGATGACACAAAGCTGGGTGGCAGTGTGAACTGTGAGGAGGATGCTATGAGGATGCAGGGTGACTTGTTCAGGTTGGGTGAGTGGGCAGATGCATGGCAGATGCAGTTTAATGTGAATAAGTGTGAGGTTATCCACTTTGGTAGCAAAAACAGGAAGGCAGATTACTATCTAAATGGTGTCAAGTTGGGAAAAGGGGAAGTACAACGGGATCTGGGGGTCCTTGGTCATCAGTCTATGACAGTAAGCATGCAGGTACAGAGTTTGTAAATGGCATGTTGGCCTTTATAACAAGAGGAGTTGAATATAGGAGCAAGGAGGCCCTTCTGCAGTTGTACAGGGTCCCAATGAGATCACACCTGGCGTATTGTGTGCAGTTTTGGTCTCCCAATTGGAGAAAGGACATTCTTGCTATTGAGGGAGTGCAGCGTGGGCTCACCAGGTTAATTCCCGGGATGGCGGGACTGTCATATATTGGAGTGGAGTGGAGTGGCTGGGCTTGTACACTCTGGAGTTTAGAAGGATGAGAGGGGGATCTTATTGAAACAAGATTAAAAAGATTATTAAGGGTTTCGACATGCTAGAGGTAGGAAACATGTTCCCAATCTTATAGAAACTTACAAAATTCTTAAGGGGTTGGTCAAGCTAGATGCAGGAAGATTGTTCCCGATGTTGGGGGAGTCCAGAACAAGGGGTCACAGTCTAAAGATATGGGGGAATTCCTTTAGGACTGAGATGAGGAAAACATTCTTTACACATAGAGTGTTGAGTCTCTGGAATTCTCTGCCACAGAAGGTCATTGAGGCCAGTTCATTGGCTATATTCAAGAGGGAGTTGGATGTGGCACTTGTGGCTAAAGGGATCAGGGGGTATGGAGAGAAGGCAGGTACGAGATACTGAGTTGGATGATCAGCCATGATCATATTGAATGGCAGTGCAGGCTCGAAGGGCTGAATGGCCTACTCCTGCACCTATTTTTCTATGTTTCTAATGTTGGGGGAGTCCTGAACCAGGGGCCACAGTTTAAGAATAAGGGGTAAGCCATTCAGAACAGAGATGAGGAAAATCATCTTCACACAGAGAGTTGTGAGTCTGTGGAATTATCTGCCTCAGAGAGCGGTGGAAGCTGGTTGCTTTCAAGAGAGAGTTCTTACAGATAGCGGAGTCAAGTGATATGGGGAGAAGGCAGGAACGGGATACTGATTGTGGGTGATCAGCCATGATCACATTGAATGGCGGTGCTGGCTCGAGGGGCCAGCACTCATTGTCTAGTTTCTATTTTCTATTGTCTATCATGTAGTGTGGAAACAGGCCCTTCGGCCCAACTTGCCCACACTGACCAAAATGTCCCATCTGCACTAATCGCACTCACCTGCGTTTGGCCCATATCGCTTTAATCCTCTTACCGATGCACCTGTCTAATTGTTTCTTAAATGTTGTGATTGTTGCTGCCTCAACTACCTCCTCCGGCAGCTCATTCCATACGCCCACCACCCTTTGTGTGAAAGCTTAGTTTAGTTTAATTTAGAGATAGAGCGTGGAAACAGGCCCCACGGACCACTGAGTCCGCGCCCAACACCGGTCACCCCATACACTCATTCCATTACCCCAGCTTCGCATGATCCTACACACTGGGACTAGGAATCTGTGTGTCGGCATGGTGAACTCAGAACAGCATTTCCAAACCAGGTCCCCTACACCAACCAGATTCATGCAACTGAATAGCGAAACTGGGTGGGGACGACAGTATTTTTTAAATTCTTCTCCTTGAACCAAATGTAATGCAACTGAAGTTCACAACCAGTGTTAAAGAAGGAACTGCAGATGCTGGAGAATCGAGGGTTACACAAAAAGCTGGAGAAACTCAGCGGGTGCGGCAGCATCTTAGGAGCGAAGGAGATAGGCGACGTTTTGGGTCGAGATCCTTCTTCAGACCCTGGAGAAGTGGTTTCTGATTGTTCTTTATCTGAAACGTTGATGGATTAGTATTCTCACACCAGCTCCTGCCTGAGCCGTTGTTCCCGCCTGAACTATTTTCCATTTCTGCTTTCGCTGCTGTTTTATCGCCTGCTTTATCTTTTCCCTCGCGTTCTTTGTCTGTGGGAAAACTTGTTTTCACTTTCTCTGCAGCTGGTAGTTTTGGAAGAAGCCCAACTAAATTCAAGTTGTGGCTTCTCAGTGTGGGTAGACAAAAATGCTGGGGAAACTCAGCCGGCGCGGCAGTGTCTATGGTGCAAAGGAAATAGGCAACGTTTCGGGCCGAGACCCTTCTTCAGACTTCTCAATGTGGGATGGGTGAACTGGTAGGAGCTACTGGTAGACTGTGATCTGCAGGCTGAGGGGAAGGGACACAGACCAAGGAGCAGGATTAGCCCTAGAGTCGGCTCCACCATTCAGTTTACTTCAGTTTAGACAGCGCAGAAACGGACCTCCCTGGGGCTCACCGACTCCACGCCGACCAGCGATCCCTGCACATTAACATTGCCCTACACACACACACACACTGGGGACAATTTACAATTTTTTTACCAAGCCAATTAGCGTACAAACCTGTACGTCTTTGGAGTGTGGGAGGAATGTGGAGCACCCGGAGAAAACCCACTCAGGTCAAGTCAGGTCAAGTCAAGAGAGTTTATGGTCATGTGTCCCAGATAGGACAATGGAATTCTTGCTTGCTGCAGCACAACAGAATATTGTACAGGCATAAATACAGGTCACGGGAGAACGTACAAACTGTGTACAGACAGCACCGGTAGTCGGGATTGAACCCGGTTCACTGGCGCTGTAAGGCAGTAGCTCTACCGCTGCACCACCGTGCCACCCATGAGCATCGGGCTGATTTTGCTTTCAAAATACCCAATGACTTGGCCTCCTCTCTTCAGTCTGAAGAAGGGTCCCAACTTGAAACATCACCTCTCCATGTTCTCCAGAGGTGCTGCCTGACCTGCTGAGTTACTCCAGTACTTTCTGTCTTCTTTTGGTGAACTAGCGTCTGTAGTTCATTATTTGTATGTGATGTATTGTGGTTAATTTTCATGGACCATTTCAAATTTTCCAGATATGCAGATATTTAGTTGCAACGCCTATTGTGTTGTTCAGGTCATTTTTTTCTACCATATTTGTAAACATTCTATGGCGTATTAATGGCATATTCATGATGACGGACTAAATTAGAAGCGGCTTAGAACTATGAGCGAATGAAAATCTAACGTGCCGTTTATTTGGGTAGCATGGTGGTGCAACGGTAGATTTGCTTCCATACACCGCCAGAGACCTGGGTTCAATCCTGACTACAGGTGCTGTCTGTACGGAGTTTGTACGTTCTCCCTGATGATCGTTGGGGTTTTCTCCGGGTGCTCCGGTTTCCTCCCACACTCCAAAGACATGCAGGTTTGTAGGTCAGTTGGCTTCTGCAAAATTGTACATTGTTCCCAGTGTGTAGGATCGTGCTAGTGTACGGGGTGATCGCTGGTCGGTGCGGACTCGGCGGGCCGAAGGGCCTGTTTCCACGCTGTGACGGTGAAGTTTATTGGTTTAGTTTTAGTTTAGTTTAGAAATACAGCGCAGAAACAGGCCCCTCGGCCCACCGAGTCCGTGCCGACCAGCGATCCCCGCACATTAACACTATCCTACACACACAAGCGACAAATTATAATTATACCAAGCCAATTAACGTGCAAACCTGTACGTCTTTGGAGTGTGGGAGGAAACCGAAGATCTCGGAGAAAACCCGCGCAGGTCACGGGGAGAACGTACAAACTCCGTACGGACAGCACCTGTAGTCTTAAGTCTTAACCCACTTTAAGCTGAGATTTTTTTGAAACATTTATCCCATTTAATGATGTAATTCACTTTTATGTTATTGACAGACTGAGAAACCTCAATCGAACAATTCATTGCATTCAGTCAGCCAATTTAAAAAACAAATTGAATCTGATGAGTCTCCTGCGAATCGAAAGCAGTTTCCAAAGAAACCTTTTTCAGGACGAAAACTTTCATCTAAGATAACGCCACAACAAAATGCTGAGGTAAGGTTATTGGATGAACTGAAAAGATTTTATGTGTAGAAATAGCCACAAAACTAACTAGTGCAGTTTTGCGTGCTTAGTAATTGGAGCTGAGTAATTTGCATGCTAAGTAATACAATTAAAGTTAGTATAATTGATATAACTTCATGTTCATAAAGAGATAGGAGCAGAATTTGGCCCTTCAAGTCTACGCCGCCATTCAATCATGGTCGATCTATCTCTCCCTCAACCCCATTCTCCCGCCTCCTCCCCATAACCCCTGACACCGTACTAATCAAGAATCTATCTATCTCTGCCTTAAAAATATCCATTGACTTGGCTTCCACAGCCTTCTGTGGCAATTAATTCCACAGATTCATCACCCTCCGACTAAAGAAATTCCTCCTTATCTCCTTCCTAAAGGAACGTCCTTTTATTCTGAGGCCACGACCTCTAGACCTAGACTCGCCCACTAGTGGAAACATCCTCTCCACATCCACTCTATAGTCAATTATCCCTAGTGTGTAGGATAGTGCTTGTGTGCAGGGATCGCTGGTCAGCAGGAACATGGCGGGCCGAAGGGCCTTTTTCCGTGCTGTATCTCTAAACTAAACTAAGCCACGAAGGGTCTTGACCCGAAACGTCACCCATTCCTTCTCCCCAGAGATGCTGGTGGTCCCGCTGAGTTACTCCAGGATTTTGTGTCGATTTTCACTGTAAACCAGCATGTGCAGCTCATTTCCTCAATTAAAGAAGGAATTGATTTGCTGTCCTCTTTCTCCATCCTGTTCAGATTTTTGCAAATACTGCCATAACACAAACGAATTGGAACATCAGGCCATCAACTTATTATCCTGGCTAGACACGGAAACCTGGAATAACTCAGCGGGACAGGCAGCATCTGTGGGGAAAAGGAATAGGTGACGTTTCGGGTCGAGACCCTTCTTCAGACTGAGAGTCAGGGGAAAGGGAAACAAGAGATATAGACAGCGATATAGAGGGGTGTAGAACAAATGAATGAAAGATATGCAAAAAAGTATCGATGATAAAGGAAGCAGGCCATTGTTAGTTGTGAGCTAGGTGAAAACTAGTGACAGACAACGAGACTCAACGCGATGACTTTGAAGCTGCTACAGTGACTTGGGTCGGCTTGAGAGGGTTGCAAGGATTACTTAAAGTTAGAGAAATCAATATTGATACCTCTGGGTTGTAAGCTGCCCAAGCGAAATATGAGGTGCTGTTCCTGGCTCTTCCCAAGGGAGCACTTAACTACACTACAGCCTTAATACTCTGAATTATTTTTCAATTAGACTGATCGTGCCTCTGGCTTTTCATTGGACTGGCTTTTGGATTTTCTCAAATGTGACTTTGTGAACCTGTTCCCAGCCATTTCAGGACTAACTTTTTAAGCCGGGCGTTTTAGTAAGACTCCTGAGCGCCGGGTTCATCGTCGGAAGCTTGCATTGACACCGATGTGGACAACTCGAGCCCCATGACATGCCACAGGAGATGATCAGGCAGGCCCCAGGAATGGCACAGCACTGCACCGCTCACTGCTGAGACGCTAAAGATGTCCGTAATCCATTCCTCCCAGATCCTCCCAGACAATGGCAGGGGGCACCAGCATTATACAGATTTGTTTTAGAGATAGAGGTTGGAAACAGTCCCTTCGGCCCACCGAGTCCGCACCGACCGGCAATCCTCGCATATTGACACTACCCTACACGCACTGGTGACAATTCTTTACTCAGAGAGTGGTAGCGGTGTGGAATGAGCTTCCAGTGGAAGTGGTGGCGGCAGGTTCGTTGGTATCATTTAAAAATAAATTGGATAGGCATATGGATGAGAAGGGTATGGAGGGTTATGCTATGAGTGCAGGCAGGTGGGACTAAGGGAAAAAAGTTGTTCGGCACGGACTTGAAGGGCCGAGATGGCCTGTTTCCGTGCTGTAATTGTTATATGGTTATATGGTTAATTCACACTTATACCAAGCCAATTAACCTACAAACCTGAACGTCTGGAGTGTGGGGGGAAACCGACGATCTCGGAGAAAACTAGCAGATTTAGAGAGAGAGAGAGAGAGAGAGAGAGAGAGAGAGAGATATAGAGAGAAAAAGAGACTCAGCATGAAAACCAGCCCTCCGGCCCACCGAGTCCACGCCGACCATCGATCACCTATTCACACTATGCTCTATGTTCCCCCAGTTTTGCATCCTACACACATTAGGGGCAATTTACAGAAGCCAATTAACCTACAAATCCACACGTCTTTGGAGTGAGGGGAGGAAACCGGAGCACCTGGAGAAAACCCACGTGGTCACAGGGAGAATGTTCAAACTTCACGCAGATAGCACCTGTAGTCAGGATCGAACCCAGGTCTCTGGCGCTGTGAGGCAGCAACTCTACCCCACAGCGCCACTGTGCCACCACAGGTTGGGAATAGCCTAACGGGCCTGTCCCACTTACGCGACTTTTTCGGCGACTGCCGACACCCGTCATAGGTCGTTGCAGGTCGCCATGTTGAAAATCCAACGTCGACCGGAACAAGGTACGACTCTTTGGGTGACTAGGAAACGACTCACGACCTTACAGGCGACTCACTGGCGACATGTCGCTGGGTGAAGCCTGTATGGTCTTGAGTAGTCTCCCAAAGAGTCGCACCTTGTTTCTGGTCGCCGCTGGATTTTCAACATGTTGGGAATTTCCGGCGACCTGCAACGACCTATGACGGGTGTCGGCAGTCGCCCTGAAAGTGGCGTGAGTGGGACAGGCCCGTTAGTTTCAAAACTAAAATAACGTTTTTGCTTAGTTTTCTGAAAATTACAACCTGCTCTTTGCTGCAGATTCTTACCTTTGATGATGAAGTTGGTAAACCAGCTTTGAGTGCACCAAACAGTAGCGCAGAGGCCCGCAAATGTGGATCGCTGCTCAGTGGCAGCTTTGATGAGGAACAGTCGGCGAATGCGTTCCAAGATGCACTCAAGGAATGGAGGCAAAGAAAACCTGGCCAAGCTCCGTCGCCACCGAAAACATGTTCAGGTAGAAATCAACACGGGAACTCTTTTTATCAAAGCTTGGAGACAGTTTAATTTGAAAAAGAACCTGAAAATGTGGCGATTTTTCCCGTGGTTTTTGTAATTAATTTGTACAAAAAGAATTCTTTATTAAAAATCTCAAAATATATTACATTTGAACTGTTATACTTGTCTAAAACATGGAAATTCAAATCAAATTGAAACTGCAGTAAACATCGGGGACAACATCTGTATTCTCCACAGCCAACAATGGAGCATTGTGGGCTCTCTTTCCTTGATTATTGTTG
The DNA here is from genome assembly GCA_963514005.1 of Raja brachyura. Next base: position 58,607,557 of record OY740794.1, on the reverse strand, counting down.
CTGGCTTTGATTTGTCCTTTTCCATATCTTTCATTCATTCATCCTATGTACCTTTTCATATCTCCTGTTTCCCTCTCCCCCGCCTTCACTCTGACGAAGGGTCTCGACACAAAACGTCACCTGGTCCTTCTCTCCAGAGATGCTGCCTGCCCCGCTGAGTTACGCCAGCTGTTTGCGTCTATCTTCGGTGTAAAGCAGCATCTGCGGTTCCTTCCTTCACATACCGTATTGAGTCGCGCTATTTAAATCGTAGCTGGACCACTTCGTCACAGCTGCCTTTCCACAATCTGATTTCTCATTTTCGCAAATAATTGCTTTTTCTCTGTCACACAAGGTCTGTTTTATTACTCGGCTCCTACACATTAATCCCCTCCCACCAGCTCTGTAGTGGACCTAGAATGAATGGTGTTGACAATGTGATCCATTGCATTTCCTCCCTGGCACCCTTCCACACCAAACATGGATGCACTTGCAAGAGTGCTTTCAATTATTTACCTGCTTGGCGATGAAGAGGGCATCGTGTCTGCAACTTGCAGCAATGTCAAAAAAGCTGTGCCTTTTAAATCAAATGTAGAAACATAGGCAATAGGTGCAGGACTAGGCCATTCGGCCCCTCGAGCCAGCACCGCCATTCAATATGATCATGGCTGATCATCCAAAATCAGTACCCTGTTCCTGCTTTTTCCCCATATCCCTTGATTCCGTTAGCCCTAAGAGCTATATCTAACTCTCTCTTGAAAACATCCAGTGAATTGGCCTCCACTGCCTTCTGTGGCAGAGGATTCCACAGATTCACAACTCTCTGGGTGAAAAGGTTTCTCCTCATCTTAGTTTTTCCTATCCCTTATTCTTAAACTGTGACCCCTGAAGACCAGGTCTGTGCATATGATCCAGCAGCAGATCGTCTAGCAAAGGGTGGCACGCTGGCGCAACGGTAGAGTTGCTGCCTCACAGTGCCGGAGACGCGGGTTCGATCCTGACCTCGGAGGTTGTACGTTCTCCCCTTCAACGCGTGGGTTTAACTCCGGGAGCTCCCGTTTCTTCCCACACTCCAAAGATGCGCAGATTTGTCGTTCAATTGACTTCGGTAAAATTGTAAATTCTCCCCAGTGCGTGCAGGATAGTGCTGGTGTGCAGGTGATCGTTGATCAGCGGGGTTTCCACGCTGTGTCTCAAAATTAAAATGTAAAGCGTTGAGACAAACCTGGAAGAGGAAAATATGCTCAGAGAAAGCTGGCTGTTGTGATATAGTAATGTCTGGCATTGATTGTTTTACCTTTAACAGTGTAAGTTGCTGCCAGGAGCCAATTCTAATGCATTCTATGGGCTGGTGACAGTGAAGTAAGCCATCAAATCGAACAATTACAGCACGGAAACAGGCCATCTCGGCCCTTCAAGTCCGTGCCGAACAACTTTTTCCCCTTAGTCCCACCTGCCTGCACTCATACCATAACCCTCCATACCCTTCTCATCCATATGCCTATCCAATTTATTTTTAAATGATACCAACGAACCTGCCGCCACCACTTCCACTGGAAGCTCATTCCACACAGCTACCACTCTCTGAGTAAAGAAGTTCCCCCTCATGTTACCCCTGAACTTCTGTTCCTTAATTCTAAAGTCATGTCCTCTTGTTTGAATCTTCACTATTCTCAAAGGGAAAAGCTTGTCCACATCAACTCTGTCTATCCCTCTCATCATTTTAAAGAACTCTATCAAGTCTCCCCTTAACCTTCTGCGCTCCAGAGAATAAAGACCTAACTTATTCAACCTATCTCTGTAACTTAGCTGTTGAAACCCAGGCAACATTCTAGTAAATCGCCTCTGTACCCTCTCTATTTTGTTGACATCCTTCCTATAATTGGGCGACCAAAATTGTACACCATACTCCAAATTTGGTCTCACCAATGCCTTGTACAATTTTAACATTACATCCCAGCTTCTATACTCAATGCTCTGATGTATAAAGGCTAGCATACCAAAAGCTTTCTTTACCACCCTATCTATATGAGATTCCACCTTCAAGGAACTATGCACGGTTATTCCCAGATCCCTCTGTTCAACTGTATTCTACCATTTACCATGTACGTCCTATTTCCTCCCTCACCCCACAGACGTGCAGGCTTGTTGGTTAATTGGCTTTGGAAAATTGGAAAATTGTCCCTAGTTTGTGTGGGTAAAGGGCCTGTCCCACTTAGGTGATTTTTTTCAGTGACAGCCGGAAATTAGGCTGTCGCCACATGGTCGTAGCGTGACGCCTGTATTGTCGTGAGTTGTCTCCTCAAGTGTCGTAACTTTCTTCTTGTCGCCGCTGGATTTTGAAATGTTCAAAACCTTTCGGCGACAGTGGGCTTGACATTGCCTGTCTTCTCCTGTCGTAGGTTGGCGTAGGTTGTGGCCAGGTGACGTTGGTTATCTCCGGGTGATGACCTCGGTGAATTCCATTGGCGACTATCTACGTCAACCGGCGACTGGTACCGGCGACTGAATTGACTTTAGTTGTCGCCACCAGGGTCGTTGCTTGTCGTAGCTTGTCGCGGGTGGACCTAGGTTGACTTCGGTTGTCGTTGGTTGTCACCTGGGTGGTTGTAAGTTGTCATAGGTGTGGTCGTGGGTGGACGTCCTAAGTCGCGACAATTGGCAACCTGCTATGACTGTGACAGTCGCCGAAAAAAGTGACAGGCCCTTTAGTGTACGGGGATCTCTGGTCGGCGTGGCCTCGGTGGGCGGAAGGGCCTGTTTCCGCTCTGTATCTCTAAAATCTAAGGAAGCCTAGCTCCTTTTGCAGTGGTGTACGTCAATTGTTTGGTGTTGTCTAAAAAATGCCTGATAAAGAAACTTGCATTAATCAGCTCCCCAATAATTTGAAATAATCCATATTGCCGAAGTATGCTATTGTCCTTGAAATGACTGATGTTATCACGAAACGCCCAGGAGCTGGGATTATGGAAATGTTACATGATTAAAATTGCACAGTACTTCACTGCGCTGTAGGTGTTTTTTTGGAAAATGTCAGTTGTCAGATACATTGATTTGGTTGTCTGAGCAATACAAAAATAAGAAATGTGTTGTACATCTTGCCTCTTAATTAGATTTACTGCATTCGCTACTCGAAATTAAAATTGTGCAAACATTTCCAGGCCTCTCCACTCTTATGCTAAGAACTCATGGGATAATGCAGTGGGGGCGCTGGGAGCACAAGGAACTGCAGATGCTCGAACCTTGAGTGAAAACCAAAGTGGCTGGAGGAAGTCAGTGGGTCAGGCAGTACCTGTGGAGGCAGTGTATAGGCGCAATTTCAGGTCGGTGCTTTCCTTCAGAGTCTGAGGAAGGGTCCTGACCCAAAATGTCGTCCATCCATTCCCGCATAAGATGTTGTCTGGCCCGCAGAGTTACTCCAAACAGTACTATAGGAAACAAAATGCTGGTGTAACTCAGCGGGATAGGCAGAGTCTCATAACATCATCAGACCATAAGTGATAGTGAAATTAGGCCATTCGGCCCATCAAGTCTCCTCCGCCATTTAATCATATCCCTTCTGACCCTTCTGCCTTCTCCTCATAACCTCTGGCAAGTATCGATTCATCTCAGCCATAAATATATCTAGTGATTTTGTCTCCACAGCCTTCTGTCGCAACGAATTCCACAGATTCACCACCCTCTGACTAAAGAAATTCCTCCTCCTCTCCTTCCAAAAAGAATGCCCTTTAATTCTGAGGCTGTGACCTCCAGTCCTAGACTCTCCCACCAGCGGGAACATCCTTTCCACGTCCACTCTATCCAAGCCTTTCACTATTCTGTACTTTTCAACGAGGTCCCCCCTCATTCTTCTAAACTCCAGCAAACACAGGCCTAGTGCTGTCAAATTATCTATAGAGCGTTACCTTAGTACAGTAGATTAGTATAGAATAGAATACTATAGTACAGGAGCAGGCCCTTCAGCCCACAGTATCTGTACTGAACATGATACCAACATTAGCTCGTGTCACCCAGCTGCACGCGATCCATATCCACTGAATAGTTCTTGAAATTCATGCAATGATCCAGTAACACAGTGTTCTTCATGCTGATGGTGAAGTTGATCAACTGAGTCTTCAGATAGAATTATTATAATAACAGTAATTAGCTCTTAGGGCTAAGGGAACCAAGGGATACGGGGAAAAAGCCGGAACGGGGTACTGAGTTTGGATGATCAGCCACGATCATATTGTATTGTGTGCAGTTTTGATCCCCTAATTTGAGGAAGGACATTCTTGCTATTGAGGGAGTGCAGCGTAGGTTTACAAGGTTAATTCCCGGGATGGCGGGACTGTCATATGCTGAGAGAATGGAGCGGCTGGGCTTGTACACTCTGCAGTTTAGAAGGATGAGAGGGGATCTCATTGAAACGTATAGGATTGTTAAGGGCTTGGACAAACTAGAGGCAGGAAACATGTTCCAGATGTTGGGGGAGTCCAGAACCAGGGGCCGCAGTTTAAGAATAAGGAGTAAATCATTAAGTACGGAGACGAGGAAACACTTTTTCTTACAGCGAGTGGTGAGTCTGTGGAATTCTCTGCCTCAGAGGGCGGTGGAGGCAGGTTCTCTTGATGCTTTCAAGAGAGAGCTAGATAGGGCTCTTAAAGATAGCAGAGTCAGGGGATATGGGGAGAAGGCAGGAACGGGGTACTGATTGGGGATGATCAGCCATGATCACATTGAATGACGGTGCTGGGTCGAAGGGCCTACTCCTGCACCTATTGTCTGTGTTACTATAATGATTTGTTTGTATTGAGTTTCTACTGTAAACTTAAGTAGAACTCTATAGAATAAATATTTAGTTTAATTTAGTTTAGAGAAACAGCACGGAAACAGGCCCTTCGGCCCACCGCGTCCGCAAGGACTAGCGATCCCCGCAAATTAACACCACCCTACACACACCAGGGAACATTTTTACATTCATACCAAGACAATTAACCTACAAACCTATAGTCTTTGGAGTGTGGGCGGAAACCAAAGATCTTGGCGAAAACCCACGCTGGTCACAGGAAGAACGTACAAACTCCATGCGGGCAAGTCAGCATCGAACCCGGGTCTCTGGCTCTGTAAGGCAGTGGCCCCTCACCCATGAATATGAATGAGAAATGAGTGGAAATGAGAATGGCACAATGAGATCAATGGAACATCTTGGTTTACAACGAGGGCCCTATATCATTTACCTCACCATATGGTTAAGAATTGATAAATAAAGCCAGATTAAGGAGAAAGATGAGCCAGTCATATCAGATTAACGTTATGATGCAGAGAATGGACAGTGGATAAAGCTTCATGAAAACCACGGGAGATAGTGACTACTTGGAGCCATGCAGCTGTGAAATAGAGTGTGATGCATGTAATCCTCTGGGTATGAATTACTTTAGTGCCATCTAAGATTAAATTATTTTATAAAGAGTATCATTATTTTATTATTATAATAAAAAGTGATGCATATGATCCTCTGGGTATGAATTATTTCAATGCTACTTAAGAATATATGATTTTATTCAGTGATCTTACCTGCATCACCTTTTGTTTTTGGAAAACATCAAATTCAAAATTAAATTGTCATTATAAGCTTTACCTGGTATTAAGATTAGTTTTCTAAAATAACCATATAACCATATAACAATTACAGCACGGAAACAGGCCTTCTCGGCCCTTCCCGTCCGTGCCGACCATTTATTTTCCCCTAGTCCCATCTACCTGCACTCAGACACTACCCCTCCATTCCCTTCCCGTCCATATACCTATCCACTTTACTTTTAAATGTTAAAATCGATCCTGCCTCCACCACTTCTGCTGGAAGCTCATTCCACACAGCCACCACTCTCTGAGTAAAGAAGTTCCCCCTCATGTTACCCCTAAACGTCTGTCCCTTAATTCTCATGTCATGCCCTCTTGTTTGAATGGGAAAAGCTTATCCACGTCAACTCTGTCTATCCCTTTCATCATTTTAAAGACATCCATCAAGTCCCCCCCCTTAACCTTCTGTGCTCCAAAGAATAAAGACCTAAAGGGCCTGTCCCACCAGCATGCAACTCGATGCGATTAGCGCGACCTAACGCGGTCGCTTGAGCCGTCCGGCGTCGCGGGGCCGGTCCCACTTCGATCGCCGGAGCCGTGCGGAATTGTGCGGAGTTTGTCCCGACGCCGCGCGGGGCTCCGAAAAACCGACAATGTCCAAAAATCCCGCGCGGCAACGGTTTGTCGGCTCGCAGTCGCCGCGACATTTACACACTGCCCGGACATCGTGCCTCCGTGAAACTATTTGTAAGTGCCTCCGTGACCCTCTATGTGTATGGCTCCGTGGCCCTGTATGTGTGTGTGTCTCGGTGCCCCTCTCTGTGTGCCCCTCTAAGTCCTGGCGAACTTACCTTGGACTTGCTTCAAGTTTGCCTCGCTTTGCGCCGCGTTGCGCCACTCACCCAACCTCCGCGCGGCCCCGACTGCCGGTTTAGTTGCGCTTGCCGCATGCAGGCGCATGCTGGTGGGACCGGCACTGTACAGGGGATCACCCGACCTCCGCGCGGCCCCCGCTGCCGGTTTGATCGCGTTCATCGCATATAGTTGCGTGCTGGTGGGACAGGCCCTTAACTTGTTCAACCTTTCTCTGTAACTTATTTGCTGGAACCCAGGCAACATTCTAGTAAACCTCCTCTGTACTCTCTCTATTTTGTTGACATCTTTCCTATAATTAGGCGACCAAAATTGTACACCATACTCCAGAATTGGTCTCACCAATGCCTTGTACAATTTTAACATTACTTCCCTACTCCTATATTCAATGCTCTGATTTATAAAGGCCAGCACACCAAAAGCTTTCTTTACCACCCTATCTACATGCGATTCCACCTTCAGGGAACTATGCACAGTTATTCCTAGATCCCTCTGTTCCACAGCATTCCTCAATTCCCTACCATTTACCACGTAATGTCAAAATGCACTTTATCAAGAATCCGACAAACTCCAATTTCAATAGAAAACATCAAAATCAAGTGGTGTTGCAGAGAGTGAAGATGGTTGTGAAAGATTGCAGCAGGATCGATTGGACAGGTGGGCGGAGGAATTGTTGATGGAATTTAATGCAGAGAAGTGTGAGGTGTTTCATTTTGGAACGTCGAACAAGGGCAGGAGATGGTAGGCCTCTGGGTAGTGTTGTAGAGCAGAGGTATCTAGGAGTGCCTTGAAGTTATTGAAGGTCAAGTTGCAGGTGAATGAGGTGGTCAAAAAGGCTTTTGGCACTTTGGCCTCCATCAGCCAGAGCATTGAGTATAGAAGTTGGGAGGTCATGTTGCAGTCGTATAAGATGTTGGTGAGACCACATTTAGAATATTGTGTTCAGTTCTGAGCACCTTGTTATGGGAAAGATATTGTCAAGCTTGAAAGGGTTCAGAAAAGATTTACGAGGATGTTGCCAGGACAGGAAGGTTTGAGGTATAGGGAGAGGTTGAGTAGGCTGGGTCTCTATTTCATGGAGCGCAGGAGGATGATGGGTGATCTTATAAAGGTGTACAAAAATCATGAGAGGAAAAGATCGGGTAGATGCATAGAGTCTCTTGCCCAGAGTAGGGGAATTGAGGACAAGAGGACATAGATTCAAGGTGAAGGGGAAAAGATTTAATAGGAATCTGAGGGGTAACTTTTTCACACAAGGGGTGGTGGGTGTATGGAACAAGCTGTCAGAGGAGGTAGTTGAGGCTGGGACTATCCTGTCGTTTAAGAAACAGTTAGACAGGTACATGGATAGGACAGGTTTGGAGAGATGTGGACCAAGCGCAGGCATGTGGGACTAGTGTAGCTGGGACAATGGTGGCCGGTGTGGGCCGGTGTGGGCCGGTGAGGGCCGGTGTGGGCCGGTGTGGGCCGGTGAGGGCCGGTGTGGGCCGGTGTGGGCCGGTGTGGGCCGGTGTGGGCCGGTGTGGGCCGGTGTGGGCCGGTGTGGGCCGGTGTGGGCCGGTGTGGGCCGGTGTGGGCCGGTGTGGGCCGGTGTGGGCCGGTGTGGGCCGGTGTGGGCCGGTGTGGGCCGGTGTGGGCCGGTGAGGGCCGGTGTGGGCCGGTGAGGGCCGGTTGGGCCGGTGTGGGCCGGTGTGGGCCGGTGTGGGCCGGTTGGGCCTGTTTCCAGTCTGTATCATTTGTATGACTATGACTCTATGCAACGTAATTCTGATTTTGATAATCGTCTTTTATCAAATCGTTATTATATTCACAACTGAAAGTTAGTTTGTTAACGTTATGATTAACTTGCTGCTTGTGTTTCTCATCAACAACTGGTGGTTAGTTGCCTTGGAGTGCTTCACACAGAGCGGACATCATTTGATAATTATATTAATAAGCAAGTACTGTGCATATTTTGCATTTATACACACATTTTCTGCTTGTAATGAACCGGAGCACGGTAAAACAAGAGCAGGCTTCTCAGCCCCCTCAAGCCTGTTCACATTCTTTAATTGAGTTCATTCTTTAATTGAATTCTTTGCCACAGACGGCTGTGGAGGCCAAGCCAATAGATATTTTTAAGGCAGTGATCGATAGATTCTTGAATAGTACGGGTGTCAGAGGTTATGGGGAGAAGGCAGGAGAATGGGGTTAGGAAGGAGAGATAGATCAGCCATGATTGAATGGCAGAGTAGACTTGATGGGCCGAATGGCCTAATTCTGGTCCTATCAGTTATGACCTTATTCAATTCAATTCAATTCAATCTTTAATAGTCATTGTGCAGTGTCCAGTACAGAGACAACGAAATGCAGTTGACATCTCCCCAGAAGTGCGAACTTAGAATAATGAACGGTAAAATAGATATATATATACAACAAACAGTATCAGTAGTGCAATTATACTGGGGGAAGGGGTGGGGGGGGGTATTGACTGGCAATCACCGAGGTGCAGAGTTAAGTATTGTAACAGCTGCAGGGAAGAAGCTGTTCCTGAACCTGCTGGCAACGGAGGGACCTGTAGCGCCTCCCGGATGGGAGGAGGGTAAACAGTCTGTGGCTGGGTTGAGACCAGTCCTTGACGATGCTGCGCGCCCTTCATCGACATCGCTTGCTTTGGACAGACTCAATGGAGGGGAGTGAGGAACCGGTGATGCGTTGGGCAGTTTTCACCATCCTCTGCAGTGCTTTCCGGTCGGAGACAGAGCAGTTGCCATACCATACTGTGATACAGTTGGTAAGGATGCTCTCGATGGTGCAGCGGTAGAAGTTCACCAGAATCTGAGGAAACGGACCTTCTTTAGTCTCCTTGGGAAGAAGAGACGCTGGTGAGCCTTCTTGACCAGTGTAGAGGTATTGTGGGTCCAAGAGAGGTCATCAGAGATGTTGACCCCCCAGGAACCTTAAGCTGGAAACACGTTCCGTTAATATGGCACCTCCATCCCGTTAATATGGATGGGGGTATGATGATGGTGTTAGAACCATGTTCAGGTGTGCAGTCGTAGGTGAAGAGGGACTCAGTACACAGCCCTGTGGAACGCAGGTGTTCGGGGTGAGGGTTCAAGAGGTGTGGTTGTCCAACCTAACAGACTGGGGTCTGTCAGTCAGGAAGTCCAGTATCCAGTTGCAGAGGGAGGGGTTGGCGCCCAGGTTGCCGTGTTTGGTGATCAATTTTGAGGGGATAATGGTGTTAAATGCTGAGTTAAAGTCGATGAACAGCATTCTCATGTAGGTGTGTCTGTTATCGAGGTGGGAGAGGGCGGAGTCCAAAAACTGACTGTCTGGTGCACTAACAATAACCTGGCACTCAACTCAACCAAAACAAATGAACTAGTTATTGACTTCAGGAGGAGGAGAGAAGAACCTGCTCCTCTTTACATCAAAGGAGACATGGTGGAGAGAGTCACTGACTTTAAGTTTCTGGGCACATACATCTCCCAGGACCTTACATGGACTGTGAACACCATCACTCTCGTAAAGAAGTCACAGCAGCGGCTATATTTCCTGAGGACTCTGCGGAGAGCAAACGTCTCACAGCAGCTGCTGCTGTCCTTCTACCGGTGCGCCGTGGAAAGCATCCTCTCCTATGGCATCCTGGTGTGGTTTGCTAGCTGTACTGTGGCTGGAAGGAAGGCACTACAGAGAGTTATTAAAACAGCACAGAGCATCATAAACACTCAACTACCCTCCCTGGAAGACATATACAAGGCCCGATGTTTACGCCGGGCGAGAAACATCACACAGGACTCATTCCACCCCGCCAACCACCTTTTCACTCTGCTGCCCTCAGGGAGGCGATACGGGTCTTTGAAGGCCCGCACTTGCAGACTAACTAACAGTTTCTACCCACGTGCCAGTAGAGAACTTAACTCAAACAGATAACTCTACGGGCAACACTACACAATTCGGGGTGCAAATAAAAATTTGTCTGCTAGAATGTGCAATATAATGTGCATTTTTAATTATCTATTACTTATTTTATGCATTGATCTTGTAGTAAATGTAAATGTAAGACTAAATGGTTGTTTGTGTTCTTGTGTTTTTGTTCTTTTTTTAAAACTTTTTATCCTGTGTCTTTTATTGTTTACCATTGAAGGGAATGCACATGAAATTTTGTTGTACAGTTGATGTGCAATGACAAATAAACGTATTTGATTTGATTTGATTTGATTTGAGTGGAGTGCCGTTGAGATGGCATCGTCCGTACTCCTATTCTTGCGGTAGGCAAACTGATAGGGGTCCAGTGTGGGAGGTAGGCAGCCTTTGAGGTGTGCCAGCCTCTCGAAGCACTTGGTGATGATGGGAGTAAGTGCAACTGGGCGGAAGTCGTTGAGGCTCGCCACAGTGGAGTGTTTTGGCACCGGCATGATGGAGGTGGTTTTAAGGCACGTGGGGACAACTGCTTGGGCAGTTGTGATGTTGATAGTCTGGTGTAATGAGACTCATTTGATGTTTTTCCTTGAGTTGTATTTACATGGAGTTCACATAACAGATGCCTGGTGAATGCCCCCATCCACCCTTGTGCCAAGGGAGAGGTTCCTGTTCCTTCTGATCCCTGATCACCCCCGTCAGATATGTACTCGCATGTGAATCTTGAAGACAGCTACAACAAAACATAGTGTCGTGCTTAAGATCGACACAAAGTGCTGGGGTAACTCAGCTGGTGGGGCAGCTTCTCCAGAGAAAAAGGGTGGGCGCCGTTTTGGGTGGGGACCCTTCTTCAGGCATTGATCATAGATAGACACAAAATGCTGGAGTGACTCGGCGGGTCAGGCAGCATCTCTGGAGGGAAGGAATGGGTGACGTTTTGGGTCGAGACCCTTCTTCAGACCATTGATAATTGAAGATAAGCGACATTGGGCAGCGATAGGATAGACAGTCAGAATATGTTTCCCCGGGTGGAGATATCTAAGACTGGGGGACATTGAGTTAAGGGGAGAGGGACAAAGTTTAAAGGAGCCGTACGGGGCAAGTTTATTTTAAACAAGGAGGGGTGCGTGTCTGGAATGCACTGCTGGGGGGTGGTGGTGGAGGCAGATACGATAGTGGCGTTTAAGAGACTTCTGGATAAATACATGTTAAATCGGGTGTCGCTGTACCTTGATTGGTACACATGACAATAAACTGGCCTTTGGATCTTTGGATGAGCAGGGAATAGAGGGACATGGATCATGTGGAGGCAGATAAGTGTTGGTCTCGGCAGCATGTTCGGCACAGACATTGTGGGCCGAAGGGCCTGTTCCTGTGCCGACCTGAAACGTCGGCCATCTTTTTTTCCAGAGACGCTGCCTGACCCACTGAGTTACTCCAGCACTTTGTAACTATCTTTGGTATAAACCAGCATCTGCAGTTCCTTGCTTCTACTTATTGTTGTGCCTGCTGACTGCTGGCAATCCTTCTTCATTTTAGTTTTTCCATAATTCATGGTGTCTCTTCCTCGTGAGTTATAATCACACCGCTCTCCACAAAGTCCCAAAGCTGTAAACTTTAATGGCTTAGATATTTTTAGTTTAGTTTAGTTTGAGTTTTGTGTAGTTTATTGGCATGTTTCCCTCTTCTTCACAGAGAGTGGTGAGTCTGTGGAATTCTCTGCCACAGAGGGCGGTGGAGGCCGGTTCTCTGGTTACTTTCAAGAGAGTTAAATAGAGCTCTTAAAGATAGCGGAGTCAGGGGATATGGGGAGAAGGCAGGAACGGGGTACTGATTGGGGATGATCAGCCATGATCACAGTGAATGGCAGTGCTGGCTCGTAGGGCCGAATGGCCTTACTCCTGCACCTATTGCCTATTATCTATTGTGTGTGTAGGATAGTGTCAGGTGCAGTGTGAAGCTTTTGTTGTGTGTTCACCAGTCAGCGGGAAGACAATATATGATCACAATCGAGCCATCATCAGTGTACAAGTACATGATAAAGGCAATAATGTGACGAGCGTTAGTGCAAAATAAAGCCTGTAAAGTCCAATCAAGGGTAAGCCGAGGGTCACTGAGGTTCAGCACTGCTCGCTGGTTGTGGTGGGGCGATTCAGTTGCCTAATAACAACTGTCCCTAAATCTGGAGGTGTGCGTTTTCACACTTCTATAACCTTTCCCTGATGGGAGAGGGGAGAAGAGGGAGTGGCCAGGGTGGGACTCGTCCTTGATTATGTTGGTGGTCTTGCCAAGGCAGCAAGTTATAAATGGAGTCAATGGAAGGAGGGTTGGTTTGTGTGATGGTCTGGGCTGCGTCACATTTAACGAGTGCCTAGATTGCATTATTCTTTAAGTGGTGTACATTTCCTAACATCTAATGGTTTCTTTGTGCATAATCTCTGTCAGTTTCCATCGGGACATCACAAACAGAAGACAGCGTGCGAAATTCAGAACCAAGGGAGATACAGTTGACAGAGCACAATGCAACCTATTTGGAGAAGTTACAGCTAAAGACCAACAGAAGGTATCTTCAACATGTCCATCTTGAGTTTACAAAAAATATATATTTTTGGGGGGTGTCTTGCTGCACGGCATGGTGGCGCAGCGGTAGAGTTGCTGCCTTAAGGGCCTGTCCCACCAGCATGCAATTCCATGCGGTGAGCGCGACTAAACCGGCAGCGGGGGCCGCGCGGAGGTCGGGTGATCCCCTGTACAGGGCCGTTCCCAACAGCATGCGCCTGCATGCGGCAAGCGCGACCAAACTGGCAGCAGGGGCCGCGCGGAGGTCAGGTGAGTGGCGCAACGCAGAGCAAAGTGAGGTGAACTTGGAGCGAAGTCTTAAAGGTAAGTTCGCCAGGACAGAGAGGGACGCACAGACAGGGGCACAGAGGCACACACAGAGAGGGCCACGGAGCCACACACAGAGAGGGTCACGGAGGCGCCTACAGATAGGTTCACGAAGGCACGACGTTGAGGCGGTGCGTAATGCGTCGAGGCGACTGCAAGCCGACAAGCCGTTGCCGCGCGGAATTTTTGAACACTGTCAGTTTTTCGGAGCCCCGCGCGATGTCGGGACGAACTCCGCACAATTCCGCACGGCTCCGGCGATCGAAGTGGGACTGGCCCCGCGACGCCGGATGGCTCAAGCGACCACGGTAGGTCGCGCTCATCGCATGGAGTTGCATGCTGGTGGGACAGGCCCTTTACAGCGCCAGAGACTCGGGTGCTGTCTGTAAGGAATTTATACATTCTCCCCCTGACCTGCATGGGTTTTCTCCGGGTGCTCTGGCTTCTTCCCACACTTCAAAGACAACCTGAAAATGGTTTATTTGAAAACTGCTTTTGAGACTTGTCAGATTCAATTAGTTTTTTTAATTGGCTGACTGGATGCAATGAATTGTTAGATGGAGGTTTCGCAGTCTGTCACTAACATCAAAATGAATGACATAAAATCAGACATAAAAACATCTTTTTTCCACGAGTAGTAGCTCTACTCAATAAACAACAATCTGTAGCCTCCCTTTGCTCTGGTATTTTATTTAATTCACATGTTTAATCAATAATGTTTTATTATTAATGTTTAATGTTTTATGTTTCGTTCTTAACTGTCACTGTATGTCATGTTGACACTCGTGGGTGGAGCACCAAGGCAAATTCCTTGTATGTGAATACTTGGCCAATAAATTTAGACTTAAACTTATTTACTTAAATTGGGTTAAGATTTAAGACTATGGGTGCTGTCTGTACAGAGTGTGCACGATCTCCCCGTGACCTGCGTGGGTTTTCTCTGGGATCTTCGGTTTCGTCCCACGCTCCAAAGACGTACAGGTTGGTAGGTTAATTTGGCGCCGTGTAAGTGTAAATTTTCCCTAGTGTGAGTAGGCTAATGTTAGTGTGCGGGGATAGTTGGTCGGTGCAGACTGGGTGGGCCGAAGGGCCTGGTTCCGCGCTGTATCTCTAAACTAAACTCAACTAAGCTATTGCCAGCAATTTTAAGGGAATGGCTGGAAACTGAGCAGATTTATCTGATATGCAGGAAAGAATGTTCCTGGGGGCGTCCACAACCAGGGGTCACAGTTCAAGAATAAGGGGCAGGCCATTTACAACTGAGATGAGCAAAATCTTTTTCACCCAGAGAGTTGTGAATCTGTGGAATTCTTTGCCAGGCAGATGCTTTCCATCTGTGGAAGGCAGTGGAGACCAATTCACTGGATGTTTTTAAGATATGCATCTTAGCGCTAATGGAATCAAGGGATATGTGGAGAAAGCAGGAACGGGGTACTGGTTTTGGATGATCAGCCATGATCATATTGAGTGGTGGTGCTGGTTCGAAGGGCGGAATGGCCTAATCCTGCACCTACTCTCTATGTCTCTGTGTTTCTGTGTGATAGGTGCACGTTTTACTTTACAGCCTGTTATTAAATTTAAATGACAAAATTTATTTTAGAACTCCAGAACTATCATTTCCGGTTGAAGACATGGATAGCCGAAGTAATTCTACATTCTCATCTTGTGAAGAGAAGGACGAGGAAAATGATGAAGAACATCTACTGACTGGTCAGTATTTTCATTCAGCGTTGTAACCAAAGTGAACATTGGACTTTGTCTCTGGAACCATTGCTCCACCATGCGGGGAACTATATCCTGCACTCTGTATCTTTCCCGCTGCTCGACCCAGTGTAACTGTGGGTTTTGCTTTCATGTATCTATACCTGGGGTTTTCTGATTTGACTGGACAGTATACAATATAACGCTATTCACTGTACCTCTGTACACGTGACCATAATAATAAACTTAAACTGAATTCTTTACCTGTTTTGCATTTTGTACCAAGCTTGGTCTGCCTAGATCCTGGCACCACTAGAGGAAAGCTCAGATTTAGCAATAGAGATTAAATGACTCTGAAGACAGTGGTCAAGTGGCCAAGTCAATGGATATTTTTAAGGCAGAGATAGATCAGTTTTTGATTAGTACAGGTGTCAGGGGTTATGGGGAGATGGCAGGAGAATGGGGTTGAGAGGGAAAGATGGATCAGCCATGATTGGATGGTGGAGTAGACTTGGTGTGCCGAAAGCCTATTTCTTCTCCGATCACTTATGAACGTCTGAAGAAGGATCTCGACCCGAAACATCATCTATTCCTTCTCTCCATAGATGCTGCCTCACCTGCTGAGTTCCTCCAGCCTTTTTAGTCTACCTTCCATTTATCCAGCATCTGCAGTTCTTTCTTAAACTTTAGTTTAGCTTTAGTTTAGAGGTACAGTTGGGAAACAGCCCCCTTCGGCCCACGACCAGTGATCCCCACACGTTAAAACTATCTACACAAACTAGGGACGCTGTAAGACAGTAGGTCTACCTCTACGCCACCGTGCCGCAGTTGTGAGATAACTTTGCCAGATGATCGCAAGAGGTTCACCAAATATATTCATTGCCAAAAAGTAACTGCAGAGCAAAGAGGTGGCCAGGAAAATGGACGAGAGCAGTACATTATTCATTGTCTACAAGAGTTTCATCAAAGCCATTGACAAGGTTCCACATTGGCATGGTGGTCCAGATAAGTTAGTTCACATGGGATCCAGGGCAAGCTATAAATAATTGCCACATATAATTCCTACAAATTGGGTACATTATTCCCTGCAGCACAGCCGGCTTGTGATTTTTCATTACAGATACAAAAATGTGCGAATCCTCAACTCCATGCTGTTGACACAAGGAACTACAGATGTTGGAATCCTGAGCGAAACAGAGTGCTGGAGGAACTCAGCGGGTCGGGCAACATCTTGTCCATAAGTTCAGAAGTCGTAGGAGCAGAATTAGACCATTCGGCCCATCGAGTTTATTCTGCCATTCAATCTTGGCTGATCTATCTCTCCCTCTCAGCCCCATTCTCCTGCCTTCTCCCCATAACCCCTGACACTCGTACTAATCACCGTGCCTTAAAAATATCCATTCCCTTGGCCTCCACAGCCATCTGTGGCAATTAATTCGCTACCCTCTGGTTAAAGAAATTACTCCTCATCTCCTTTCTGAAGGCGCATCCTTTTATTCTGGGGCTGTGGCCTCTGGTCCTAGACTCTCCCACTAGAGGAAGCATCCTCTCCGCATCCACTCTATCCAGGCCTTTCACTATTTGGTAAGATTCAATGAGGCCCTCCCCCACATCCACCCAGTGCTGCCAGACGCTCAGCATACTCTCATCTGTCCATTCCCTCCACAGATGCTGTCTGACCCGCTGAGTATCTCCAGCACTTTGTGCTTGGCTCAAACGTCATACAGTTGTTGTGAGCATGGATATGATGCTGAACTCTGTTAGTGCTGGGGACACACGTTGGCTCAGCGGTAGACTTGCTGCCTTACCTGAGCACCAGAGACCCGGGCTCGATCCTGACTATGGGTGCTGTCTGTTTGGAGTTTGTACGTTCTCCCTGTGACCCTGTGGGTTTCCTCCAGGTGCTCCGGTTTCCTGCAAAGACGTGTCGGTGTCGGTTAATTGGCTTTGGTAAAATATTGTACATTGTCTCTAATGTGTAGGATAGTGTACAGGCCTGGCTGGTTGGCACAGACTCGGTAGGCCGAGATGCTAATTTAAGCATCCTGAATTGTTTGGATTGTTGTCTACTGTTTCCTAGTGATTTGTTTTCATATTTACAATGCTCTTTAACAGATTTAATTATTTAGATGTTTAATATTTTATCAGTTTTTAAAAGCACGATTTTTAATTTTTTATAGTTTGGTGATATTTTCTCCGATGTTTGCGAATGTCAAAAGCATTCAATGTCTTTTGGTGGCCATCAAGTCTGGGATGTCAGGACTGTCTTATGAACAAAGACTGCATAGACTCGGTTTATACTCTCTAGAATTTAGGAGATTGAGAGGCGATCTAATAGAAACTTACAAAGTTCTTAAGGGGTTGGACAGGCTTGATGCAGGAAGATTGTTCCCGATGTTGGGGAGGTCCAGGACAAGGGGTCACAGCTTAAGGATAAGGGGGAAATCCTCACCGAGATGAGAAGGAATTTTTTTCACACAGAGAGTGGTGGGTCTCTGGAACTCTCTGCCACAGAGAGTAGTTGAGGCCAGTTCATTGGCTATATTTAAGAGGGAGTTAGATGTGGCCCTTGTGGCTAAGGGGATCAGAGGGTATGGAGAGAAGGCAGGTACGGGATACTGAGTTGGATGATCAGCCATGATCATATTGAATGGCGGTGCAGGCTCGAAGGGCCGAATGGCCTACTCCTGCACCTAATTTCTATGTTTCTATGAACGAGGTTTCAGTCGTCAAAAATCAGTTTGGGAATTAAGCCTGACATTCACTGTGAGAGGCTCTGTGTTCAACAGAGCTTCTGCAATGGGGACCCAACTTCAGGGACTATGTTTCTGCTGCAGGTAAGTAAGTCTAGGCAGGGGCAGCAGTGAACAGCAACTCTCCCTCACTGAAACTCCACGGGCTGGTTCATAGCGAACCATTGATTTCGCTATAATCGATAAGCGATTTTGGTATCAAAGAAATGCAGACCTTTCAGTTGTGCAGAAGGCCAATTCTATTGATAAATTCCACAAAGATTTGTGTAGGGTCAGTTTAGTTTAGAAATACTGCATGGAATACAGGCCCTTCTGCCCACCAACCATTGATCAATACTAATGATAGACACAAAAAGCTGGAGTAACTCAGAGGAACAGGCAGCATCTCTGGAGAGAAGAAATAGGTGACGTTTCGGGTCGAGACCCTCCTTCAGACCCTTTGGGTTGAAACCCTTTTGTGTCCATCTTCGGTTTAAACCAGCATCTGCAATTCCATCCTACACATTGATCGATACTAGTTTATTCACACTAGTTCTATGTTATGCCACTTTCTCATCCACTTGGGGCAATTATCAAAAGCCAATTAACCTCCAAATTGCCGGAGTAACACATTGGTTCAGGTAGCATCTCTGGAGAACATGGATAGGTGACACTTCGGGGCACTTTGAAGAAGGATCCTGACCCGAAACGTCACATGTCCATTTTCTCCAGATATGCTGGCCGACTGGCTGAGTTAGTTCTGTACTTTAAGTAGTTTTCTGTAAACCAGCATCAGCAGTTCCCTGTTTCCGCAGCCAACAAACCCACACATCTTTGGGATGTGGGAGTAAACCGGAGCACCCGGAGGAAACACAGGGACATTTTCTTCCCTGCTGTCATCAGGCAACTGAACCATCCTATGAACATCTAGAGAGCAGTCCTGAGCGACCATCTATCTCAGTGGAGTCCCCCAGACTATCATTAAATGGATTTTGCTGAACTGTATCTTGTACTATACATTATTCCCTTTATCCTGTTTAAAGGACGGCTCGATTGTAATCATGTATAGTCTTTCTGCTGACTGAATAGCACGCAACAAAAATCACTTCACTACTTGAGAACACGTGTCATGAAACTATACCAACCTAAATGAAACTAAACTAAACTAAATCCACACTGTCACAGGGAGAACGTACAAACTCCACACAGGGTCAGGATCGAACCCGGGTCTCTGGCACTATGAGGCAGGGGCGCCACCGTCCGCATCACTGGATGAATGTTCTGGATGAAACACAAAATCAAGTATAATGTGTATAAAGTTATGCCCCTGTTTCCGCTTCCTCTGTGTTCCAGCGGAAAAGCGGAACCAACTTTCGACCATTAGGGAGACTGACAAAAACCTCCGGGAACCTCCGAAAACCGCACGGAAACCTTGGGTGGGGCGCAAAGTCTACAGAGGTTTCCGTTCAGGTTTCCTAAGTGGAACAGGGGCATAAGTGGGACAGGGGCATTAACTGCAGATGCCGGGTCAAACCGAAGATGGACACAAAAAGCTGGAGCGACTCGGCGGGTCAGGCAGCACCTCTGGAGAAATGGAATTTGGGTCTTCCTCAGACTCAGTCCAAGTGAAACTTTGGATACGCTAAACTGACATAAACAAGTTGGTCTCTTGTCTTTTTGCAGCTGAGGAGGTTGAGGAACATGAGAGCTACGCTGCGCTTTTTAAAGTCGATGAGGTATCTGAAGACGCAGAGCCAGTGCAGCCAGTGCAGCCAGTGGAGCCAGTGCAGCCAGCTTTGAGGTTCACCGAATTGGATGCAGTGAGTATGTTTATTCCAAATAAACTCAATGCTGAGGAATGCAAGGACAGAAGTAAACGAGCAGGGGACCTTGCACTGTAAGACCACCAAGTTTCAGTTTAAAGGTGCAGCGTGGAAACAGGCCCTTCGGTCCACTGAGTCCGTGCTGACCAAGGATCACCCCCCATACACAAGTTCTATGTTATCTCAGTCTCACATCCGAGGGGCAATTTTCCAAAGCCATTTAACCTACAGACCTGCACGTCTTTGGAATGTGGGAGGAAACTGGAGCGCCCGGAGAAAGCCCTCGCGGTCACGGGGAAAACGTGCAAACTCTGTACAGACAGCACCCGTAGCCATGATGGAACCCGGGTCTCTGGCGCGTGAGGCAGCAACTCTACCGCTGTACCACTGAGCAAGGAAAGGCTACATTTGTCTTTTTTTCTTTGCCAGAATGCCTAAATGGATGCAATTATTCAATGCCTTTGGGATTCCTGTATAGCAAAGATGTTACAAGTGAAACTCTAACATCAAATTAAATTGCACTATAAAAAAATTACAGTCAACCTGCATATCCTGCCAGGGTTACTGGAAGAGCAGAACAATTTCCAGCTCTTGATCAAAGTGTCTGGTTGTTGTCTTGCATGTGTAACTGTTGTGAGGGGTTCAGTGGCGTGGCCTTTTTATTCACATGTTAAAATATGAACATATTAAAAAGCAGCTCATACTGGTTGCTGAAGATAGACACAAAATGCTGGAGTAACTCAGCCGGTCAGGCAGCATCTTTGGAGAGAAGGAATAGGCGACGTTTCGGGTAGAGACCCTTCTTCAGGCTGAGGATGAGCTCCAACCTCAAACGGCACCCATTCCCTCTGGCCCAACTTCCCCATGCCACCCAACATGTCCCATCTACACTAGTCCCACCTGCCTGTGTTTGGCCCATATCCCTCTAAACCCATATAAATCCATGTACCTGTATAATTGTTTCTTAAACATTATGATAGTCCCTGCCTCAACTATCTCCTCCAGCAGCTCATTCCATACACCCACCAACCTTCGTGTGAAAAAGTTACCCCTCGGGTTCAATAGGCAATAGGTGCAGGAGTAGGCCATTCGGCCCTTCGGGCCAGCACCAACATTCAACGTGATCATGGCTGATCATCCCCAATCTGTACCCCATTCCTGCCTTCTCCCCATATCCCCTGACTCTACTATTTTTAAGAGCCCTATCTAACTCTCTCTTGAAAGCATCCAGAGAACCTGCCTCCACGGCCCCCTGAGGCAGAGAATTCCACAGACTCACAAATCTGTGTGAGAAAAAGTGTTTCCTCATCTCGGTTGTAAATGGCTTACTCCTTATTCTTAAACTGTGGCCCCTGGTTCTGGACTCCCCCAACATCGGGAACATGTTTCCTGCCTCTAGCATGTCCAAACCCTTAACAATCTTATATGTTTCAATGTGATCCCCTCTCATCCTTCTGAAGTCCAGAGTGTACAAGCCCAGCTGCTCCATTCTCTCAGCATATGATAGTCCCGCCATCCCGGGAATTAACCTTGTAAATCTACGCTGCACTCCCTCAATAGCAAGAATGTCCTTCCTCAAATTAGGGGACCAAAACTGCACACAATACTCCAGGTGTGGTGTCACTAGAGCTCTGTACAACTGCAGAAGGACCTCTTTGCTCCTACATTCGATTTCTCTTGTTATAAAGGCCAACATGCCATTCGCTTTCTGCACTGCCTGCTGTACCTGCATGCTTACTTTCATAGACTGATGTATAAGGACCCCCAGATCCCGTTGTACTTCCCCTTTTCCCAACTTGACGCCGTTTAGATAGTAATCTGGTTCCTATTAAATCTTTTCTCCCCTCACCTTAAACCTATTCTCCTACTCTGACCAACATGCCCCATCTACACTATTCCCACCTGCCTGTTTGGCCCATATTTCTCTAAACTTATCCTATCTTTGACTATCAAAGACCAGAGATGAACACTTACAAATGCTTTTTAAACGTTGTCCCACTACCTGATTCAGCTGCCTCCTCTGGCAGCTCGTTCCATATATCTACCACCCTTTGTGTAAAAAAAATGTTTCTTTCACACGTTGCTACCCTGGTTCATTTTGCACCTTCACCCCTGCCTTGCACCCAATTACTTTTACTACTTTGCCCTGCACCTTAAAACCCGTTTATTTTTAATGCCTCCCCTTTTCAAACTTAGGTCATTGGTCTGAAATGCTAACTCACTTCACTTCAGTTCAGTTTAGTTTATTGTCACGTGTACCGAGGTACAGTGAAAAGCTTTTTGTTGCGTGCTAACCAGCCAGCGGAAAGACAATACACGATTACAATCGAGCTGTTCGCAGTGCACAGATACATGACAAGGGGATAATGTTTCGTGCAAGGTCTTCTCCTTATCGAGTCCACACACACAAGATTAGAAGTTGTTCAGCCAGAGCTGAACGCACTTCTGGGCATCTGCATGCGATGGTGTTTGTCTTGTCGCTTCTGGTGCGTGGCGGTGGAAAGATTGGTGAAAACAGGTCCGCGACGTGAACGCTCTTGTCTTGACCCCAGTGCAAGGTGAAGCCAGCAAGCTTTGTTTTATTCTTCTCCAAAGACGTACAGGTTTGTAGGTTAATTGGCTTCAGTAAAAATTGTAAATTGTGCCTACTGTATAAGATAGAACGAGTGTACGGCGGTCGTTGGTCGGCGTGGACTCAGTGGGCCGAAGGCCCTGTTTCTGTGCTGTATCTCTAAAGTACACTAAAGGGCCTGTCCCACGCTCACGACTTAATTCACGACCTCTGCCCTTGGTCGTCACAAGGTTGTAGGAGGTCGGAGGTAGGTCGTAGCAGGCCGTGATGCTAGTCGTAGGTACTCGTGGCATCAAGTAGGTCAGGGCGTTTTTCTAGCCTGATGAAAAATGTCCACGAGTAAAAATGGTCTTGAATTAGGTCGTGAAAGTGGGACAGGCCCTTTAATATGTTGCCCAATCTGCCAAATACGCACAGCATTTTCTGCTGTTACTGCATATACATTCCTGATAGACCGCAGCCATGTTGTGGCAGCTGTGGTGGAGGGAATGAACGTTTTGGTGAGTGTCCAAATTGTGTTTTTTTTTTTTTTAATTAGACTACTGATGAAATAATAGAAGAAACTCGCAACTATTTGGTGGAAGAAGCAGAGAACAGCGTAGAAGAAAGCCATTCAAGGTAATGCTTGCGGATTAGCTTCATACTGGTCTACAGAAGCCATCAGATAAATGGCACTTTGCAGAAGAAAACACTTGGAGTAAACATTAAAGATTTTGTGCTGTTAAATAAAAATAAATGGAGATAAAGGTTTAAAGATGTGGTCGGCGTTTGAGATTCACATTAGCGATTGAGTCGCACATTTTAGAGACAATGAGAATCTCTGATTGTGTCATCTGTGTTTTGTTTCTATGACTTTCAAAGTGTATTAATTTTTCATGTTTTGCCACTGATGCAATTCGCATTTAATGATTAATGTACATTTTGTTTGTGTACTGAATTGATTTAGTTTTTACACAAAGTTTGAAATAAGTGAGAGTAGTTCACATACAAACGCATGATGGTGCGTGCGGGAAGGAACTGCAGATGCTGGTTTACAGCGCAGATAGACACAAAATGCTGGAGTAATTCAGCGGGACAGGCAGCATCTCTGGAGAGATGGAATGGCTGACGTTTCGGGTCGAGACCCTTCTTCAGACTGACTGAAAATCTCTCGACCCGAAACGTCACCCTTTCCTTCTCTCCAGAGATGCTGCCTGTCCCGCTGAGTTCCTCCAGCATTTTGTGTCTATCTTCAAATCATGATGGTGTCATTTTGTTGTGCTCTGGATCCCAGCGATATATAGCCATATAACCATATAACAATTACAGCACGGAAACAGGCCTTCTCGGCCCTTCCAGTCCGTGCCGACCATTTATTTTCCCCTAGTCCCATCTACCTGCACTCAGACCATACCCGCTCCATTCCCTTCCCGTCCATATACCTATCCATACAGTTCCTTAACCCTAGTTATTTCTTCCCTCTTTCTATCGCTGGGATCCAGAGCTTAACAAAATGATACCTTTGTGATTGCACCTTTGTGAATCTGTCCATATTCAGTGCAATGCAAATATATTTCCCTTGCCAACTTGCTCTCCCGAAGCTATTCAATATTCCAGTCTTCCAGTCTTTGCATCAAGATGGCAGTTAGAACATCGAACATGGAACAGCACAGGAATAGGCCATTCGGCCCACAATGAATGTGCTGAAAATGATGCCGTTAAATCAATCTCCTCAACTTGCATGTGATTCACGTTCATCCAATCCCTGCATATCCGTGTGCTTATATAAAAGCCTCTTAACCATCATTATTGTATGTGCCTCCACCACCACCCCGGGCTGAATGTTCCAGGCACCCAGCATCCTCTTTATAAAACATCCATGTGCCCTGCTCTTCTCCTTGAAACTCTCCCAACTTTGCCCCTCTCGTCTTGAAGCTATGCCCTTTAGTTTAGTTTAGTTTAGAGATACAGCACGGAAACAGGCCCTTTGGCCCACCAAGTCCGCGCCGGCCAGCGGTCCCCGCACACGAACACTATCCTAGACACACACAAGGGACAATTTTACATTTTTTTTTAATACCAAGCCAATCATCCTACAAACCTGTACTTCTTTGGAGTGTGGGGGGAAAATGGACATCGCGGGAAAAAACCCACGCAGGTCACGGGGAGAACGCACCAACTCCGTACAGACAGCACCCGTAGTCAGGATCGAACCCGTGTCTCTGGCGCCGTGAGGCAGCAACTCTACCGCTGCGCCACCATGCCGTCCTAAAACTATTGCAAAGCTCACATTGGTGTAGGCTCTCATGCACCTCTCCATGGCCCAGTAGGGAAACATCCCATAGAGTCTGTGTAGGAAGGAACTGCAGATGCTGGTTTGGATTGAAGGTAGATACAAAATGCTGGAGTAACTCAGCAGGACAGGCAACATCTCTGGAGAGAAGGAATGGGTGACGTTTCAGGTCGATACTGAATACCATAGAGTCTTCTGGCACTTTTGTTTAGTTTAGAGATACAGAGAGGAAACAGGCCCTTCAGCCCATTGAGTCGGTGCCGACCGGCGATCCCTGCACACACAAGGGACAGTTTACACAAACCCTACCATTGAGTCTTCTCAGACTCCATTGAGCAGAAAGTTACCATCTAGTGCATGTAGCAACATGGAGGAAGGAACTGCAGTTACATATGTAGATACATGGACAATAGGTGCAGGAGTAGGCCATTCGCCCCTTTGAGCCAGCACCGCCATACAATATGATCATGGCTGATCATCCACAATCAGTGCCCCGTTCCTGCCTTCTCCCCATATCCCCTCGATTCCGCTAGTCCTAAGAGCTGTATCTATCTGCTGGTTTAAACCGAAGATAGACACAAAAAGCTGGAGTAACTCAGTGGGGCAGGCAGCATGTCTGGAGAGAAGGAATGGGTGACGTTCCGGGTCGAGACCCTTCTTCTGACTGAAGAAGGGGAAGGGCCCGAAACGTCACCCATTCCTTCTCCCCGGTGATGCTGCCTGTCCCACTGAGTTAATATTCAACCGTGCTCTGTAAGCATGCTGTAATCCTTAGCAGAGTTGACCTGCCTTCTGGTGCTTCGAGAAGGAGTTGCACGAAGCAAGACTGATGCTGAGTTTGCTGCCAGTTGCCTGGAGACATGCTATTATATTTCACTTCATTTCTATCCTTCAATCTGTCCCTTTTTCCATCTACTCTCGCACACCTGCACCGCCAGCTACGGCAAAGGTTTGAAACGGGTCCAGACGCATTTTCAAGTTCTATAAGAGCCTTGGGAATTGTACCCTTGCGGTGATATGCCTCTTCGTTTGTCCTTATCTGCTTAAATTTGACTATAATACAACTTCACTCTCACACATCAGTTCAAACTCAAGCCTGGATTTATGAATCATGGAAAGTTAGGTTCAAACTACGCTCTGGGTTTTAGTCACTCAGTATCTTTCAACAGCCATCTGGCACTAATGATAAATATGAGATTAATTTCAAAACCTTGGTTATGTTGAAACGTATCTATTTCTGCGAAAGGTTATTGTAAAATTTGGGGAAGGACGATCCGTTCCCGCTGTTTAACTATTAAACTGTTTAACAGCCTATTATTACTATTGCACTTTATCTGTTTATTTATTGTGTGTATAGATGTGGTCTAAGGTATATAGACACACTGAACTTTTATCTCCTGTTTGTACTATGTTTACATATTCTGTTGTGCCTCAGCAAGCAAGAACTTAATTGTCCTATCCGGGACATATGACAATAAACTCTCTTGACTCTTAACTAGCTCGGTACTGGTATGCATATTGGCTTTGGACATAGAGTCAAATAGAGACAATCAAATCTCTGGTACCCCCCCCCGCGGGTACCATGTAATCCCGTGCTACCTGTTCCATAGTCGGATAGTCGGCGACTAAACCGTCTCCCCCACCAGGTTTGCCAGATGAGGAGGGGGCTGTGGACCCCCAGCAGGACCAAAAACAAGACCTGTCAAAGGGCGGATGAGCTCCTAGCGAGCCAACGGCCATCCACACTGGGGACTAATCCGCACTACCTACTGTCTGCCATCCGCAGAAGTTGCGATCACTGTCGTACACAGCATTGTTAAGGCACCGTTGATGTTTTCAACAATGATGATGATGATGATGGTGATGATGCATACATTTCTTACCTATATTTATGGTTGAAGCTGACAATATAAACTTCCTAAACATTTCTTAGTTGCGAGATGCGGCACGGAAACAGGCCTTCGGCCCACCGAGTGAAAAAGTCATAAGGAATAGGTGTAGAATTAGGCCATTCGGCCCATCAAGTCTACTCCGCCACCCAATCATGGCTGACCTATCTCTCCCTCCTAACCCCATTCTCCTTGCTTTCTCCCCATAGCCTCTACTATGACACCCGTACTAATCAAGAATCTATCCATCTCTGCCTTAGAAATATCCACGGACTTGACCTCCACAGCCTTCTGTGGCCAAGAATTCCACAGATTCACCACCCTCTGACTAGAGATCCACTCCAACCATGCTATCCCATTCCCTGCATCCTCGGGGCAATTTACAGGAGCCAATTAACAGGACCAGCACCTCTTTGGGATGTGGGAGGAAACCCATGAGGTCATAGGGAGAACCAACAAACTCCGCACAGACAGCGCCTGTAGTCAGGATCTCACCTGGATCTCTGGTGCTGTAAGGCAGCAGGTCGACCAGTTGTACCACTGTGCCGCCCACACTGTAACCTTCTGCTGGTCTCAGTGTAGAGTATTGTTTAGTGTGAAATGCAAGATTTTTAATATGGATTATACCTGTAAATAATAGGGTGTTGGGTTTGATGATTTTATTTTTCCAGGATGAATGGAAACTTACCTAACCCGGAGAGCTGGTTGGTGCAGCGAGATTCCACGATATCAAGAAATACTGATACTTCATCAAATCAAGGTTCAAATCAAAATGATCCACCAGTCCTTAGATACACGGACATTGTAAAAAGGGAAATAAAACTCTCATTATTTCCTGACTCAAGTCTAGACACTCTTGGAGGTACAGAATTTCTACTTTTTCCCCTCCTTATAGTGGATGCTTTTAAAAAAAAAACGAAGATAGACACAATAAGCTGGAGTAAACTCATCGGGATCAGGCTGCATCTCTGGAGGGAAGGAATAGGTGACGTTTCAGGTTGAGACCCGTTTGTCAGACTGAGAGTCGGGGGAAAGGGAACCGAGATAAGTGGAACAAATGAATAAAAGATACGCAGAACGCAATGGTGATGAAGGAAATGTGGAGCCCACAATGGTCCATTGTTGGCTGTGGCATAGGTGATAACGAGTTCTACAGAGAGTGAAATTCTTTTACTTTTGGAGTTGAAGACCCTCCACATTTTAGGGGTGGGGGGGAAGGGCAACGGGGGGGGGGGGGGGGGATTTTTTGGGGGGGATTTTTTGGGGGGGATTTTAAGTGTGCTTTTGTAATTTTGTCCGTATTAGAGGTGCCAGATCACCAGTGGTGGACCTGTATGTATATCCTTGGATAGCGAGGCCAGACCTGTAGGCTTTATTATAGATACAATCTCACCAAGACCCTCAATAATTGGAGAAAGATGTCTCCACTCTTGTATTTAAATCTTCTTGTACTGAAGGCCAACGTAACATTCGCCTTCCTAATTATTTGGCATAGTTGCTTCTCTCCTGAAGTGCGGAATGCTATGAATAATGTATTTTATAATCTTTGACTGTGTGAGATAATATGCTTCAGGTACTAATTCAATACTGTTTCATTGGCTTCTTGACACCTGTAATTGCTGCTTTAATATATTCCTGCCGCTTTAATTTAGCTATTATAAATTTTATCAACTGTAGACTCCTCGGGAGTTGTCCAGGAAGATTCACATTCAAGCCGGAAGCCAACTCCTCCTCAGATTGGAATGGCTGAGAACACCCATTGTGCTGAAAGACCAAGTCCCTTCGCCATTCACTCTGGCAAAGGCTGGATGGGGAGGCCCAGGGGTGCAGGCCGAGTCCTGGATAACGCCAGCCCTCAGTTGCCACCTCAGAGGACTTCAACGTTTACCGATATTCCTCGTGAAGATCCCGTTCCTGCTTGTGAAGAATTTGACCAAGTGGACAGTTCGGAAGACAACACGAGCAACGGTCTCACTACCCAAATATCTAATGTAAGAAGGAGCTGCAGATGCCAGCGTAAACCGAAGATACAAGACACAAAAAGCTGGACTAACTCAGCGGGTCAGGCAGCACCTCTGGAGAAAAGGAATGGGTGACGAGTCGGGTCGAGGCCCTCCTCCTTTTCTCCGGAGACGCTGTCTGACCCGCTGAGTTACTCCAGCTTTTTGTGTCAATCTTCTATCTAATGTAAGAGTTTGATTTAATTTATCTGTGATAGTTGCCACACCATAATCCATAATCCATGAATGCTTATATTTACTGTAGCTAGTTCTTCAAATAAAGTTTGGCTTAGAGATACAGCTGGGAAGAGGCCCTTCGGCCCACCAGGTCCGTACCAACCAGCAATCGCCCGTACACCAGTTCTGTCCGACACACTAGGGACAACTTACAGAAGCCGAGTAGCCTGTAAACCTGCACATCTTTAAAATGTGGGAGGAAACCGGAGCACCCGGAGACAACTCACAAAGTCCATACAGACAGCCGCTGTAGTCGGGATCGAACCTGGGTCTCTGGTGCTGCACGGCAGCAACTCTACCTCCCCTTTAAGTGTGGCATCTTTTGAGGATCCTACATACATACCCAGGTTCAGCTCCTGTTTTCTTCAAGGTTTAACGATTGTTTAACAGTAGAGCAGTAATGAGGAACATATTTAAAGCTCCATTAATTAAAGACTCAAATGACAATAGATAATAGGTGCAGGAGTAGGCCATTCGGCCCTTCAAGCCAGCACTGCCATTCAATGTGACAATTCAAAGCATTTCGTGAAGTGCCATATATATTCTGAAAAAAGTCACATGTTATATTAAAGGAAATGGTTTCATTCTTGTAACTTGGACAAAGGCGCAGAAGAAACTATATCAGTTTGCTGATGATACAAGATTAGGGAACTTCACCAACTTTGGCAGAGGATTTAGATGTGGCCTCTATGGGCTGAAGGGCCGGTATCCACTCTATATCTCTAAACTAAACTATATTTCTGCTTTTCACAATGTCTAATTCATGTTTGCAAGTTCCATGTTGGATGTAGAGTGAAGATGGACACAAAATGCTGGAGTAACTCAGTGGGACAGGCAGCACCTCTGGAGAGAAGGGATGGGTGACGTTTTAGTTTGAGATCCTAGTTTCTTCTCAACTAAACTTGAAGCTCTTGACCAGACCCGCTTCAGCATCATGGATGCTGACTGGGGTGTGTGGCCCACCGGGTTTCTTGAAGTCGATGAGCAGCTTGGAGTCATAGTCATAGGGTGATACAGTGTGGAAACAGGCCAACTTGTCCCAGCTACACTAGTCCGACCGGCCCGTGTTAAGTCCATATCCCTCCAAACCTGTTCTATCCATGTACCTGTCTAACTGTTTCTTAAACGTTGGGATAGTCCCAGCCTCAACTACCTCCTCCAGCAGCTTGTTCCACACACCCACCACCCTTTGTGTGAAAAAGTTACCCCTCAGATTCCTATTAAATCATTTCCCCTTCACCTTGAACCTATGCCCTCAGGTCCTCGATTCCCCTACTCTGGGCAAGGGACTGTGCGTGTACCCGATCTGTTCCTTTCATTATTCATCCTCGTCATTTTGCCGACATCGTTCATTTTTATAAACTAACGTTAATATTTGGGAATTTTATTTTATTTTGGTTAGGAATTACAAAAGATTGCTGGCAGTCAGGATGTTGACACTGGCAGGTACTTGGGCATGGATGGTTTTTTCACTCTGTACCTAGATCCCGATCAAATTGTCACAACACCCTTCATTAAACGAACGGTCGATGACGAGGAGGAAACAGCGGTAACAGCGGTAACACTGATCAAAGGTACATTACCTGTTATATGTAGTCAATGGTCAGAATTGCTCTATGTACCTGTCCTATCAGTTTAATATATCTGAATGCCAGGTACAATTGGAGAATGAGATCAAAAGGAACTGCCGATGCTGGTCAACAAAAAAAGACACAAAGTGCTGGAGTAACTAACTCAGCAGGTCAGGAACCATCTCCGGAGAACATGGATAGGTCTGATGAAGGGTCCGACCCGAAATGTTACCTATTCATGTTCTCCAGAGACGCTGCCTGACCCGCTGAGTTTTTAAAGCGATGCAGAGCCTACGCAGGCCCTTCGGCCCACCGAGTCTGAGCCGACCAGCGATCGCCCCGCACACTATCCTACACATTCAGGACAATTTACAATTTTTACCGGTCAATTAACCTACAAGCCTGTACGTCATTAAAGTGTGGATACAAACCGAAGCACCCGGAGAAAACTTACACAGACATAGGGAGAACGTACAAATGCCGTCCAGACAGTACCCGTAGTCAGGATCGAACCCGGGTCCCTGGCGCTGTAAGACAGCGAGTCTACCGCTGCGCCACCCAAAACTCTTGCTCTTTGTGTCTAATAATGTATTTTTTCAGTTTTTAGAGATACAGCGTGGAAACAGGCCCTTCCGCCCACCTGGTCCGCGCCGTCCAGCGATCCCCGCACTTTACACTATCCTACACCCACTAGGGACAATTTGTATATTTACCAAGACAATTAACCTACAAACCTGCCATCATTGGAGCGTGGGAGGAAACTGAAGATCTCGGAGAAAACCCACGCAGATCACGGGGAGAACATACAAACTCTGTGCAGACAGCGCCGGTAGTCAGGATCGAACCCGGGTCCCTGGCGCTGTGAGGCAGCAACTCTACCGCTGCACCAACGTAACACCCTGTTCTATGCCGTGCTCTATGCAAGATTCCAGCATCTGCAGTTCCTTGTAGCAACACAACGTTAAATGTGTTTCTCACACCACAGTTGCTACTGTTTCTGCAAATCCTTCATAGTTTCTTCGTTCTGATTTGGTTAGTGTAGCGATTCTCCACTTCATTCGCAGATTCTTTCCAATGGCAATAAATGGTATTACACTTCACATTGCTTCATCCTAAAGGATTTTCCATGGCATTTGATACCCAGCATTGGTTGAAAATGTTTTATGTTGATGTTGGTGGGAATGAGATGCAAATCCAATGGGGACTAATCCGCACTGGCTACTGCCTGCCTCGAGCTAACGACTTATTACCAGCTTCTGGTCTGGGCAGCACGGTGGCGCAGCGGTAGAGTTGCTGCCTCACAACACCAGAGACCTGGGTTTGATCCTGGCTGCGGGTGCAGTCAGTGCGGAGTTTGTATGTTCTCCCCCTGACCATGTGGGTTTTCTCCAGGTGCACTGGTTCCCTCCCACAGTCCAATGATGAATCAATGAATAAATAAGTTTATTTGCCAAGTATTCACATACAAGGAATTTGCCTTGGTGCTCTGCCCGCAAGTGACAACATGACACACAGTGACAGTTAGGAATGACACATTAAACATTAATAATACATACAGGTTTGTAGGTGAATTGGCTTTGGTAAAAATTGTAAATTGTCCCTAGTATGTGTAGGATAGTGTTAAGGGCCTGTCCCACTTGCATGCGATTGCGTGCATTTGGCGCAAACCAACGGAAGCGGAGTTCATGCCAAGTACGTGCTAAGTACACGAGTGACGTCATTTGCGTCATGCTTACCATTCAGCTGGGCAGGAGGCGGGCCGATTAAATTTGGGCGTCGCACAGCGTCAGGTGGTGACGTCATCATGCAATGCCACGCGGGGCGGTGACGTCATTGCGCAAAGCCACGTGCTAGGCGTAGGCCATCAAGCCGCTGCGTCCGCCATCAAGACACTGCGTACGACGTCAAGACACTGCGTGCGACGTCAAGACGCTGCGTACGACTGCAATGCGCCTGGGTGCCGACAGGCTGTTGGCGCACAAAGATTTCGGCCACTGCCAGAATTTCGGAGCCCCGCGCGATGTCGGGACCAGCCCGGCTTCTAAATAATACCGGCCCCGCGCGGCCATACAGTGGCCGTACGCCTCAAGCGACCACAAGGTCGCGTAATTTGCGAGCCAAAGTCGCGTAAGTGGGACAGGCCCTTTAGTGTGCGGGGGAATCGCTGGTTGGTGCGGATTAGTTGGGCCGAAGGGCCTGTTACCGTGCTGGATCTCTAAACTAATCTAAACATCTGTCCTTCTTGTCACCAGAATGAAGCGTGATTTATCCTTGTCTTATTTTTCTCCAGAAAATGGTGAATGGCAACCGGACATCAGCTTCTGTGGATATGCTGACGACTCCATTGTTAGCGATGTGATTGATGACATTCGGGCGAGACCTCCTAGCAGCTTTGGACGATGGATGACATCAAAATCAACTGCGGGTACGTTGCCTGTGCTCAAACAGTAAGATTTTTCCTTCCATGTTATTGTTTTATGATTTATCTCAACACTTTGTTTGACAAAGTACTACCCCTGAAATAGTCCAATATATATCTGGGTTTGACCCAGTTCCACGATGTTCAAGCAAAATGAAAGAATTGGTTGCGGACCTACAGAAGCCGGGATGGGTGGAGCACAACAGAAGTGCTATAGATAGACACAAAATGCTGGAGTAACTCAAGTAGCCAGAAAAAGCAGCCTACCAGAGGACTGGGAGAAATTCAGAGTCCAGCAGAGGAGGACAAAGTGCTTAATTAGGAAAGGGAAAATAGATTATGAAAGAAAACTGGCACAGAACATAAAAACGGACAACAAAAGTTTTTATAGATATGTGAAGAGAAAAGGGTTAGTTAAACAAATGTAGGTCCTTTGCAGTCAGAAACTGGTGAATTGATCATGGGGATCAAGGACATGGCAGACCAATTGAATAACTACTTTGGTTCTGTCTTCACAAAGGAAGACATAAATAATCTGCCGGAAATAGCAGGGGACCGGGGGTCAAATGAGATGGAGGAACTGAGTGAAATGCAGGTTAGCCGGGAAGTGGTGTTAGGTAAATTGAATGGATTAAAAGCCGATAAATCCCCAGGGCCAGATAGGCTGCATCCCAGAGTACTTAAGGAAGTAGCCCCAGAAATAGTGGATGCATTAGTGATAATTTTTCAAAACTCTTTAGATTCCGGAGTAGTTCCTGAGGATTGGAGGGTAGCTAATGTAACCCCACTTTTTAAAAAGGGAGGGAGAGAGAAAACAGGGAATTACAGACCAATTAGTCTAACATCGGTAGTGGGGGAAATGCTAGAGTCACTTATTAAAGATGGGATAACAGCACATTTGGAAAGCGGTGAAATCATTGGACAAAGTCAGCATGGATACAGTCAGCACGGGATACTGAGTTGGATGATTAGCCATGATCATATTGAACGGCGGTGCAGGCTTGAAGGGCTGAATGGCCTACTCCTGCACCTATTTTCTATGATTCTAACGCAACGGGTCGGGCAGCATCTCTGGAGAGAAGCAATGGGTGGGAAACTAGAGATATGGAAGCATGTAAGGTGTGAAAAGGACAGATCAAAGCAGGCGATGCAGAAGGAAATGTAGAATGGTTCATTGCTGGCTGAGGGGAAGGTGACAACGAGGCATAGAAACTAAAACTAATCAGGAGGCCAGTGAAACTAATTGGAGAACTAGGGTGGGAAGAGGGACACAGAGAGAGAGAGGGAAGGCGAAGGGTTCAAGAAGTTAGAGAATTCAATATTCAATATTCATTCTGCCAGGTTGTGAGCTGCCCAAGTGACATATGAGGTGCTGTCCCTCCCATTAGCATTTGGCCTCACTCTGGCAGCGGAGGAGGCCCAGGATAGAAAGGTCAGTTTGGGAATGGGAGGGGGAGTTAAAGTGTTTGGCAACCGGGAAATTGCGTAGGTCCAGAGAGATGGTTGACAGCATCAGAGTCTTAGACATCCATGTCATCAACGACCCAATCTGGTCCCATCACACTGACGCAGTGATCGAGAAAATGCATCAGCATATTTACTCTCTTGGGTGCCTGGGAAGGTTCAACATGTCCATGAGGTTTTTGTTGACCTTCTACCCATGTGCTGTAGAGAGTACTTTGCCGAGAGATGTCTCAGCAGATGGTGTGGCAGCGGTGACCCGGTGGGCCGAAGGGCCTGTTTCCGCGCTGTATCTCCAAGCTAAACTAAACCAAACTGAACAAAACTACATCAGGGAGGCTTGAGGTGTCACCGAGGATGCCTGTCTCCCTGGGCATTCCCATTACTCTCTTCTATCTTCTGGGTTGAAGGTTCTGAGCAGTCACATCTTTCACACCCCCCTGTTAAATGTAAAAAAAAATGTCCCTCATGTGTAGGAAGGTGCTAGTGTACGGGAAATTGCTGGTATGTGCGAACTCGGTGGGCCGAAGGGGCTGTTTCCACACTGGGTCTAAAGTAACGTCTAAAGTTTCTGTTTTCAGATTTATAGATGCAATGCATGTTTATTTAACATCTTGTGGGAATAGAATGTTAGACTGGGAGATGGAGGTGGTGGGTGTGGGGGTGTTTTAGGGGTGGGGTGGAGGTGGATTCAGAGACAGGCCGTTACATAACGAAACCTCCAGCTAAATGACCACCCAAAGTTCGATTCCTTGCGATGTTGGGGGCTTTGGTAGTTTTCAAAGGGTGCCTGCAATCTTGACTGATATCATGGTGGTCTCGAGGACCAGAAGCAATGTTTGTGTAACTCGGCGATGAATTCCCTATTAAACACCCTAATTCCATTAAGATTATGGAGACGGAAAGAATTGCTGATACCGTTTTACATTAAATAAAACCCCACAAAGTGCTGGAGCAACACACCGAGTCTGGCAACATCCGTGGAGGACATGGACAGGCAACAATAGATTGAACAAGGGCGCTGAGCCAAAACATCGCCTGTCCATTCCTACCATTGATGCTGCCTGACCCGCTGTGTTACTCCAGCACTCTGTGCTTTTAGTAAATCTCAAATAAGTATTGAAGAAAGACAGCTGGATACATTTGATCTATAAACTATTTTGAAGAACTGTATTAACCCACTTACACAGGCGAGAGTCTGATCCCAAAGGTCTCCCTGAGATCTATTCTCAAGGAATGTAAGATAATTGAATGGTTTCCCATATAATTTAGGGCAACACAGCACAGTGGGTAGAGCTGCTGCCTCACAGCGCCAGAGAGGTTTGTAGGTTAATTGGCCCTCTGTAAAATTGCCCCTGGAGTGCAGAGAGTGGGTAAGAAAGTAGAAAATTACAGTTCAGTCTCAGTTGGGGAAGATAGACACAAAATACCGGAGTAATTCTTCAGACGTCTCGACCCGAAACGTCATCTATTCCTTTTCTCCCGAGATGCCTCCTGACCCGTCGTGTTGCTCCAGCATTTTGCGTCTATGTTCGGTGTAGACCAGCGTCTGCAGTTCCTTCCTACACTCTCAATTGGGGAAAGGCAGGTCAGAATATGCTGCACTTGTCTCCGTAACTTGTTCGTCTAACTCATGCATCTAACTCAAGTGGCTGACGTATCTTTCACAAATCCACCGATCTAAAATGAAACTTAAGTCACGTTGCATGTTGTATGAATTAGATGCCAATCCAAAACATACCTGTTAAAAGAATGAACACGGCATTCTTACGTAAATTGCAAGTCTACTTCAGTGAGGTTGTGCAGTTGCAATTATTACTCTAGAATTACTCTAGAATTTAGGAGATTGAGAGGGGATCTTATAGAAACTTACAAAATTCTTAAGGGGTTGGACAGGCTAGATGCGGGAAGATTGTTCCCGATGTTGGGGAAGTCCAGGACAAGGGGTCACAGCTTAAGGATAAGGGGGAAATCCTTTAAGACTGAGATGAGAAAGACTTTTTTCACACAGAGTGGTGAGTCTCTGGAACTCTCTGCGACAGAGGGTAGTTGAGGCCAGTTCATTGGCTATATTTAAGAGGGAGTTAGATGTGGCCCTTGTGGCTAAAGGGATCAGGGGGTATGGAGAGAAGGCAGGTACGGGATACTGAGTTG
Source organism: Raja brachyura (assembly GCA_963514005.1). The sequence goes on along the minus strand of OY740794.1, from coordinate 58,571,520 downwards.
GATGATCAGCCATGATCATATTGAATGGCGGTACAGGCTCGAAGGGCCGAATGGCCTACTCCTGCACCTAATTTCTATGTTTCTATGTTTACTCAGTAGGGTGATGAAAATTTTTTCATGAGAATATTATGTGCTAACCTCAACTTATAAATTTAAAATATAATAAAAATGGAAAAGATCATAATTTTGCCACAGGGGTTAGGATTTTCATTTCCAAGTAGTTAATAGCGATGATCTGAAGCCGATTATAAAATTAATTTGTTTTTTTTGGTGGCCTGCTCTATATACTTGAATTTTATTGTGGAGTATTTATGGATCAAGTGAAGGCAAGTCAAATACATAACTATGGTGAGTTACAGGGTACGATGGAAACCTTGTTTGCAGCAGCATCACAGACACACAGACTCGGGCAAACACACAACACATAAATTATACATAAAATTCGACATGAATTATACATACATTCTACAAGGCAGTGAAAAGAAAAAGGCATAAAACAAGACATCACATTGTCACAATGGCGCAGCGGTAGAGCGTCTGCCTTACAGCACCGGAGAACCGGGTTTGATTATGAATGAATGAATAAGTTTATTGGCCAAGTTTTCACATACAAGGAATTTGCCTCGGTGCTCCGCCCGCAAGTGACAATGACAACGACAAGTGACAACGACATACAGTGACGACGGGTGCCGTCTGCTCGGAGTTTGAACGTTCTCCCCGTGACCCCGTGGGTTTTCTCCGGGATTTTCGCTTTCTTCCCGAACCCCAGGCATACAGGCTTGTAGCTTAATTGGCTTCGGTAAAATTGTAAATTGTCCCTATTGTGTGTGGGATGGCGTTAGTGTGCGGGGGTCGCTGGTTGGTACAGACTCGATGGGCTGAAGGGCCTGTTTCCGTGCTGCACCTCTAAAACTAAGACTAAAAACTAAATAAAACTGCAACACCCATTTGGACAACCCATCCATGGTCGTGCGAGAGTATGGCACTTCTTCCCAGCTGTAATCAGGCAACTGGATGATCCCACCGCAACCAGGGAGCAGCGCTGAACTAACATCTACCTCATTGGTGACCCTCAGACTATCTTTGATCGGACTTTACAGGCTTTGCCTTACACTTAACGTTATTACCTTATCATGGAATCTACACGCTGTAAGTAGCTCTATTTTAAACGTCGGTACACGTGACAATAAACTAAATTGAACTGAAGAGGTGGTCCTGCAGAGTTGTGTTGCCGAGATGGGATTAGGGATGCGTTAGGGTCCATTCAAGAAGCTGATGGCGGCAGCGAAGTAGCCGTTTCTGAACCTGGTGTTGTGGGACTTGCGGCTTTGGTGCCTCCTGCCTCATCGTAGCAACGAGAAGCGGGTATGGCCCAGATGGTGGGAATAATTACTTCACCTAGTTCCCTCCCACAGTGGCATGACTATGAATTAAGGAATTAAGGGTCCACTGTTGTTTGTCATGTACATCAATGATCTAGATGATGGGGTGGAAAATTGGATAAGTAAGTATGCAGATGATACTAAGGTAGGTGGTGTTGTGGATAATGAAGTAGATTTTCAAAGTCTACAGAGAGATTTGGGCCATTTGGAAGAGTGGGCTGAAAGATGGCAGATGGAGTTTAATGCTGATAAGTGTGAGGTGCTACATCTTGGCAGGACAAATCAAAATAGGACGTACATGGTAAATGGTAGGGAATTGAGGAATGCTGTGGAACAGAGGGATCTAGGAATAACTGTGCATAGTTCCCTGAAGGAGGAATCGCACGTAGAAAGGGTGGTAAAGAAAGCTTTTGGTGTGCTGGCCTTTATAAATCAGAGCATTGAATATAGGAGTAGGGAAGTAATGTTAAAATTGTACAAGGCATTGGTAAGACCAATTCTGGAGTATGGTGTACAATTTTGGTCGCGTAATTATAGGAAGGATGTCAACAAAATAGAGAGAATACAGAGGAGATTTACTAGGAATGTTCCAGTAACTAAGTTACAGAGAAAGGTTGAACAAGTTAGGTCTTTATTCTTTGGAGTGCAGAAGGTTAAGGGGGACTTGATTGAGGTCTTTAAAATGATGAAAGGGATAGACAGAGTTGACGTGGATAAGCTTTTCCCATTGAGGGTAGGGAAGATTCAAACAAGAGGGCATGACATGAGAATTAAGGGACAGAAGTTTAGGGGTAACATGAGGGGGAACTTCTTTACTCAGAGAGTGGTGGCTGTGTGGAATGATCTTTCTGCAGAAGTGGTGGAGGCAGGATCGATTTTAACATTTTAAAGTAAAGTGGATTGGTATATGGTTGGGAAGGGAATGGAGGGGTATGGTCTGAGTGCAGGTAGATGGGACTAGGGGAAAATGGTCAGCACGGACTGGAAGGGCCGAGAAGGCCTGTTTCCGTGCTGTAATTGTTATATGGTTATAACTAAAGGGCCTGTCCCACAGGTGATTTTTTAGGCGACTACAGGCGAGTAGGCTGTTGCCACATGGTCGCTGGGGTGTCGCCTGTATGGCGGTGAGTAGTCTCCTCAGTCGCCGCTGGATTTTAAACATGTTCAAAAAATGTTGGCGACAGTGGGTTTGACGCCAATGAACATAGCTTGACGTCTCCTGACGTAGGTGCTGTCGCCAGTTGTCGCCAGGTGAAGTTGGTTGTCGCCGGGTGCTGACCTTGGTGAATTCCATTGGCGACTACCTACGTCAACCTGAGTCAACCTGCGACAGGTACCGGCGACTGAATTGTCTTCATTTGTCGCCAACAGGGTCGTAGCTTGTCATAGCTTGTCGCGGGTGGACGTAGGTTGACTGGTTGACGTAGGTTGTCACCTGTGTGGTCGTAGGTGGACGTCCCAATGGGTCGCCGGTTGTCGGTAGCTTGCCGTAGCTTGACGTCGACTAGGTGGTAGGTTGTTGTAGACATTGACGTAGGGGGGGATCCAGTAGCTGGTTTTTCGGCGACCTGCTATGACTATGACAGTCGCTGGCGGTTGCCGAAAAAATCCCCTAAGTGGGACAGGCCCTTACGGCAAGAGCAGCCATTTCACAAAGTGATGACGGAACGAACACGTCAACAGGACACAAAGTGCTGGATGAACTCAGCGGGTCAGGCCGCATCTCTGGAGAACATGGAGAGGTGACGTTTCGAGTCGGAACCCTTCTTCAGTCTGAGGAAGGGTCCCTATCCGAAATGACACCTATCCATGTTCTCCGGAGATGCTGCCTGACCCGCTGAATTAGCACAGCACTTTGTGTCCTTTTTTCGTAAACAAGCGTTTGCAGTTCCTTGTTTCTGCAGATGCTGGAATCTTGCAATTAATAGTTTTTTATTGGAGGGAAAAAAAAACCAAATTCACAGTACATCTAATGTATGGCATTACATTTTCCTCCATTTTGTTTTTTATAAATAATAATAATAATAATAATATAAACCAGATGCTGTAATCTTGAGCGCTGGAATAACTCACCCGGTCAGGCAGCATCTGTGTGGGAAGGAACTGCAGATGCTGTTTTACACCGAAGATGGACACAGAATGCTGGAGTGACTCAGCGGGACAGGCAGCGTCTCTGGAGAGAAGGAATAGGGCGACACTGCGGGTCGAGACCCTTCCTCAGACCTATATCTATTTACGTTGATGTGATTTGCCTCTCACTCTTATTATCTTTAGCGACTCTGGGCTGCCCTGAGAGGGTCATGTCCCCCTCAGCAAGGGAACCGCCGCGCACTGAGAATAGGAGCCTCCTTCCCCACACACCGCAGGGTATTTCCCAGCCTCCTTCTGCCGTGACATTCCCACAGTCCAGAGCTGCAGAGGACACTTCCGAGCCCAGTGGGGCCGACGTTGACCACAGCGACTCCAGTTTCGAAAATGAAGCCGATGAACAAGCCTTAATTGAATTGGAAAGAGAGTTGCTGGTGACCAACACAGGTAGGAACATAATAAAAAGTTAGTGGATCCACAATTGGGGAATGGAGGACCAGAGGACATGGGTTCAAGGTGAAGGGGAAAAGATTTAATAGGAATCTGAGGGGTAACTTTTTCCACAGTTGCCGCGGTGGGTGTATGGAACAAGCTGCCGGAGGAGGTAGTTGAGGCTGGGACTATCGCAACGTTTACGAAACAGTTAGACAGGTACATGGGTAGGCCAGGTTTGGAGTGACATGGGCCAAATGCAGGCAACTGGGACTAGTGTAGATGGGGCATGTTGGCCGGTGTAGGCAAGTTGGGCCGAAGGGCCTGTTTCCACACTATCATTCCATGAGTCTATAAAATATTACATAATACGGCACTGCACAGGAAGAGGTCCTTCAGCCCACAATGTCTGTGTTGGACATGATGCCAAGTTGAACGTGTGCCGGCATGTGATCCATACCCCTCCATTCTTGGCACAATAGACAATAGGCGCAGGAGTAGGCCACACGGCCCTTCGAGCCAGCACCGCCATTCAATGTGATCATGGCTGATCATCCCAAATCAGTACCCCGTTCCTGCCTTCTCCCCATACCCCCTGACTCCGCTATCTTCGTGAGCGCTATCTAGCTCTCTCTTGAAAGTTTCCAGAGAACCGGCCTCCACCGCCCTCTGAGGCAGAAACTTCGGGCCACAATGTCTTGCAAACCCCTTCATTCTTGGCACATCCATCTGCCCGTATAAAAGCCACTTAACGCCACAACTAGAGCTGCCTCTATCACCACCCCTGACAACATGTTGAGTGTAGTTTTAGTTTAGTTTAGTGATACAGCTCGGAAACAGCCCCCCCAGCCCACCGAGTCCGCGCCGACCAGCGATCCCCGCACATTAACACTACCCTAGGGCCAATTTTTACATTTACACCAAGGCAGTTAGCCGACAAACCTGCGCGTCTTTGGAGTGTGGGTGTGGGAGAAAACCGAAGATCTCGGAGAAAACCCACGCAGGTCACGGGGAGAACGTGCAAGCTCCGTGCAGACAGCACCTGTAGTGAGGATTGAACCCGAGTCTCTGGCGCTGTGAGGGAGCAACTCTACCGCTGCGCCACTGTGCTGCCTGGTGTTCTAGTCACCTATCAATCTCTGTGCATATTTTAAAAATCTTGCCCCGCGCATCTTCTTTGAAGAGCACAAGTGCATTAATATAGAGTGCGCAGGAAAGAACTGCAGATGCTGCTTTAATAGACAATAGACAATAGGTGCAGGGGTAGGCCATTCGGCCCTTCGAGCCAGCACCACCATTCAATGTGATCATGGCTGATCATCCCCAATCAGTACCGCGTTCCTGCCTTCTCCCTGTATCCCCTGACTCCGCTATCTTTAAGAGCCCTATCAAGCTCTCTCTTGAAAGTATCCAGAGAACTGGCCTCCACTGCCCTCTGAGGCAGAGAATTCCCCAGACTCACCACTCTCTGTGAGAAAAAGTGTTTCCTCGTCTCCGTTCTAAATGGCTTACCCCTTATTCTTAAACTATGGCCCATGGTTCTGGACTCCCACAACATCGGGAACATGTTTACTGCTTCTAGTGTGTCCAAGCCTTTAACAATCTTATATGTTTCAATAAGATCCCCTCTCATCCATCTAAACTCCAGAGCTCTGTTCACTCAGCATATGACAGTCCCGCCATCCCGGAAATTCATTTTGTAAACCTACGCTGCACAGTAGACCAAAACTGCACACTTCACTGCCTGCTGTACCTGCATGCTAATCAGACACTAAAGGCTGGAGTAACTCAGTGGATCGGGCTCCAGAGATGCCGTCTGACCCGCTGAGTTACTCCAGCCTTTTGTAACTGTCTTTGTGTATTATCATAGAAATAGATTGGCCCAACAATTCATTTGAGTAGCTCAATAGCAATTGTGTTAGTTGATCCCATATCTGGCTTGATCAGAAGTGAAGCTTAGTTGTAGTAAGTGACATGCGTCACATATTTGGTATTACTAATATTTAGGATATTTGGAATTGCGTTTACAATAATTAAAGATATTTTATTATCTTACTCCAGGAGGTGAACAAAGATTGGACACGATGCTTTCTTGTGAGCTGTCACTGTCTTCGGGGCTCATACCTGTAAAGGACAATGCATTGATGCAAAGGTGAGCTAGAAGTTTCCCAAAGATGTGTTCTAGGTTCAATATCTACAATACGTTTTAAGACAGGGTGGTGCGGTGATAGAGTTGCTGCCTTGCAGCGCCAGAGACCTGGGTTTCAATCCTATTGATGGGCGCTGTCTGTACAGAGTTTGTACATTCTAGAAACATAGAAACATAGAAATTAGGTGCAGGAGGAGGCCATTCGGCCCTTCGAGCCTGCACCACCATTCAATATGATCATGGCTGATCATCCAACTCAGTATCCCGTACCTGCCTTCTCTCCATACCCTCTGATCCCCTTAGCCACAAGGGCCACATCTAACTCCCTCTTAAATATAGCCAATGAACTGGCCTCAACTACCCTCTGTGGCAGAGAATTCCAGAGACCCACCACTCTCTGTGTGAAAAAAGTCCTTCTCATCTCAGTCTTAAAGGATTTCCACCTTATCCTTAAGCTGTGACCCCTTGTCCTGGACTTCCCCAACATCGGGAACAATCTTCCTGCATCTAGCCTGTCCAAGCCCTTAAGTATTTTGTAAGTTTCTATAAGATCCCCTCTCAATCTCCTAAATTCTAGAGAGTATAAACCGAGTCTATCCAGTCTTTCTTCATAAGACAGTCCTGACATCCCAGGAATCAATCTGGTGAACCTTCTCTGCACTCCCTCTATGGCAATAATGTCCTTCCTCAGATTTGGAGACCAAAACTGTACGCAATACTCCAGGTGTGGTCTCACCAAGACCCTGTACAACTGAAGTAGAACCTCCCTGCACCTATACTCAAATCCTTTTGCTATGAAAGCTAACATACCATTCGCTTTCTTCACTGCCTGCTGCACCTGCATGCCTACTTTCAATGAATGGTGTACCATGACACCCAGGTCTCGCTGCATCTCCCCTTTTCCTAATCGGCCACCATTTAGATAATAGTCTGCTTTCCTGTTTTTGCCACCAAAGTGGATAACCTTACATTTATCCACATTATACTGCATCTGCCAAACATTTGCCCACTCACCCAGCCTATCCAAGTCACCTTGCAGTCTCCTAGCATCCTCCTCACAGCTAACACTGCCCCCCAGCTTTGTGCCATCCGCAAACTTGGAGATATTGCCTTCAATTCCTTCATCCAGATCATTAATATATGTTGTAAATAGCTGGGGTCCCAGCACTGAGCCTTGCGGTACCCCACTAGTCACTGCCTGCCATTGTGAAAAAGGACCTGTTTACTCCTAATCTTTGCTTCCTGTTTGCCAGCCAGTTCTCTATCCACATCAATACTGAACCCCCAATGCCATATGCTTTAAGTTTGTATACTAATCTCTTATGTGGGACCTTGTCAAAAGCCTTCTGGAAGTTCAGATACACCACATCCACTGGTTCTCCCTTATCCACGCTACTAGTTACATCCTCGAAAAATTCCACAAGATTCGCCAGAATTGATTTACCTTTCGTAAATCCATGCTGACTTTGTCCAATGATTTCACCACTTTCCAAATGTGCTACTATCCCATCTTTAATAACTGACTCTAGCAGTTTCCCCAGTAATTCCCCGTTTTCTCTCTCCCTCCCTTCTTAAAAAGAGGGGTTACGTTTGCTACCCTCCAATCCTCAGGAACTACTCCAGAATCTAAAGAGTTTTGAAAGATTATCACTAATGCATCCACTATTTCCAGAGCTACTTCCTTAAGTATTCTGGGATGCAGCCTACTTGCCCTGGGGATTTATCGGCCTTTAATCCATTCAATTTACCCAACACCATTTCCCGACTAACCTGGATTTCACTCAATTCCTCCCCGTGACCTGCGTGGGATTTCTCCAGGATCTCCGGTTTCTTCCCACACTAAATTTTTTTCGGTTGCTATCAGGCAACTGAATCGTCCTACCACAACTAGAGAGTAGTCCTGAAGTAATATCTACCTTGTTGGTTACCTTCTGCTCTCTTTCATCATACTTTGGTGACTGATGGCTTTGTCTTGCACTAAACATTATCCTCCACTTGGTTCGCAATAACCAACCTGATTTCCCGGTGGCTCAGCACTTCAACTACCCCCCCCCCCCAATCTGAATCCGACCTTTCTGTCCTTGGCTTCCTCCATGGCCAGAGTGAGTCCCACCGCAAATTGGAGGAGCAGCACCTCATATTTTGCTTGGGTAGTTTACACCCCAGCAGTATGACCATTGACTTCTCCAATTTCAGGTAGTCCCTGCTTTCTCCCTCCTTCCCCTCCCCGGCTCTCCCACAGCCTACAGTCTCCGCCTCTTCCTTTCTTCTTCTCGCCCACCCCTCCCCACCACCACATCAGTCTGAAGAAAGTCTCGACCCGAAACGTCACCCATTCCTTCGCTCCATGGATGTTGCCTCACCAGCTGAGTTTCTCCAGCATTTTTGTCTCCCTTCGATTTTCCCTGCATCTGCAGTTCTTTCTTAAACATCCCCTGGTCTTGTATCTGTACACTGTGGATGGCTCGCTTGTCATCATATTTTGTCTTTCCGTTGACTGGAGAGCACGCAACGAAAGCTTTTCACTGTACCACGGAACATGTGACAATAAAATAAAAATAAACTGAAAACTAAACTGACCCTCCAAAGACGTGCAGGTTTGTTGGATAATTGGCTTCAGTAAAATTGTAAATTGTAAATTGTCCTTAGTGTGTGGAGGATAGTGTTAATATGCGGGGATCGCTGGCCGGGCGGACTCGGTGGGCTGAAGGGTCCAAACCCTTAATAATCTTATATGTTTCAATGTGATCCCCTCTCATCCTTCTAAACTCCAGAGTGTACAAGCCATGCAATAGAACAAACATGCAATAGTCATGCATCAATGCAACTGTGTCTCTTTCTGAGTTACTACTTTTGCTACTTTTCTGCGCTAATATAGTTTTTTTCCCCCAGCTACAGTCCCAGAAGACTGAACAGCCAAATAGATGATGTATTTAGAAGTAATCACTATAGATTAACTTGCCACTTTTGATAAGTAGCATGTAAAACCTGCCTCATCAGGACTGGCATTTAACTTGTGGTTAACCCAATTCATGAAAAGGACGCATCAAAGCTTGGTTTGGGAACAGCTCCATCCGACGCAGCAATAAATCGCAGAGAATTGTGGACGCAGCCCAGACCATCACACAAACCAACCTCCCTTGTATTGACTCCATTTACACCTCACACTGCCACGGCAAGGCCCGCAGCATAAACAAGGACGAGTCGCACCCCGGCCACTCCCTCTTCTCCCCTCTCCCATCGGGCAAAGGGTATAGAAGTGAGAAAACGCACACCTCCAGATTCAGGGACAGTTTCTTCCCAGCTGTTATCAGGGAACTGAACCATCCTACCATAAGCAGAGAGCAGCCATCAACTACTATCTACCTCATTGGAGACCCTCGGACTATCTTTGATTGGACTTTACCTAGCACTACACTTTATTCATGTTGTTCCCTTATCATGTATCCGTACACTGTGGACGGCTCAATTGTAATCGTGTACTGTCTTTCCGCTGGCTGCTTAGCACACAACAAAAGCTTTTCACTGTACCTCGGTACACGTGACAATAAACTAAACTGAAACTCAAACCATCCTTGACATTTATTGTAGCCCATGGTTATAGTAGAACCCATTTACATTGAATTAATTCTGATTAATCAGTGTTCGCTTGCAGATTCACAATAAAATCAGTACATTTTGTACATCAAGTCCCAATTTAGTCTAGAGATAATTTGGGGCGGCACGGTGGCGCAGCGGTAGAGTTACTGCTTTACAGCCCTTGCAGCGCCAGAGACCCAGGTTCGATCCCGACCACGGGTGCTGTCTGTACGGAGTTTGTTTGTTCTTCCCGTGACCTGCGTGGGTTTTCTCCGGGTGCACCTGTTTCCTCCCACACTCCAAAGACGTCCGGGTTTGCAGGTTAATTGGCTTGGTATAAATGTAAAATGGTAGGTAGACAAAAGTGCTGGAGAAACTCAGCGGATGGAGCAGCATCTATGGAATGAAGGAAGTAGGCAACGCTTCGGGCCGAAACCCTTCTTCAGACTCAAAATGGTCCCTAGTGTGTGTAGGACAGTGTTAATGTGTGAGGATCGCTGGTCGGCACGGACTCGGTGGGCCGAGGGGCCTGTTTCCGCGCTATATTTCTTAACTAAACTGAAACTAAGCTTATAAACTTCACAGACACAGTGTGGAAACAGGCCCTTCGGCCCGCCGAGTCCGCACCGACCAGCGATCACCCCGTACACTAGCACGATCCGACACACTGGGAACAATGTACAATTTTGCAAAAGCCAAGTGACCTACAAACCTGCACGTCTTTGGAGATGGAATAGTGTGCTGTTCCTAGTGTTAGTGTGCAGGGGTCGGTGCAGACTTGGTGGGCCGAAGGGCCTGTTTCCACGCTCTATCTGAGTTTAGTTTAGAGATACAGCACGGAAGCAGGCCCTTCGGCCCACCGAGTCCGCGCTGACCAGCGATCACCCCCATTCATATCTAATGCAACACAAACTGTACTGTGGATTGAGGCTTCACATTTTGATGTCAGTTGAGCCTGTGGGCTATTGTGTTTGTTGGTGAAGTGACTGATAATGATTCACGCTCGTTTCACCAGAACAATTAAGTGTTACAGTTTCACGTTCTTTCAATTTCTTCAAGGGACACTGAACAATCCCAGTTGACGTTTGATTCCCTGACAACAGAAACCGAGGAAGATCACACAGATGACGAGGCGGAAGAGGCACAAGACAAACAAAATGTGCTACTGTTATTCTAACAGCTCGTCACAGCAGAAAAAATACCCGTTAAAATTTAACCCCGAATCACCAAGCAGGCAGGTTCTGAAAAACTGTATCCAATAGAATGTTTGATTTGTGATATTAAGGACGATTGGAGAAGATTGTGGTTTGATAATGATTCTGGCAAAATGTTGTAAAATGTAAATAAAATTTCAAGGTAATTTGATGCATTTACTGTAACCTATTCCATTATTTTTACGTTTCTGCTAAGCTGTGATGTATACTTTAATTTCATTTCCTGCTCCACAAATGGAATTTTGATTCCGATCTTCATCGCGCACTTCACGGGAGTTTACTCGAAAGATTAGTGACATTCATCAAAATCTGCTCTAAAATATGTGCGGCACAGTGGCGCAGCGGTGGAGCTGCTGCCTAACAGCACCAGAGTCCCGGGTTCGATCCTGACTATGGGCGCTGTCTGTACGGAGTTTTACCTTCTCCCCGTGACCAGCGTGGGTTTTCTCCGGGTGCTTCCTCCCACACTCCAAAGACGTGCAGGTTTGAAGGTTAATTGGCTTTGGTAAAAATTGTTTATTGTCCCTAGTGTGTGCAGTATGTGCTTGTATAATGGGATCACTGGTCAGCGTTGACTTGGTGGGGCTAAGGGCCTGTTTCCACGCTGTATCTCTAAACTAAAGTAAACTAAACTAAAAAAAACATTGAATAGGAGTGTAAAGGGCCTGTCCCACTGTACGAGGTAATTCAAGAGTTCTCCAGAGTTTGCCCCTGATTCAAACTCGGAGAATGTCCGTAGCGGGTCCGTAGCGGCTCGTAACGCTAACGGTAGGTACTCGGGGAAATCCGGTAAACGCGTGACATTTTATCAACATTGTGAAAAATGTCCACGAGTAAAGAAATATTCGTGATGAAAAAAATTGTTACTTTTCACTCGTACGAGCCACTACAAGACATCCACGAACTCCTACGGACCCACTACGGACATTCTCCGAGTTCGAATCAGGGGAAAACTGGGGAGAACTCTAGAATTACCTCGTACAGTGGGGCAGGCCCTTTAGTCTGGAGAATGAAAGTGAAAGCCTTTTACAGGACATAACATCCATTCAGCGTTATTTTAGTGCGGAGATGCAGCACGGAAACAGGCCCTTCAGCCCACAGGGTCCAGACTGACCAAGAAGGTCTCGACCAAAACTGCCACCAATTCCTTCTCTCCAGGGATGTTGCCTGTCCCGCTGAGTTACTCTGAATTCTGACCATCGATCACCCATTCACACTAGTTCTATGTTATCCCACTTTCTCATCCACTCCCCGCAGACTCAGGGCAATTTACAGATGGCCAAATAACCCTAATCACCAGTTTAAGTAGTTTGGTTACATTTCACTTCAGACTGAAAGTCAAACATAACGCACTTCAATCAAGTTTCTTGTTGATTACTTTAATCAGTGTCAAAATCTGAAACAGCATGGAATGATTCAGGAGATTTTTAACAGATTTAGGTCACAGTTATCACTTCAAGGGAGAACTTTGGTTCTGTCGCCCAGTATTTGTAATATAGCTGCCTAAAACACATGCTCATTGTCACATTACTCATTAGATAGGATTCTTCTTGCAATATTAAGAGCAGATTTGTTTAACGGCATCATGCTCTTCACCGACATTGTGCGCGGAAGGGTCTGCTCCTGTGCGCTATCGTTCTATGTTTTTATGTTCTAACTTTTGTCAAAATGCTCATTTGAAGCTGTGTAACGTGGAACTTCTTCCCGACCTGAAACGTCACCTATCCGTTTTCTCCAGAGATACTGCCTGACCCGCTGAGTTACTCCAGCGTTGTGCGTCCATCTTAAGCGCAGAACTTACTTTGAAGAAGGGTACGACCCGAAATGTCGCCCATTCCTTCTCTCCAGAGATGCTGCCTGTCCCACTGAGTTACTCCAGCATGTTGTGTCTGTCTTTGGTTCTAACCTGTATCTGCAGTTCCTTCCTACACATTACTTTCTCCAAGGTTTCGAGAAAGCTTGGTCACTGCTGCCTGGGTCCAATTGGCATCCAACCTTTAGCATACTTTATTATTTCATGCAGCTGAATTCCTTGACTTTAATAATACTTTAATGACTAAACCCTGGTGTAGATTAAACCATCTCGTGTTTGTCCCATTGATTTCTTACATTGGTCTTTGATTTATGCATTGTTCTTACATAGATTTCCCAGAATATAAAGAGACAATATTTAAAGACAAGAATATTAAACTTGCTACTAAATTCTTTTTTTTAGGTGATTTTTTAAATTGTAAAGATTTACTGAATAAACCTTGTTGAATGCAAAGACTGGCATTTGTGATGACATATGATTTATAGATTCAGGCAATGTTTGGTTAATATTTCTGATGTAGTAGATATTGTGGCTATACGCGATAAATTTAGTTCAAGCCTCATACAGGCACTGGGCCTGTACTCGCTGGAGTTTAGAAGAATGAGGGGGGACCTCATTGATACGTACAGAATAGTGAAAGGCCTGGATAGAGTGGATGTGGAGAGGATGTTTCCACTAGTGGGAGAGTCTAGGACCAGAAGGAGATGAGGCGAAATGTCTTTAGTCAGAGGGTGGTGAATCTGTGGAATTCTTTGCCATAGTAGGCTGTGGAGGCCAGTGGATATTTTTAAGGCAGAGATCGATAGATTCTTGATTAGTACATGGGTCAGAGGTTATGGGGAGAAGGCAGGAGAATGAGGTTAGGAGGGAGAGATAGATCAGCCATGATTAAATGGCGGAGTAGACTTGATGGGCCGAATGGCCTAATTCCGCTCCTATTCCTTATGACCTTATAAACTATTGAATATCACTGCACTATATAGTTCATTTTCAGTTCTTGGAAGTTACAGTATAGGGACTGCAAAATTAACATTGAAAAGCAAACACTGGCATGGCGGTGCAGTGGTAGAGTTGCTGCCTTACAGCGCCAGAGACCCGGGTTCGATCCTGATGACAGGTGCTGTCTGTATGGAGTTTGTACGCTCTCCCCGGGACCTGCGTGGATTTTCTTCTGGTGCTCCGGTTTCCTCCCACACTCTAAAGATGTACAGGTATGTAGGTTAATTGGCCTAGTATAAAAGTAAAATGTTTCCTAGCGTGTGTAGGATAGTGTTAGTGTGTGTGTGGATCGCTGGTCGGCATGGATTCGGTGGGCTGAAGGGCCTGTTTCCGTGCTGTATCTCTAAATTTAAACTACACGAAGACCGATGATATTCGTAGACCTGAATCGGGGCTCAGCGGGCCAGGCAGCATCTCTGGAGAGAAGGAATGGGTGACGTTTCGGGTCGAGACCCTTCTTCAGACTGAGAGTCAGGGGAGAGGGAAACGAGGGGCATGGAAAGGATAAGGTGCGAAAACATGAGATCAAAGTGGACGAAGCTCAAGGAAAATGTGGAATAGATCATTGTTACCTGAGGGGAAGGTGACAACGAGGAGTACAAAGTAATGTTTAATCAGGAGGACGGTCAAACGAGTCAAAGAACTAGGATGGGGGAGGAATGGAGAGAGAGGGAAAGCAAGGGTTACTTGAATTATATGGGCATTGGATCTGTGACTTGGTTCTTGGTTACTTGGTCCTCCAAAATATTATAACTGGAATTTAAACTGGAGGTGCTGAAGGGAGGGGTTTAGCCAGAGAGGGTTATTGGGAAGAAAGTGCCTCTTTAAATTTAGTTGCATCTGGCTGGGCAACCGTGGCTTGGTGGAGATTATTCCATGCTTTAATTGTGCGTAGAAAGAACGAATTGCTGTACACATCTGTCTTTGAGGCTGGGACCCCAAATTGGATCGAATGCCCTCGTCTGCTCCTAATTGGTTTGGGGTCGGTGTAGGTCTTGTGATCTATGTCTAGCTGACCATTTAACATTTTGTAAAAACAGGTGAAACGGTGAGCTTCACGTCTGTCTTGGAGAGGGTTCCACCCCAGAGAATTCAGAAGACTCATTACAGACTAAAGCAAGGGTAGACAGCAATTGCTGGAGAAACTCATTCCTGGGATGTCAGGACTTTCATACGAGGAAAGATTGGATAGACTCGGCTTGTACTCCATGGAATTTAGAAGATTGAGGGGGGATCTTATAGAAACTTACAAAATTCTTAAGGGGTTGGACAAGCTAGATGCTGGAAGATTGTTCCCGATGTTGAGGGAGTCCAGAACAAGGGGTCACAGTCTAAGGATAAGGGGGAATTCCTTTAGGACCGAAATGAGGAAAACATTCTTTACACAGAGAGTGGTGAGTCTCTGGAATTCTCTGCCACAGAAGGTAGTTGAGGCCAGTTCATTGGCTATATTTAAGAGGGCGTTAGATGTGGCACTTGTGGCTAAAGGGATCAGGGGGTATGGAGAGAAGGCAGGTACGGGATACTGAGTTGGATGATCAGCCATGATCACATTGAATGGCGGTGCAGGCTCGAAGGGCCGAATGGCCTACTCCTGCACCTATTTTCTATGTTTCTATGTCTAACTCACCGGGTGTAGAAGCATCCATAGATGCTGCCTCACCCACTGAGTTTCTCCAGCATTTTGTGTCTACCTTCGATTTTATCCAGCATCTGTAGTTCTGTCTCACACAGACCAAAGCAATATATTTGTGTATGACATTGTGGCGGCTGCAAGCCTACAGTTAGAAATTTTGATTGCATTGGGTCAATTGATTAACCTCAAATTTCATCGATAGTCACGACAATTGCATTTACTGTAACACCTCATCACCCCGGCCATCCTTTATGGCCTTGAGTCACAAGCACTAAACGGGGGAGGATGAGCAAAGATGTTGAAGTGTTGAAATATATATTCTGCACGCCAGACAGACCATAGATGAGGATATTTGGATGAGAAGTAATCGTTGACATAATTAGAGACTGTAACCACAATAGTTTGATATGAAACGAGCGACCCTGATTTCTACACCTACTATGAAGACTTAACCTTAAACCTGTGACTTAAAATTTCCCCACTGATGGCCGGAACGACAGATTGATGCCAACAGGCAAAAGACAGGTGAGACTACAGAGTTCACAAGGGAGGCTGATGGTGCCAAGATGTCACAAAGCATTGTTATCCACGAAACGAAACTATGTGATGGGACGGAGCACCCCCCCCCCCCCCCGTTTCATGTTCATAAGTGATGGGAGCCATCAAGTCTACTCCACCATCCAATCGTGGCTGATCTATCTCTCCCTCCTAACTCCATTCTCCTGCCTTCTCCCCGTAACCCCTGACACCCGCACTAATCTAGAATCTATTTATCTCTGCCTTTAAAATATCACTAGATTTGAAGGGGCTGTCCCACTTGGAGGCCCAGGAGCCGTTGGTGCAAGTGGAGGAGTCTCCGGGCGGTGAGTTTAAAAATCGAGCGCAGGGCTTTGTTTTAACGGAGGCCCAGGAGCCGTTGGAGCATGAGGAGGAACCCAAACCTGTAACGTTTCACACAAGGGTTCTGGTGGAAGCAGCTGATTGGGTGCAACCCCTGGTTTACCCCTGGTTTGCATTAAAGGTAAAGTGAGTTAAAGGTAAAGTGAGAAAGGTAAAGTGAGCTAAGGGTACAGTGAGCTAAAGGTACAGTGAGCTAAAGGGTTCAGTGAGCAAAAGGGTTCAGTGAGCTAAGGGTACAGTGCTTTTCAGTAAAGGTTAGTTAAAGAATTAAGATTTTTATAGTGTGAGTGAGTTGATTTAATTTGGGGGCAAGCCATGTCATTTGAGATTGGCCCCATGGTTTGCTCATCCTGCAACATGTGGGAGATCAGGGATATTGTTGGTGTCCCTGGTGACTACGTTTGCAGGAAGTGTGTCCAGCTGCAGCTCCTGGCACACCGCATTGAATGATTGGGGCTGCGGTTGGATTCATACTGGAGCATCCATGATGCTGAGAAGCTCGTGAATAGCACGTACAGTGAGTTGGTCACACCGCAGGTTAAGCGGACAGAAAGGGAACGGGTGGCCATTAGCCAGCGTAGCAGTAGGCAGGTAGTGCAGGAGTCCCCTGCGGTCATCTCCCTCCTAAACAGGTTTACCATTTTGGATACTGTTGGGGGAGATGGCTCATCAGGGGAAGGCAGCAGCAGCCAAGTTCATGGCACCATTGATGGCTCTGCGGCACAGGAGGGGAGAAAAAAGAGTGGAAGGGCTATAGTAATAGGGGATTCAATAGTAAGGGGAATAGATAGGCGTTTCTGCGGCCGCAAACGAGACTCCAGGATGGTATGTTGCCTCCTTGGTGCAAGGGTCAGGGATGTCACTGAACGGCTGCAGAATATTCTGGAGGGAAAGGGTGAACAGCCAGCTGTCATGGCGCACATTGGCACCAACGATATAGGTAAAAAAATGGGATGAGGTCCTACAAGGCGAATTTAGGGAGCTAGGAGATAAACTTAAAAGTAGGACCTCAAAGGTAATAATCTCTGGACTCCTACCAGTGCCACGTGCTAGTCAGAGTAGATATAGGAGGATATTGCAGATGAATACATAGCTTGAAAAATGGTGCAAGGGGGAGCGATTCAAATTCCTCGGGCATTGGAACCAGTTCTGGGGGAGGTGGGACCAGTACAAACAGGACGATCTGCACCTGGGCTTGAAGGGAACCAATGTCCTTGGGGGAGTGTTTGCTAGTGATGTCAGGGAAGATTTAAACTAATGTGGCAGGGGGATGGGAGCATGAGCAGAGAGACAGAGGGATGTAAAATGAGGGTAGAAGCAATAGGTAGCAAGGTGAAAAGTAAAAGTGGCAGGCAGACAAATCCAGGGCAAAAATCAAAAAGGACCACTTCTCAACATAATTGTATAAGGGTATCTGTAGCAATGAAAGGGAACGTCAGGATAGGTCTCATGAAGCTGGTCGAGCAAGACATCTTGACTAAAGTCGAAGAACCCAACTGAGTGGTGTAGCAGGCTGGTCGTTACGGAGAAAAATGGCAGCACAGAGTTGAGGTTCTGCATAGATCCTAGACTCCTCAACAAAGCCCTGAAAAGGGAGATCCACAGACTACCACTTTGCAAGATACAGAATTCCCAGCACTGTGGTAAGCGACAACGGGACATAGTTCTCATCAGAGGAGTTCGCCAAATTTGTCAGGAAATGGGAATTTGACCACTACACAATTTCTCCAAGACATAGCCAAGGTGGAATCGGCAGTCAAGGCCGCTAAGCGAGTACTGAAGAAAAGTAATCGCTCCAAGACAGATGTCTACTTGGCAATACTGGAATTGTGCAACACCCCTGCGCAAGGTGTAAACAGTAGTCCTGCACAAAGACTACATGGAAGGAGAACAAGAAAGGCACTTCCAACGACATCAAACCTCCTTAAACCACGTGGTGCTGTGATACTCACAGAAGAGAAGGAAAAAGCTGAAGGATGTGCAAGGAAAACAGTCAAAGATCTACAACCAACATGCCAAGGATCTGCCAATCCTGGAAGAAGCTGATGTCGTAAGACTCAAACCCTATAAACTAGGAGATACCAGATGGCAGAGAGCAACAGTTCAGAAACGACTGGATGAGAGATCATACAAAGTCGAGAGTCAGGACTTCTAATGCAACATAATCGAGTGGACCTGAAGAAGACCGGAGAACTACCCCCAAACATTACTCCAGAGAAACCACCAGATGCGGTGAAGACTGAGAAACCCTTGCAACCTCAGCTGACACAGGAAATACCAACACAACATGCATCACCAGAAAAAGATGCAACTTGTGAAACGCATAACACAGAGAAACCTAAACAGAAACAAAGCGGACACAAGAGAAGAAACTAGAAGTGATGCACAGAATGTACCCACTGAAAAAAAAGACACTTCCAAAAAAAACACCATCACAAAGACTAAGGCAGGAAGAGCAGTCAGACCTCCGGAAAGGTATGGCGAGTATGTCACGAAGTAATGTGTTTGGTTTCGGTGTACCTACATGTTTATGAGAAGAAAGCATGTGGACATTATTTTGTGTTATTGAAATGTCACGTGTGGCTATGGTTGAAATTGCAAATGAACACAGAACAGTTGTTTTATTCTGTTAAGTTAAACCATATTAGTACAGTGTAATATTATGAAAAGTGTTTAGAGTTGCTTTGTTTTGGACCGTTGGAAATGTAATCACAAAATGTCAAAAAGGAAAGGATGTGACAATTCCCATGCAATTTATGAGTATGAGCTGTAACCATTCACGCACATGCTCAGTAAATCAGTCAGTGACCTTTGACTTGGAAATAAATCATTCCTGCTTTTTATCCCAACACGAGTGTGTGTGGAGCCATCTTTCTCCGTCTAATATGTGCTAGATTTCCTATTTCGTAAGCAGACACATATCAAAAACAAAATCTTAAGATGTTGACATTTATATTCTTCTAAAGTTAGACTGTTAATGTGACAATCTATACATAACTAAAACTCTGATCTTGTTATCTTCCGGTTTGTGCAGTCATTCAATTTGCGCAAAAAGAGTACGCGATAGTGCTACGATTTTTCGCCAGCTTACTCACCGTTCCCCTCAGCTGCGATTGCACCAAGTTTCGTTCCAATCGGTGGTCCAATGTAAAAGTTAGCGAGGTTTAAATCGTGCGTGTGCAGATCGATCTGCTCTCCTGTCAGTCGGAGCCGCGTGGATTGGTCTTTTCTCCTGTCACTCTGCGGGACGGTCCGCCCGTTCCTGCACCATCACATCTTTACTGGAGCTGAGGGAGGGTCTGCATGGTTGGCGGAGGTCTCCAACCAGACACAATTTTCGGAGGGGCCGGAAGCGGCCCAGCCCGGCCCGGCCCGGCACGGAGACAGAGATGTCGCCAAACGGCAAACGGAGACTCTGATCCCGGCGGAGGAGAATGTCCAGCGAACAGTGCCCGCTGTGAGTCCTCCAGCACTTTCCCCTCTGGTCCCCCTCACTGGCTCCTGCCCCTTTCCCCCATTATAACCCCCCTCCCCCTCACAAACCCCCGTCTTTCCTCCGAGCTCACTCCCCACAACCCCCCCCCCTCGCCCACATCCCCCTCCCCCTGCCTCCACACCCCCCTCCCCCACCTCCACACCCCCCTCCCCCCCACTCCGGCTCCACACGTTTGCTGCCCCCCTCCCGCACAAACCCCCCATCCCCCTGCTTCCTCCTCCCCCACACCCCACCCCCACATTAACACTATCCTACACCCACCAGGGACAATTTTTACATTTTCCAAGTCAAATGACCTACACACCTGTCCGTCTTTGGAGTGTGGGAGGAAACTGAAGATCTCGGAGCAAACCCACATAGGTCACAGGGAGAACGAACAAACTCCTTACAGACGGCAGTCGTAGTCGGGATCGAACCCGGGTCTCCGGCGCTGCATTCGCTGTAAGGCAGCAACTCTACCGCTGCGCCACCGTGACTGCTCAGAAACGTTTAGAGTGAGGTTGCTCAGAGGGATATGGGACTTGGTTGGCATGGACGGGTTGGGCCGAAGGGCCTTTTTCCATCCTGCATGATTCTATAACTCTATTAGCTAGTGCTTTCTGAGAGAGACATGGATGCATGCAGATCACCAATGGCCTGTCTAGAAGAGATCTCAATAGAAAAAAGATGAATGAAAACAAAGGATTGAACAAAAACGAGGAAAATGGAATGAACAAGGCGGCACGGTGGCGCAGCGGTAGAGTTGCTGCCTTAAGGGCCCGTCCCACTTGGGCGTCATTTGTGCGTCACGCAGGTGGTGCGGGAAAATTTTGTGAATCCAAAAATCCTGGTGCACTGAGCGCCATGACGCGTAAATGATGTCACGTAAATTATGTTGCGTAAATGATGCCCAAATGATGTTTCGATCCTGACTACGGCTGCTGTCTGTACGGAGTTGGTACGTTCTCCCCGTGACCTGCGTGGGTTTTCTCCAAGATCTTTGGTTTTCTCCCACACTCCAGAGACGTGCAGGTTTGTAGGCTAATTGGCTTGGCAGAAGTGTAAATACCCCAGAGTGCGTGTAGGGTAATGTTGGTGTGGTCGGCGAAGACTTAGTGGGCCGGAGGGCCTGCTTCCACACAGTATCTCTAAGCTATAAACCAAACTAAAACTTAAAAAGACTCTACACTGGAGAATCACACGCATTCACCAACTGGCTGGAAAAGCAAGCAAGGGAAGGCAGTAATCTAGTTCAGAGGTACAGTGCAGTAAACAGGCCATTCAGCCCACAAAGTCCGTGCTGATGCTAACACAATCCTACACACTAGGGACAATTATACCAAGCCAATTAACCTACAAACCTGTATGTCTTTGGAGTGTGGGAGGAAACCGGAGCACCCGGAGAAAACGCACGGAGGTCACGGGGAGAACGTGCAAACTCCGTACAGACAGCGCCCGTAGTCAGGATCGAACCGGCTCTGTCCCACTTAGGAGACCTAATCAGCAACCTCTGGTGCCCTTGCCCGCCACTCAAAAAAAAATCAATGTCGAGATGACCTGCAACCTCCTACCACCTCCCACGCATATGTTGAAAACCTTCCTCGACTATGAAGAAAACCGGCTTCCACTAGACCTGCGACTACAAAATTATCGATTTTTAAAACGGAAACCTATTCTTAGTCGAGACCGGTATTAATCATGATGAAAAAATAGCAGCAACCTAGATGAAGCCTCGACCACGCGGAAACCACTTTCGACCATCAGGGAGAGTGACCAAAACCTCCGGTGACCTCATGGAAACCTTGGGTGGCGGGCAAGATCACCAGAGGTTGCTGTTTAGGTCTCCTAAGTGGGTTAGGGGCTTTAGGTAGCATCTCCACCGCTGCGCCACCGTGCCGCCCCAGACCTACCAGCCTCAGGTGAATAGAAAATGTTATTAGGTGATCTCCTACAGTGGAATCCTGGCGCTTGATTTCTGCAGAAGGGTTTGTTTTGAAGCTGATGAATGCTGCCTTCCAGCTTTATCAAGGGAAGCCATACTTTCCTCAAAGACTTTAGAAAAACTTTGATAAACCCTTGTAGTAATTTGCCTGGAATTTCTACACTACATCAGACTGGGTTGCTCTGTCTCTTTCATCAGTTTCATGACACTTTATAGATATATAAAATGGAGAAGTCACGAGATCTCAGTCCTATAGTGTTCTACAGGTATATTTTCAACCTGAACTTTAATCACTCCGACTGTAGAGCTTGTAAGCACTCTGTGACCTTTGCGGCGGTTTGAAGGGTAAAGTTTTCTAATTTAAAAAAGCACATTTTGTTTCATTGCTCAATAGACAATAGACAATAGGTGCAGGAGTAGGCCATTCAGCCCTTCGTGCCAGCACTGCCATTCAATGTGATCATGGCTGATCATCCCCAATCAGTACCCCGTTCCTGCCTTCTCCCCATATCCCCTGACTCCGCTATTTTTAAGAGCCCTGACTAGCTCTCTCTTGAAAACATCCAGAGAACCTGCCTCCACTGCCCTCTGAGGCAGAGAATTCCACAGACTCACCACTCTCTGTGAGAAAAAGTGTTTCCTCGTCTCCGTTCTAAATGGCTCCTTATTCTTAAACTGTGGCCCCTGGTTCTGGACTCCCCCAACATTGGGAACATGTTTCCTGCCTCTAGTGTGTCCAAACCCTTAACAATCTTATACAGTGGCTTTTCAGTTTTTTATTTGTAAAAAAAATTGAAAACCATGTATCATTTTCCTTCCACTTCTCAATTATGTGCCACTTTGTGTTGGTCTATCACATAAAATCCCAATAAAATACATTTACGTTTGTGGTTGTAACGTGACAAAATGTGGAAAAGTTCAAGGGGTATGAAAACGTTTGCAAGCCACTGTATGTTTCAATGAGATCCCCTCTGCATATAACGTGCAAATAATCTGAATCTTTCTTTGTTGTCATCAGTCTCACACTTATAGTGCAGTGGCAAGACTACACCAGAGAGATGTTTGTGGACATTCGATCAAAATTTGATGTGACAGTTGGTCAGTTTGGTTTAGCGTAGAGATACAGCACGGAAACAGGCCCTTCGGCCCACCAACCCTGCACACCAGCACTATCCTACACACTGGGGCCAATTTACAATTATCGCTGAAGCCAATTAGCCTACAAACCTGCACGTCTTTGGAGTGTGGGTGGAAGGCCTGAGCACCCGGAGAAAACCCACGAGGTCATGGGGAGAACGTACAAACTCCATACAGACAGCACCGGTTGTCAGGATCGGACCAGGGTCTCTGGCGCTGTGAGGCAGCGACTCTACTGCTGCGCCACCGTGCCATCCCTGATTTAATTTTCGATAAGCACAAAGTTCACTGTCAGTAGGTGCCCTACCGACATTCGCTTGTTAACGTCAGAGCTGCTACAGGAAATTTCCATTGAGGTTTCCAATTTTAGGTAACTAACCCACAAGCAGCCCCTTTTCCCCGTTCCTTTTCTCCTCCAAGAACCACCCCACCCCCCCAACTTTTTCCTCCCCCCCCCCCCACTCCCACCCCCCCCACCCTGAACACTGGCTGACGTTGCATTAATGGAAGGATACCACAATCCCAATGAATCAATGGAAGCATAAGTTATTTAGAGTCTGTTGTTTTGTGAACTGGTCCCAATGTGACTGGAAAGGATTCTTCCCATGCATCACAGCTTGGTTTGGGAACGGCTCACTCCAATACCGTCAGAAATCACAGAGAATTGTGGACGCAGCCCAAACCATCACGCAAACCAACCTCCCTTCCATTGACTCCATCTACACTTCACGCTGCCTCGGCAAGGCCAGCAGCATCATCAAGGACCAGCCACCCTAGACGCTGGCTCTTCTCACCCCTCCTAAATTGGCAATTGGTCATGTGAGTTTAGGTGATAGAGTCATAGAGTGATACAGTGTGGAAACTGGCCCTTCGGCCCAACTTGCCCACACCGGCCAACGTGTCCCAGCTACACTAGTCCCACCTGCCTGTGCTTGGTTCATATCCCTCCAAACTTGTCCTATCCATGTACCTGTCAAACTGTTTCTGAAATGTCGGGATAGTCCCAGCCTCAACCACCTCCTCTGGCAGCTTGTTCCATACACCCACCACCCTTTATGTCAAAAAGTTACCCCTCAGATTCCTATTAAATCTTTTTCCCTTCACCTTGAACCTATGGCCTCTGGTCCTCGATTCCCCTACTCTGGGCAAAAGACTTTGTGCATCTACCCGATCTATTCCTCTCATGATTCTGTACACCTCTATAAGATCACCCCTCATCCTCCTGCGCTCCAAGGAATAGAGACCCAGCCGACTGAACCTCTCCCTGTAGCTCAGAACCTCTAGTCCTGGCAACATCCTCGTAAATCTTCTCTGAACCCTTTCAAGCTTGACCATATCTTTCCTATAACACGGTGCCCAGAACTGAACATAATACTCTTCATGCAGTCTCACCAACATCTTATACAACTGCAACATTATAAAAATTAACTGTTATAATTCATCTACTTTGCAATTCATTTCAAAATATGTAGAAAATCCAATTCTTCAGGCTATTTACTTGCCTTTGCTGACAAAGGTTTCCATGGGAACCTACTCCTTGGCAAATAACATACATTTTATTTTTCCCAATATTCCCAGGATTATTTCCTATCAGAGAAGGATTTTGGGATGCATCGCAGCTTGGTTTGAGAACAGCTCCATCCAAGACTGCAAGAAATTGCAGAGAATTGTGGACGCAGCCCAGACCATCACACAATCCGACCTCCCTTCCATTGACTCCATTGACACCTCACGCTGCCTCGGCAAGGCCCGCAGCATCATCAAGGACGAGTCGCACCTTGGGCCATCAGGCAAGGGGTACAAAGGTGTGAAAACGCACACCTCCAGATTCAGGGACAGTTTCTTCCCAGCTGTTGTCCGGCAACTGAACCATCCTATGACCAACTAGAGAGTGGTCCTGAACTACTATCAACCTCAATGAAGACCCTCGGCCAATTGTTAATTGGACTGTACTGGAAGTTGTCTTGCACTATATACGTTATTCCATTTATCCTGTACCTGTGCACTGTGGACAGTTCGATTGTAATCATGTATTGTCTTTCCGCTAACTGGATAAAAGGCAAAATAAAAGCTTTTCACTGTACCTCGGTACACGTGACATAAACTAAACTGATTTAAAGTAAGTTGTTTCTATTGAACAAATATACTTTACATTACTGGGGTTAGTGCAGGATTAGTGTAACTGGGTACTGGCTGTTTCAATTGCTCCCTGATGAGCTAAAGGGGCTGTTTCTGTGACCCTAACTTCAGTGGTGGCACAGTGGTGCAGCGGTAGAATTGCTGCCTTACAGCACCAGAGACCCTAATTTGATCCTGACTATGGGTGCTTGTCTGTATGGAGGTTGTACATTCTCCCTGTGACTTGCGCGGGTTTTCTCTGGGTTCGCCGGTTTCCTCCCACTCCTCCAAAGATGTACAGGTTTGTAGGGTTCATTGGCTTCGTAACACTGTAAATTGTCCCTTACTGTGTGTAGGGTAGTGCTAGTGTACGGGGATCGCTGGTCGGCGCAGACTCGGTGGGCCGAAGGGCCTGTTTCCATGCTGTATCTCGAAATTAAACTAAACTTTAATACTAAGGTAGACAAAAAAATGCTGGAGTAACTCAGCGGGACAGGCAGCATCTCTGGAGAGAAGGAACGGGTGACGATTCGGGTCGAGATCCTTCCTTAAACTCCAGTCCGAAGCATCACCCATTCCTTTTATCCAGAGATGCTGCCTGTCCCGCTGAGTTACTCCAGCATTTTGCGTCTACCTTCGATTTAAACCAGCACCTGCAGCTCATTTCCTAAACTTTGATACTGATCTTTCAGCATTTTCTTTTTCAATTAATTCAGTTGGGCATTCAAGTATTATTAGTGGTACGAGCATTAATCAACACTATGATATTTAGGCATTAAGAGTTAGAAAAATAACGTTATCAATTTTCAAAAAATGCAAGCCCTAACTCTTAGAAATCGAATTGCAATTGCTCTATATATTGTATTAAATTAAACATTAATCATTTACAGTCGAGCCTTTAATATCTTCATAAAAGTTACAGCAGTTTTATCTGCATTATTGATCAGAGCATTGTTACCAGAAGCCAACTTGGCATAGAACATTGTAATATTTGTTTGCTAGTCTTACAACCATGCAGATCAATTGACTGCATTCTACCCACTGAAGGCGTGTGAGCACAGTTAGCATGTGTGAAATTTGTCATAATCCATATCACGAAAATGTGTCTTAAAATCAGCCGTCTAACTCATTTTCCCCTCTCGGCCCTTAACGTTATCTCCACCCTTCCTTCCCTCCCCGCGCCTGGCTGGTGTCTGTCAGTTAACCCGCTCGCCTGTATCCACCTATCGCTCAAAAGGTGTAGGAAGGAACTGCAGATGCTGGTTCCAACTGAAGATGGACACAAACAGCTGGAGTAACTCAGCGGGTCAGGCAGCATCTCTGGAGGAAAGGAATGGGTGACGTTTCGGATCGACAGAAATGCTGCCCATTCCTTCTCTCCAGCGATGCTGCCTGACCCACTGAGATACTCCAGCATTTTGTGTCTATCTCCACCGAGCGCTCTCCCAGTTCTTGCCCGTCCATTCTTCCTCAACTCATGGCACTGACCACTTTCCTTCCATTGTTTCAGTGCAGGCGGAGGGTCTCGACCTGAAACGTGGACTGTGCATTTCCCTTCACGGGTGCTGCCTGACTTGCTGAGTAGCTCCAGCTCAGATGCTCCGGGGGGGGGGGGTCACGGTGGCGCAGCGGTAGAGTTGCTGCCTTACAGTGAATGCAGTGCCGGAGACCTGGGTTTGATCCCAACTACGGGTGCTGTCCGTACGGAGTTTCTACGATCTCCCCGGGACCCGCGTGGGTTTTCTCCGCAATCTCCGGTTTCGTCCCACACTCGAAAGACATACAGCTTTGTAGGTAAATTGGCTTGGTAAATGTAAAAAAAATTGTCACGTCAAATCAAGTCTATTTGTCACATACACATACAAGATGTGCAATGAAATGAAAGTGGCAATGCCTGCGGACTGTGCAAAAAACTACGGAACAGAATAGAACAGAATCAGTATTTACATGTTAGAAATAAAACAACAATTTAAAAAAGACGCAACACAACAGTAAGTTAGTCCCTGGTGAGATACGAGTTTACAGTCCTGATGGACAGTCCTCCCTAGTGTGTGTAGGATAGTGTTAATGTGCAGGGAACGCTGGTCGGCACGGACCCGGTGGGCCGAAGGGCCTGTTTCCACGTGTATCACTAAACTAAACTAAACTAAACTAAACTAAAGATCTAAGCTCAATCTCCTGGAGTTGCTCAATCAATATTTGGGTCTGAAGATGGTGATATTCATGGCCATCATTGTCAATGTTTGACAAGTATCGTTTTATTTAATTTTTATTACATTAGTTTCGACTCGACACTATTATCGTCTATTTATTTGTCTGTTCATTAAAAAATATACACAGAACTTTTTTCACTGTTTATTATGGGTTTTACTGAGTGCTATGTTTACATATCTGTTGCAGTATTGGAGGTAAGAATTTTATCGTTCCGTTTTGGGACATTTGGGAATAAAACACTCTTGATTTGGAAGGAGAGAGACATGGACTTATAGGCATACAATGTCGAAACAGGCCCTTCAGCCCAACCTGCCCACGCCGACCTACATGCCCCATCTACTCTAGTCCCAACTACCTGCGTTTGGCCCATATTCCTCCAAACCTGTCCTACCAATGTACCTGTCTAAATGTTTCTTAAGTACCTCAACTACCTCCTCCGGCAGCTCTTTCCGTACACCCACCGCGTTTGTGTAAAAAAAGTTGCCCCTCGGGTTCCTATTAAATCTTTTTCCTCCCTCACCTTAAACCTGTGTCCGCTGGTTCCAAATTCCCCGACTCTGGGTAAAAGACTGTGCATTTAGCCAATCTATTCCTCTCATGATTTTATACACCTCTATAAGATTACCACTCATCCTCCTGCGCTCCAAGGAATAAAGTCCTAGCCTGCGTAGCCTCTCCCTATAACTCAGGCCCTCGAGTCCTGTCCTGCGTAATTCTTCTCCGCACCCTTTCCAGCTTCACGACACCAACGTCTTATTGTCTGTAATAATGGGCTTTGCAGTCAGTATTTTTCATCACATTAACAAGTGAGCGGTAAAATTTGTGAATAGTGCATTGTAAGTTTTGCAATCATTCGACACAAAAATGATTTGCCCATTGAGGGCGGTATGGTGATGCAGCGGTAGAGTTGCTGCCTTACAGCGCCAGAGACCCAGGTTAGATCCTGACAACGGGTGCTGTCTGTATGTAGTTTGTACGTTCTCCCTGTAACCGCGTGGGTTTTCTCCGAGATCTTCGGTTTCCTCCCTGCACTCCAAAAACGTACAGATTAATTGGCTCGGTATAATTGTACATTGTCCCTAGTGAGTGTAGGATAGTGTTAGTGTGCGTGTATCGCTGGTCGGCGCAGACTCGGCGGGCCGAAGGGCCTGTTTCCGCGCTGTATCTCTAAACTAAACTAATTAAAAGAACAAATAGTATGTAGGATGCATTCTAATACCGCGTCCGTACCTTAAGGATGAAAAGAGTTCATGGTTTTCAGGCCAATTGTTTGGATGAGGTCTAACTCATCCAATTTGGCAACTTATCTACTCCATCGAAAATTCCCATTAACCTGCAAACCTGCACATCTTGTGGAGTGTGGGAGGGAACTGGAGCACCCGGAGATAACCCACGCAGGATACGGGGAGAACGTACAAACTCCGTACAGACAGCACCCGTAGTCGGGATCGAACCCGGGCTCTCTGGCGCCGTGAGGCAGCAACTCTACTGCTGCTCCACCGTGCCGACCTGCTCCATGAAGTAAAAATTGCTTTAAGTGTCCACCTTGAATAAGGGCAACATGAGGGATTAGTCTTGTGGCCATAGACACAAAAAGCTGGAATAACTCAGCTACTCCATCGAAAATACCCTGCTGATTCTAATTATTTTCTCTTTACAAAGACTAACATTGACCCAAGGGAGACAGAGCGCCAGAGAATGAATAATTGCAAAACAGTTTATGCTTTGTTGGAATTCTGATGCAAAATAGCAATGAAATAACAATCAATTTTATGAAGAATTTGCTTTCAGAATTTATTGCAGGTCTAGATCGTATATTGATAATGGATTTCATTAGAGGTTTTTATAAATGGTTCTTGCTGGGGAATTTGCCACGTACAACATTACTTGCATTAATTGAATTTGATTTGCAACAGGTTTTATAATCGGCCCACTCGCACTCTCAGCAATTGTAATGTTGGGAGTTAAAGTATTCTGTGGAAATTCTCCAAATTATCTGCTGTAACTTCGTACTCCCTGTGGTGTTCATGGATGTTCCACTGTTGTTTTCACTCCCGATCAGGAGAGTCCCTGCGGTGATTCTGCACTGTAAGTGCCTTAAGCTGTCAATTCTAGATTCCCTCTTCTCCCCTCTCCCGTCAGGCAGAAGACACAACAGCTGGAGGACATGTCCCTCCAGATTCACAAACAGCTTCTTCCCCCACTCCCCACGCACAGTTATTTGACTATTAAATGGCCTCTTGCCAGAGACCCCCACCACCCTGGCCACACACCTCATTTCACTCCTACCACCGGGAATAGACGATAGACAATAGACGATAGACAATTGGTGCAGGAGTAGGCCATTCGGCCCATCGAGCCAGCACCGCCATTCACTGTGATCATGGCTGATCATCCACATTCAGTACCCGGTTCCTGCCTTCTCCCCATATCCATTGACTCCGCTATCTTTAAGAGCTCTATCTAACTCTCTCTTGAAAGTATCCAGAGAATTGGCCTCCACCGCAGAAAATTCCACAGACTCACAACTCTCTGGGTGAAGATGATGAATACTGCATCATCCAGGAACAGCTTCTTCCCTACAACCATCAGGCTGTTAAACACTACAACCTCCAAATAAGCTCTTAGCAATACAGACTTGGGGACATTGGGTTAGTATTTATGCACTATTATTGGGTAATAGTCCCACACTATTATTGTCCCACACTAGGGACAATTTACAATCTTCGCCAAAGCCAATTAATCTACAAGCCTGAACGTCTTTTTGGGGTGTGGGAGGGAACCTGGACCACCCGGGGAAAACCCACACACGTCATGGGGAGAACGTACAAACTCCGTACAAACAGCACCCATGGTCAGGATCGAACCCGGGTCCCTGGCGCTGCAAGGCAGCAACTCTACTGTTGCCATGCCGACCTGTTCCATGAAGTAAAAACTGTTTCAAATGTTCACTTTGATTAGGTCAACATAATGGATTAATCTTGTGACTATAGACACAAAAAGCTGGAGTAACTCAGCGGGACAGGCAGCAACTCTGGAAAAAAAGAATAGGTGATGTTTCGGGTCGAAACCCTTCTTCAGACTCTACAGAAGAGTCTCAAACCGAAACGTCACCCATTGAGTCTGAAGAAAGGTCTTAAGCTGAAACATTACCTGTTGCTTTTCTCCAGAGATGCTGTCTGACCCGCTGAGTTACTCCAGATTTTTGTGTCAATCTTCAGTTTAAACCAAGGTTCCTTCCAACACTGTCTTAAAAACAGGGAAACATAGATAATAGGTGCAGCTGTAGGCCATTCGGCCCATCGAGCTAGCACTGCTATTCAATATGATCATGGCTGATCATCCAGAATCAGTACCCTGTTTCTGCATTCTCCCCATATCCCTAAGAGCTATATCTAACTCTCTCTTGAAAACATCCAGTGAATTGGTCTCCATTGCATTCTGTGGCAAAAAACTCCACAGATTCACAACTCTCTGGCTTAAAATGTTTTTCCTCATCTCAGTCTTAAATTGGTGAATTGATCATGGGGAACAAGGACATGGCAGACCAATTGAATAACTACTTTGGTTCTGTCTTCACTAAGGAAGACATAAATAATCTGCCGGAAATAGCAGTGGAACGGGGGTCAAATAAGATGGAGGAACTGAGTGAAATCCAGGTTAGCCGGGAGGTGGTGTTGGGTAAATTGAACGGATTGAAGGCCGATAAATCCCCAGGGCCAGATAGTCTGCATCCCAGAGTACTCAAGGAGGTAGCCACAGAAATAGTGGATGCATTAGTGATAATTTTTCAAAATTCCTTAGATTCTGGAGTAGTTCCTGAGGATTGGAGGGTAGCTAATGTAACCCCACTTTTTAAAAAAGGAGGGAGAGAGAAAGCGGGGAATTACAGACCAGTTAATCTAACATCGGTAGTGGGGAAACTGCTAGAGTCAGTTATTAAAGATGGGATAGCAGCGCATTTGGAAAGTGGTGAAATCATTGGACAAAGTCAGCATGGATTTACGAAAGGTAAATCATGTCTGACAAATCTGATAGAATTTTTTGAGGATGTAACTAGTAGAGTGGATAAGGGAGAACCAGTGGATGTGTTATATCTAGACTTTCAGAAGGCTTTCGACAAGGTCCCGCATAAGAGATTAGCATACAAACTTAAAGCACACGGTATTGGGGGTTCAGTATTGATGTGGATAGAGAACTGGCTAGCAGACAGGAGGCAAAGGGTAGGAGTAAACGGGTCCTTTTCAGAATGGCAGGCAGTGACTAGTGGGGTGCCGCAAGGCTCAGTGCTGGGACCCCAGCTATTTACAATATATATTAATGATTTGGACGAGGGAATTCAATGCAACATCTCCAAATTTGCAGATGATACCAAGCTGGGGGGTATAGTTAGGTGTGAGGAGGATGCTTGGAGGCTGCAGGGTGATTTGGATAGGCTGAGTGAATGGGCAGATGCATGGCAGATGCAGTATAATGTGGATAAATGTGAGGTTATCCACTTTGGTGGCAAAAACATGAGGGTAGACTATTATCTGAATGGTGGCAGATTAGGAAAGGGGGAGATGCAACGAGACCTGGGTGTCATGGTACACCAGTCATTGAAAGTAGGCATGCAGGTGCAGCAGGCAGTGAAGAAAGCAAATGGTATGTTAGCATTCATAGCGAAAGGATTTGAGTATAGGAGCAGGGAGGTTCTACTGCAGTTGTACAGGGTTTTGGTGAGGCCACACCTGGAGTATTGCGTACAGTTTTGGTCTCCAAATCTGAGGAAAGACATCCTTGCCATAGAGGGGGTACAGAGAAGATTCACCAGACTGATTCCTGGGATGGCAGGACTTTCATATGAGGAAAGATTGGATAGACTCGGCTTGTACTCGCTGGAATTTAGAAGATTGAGGGGGGATCTTATAGAAACTTACAAAATTCTTAAGGGGTTGGACAAGCTAGATGCTGGAAGATTGTTCCCGATGTTGGGGGAGTCCAGAACAAGGGGTCACAGTCTAAGGATAAGGGGGAATTCCTTTAGGACCGAAATGAGGAAAACATTCTTTACACAGAGAGTGGTGAGTCTCTGGAATTCTCTGCCACAGAAGGTAGTTGAGGCCAGTTCATTGGCTATATTTAAGAGGGCGTTAGATGTGGCACTTGTGGCTAAAGGGATCAGGGGGTATGGAGAGAAGGCAGGTACGGGATACTGAGTTGGATGATCAGCCATGATCACATTGAATGGCGGTGCAGGCTCGAAGGGCCGAATGGCCTACTCCTGCACCTATTTTCTATGTTTCTATGTTTCTATGTAAATGGCCGACCCCTTATTCCTAAACTGTGATCCTTGGTTCTGGACTCCCCCAACATGGGGAACATGTTTCCTGCATCTAGCCTGTCCAATCCTTTAAGAATTGTATATGTTTCTATAAGATTCCACCTCATCCTTCTAAATTCCGGTGATAGTACATTGTTGTGGCTATTTAATGTGCGCGAGTTGAATTCTGGTGCCAGTTCCCATCCGAATAATGTCAAATGGGGCGTAAGGAACTGATTGGACACCAACCTGGAGGAGTATGCTGCGTCTGTGTCTGCTTACATGGAAAAGTGCATAAAGGGTGGCTGTGTCCCCAAGACCATCACTATATGGGCCAACCAGAAACCCTGGGTGACCCCTGAGGTACGTGGAATGCTGAGAGCACGGAATGCCACGTTGAAATCCGGTGACTTGGTGGCACTCAGGTGCGCAAGAGCCAACCTGAACTGAGTCATCGGGCTGGCAAAGCGTGCCCATGGTCAGAAAATCCAGAGCTTCTTTCATGACCCCATGAACACCAGGTGCATGTGGCAGGGAATCCGAACCATCAAGTTCAAGTTCAAGTGAGTTTATTGTCATGTGTCCCTGATAGGACAATGAAATTCTTGCTTTGCTTCAGCACAACAGAACATAGTAGGCATTGACTACAACATATGCCATTATATAAATACATACACACATGAATAAATAAACTGACAAAGTGCAAATAACAGATAATGGGTTATTAATGATCAGAGTTTTGTCCGAGCCAGGTTTAATAGCCTGATGGCTGTGGGGAAGTAGCTATTCCTGAACCTGGTCGTTGCAGTCTTCAGGCTCCTGTACCTTCTACCTGAAGGTAGCAGGGAGATGAGTGTGTGTCCAGGATGGTGTGGGTCCTTGATGATGCTGCCAGCCTTTTTGAGGCAGCGACTGCGATAAATCCCCCCGATGGAAGGAAGGTCAGAGCCGATGATGGACTGGGCAGTGTTTACTACTTTTTGAAGTCTTTTCCTCTCCAGGGTGCTCAAGTTGCTGAACCAAGCCACGTTGCAATCAATCACCGACTATAAGACTGCTGCACCACCCTGTGAAGACAACATAAACTTCCTCAATGAACTCAATAAATATTTTGGATGGTTCGAGGCATTCAACAACACACCTGCGAGGAAAGGTATTCCTCACTGTGATGAATAGGCACTCAGTCTTGACATAGTGGATGTCCGGAGGACCCTAAAAGGAGTGAACGCACGAAAGGCGGCAGGCCCTGATAACCTACCAGGGCGGGTGCTCAGGGAATGTGCTGATCAGCTGGCACATGTCCTTACTGACATCTTCAACACCTCACCGAACCAGGCTGTCGTCCCATTATGTTTCAAGACTGCCACCATCATACCAGCGCCAAAAAAATCCGCAATAACATGTCTCAATGATTACCGCCCTGTAGCACTCACTCCAATAATGATGAAGTGCTTCGAGAGGCTGTTCAGGGACCACATTACCTCCAGACTTCCCTCCACACTTGACCCATACCACTTTGCTTACAGGCCAAACCGCTCCACAGAGGACACTATATCCTCCGTACTCCACCTGAGCCTGGCACATCTAGAGAAGAACACACATGTGCGAATGCTGTCCGTGGATTTCAGTTCAGCATTCAACACAATTATTCCTCAGCACTTGGTAAGCAAATTAGGTTCATTGGGCCTCGGCACCCCCATGTGTAACTGGCTACTGGAATTCCTCACTGACAGACCCCAGTCTGTGAGGGTTGGAAATAACACCTCCAATACCATCTCTCTAAGCACCGGCTCCCCTCAGGGCTGTGTCCTGAGTCCACTGCTGTTCACCCTGATGACTCACGACTGTTGTGCCAGGTTTAGTACAAACCACATCATGAAGTACGCAGATGACACAACAGTGGTGGGCCTCATCAGGGACGACAATGAGCTGGCTTACAGGGAGGAGGTGAAACAACTGGTGGACTGGTGCAATACGAACAACCTGATCCTGAATGTTGACAAAACAAAGGAGGTCATCGTTGACTTCAGGAAAGACCGGCACAGTCACACACAACTACACATTAATGACAGCGATGTGGAGTTGGTCAGAGGCTCTAAGTTCCTGGGGGTGCAGATCACTAATAGTCTGACCTGGTCACAAAACATCGCATCGCTAGTTAAGAGAGCGCAGCAGCGGTTGCACTTTCTGCGCCGGATGAGAAGAGCTCACCTCCCCAATCTCGTCCTCACCACTTTCTACAGAGGCACCATAGAGAGTATTTTGACCAGCTGCATCTCTGTCTGGTTTGGGGACTGCAAAGCATCCGACTGGAAGTCCGTGCGGAGAGTGGTGAGGACAGCGGAAAAAATCATCGGGACTTCTCTTCCTTCAATCCGGGACATTGTGAGCAAACGTTGCTTGTCTAAGGCCAACAGCATTATAAAAGACCCCACACATCTCCATCACGGACTGTTCACTCTGCTGCCCTCGGGCAAATGGAATCGCAGTATAAGGAGCAGAACGGCCAGGTTGTGCAACAGCTTCTTCCATCGAGCCATCAGACTCTTGAATTCTATATAACATGCCACCACTATTATCTATTTTATCTTTTTATCTATTTTATCCTTTTGTTATTTGATATTGCACGGTGAGCCAGATGGAACGACATTTCGTTTAGACTTGCATTTATTGGTGTATTTTTGAATGACAATGAAGTTTTTGATTGATTGATTGTGGACTTTGGTAGGGGCAGGATGAGGACCCACAATCCTGTTCACGTCAATGGGACGATGGTGGAGAGGGTCAAGAACATCAAATTCCTGGGCGTGCATATTTCCGAAGATCTTTCCTGGACCCAGCACACCAATGCAATTGTAAAGAAGGCACATCAGCGAGTCTACTTCCTGAGAAGATTACGGAGATTCGGCATGTCGAAGAGGATTCTTCGAAACTTCTACAGGTGCACGGTAGAGAGCATTCTGACTGGTTGCTTCGTGGCCTGGTTCGGCAACTTGAATGTCCAGGAGCGGAAAGGACTACTAAAAGTGGTGACCACTGCCCAGTCCATCACCGGATCTGACCTCCCCACTGTCGAAGGGATCTATCGCAGTCGCTGCCTCAAAAAGGCAGCCAAAATCATCAAGGACCCACACCATCCTGGCCACACACTATTCTCCCCGCTACCTTCAGGTAGAAGGTACAGGAGCCTGGAAACTGTAAGGTCTTCCCTTGGGCTAATGAGTGGAGATGATCAGCCATGCTCACATTGAATGTCATGTGCTGGCTCGAAGGGTCAAATGGCCTACTCCTGCACCTATTGTCTATTGCCATCAGGCTATTAAACATGACATCAAATAAGCTCTGAGCTCTGAACTGCAAAAGACTTTGTTATTTGTTATTTATTGAACTTTTTCCTCTTCCCCCGTTATATACTATGTTTACATATTCACATATTCTGTCGTGCTGCAGCCAGTAAGAATTTCATTGTCCCATCCGAGACTTATGACAATAAAACACTCTTGCCTCTTGAGCTTGTGCTAAGCGTGATTAGCACATGCAGTGAGTGAGCGACGTGCCACTTTATCTGAAATTCCCTTTGACTGCGAATGCTCTCTGTTCTATCCCAAGACTTGGACCTGAATCTAAGGCAGGAACCCGGAATATACAAGACTCTGCACTATCAGCAGGGACTTGCAAATTCCGGGCTCAATTCCTTTGTAGTTCAGAAACAAATCTGATTCAGAGATGAAAGAGCACTTTGCCGATCCACTCATGACAATATCTTATCTCCTGCATTTCATCATAATCACAATCATACTTTATTAGCCAAGTATGTTTTGCAACATACGAGGAAGTACAATTGTGGCAGAGATCCAGCAACATCATATTGCATTGTGCACAAATAATTATTCTACCATCCATGCATTTTCTTCAGGAGGGTTGAATATAAATTTACTTCACAGTGAGCTAACATCAAATGCATTTTATGTATGAAGTCTACTCTATTGTTGGATAAAATACTGAATAAAAGCTCCACAGACGGCTCGGTGGCGCAGCGGTAGAGTTGCTGCCTTGCAGCGCCAGAGACTGGGGTTAGATCCTGACTACGGGTGCTGTCTGTTTGGAGTTTGTACGTTCTCCCCGTGACCTGCATGGGTTTTCTCCAGGAGCTCGGGTTTCCTCCCACACTTCAAAGACGTAGAGGTTTGTAGGCTAATTGGCTTGGTAACATTGTAAATGGGCCCTAGTGTGTGTAAGGTAGTTTTAGTGTGTGGGGATCGCCGGTCGGTGTGGACTTGGTGGGCTGAAGGGCCTGTTTCTGCACTGTTTCTCTAAACTAAACCAAACTAAACTGAAGACGTTATCATATTAACTTAGCTCCTTGAATCAGGATTAAGACAATCATTTTTTGAAACTAGGAATAGTAGTGAACTGAATGGGTCTGTGTCCCCTTTAATGTGCAGTAAATTGGCAATTGTTCTTGTGAGTTAACTGGATAAAAATAAACTCTGTTATAAGTCATTTACATTGCAATTCATTTCAAACTATTAAAAAAAATGTCTTCATGCTATTTACTTTCAATTGTTCTGACAAAGGTTTCCATGGGAACCTGCTCCCTGGCAAATGATAGACATATTATTGTTTCCAATATTCCCATGATTATTTCCTATAGGAGAAGGAATGATTTGGGAACAGCTCCACCCAAGACCGCAAGAAATTGCAGAGAGGTATGGACGTAGCCCGGACCATCACACAAACCGACCTCCCTTCCGTTGACTCCATTTTACACCTCACGCTGCCTCGGCCAGGCCAGCAGCATCATCAAGAATGAGTCACACCCTGGCCACTCCCTCGTCTCACCTCTCCCTCCAGGCAACTGAACCTTCAGCAACTAGAGAGTGGTCCTGAGCTACCATCTTCCTCATTGGAGCCTTTACTGGAATTTATCTTGCACTAAATGTCATTCCCGTTATCCTTCACTTGTACCCTGTGGACGGCTTGATTGGAATCTTCTCCTTGGTTTGTCACCTTGTTGTGGTGGAGAAGTTTGTGTGGTCCTGAGAGCGATGCCGTCTGGAGCTATGCTCCTGGTAGGGCCACCCATGGTGGTAAGGTCGAGGGGGAGGTCCCTGACAAAGAGCAATCCGACCAAGACCTCAACGGTGGAACAGGCGGAGGACGATGGCTGGGAAGGCGGATGAAGGCTGCAGCAGAAAAGGGTCTCCAGTCGTCTTGGACTCCATGCCACTGGATCCTGACCCAGATCTGTCAAGGACCGTGCGGTGGCTGCCTGTGCACCAGTCTCCGCACGTTAAACAAAGTCACGCACAGGCGTCCTCCAGAGAGGAGAGGACAGTCATACTCGTTTCGAGAGACCGCCGATGATGATGAAGCACCTAATGTCTTTCTGGATAAGACTGACTGGATAAGACGTCACAAGCAAGCTTTTCACGGTACGTCGGTACGTGTGACAATAAACCAAATTTCATTTCGGAGTCACGTGAGTGACTTTGTGAAGAACCCGCCAGCACGCATGCGCGACATATCGTCGCAACGCATTGCAGTCGACGGCTGGAGGTGGAGCGCGGCTCACCACCAGCCCTTCATAAGGGCCGCTCAGGTAAGTGTAACTAACCTTGAGTTGGTTGTTTCTGGTTGTGCGAGTGTTTTTCTCCCAACAGAAGTATGGATAGGAAGAATAAGGGCCGCAGGACATCCGCACGGAGTCGCCGGCCACCCATCCCGGAGCCCTCATCAACGGCTGCACCTGCGAGTCAGGCCGGGAAAAGGCAAGGAAGTCGGGGAGCCCTGTCGTCACAGGACCCGACCCGCCGATACACCGCAGCTCTAGCGAGGATCCCGCAGAGCAGGACTTCGGTGTGCCACCGGAG
Source organism: Raja brachyura (assembly GCA_963514005.1). The sequence continues at coordinate 58,533,267 of OY740794.1, read as the reverse complement.
CAGGCTGACCCTGACTCCATATCGCTGTCGCCAACGGGCTCGTTGGTCGACCAGGGCAAACGGGGTTCACGTGCTGCCCTTCTCCCTGAGCCCTCGGAGGAGAGGCAGGGATAGAGCCCGTCAACCTAGCCCTTCACGGGCAAAGGTATCACCTGCCGCTAGATTGCGGACTGGTGAATTGGCGGGACTCAAGTCCACTGGTAGACCTGAGAGGGCCAGTGTGGACTCACCAACCAGCAGGAGGAAGAGACATTCAGGTGGAGTCCCGCCACGGTCACCGAGTCCCCCGTGGATGGGAGGATGGGACCGTACGCCGTCTAGGCCCAGGATTAGGGCAGTCGGCAAGCCCGCGCGGATGTCGGGTCACCACGCCGAGGCGTCGGGTGCCGACCTCTCACCGCGTTTGCCCTCCGAGGCAGCGGGATCGAGCTCCGCCAAAACGAGGCGTTTGAGCAGATCCGCGCGGGAATTGCTCAGTTTCGCTGTGGCGGCTGGTAGCGACAGTTCTTTCCGGCACTGAGATTACCTCGACGAGGTACGGGCCGATGACAGGAGCCTCAGCAGTTCCGTTGGACATGAGGACTCCGACCGCCCGGGTTCGAAGGGCGAAGGGCGTATTGACAGAATGGAGCGGATGTTGGAACTTCTCCTCCAACAAAACCAGAGGCGGGAAACATCTAGTTCCTGAGGACACTTGGATTTATCCCCATCGTCAGCGGGAAGCCTGAGACAGCCGGAGGATGAGGACATCTTGGTCCATGCACCATCTACATCGGAGGCCCCTCAGGAGGAGCTCCTGGATGTGGCAACTATATTTGCACTGTCGGAGTCATCAGGACAACCCCTCAACTCCAAACTGGCTGCCACCGTGGACTTCCTGACGAACCATCAGCTTCAGGAGGGGGTCCTTTCGGAGGCCATGAATAGGCACAAAGCCCCAGCGAATTGCAACTCCCTCAACGTGCCCATCATCAATACGCCGATTTGGGGCAACATCAGCCCAGGGATCAGGACTCAGGAGATGAAGCTCCAACGGATCCTGAAGTTACTCACTGCTGGGATTACCGCGTTTGCATGGTCGGTGGACGGGGAGGATCTGAACACCGAGCAGGAGGATGCTCTGGCACTTCTGTGCAACACTCAATACGAAATAAACGCATTTAGGAAGAGCATTATTAAACCCACACTGAACCCTAAATTTGCGGGATTATGCAAAGCACCTCCTACGCCGCCACCCAGACAGTTGTTCGGGGAGGACCTCCCGAAGCGGGTCAAGGAGCTGGATGACCACGCTAAGACGGTGGGACTCATGAGGTCACACATCTCGACCAGGCAGCCGGCCAGGAAAGAGCCATTCTTCTGGCCACGAGGCCCTGTCGTTAGACCAGCAAGGATCTACGCCCCAGCACCACCCCAATACCAGCAACCTCAACAGCCTAGGCCTTTTTTAGGACTAGGCCCCCAGCGGCCAGCTTGGAAAATGCGGACGCCGCATTATCAGCTCAACCCAGCACCTCCACGTCCCACCAAACATATCAGGGACCGCCGATAACCATGAAGGTAAGGCGGTCTGGATTTCATGCACCTGCATGCTTAACTTCACATGTTGGTGGGAGACTACGGTTCTTTACGGAGGCATGGGGAACCATCACTTCTGATGAGTTTATCTTACAAAGTATTCAAGGCCATGAGATTGAATTCATCAATGGTAAAATCCCTCCATCCCAGCATATGCCAGATCGGAAATTTACACTGTCCAGCAAAGAAACGGCAGTAGGCTATGCTGAAATCTTAAGGCTACAAGAAAAAGGCGTGATAGAAAGAACTATACACGAACCAATTGAATTTGTATCCAACGTATTTACAAAAACCAAGAAGGATGGAGGATGTCGGGTTATTATTGATCTGACCCATTTGAATACTTTTGTAACATATACCCATTTCAAAATGGACACGTTATTGATTTCTGAGGGCTGCTTTATGGCGTGCATTGATTTAAAAGATGCATACTATTCAGTATCCATTCAGAAACACCACAGGAAGTTCTTGAAGTTTACCTGGATGGATCAGCTCTGGCAATACAGAGCTTTGCCAAATGGGCTTACCACAGCCCCTAGATTATTTACTAAATTGCTCAAACCAATACTGGCCACACTAAGGAGACAAAATCATATAGTGATGGCCTATCTAGATGATATCCTAATTATTGGGAACACCCTGGAATCAGCGGAACTGGCAGTTTCAGCCACCGTGGAAAATTTTCAGAAAATGGGGTTCATTATCCATCCAGATAAATCAAAGTTCTGCCCTTCACAGGTCATGGATTATCTGGGGTTCACGGTGGCCATTCGCATGAGGGCCACCATACCAACTAACAAAGTTGGGGATGTCACCCAAGTATGCAAGAATCTAGTCTGGGCCAGTATACCATCAATTAGACAAACTGCTAGGGTGATTGGCAAGATCGTAGCAGTTTTTCCAGCTGCCCAATACGGACCTTTGCATTATCAAAATTTGCAGAGAGCCAAGATCTCAGCGTTAAAACTGAACGCTGGACATTTCGATAGACCAATGCAGCTGCCTCTAAAGGCAAAAATTGAGTTACAATGGTGGATTGACAATATTTGTGACTCTTTTAATCCCATCATTTTGCCCAATCCGATGGTATACTTACAAACAGACGCAAGCTCCCATGGCTGGGGAGCCACGGACAACTACTCTAGTTGTGGAGGCAGATGAGACACCCTTGAATCTACCCTGTTGTTGTCACAAGGGATAAACTATTTGGAGATGCTAGGAGCATTTCACGGACTTCGAGCTTATTGTTCTAACCTTACTGACGCTCATGTCCGTCTCCAAAGAGATAATACCACTGCGGTGGCATATCTAAACCATATGGGCGGTACCAGGTCAATTTCATGTGATGAATTGGCAAATACAATTTGGCTCTGGTGTGTTCGACGGAATATTTGGATTTCAGCTACCTATTTACCAGGTAAGCTCAATACAGTGGCGGACACCAGGTCACGCAAGTTTAATGACAACATCGAGTGGATGTTAAATCCCCAAATATTCGCTAAAATTACAGCCAAATTTGGTAAACCGGATATCGACCTTTTTGCGTCACGGTTGAACCATCAGGTACCAACATACGTTTCGTGGGAGCCAGATCCTGGGGCAATGGCGATGGATGCGTTCTCGCTAGACTGGGGGAAATGGTTTTTCTATGCATTTCCTCCATTTTGCCTCATCAGTCGGGTATTGCAGAAAATCCAGTCAGATGCTGCTAAGGGCATTCTTATCATACCCGACTGGCCTACGCAGCCATGGTTTCCGGTGGTCCTTGATATGATCAGTCAACCATGGGTCCTCTTAGAGGGTTGCCCACAATTGGTGATGAACCCTGTCACAGGGGAACCACATCCCTGCCACAGTCACCTAAACTTATTGGCTTGCAGGTTCTGAACAGGCCATTACTGTGGTACGGCCTATCATCTAGAACTATGGATACCATTGGAGCGTCATGCCGGGAGTCCACCAGGTGGCAATATCTCACACACATCCGGAAATGGGAAACCTACTGCGGCCGCTCCCACATTGCATACGACTCCGTTACCATCACCGATGTACTGGAATTCCTGGCGGGGTTGCATCATGACGAACACCTCAGCTACAGTGCCATCAACAGCGCCAGGAGTGCGCTGTCATTCTACCTCAATATTGAGGTAGGATCCAACAGGCTGGTGTCCAAACTCATGCGGGGAATATTTAATTCCAATCCGCCTAGACCTTGTTATAACATCACCTGGGATATTGGGAAGGTATTAACCCTGCTCAGGACGTGGTCGCCCATGGAGGGGCTTGAATTGGAAAAACTCACCCTGTAGCTGGTGATGTTACTGGCACTGACTTCAGCGCAGAGGGTACAGACACTCCACAAGGTCAGTATCGACAGGATGATCTCTACCCCTGGTGAAGTAATCTTCTTCATAGATGAATTACTCAAGCAGCATAGACCTGGGTTCACAGGGCTGCAGCTGAAGATTCCGGCATACCCCGCTGATGCAAGGCCATGTTTAGCCACCCATATCCGCCACTATGTCAAAGTGACGAGAAAATTGAGGGGAATGGAGAAATACTTACTCATCAGCCACAAGAAACCTCACCATAGAGTGACGGTACAGACGATCTCCAGGTGGCTCAGGATCGTCTTGGGTGAGGCAGGTATTGACACTAATGTATTTAAATCCCATTCCACCAGGGCTGCATCGACGTCAGCGGCAAGGGTCACGGAGGTGCCCATGGACCATATTCTTGCCACAGCAGGATGGGCGAACGAAGCCACCTTCCAGCGGTTTTACAATAAACCTGTTGCCGCTCCTGTATTGTTCGCGGAGGCCGTGCTGAATGCAGGTCAAGAACATGCAGATGTCCCCCAGTGAGGGGTTTTTCCTTTGTTAGTTGTTAATAAATATTGTTATTATTTTTTCAGTACAAGCAGTCTGGAAAGTTGATTACTCCTATCCATCCTTATTAGTGGTGTGTGACAGCATGGACGTGGTCCAGGGCATGGAATCACAGAGCTTTGAAGTCTTCACAAAGTCACTCACGTGACTCCGAAATGAAATAGTAAGATTAAACGAGAACTTACCAGTTCGAAGGTTGATCTTTATTTTATGAGGAGTTGCGATGAGGGATTTTGTGCCCTCCGCTCCCAACCTTCGATCATAAATCAACTGGTAATTAGAGTCTCTTCAATCTTACTATAACAAGTCATTTCTCTGTTGTTGGTTCTGTGATTCCACACGGCTACTTTGAGGTATGTCGCGCATGCGTGCTGGCGGGTTCTTCACGAAATCTCTCATCGCAACTCCTCATAAAATAAAGATCAACCTTCGAACTGGTAAGTTCTCGTTTAATCTTACTATTAAACATTACTGCTACCTTAAAATACTCCACTTTGCAACACGAATACTTGAAAAGCCATTATAATTGGCAAGGTCAGAGGACATTGGTTTAAGGTGAGAGGGGAACAGTTAAAAGGATGTGATAAGGGACAAGTAATATTTACACAGAGAGTGTGGAGTGCCTGGAAGCTGCATGCAGGGGAGATGTTGGCGGCAGATACAGTAGTGGCGTTTAAGAGGCTTTAAGAGAGGCATCTGGATAAGCAGAGAATGGCTGGATATGGGTCACGTGCAGGCAGAGGAGATGAGATTAAATTGGCATCATGCTGGCCATGGACTTTGCGGGCAGAAGGAGCTGTTCCTGTACTGGACTGTTCACTGTTCTACGTTCTATGGAGTCATGGAATCTTACAGCATGGAAACAGGCCCTACAGCCCAACTTGCACACACCAGCCAACAAATCCCATCTGCACTAGTCCCACCTGCCCGCGTTTGGCCCGTATCCCTCTAAACCCATCCTATCCATGTACCTGT